>OY856413.1:849312755-849962755 GCA_963693085.1 Alisma plantago-aquatica
TTTTACATACCTTCGTCTAATTTGTTTTATTTCTATAGACACCATCAATTTAGTTTCACGCAAGCTATGTGTTTAAACTCTTACCCCGATATCCTGTATCAATGAATCAATCTCAAATTTTATTTGCTTGATCTTTAGTGCAGACTTTCCATTATTTGTTCTTAGCATAATCAAACTCTCAACAATCGGATTTTCCTTCTTGTACTTGTGACCAGATTTGGATTTCAACCATTTTCTTCCAGTATGCCTTAGATTAATACCTTAATACCACAAGGTTAAACTCTAGGGCATTTTCTAG
This sequence comes from Alisma plantago-aquatica, assembly GCA_963693085.1. NCBI lineage: Eukaryota > Viridiplantae > Streptophyta > Magnoliopsida > Alismatales > Alismataceae > Alisma > Alisma plantago-aquatica. The sequence goes on from OY856413.1 coordinate 849,313,054, forward strand.
TGATTGGTGTGTAAAATGACACACATCAATTTGCTGTCGTTATCAGGGATGGCACACATTATTTTTCAAATCCAATCGCTTGTATAAATAGGATTTTTCTTCCTTTTTTTTCATAATTTTAGTTTGATTTTATAATTTTAAGTTTGTTCCATAATTTTGATCTTGTTTCATAACTTCTTAGCTTGTTCACAATATTTAGACTTGTTTAATAATTTTGTTCCTTCCTTCTAGTTCATTTTATTTTTGTAAATTTAGTTGTTTCATAATTTTAGTTCTGTTAAAACTTCTTTCTTTGTAATTTTTATTCTTATTTCATGATTTCCTCCTTAGATTTTTGTAATATATTTTGCCTATTGAGACCCATTCTGGTAGTGTATGTCCTCCTTCTATCGAGTTTTCATTTTGATAGTACCACTTAGTTTATTTTATAATTTTTGTTGCATAATTTTGTCGCATTATTTCTATAATTTTTAGTTTTTTTGTAAATTCTTAACTTGTATCTATTTCTTTTTATAATTTTTAATTTCTTCTAGTTTTGATCTTTTTCCTTACTTTGTAGATCTCTTTTTGTTATTTATTTCTTTCAAAAAGTCTTTTCATATGGAGTGGTCGACACATTATGATTCACAGTGTCAATTGTGTGGTTATTACTACCATACATCTTTAGATTGTCTAAATGTGTCCCCTCATTTTATGGTGGCGCCTTGTAATATCGAATCTTCCTTCCAAGATGGATATAATAAAAATTACAATCCATAAGCTTTTGAATACTATTATTAGGAACAATGCTACACATATCAATATGAGGGGTTCTATGACCAAGAATGTTATGGGGGGTATGGTGAGGATAACCACCAAAATTTTAGTGGGTATGAACCTTATTGTGAAATCTAATTTACACCTCAACATGGGGGAGGAATTAAAACCCTAGAAAGAATAGTAGCGAAGCGACATGAAATATTAAAAGAGAAATATAAAACATTAGAAAATTGACAAGCCATGTTAGCTACTTTACTAGAGGCCCAATCACAGATACCCCTAGAGGAACCAAAACAATCTAAGATGTTTTTTTTACGTTGACGATGATGATCCATGTTCATGTCATTTATGACAGATGCTACCAGAGAGTCACATTCTTTGTGTGATAATAACTAGATAGAGAGCCATCACTTGAAGAGAGCCACATGCCCCTACTCATTGTTGTAAAGAGAGGATACTCCCATTCTACTTCTTCATGAACCCTTGGGACTCCGTGCATAGGGGAACTTGAGCTACATGTTATATCAACAATGAAACCTACCAATCTTAATCTTGATTGTATGATTTTTGAGGAGAGAAATAATAGTTGTAATGTTTATTTAAATTCTTTTGTTCCCTTCACATCAACATCAATTTTCATATATATAGATCAATATGATGGGGGGAAGCTAGAGCGTGATCCTCCTCTTGATTTTGTACTATATGTGCTACCTGTTGGGCACCCATCAATCCCCCTAATCAACATTTGTCACCAACACTTCCTTTACTGCTGAAGGAAGATTTGTAGATCCTATGGGAGGGACTCTGACTCAAAAGAAAATATGAATTTCCCATCAAGCTTCCACAACCACCCAATTATTAGGTACACCATGAAGCTCCACCAATCATGATCTCATCTCTCATACACATTCCATTCAGTTGGACGTTCTTCGAGCTACCAGGTCCCCCTAGTGAACTTTGCTCTTCTCTTCCCTCCATTATTGATTTAAGTTTTTCTCATGATGAGTAAATATGTGGTATAGGTGGATGGTCATACTCATTCCACCCGCTCGATATTTATTTTTTTTGCAATTTCTATTATGTTATCTAGTTTAGTTTTCAATTTTTTTCAAACAAATGCTTTATTTTTTGCCTTAATCTAGTTGTCCAAATGTAAAAAATTTCCTTCAATTTTGACTTTTATCTAGTCAACCAAATGAATAGACAATTTGTACCAATATACTCTTTCCTTGAACATAGTAAATATTTCATGAAAATCATTTTACAAATTGACATAACTAGAACTCACCATGTCACCTATGATCTCAACCCTTCATTACTCCTTGAAAAAGTTGGCAAGCCTTATTGAATGGATGGAAGTCAAGAACAAACTTTTTCTATTTTTAATTGTTAAGTAACTTATCATATATTTTGTATAATGTGGTGATAGGAAGAGTTGAACCAATACAATGACACTCCCTAGAAAAAATGTAAGAAGCACAAGACCAGTCTCATTCCACATTGTACCTTGCAAAAAGCAAAAACACTATATGTCAAACCCCAAGTCTGGGATGGCAAGATCATCCCATCTAAAAATTCTTCCATATATACCTCTCATAAATTTAATAGGAGTTTACCATCAAAAGATGCCAAAATACACACTGAAAAATGTGGTCAATGTAACTTTAGTACATTAATGAAAAGATCCCAATTGAATAGAGGAGGGATCATATTCTTCCATAACTCATTCATCCATATTCATGTGCAAAACTTATGTATAAATGTGGGAGTGTCAAAGTAAAAGGGAGACAAAGAATGTTCACTTACAAAGCATTAAGATAGAAATAAGCTATGAAATATGTTCTATTAGAAAATGTTGAATTTTGTGTTTTGTGATTCTAGGAGATTGGGTTGCTTGACCAAAAAAGAGGTAAAGATAAAAGTGATGCAATTAGAGTAAGAAAAGAAATGTTATTAGTACAAATTGGAATGATATGTTATTCTTTGTTACTTGAGGAAAAGCAAACATTCAAATCTGAGGTATTTACATCTTTTAGATATCTTTTTAGGATTATTTTCCTAGTTTTATTATCAATTATATTAGTTTAGATTTTCTCTCTTTAGTTAGAATTTTAATTATATGTACTTGGATTTGTAGGAAAATGAACCAGTCACTCCAATGATTAAATACTCTTGGAATATTTATGCACAATTTTCAATAGTTTATATATAAATATATATATATACATATATATATCGTGCCAAAAACATCATAATTTTTGCATATTATGGAAGAATTTAACATACAAGTATGCGTTGGAAAGTAAATTGAATTCTCTACATGAAAAATGTATATTGGACGACCTTCCAGGCGGTAGGTTGTCCTTACAAGTCGATTGACTCATCATTACAGGAATCGGCAACAAAGAAAGTCTCATGGTCAATATACTAAAAGAAGACAACTCAATAAATCCCTCCATTTGGAGGCAATCAATTAATGTTCCAAAAGTTTTCTCCTTTAACCAAGAAAGTCGACCAATTCTGTATGCTTTTATGTGGTGGAAAAATTCAAATAAAGACTCGTCAAATATCAAAACAATGAAATTATCAATGCGCTCAAGGTTTGAGCAATGTGACTTGGAGCTGAAGTAAGTGATTGAATACAATTGACCGAATGACACTGAATATGAGGCAATTTAGATGCTTCCAACAGTCATCACTATAGGATTTTCCCCCCTCCTTTCCCCCTATGAAATCAGGGGGGTCTCCAAAACAAAAGGCATCTCTTGTTTGTATCATATTTTGTTCATTACTTGTAAAATTCTTATATCTTGCTCTAGCTTTAGCTCTTTCTTACATTCTTGTTCTTTACATCTTGTACTTTTGTTCTTAAATAAAGAATTCAAGTTCTTTTTCCATTATTGGTATTCTTACTTTGAGTAAAAATTAAGAAGGGTGACATTTCATTGTTACTAGACCAAGATCCTTTGGGATTCTTCTTTTTTCTAGTCTATGGATTCCTTTCTTCTTTCCTTTATTCAAACTTTAATTTCTACTGATTGTGTGTAGTTTCCTATAATAGGGCGTGAGGAGTATCCCCATAGCCATAGTGTAAAATAGATTGATTTCTTTACTATAATACTTATTAGATGGTCTTTGTTTGGATTTGACGACTTAAGAAAATGGATCTCTTATTTATGTCAAATGTTAATTCTGGGTAATGAGACCTCAGACCCCAAGGATCGAAACAAAAAAAAATGCACAAAGACTCAGATGAGACCTCAGAAGGGTCTTTTGTTGGAGTGTTTGAGCAAGGATCTATAAACACCATGATCTATGGGTTTACAGGGAGTTTTACTTCTGCAATTGATTTTGAGGATATTTTTACATACCCTCATCTAACTTATTTTATTTCGGTACATAGCATCGATCTAGTTTCATAGGTAATGGTGGTAAAATCAATAACCCCTATATCCTTTATTAATGAATCCATCTCAACTTTTATTTTCTTGTTATTTAGTGCAAACTTTCCATTATTTGTTCTTAGTATAACCAAACTCTCAACAACCGGATTTCCATTCTTATTCTTTTGACCCTTTCCTACCCACGGGAACGCTTTCTCTTTCTCCTTGACTCATTCCCTGAGGAGGAGTCAGATGAGTGAGGGAAAGAGTCCTGTAGGCCCTTCGGTTTAGGAGTTCTTCTTCGTTTAGTTTCGGAATCAGGTTAGGGAGTTTCACTCTGGGATGGGATCATACCTTATATTAATACCTTACTATCATAACGTTAAACTCTATGACTTTTTGTAGTGATTGGTGCATAAAAAGACACATCAATTTGGTGTCGTTGTCGCGGACAACACTCATTTTTCTCAAATCAGATCACTTGTGTATATATGATTTTAGTTCCTTCTTTTCATGATTTTAGTTTGGTTTTATAATATTTAGTTTGTTCCATTATTTTAATATTCTTTCATAATTTTTAGCATGTTCATAATTTTTAGACTTGTTCTATAATTTTGTTCATTTCTTCTAGTTAATTTTATTTTTGTAACTTTGGTTGCTTTGTAATTTTCATTTTGTGAAATTTCTTCCTTAGTAAAGTTTATTCTTGTTTCATAATTTCCTCCTTAGATTTTTGTAAATTATTTTGCCTACCCAGACCCATTCCAATAGTGTATCTCCTCCTTCTGTTGAGTTTCCATTCCAGCGGTACTACTTTCTAATTTATTTTCTAATATTTGTTGCATAATTTTGTAACATTATTTCTATAGTCTTTAGTTCTTTTGTAAATTCTTAACTCGTATCAGTTTCTTTTCATAATTTTTAGTTTTAATTTCTTATAGTTTAGATCTTTTCCTTTCTTTTTAGATTTCTTTTTCTAATTTATTTCTTTTAAAAAAATCTTTTCGAATGGAGTGGTCGACACATTATGATTCACAATGTCAATTGTGTGGTTATTACGGCCATACATCACTAGATTGTCTATATATGTCACCTCATTTTATGGGGCACCTTGTAATATCAAATCATCCTACCAACATGGATATAATTAAGATCACAATCCACAAATTTTTGAATATTATTATGAGGAGCAACGCTACACATATCAATATGAGGGGTTCTATGACCAAGAATGTTATGAGGGTATGGTGAGAATAACCAACAAAATTTTAGGGGGTATGAACCTTATTGTAAAACCAATATACACCTCAACAAGAGGAATGAATTAAAGACCTAGAGAAATAGTAGCAGAGCGACAAGAGATGTTAGAAGAGCAACATGAAATATTAGAAAATTGATAAGTCATGTTAGAAACTTTACTAGAGGCCCAATCGTAGAGATCCCTGGAGAAACTAGAACAACCTAAGATGTTTTTTTAGATGATGATCCCATGTTTATGTCATTTATGATAGATTCTACCAAGGAGTTGTGTTCTTTGTGCAATGAGAATGCTGGTATTTCGACTCTTCTGCTTGAGGCAATACTACTTGAGTATGAAAAGTCAAAGTAGGAGATTCATACTTATTTTTAAGCTCCAACAAATCTTCCTATTAGTGACATAAATCCAGTTGGTATCAATGAACAATTATCTTTGGTTGAATCAACCCTGGATAATGAACTACCACCCCTACACAATATATCAGTTTACATTTTTAGAGAAATGCTTCCTCATCAGGTGCCTCACACTCCACCACAATCGGTGTACTTTTCACATGTGGTTGATCTAGATGGGGAGCCACTACTTAAAGAGAGTCATATGCCCCAACTCATTGATTGTAAAGAGAATACTCCCATTACACTTCTTCCTGAACCCTTGGGGACTTCTTGCATAGAGGAATTTGAGCTACATGCAATATCAACATTGAAACCATCAATCTTAATGATGATTGCATGGTTTTTAGGAGAGAAATAATACTTATGATGCTTATTTAAATGTTTTTGTTCCCTTCATATCAGCACCAATTTTCCTATATGCAGATCAACATGACAATGGGAAATCAGAGCCTAATCCTCCTCCTGATTTTGCACTATATGAGTTACCCTCTTGACACCCGCCAATCTCTCGCAATCCACATTCATCACCATCACTTCCTATACTACTGAATGAAGATTTATGGATCCTATTGGAGGGACTGTTAAGCGAAAGGAAATATGAATGCCCCTTCAAGCTTCCACAACCATCCAATTATTATTGGGTACACCATGAAGCTCCACTGATCAAGGTCCTAACCCTCGTACACATTCCATTCAACTAGACTTTCTATGAGCTACCAGGTCCCCCTTTTGATCCTTGCTCTTCTCTTCCCTCCATTTTGGATTTAAGTTTTGCTTGGGACAAGCAAACTTTTAAGTCTGGGTGGAGGTGTTTGGTACATACTCATTCAACCCACTTTGACTTCAAATTTTTACAATTTCCATTATGTTGTATAGTTTAGTTTTATTTTTTTCATATTTCAAAAAACAAAACTTTAGTTTTGACCTTTATCTAGTCATCCAAATGTAAACATTTTCCTATAGTTTTGGCCTTTATCTAGTTGTCTAGATGAATAGACAATTTGTTCCAATATACTCCTTCCTTGAATCTATAAATCTTCCTTCTGAATCATCTTACAAATTGCCATGACTAGAACTCATCATGTCACCTGTGATCTCAAATTAGCATTACTCCTTCGAAAAGTTGAAAACTTTTATTGAATTAATGGGAATCAAGAACATTTTTTCTTCTATTTTTAACTATTAAGTAACTTATATATTCTATATAGTTTGATGATAGGAAGAGTCAAATCAATACAATGACACTCCCTGAAAAAAATGTGAGAAGCACAAGATCAGTCTCCTTCCACCCTTCATCTTGCAAAAATAAAAAATACTATATGCCAAACCCCAAGTCCGGGTTGGTATGATCATACCATTCTAAAAATTCTTCCATATCCCTTGTATATTTAATAGTGGTGCACAATCAAATGATGCCAAAGTACAAGTTAAAAAATGTGGTCAATGTAATTGCATCCGACGAATAAAAAAGATCCCAAGTCAAATAGAGGAGGGATCATGTTCTTCCATACCCCATTCAACCTTTTTCTTGTGAAAAACTTACAAATAAATGTGGGAGTGTCGCAGTAAAGGGAGACAAGGCATGCTCACTTACAAAATCTTAATATAGAAATAAGCTATGAAATATGTTTTTAAAGAAATTGTTGAATTTTGTGTTTTGTGATTCTAGGAGATTGGGTTGCTTGGCCAAGAAAGGAGGTAAGGAACAAAGTAATGACATTAGAGTGAGAAAAGACATTTTTTTCATACAAATTGGAATACTTTATGATTATTTGTTGTTTGATGACAAACAAAAATTGAAGTCTGGGGTATTTTGATAAATGTGTATTTATCCCCTTTATTTATATATTTTAGATATCATTTTAGGATTGTTTTGTTGATAATTTTCCTAGTTTTATAATTAATTGTCATAGTTTATTTTCTCTATTTAGTTGGAGTTTTGATTATATGTGCTTGTATTGTAGGAAAATGACCCAATCACTCCAATGACTAAATACTCTTGGAATATATTTGCATAATTTCCAACAGTCCTAATATATATCTCATGCCAAAAAATCACAATTTTTGCATGTCATGGAGGAATTTAACATACAAGTATGTGTTGGAAAGGAAATTGGATTCTCTACATAAAAATGTATATTTTATGACTTTCCAGCCAGTCAGCTAGATGTACGATTTGACTCACGCGTCATTGTAGGAATCAACAATAAAGAAAGTCACACAGTCAAAATATCAAAGAAGACAACTGAATAAATCCCTCCATTTGGGAAGCAATCAATTAATGTTTTAAAAGTTCAATCCTTTGAATGAGAAAGTTTTCCAATTCCATATGCTTTTATATGGTGGAAAGAATTCAGATAAAGACTTGGCCAAATGTTGAAATAGTAAAATCATCAATGCGGTCAATGTTTGAGCAATGTGACTGCGAGATGAAGCGAGTGACTAAATACATTTGACAAACTGACATAACGGATGAGGCAATCTATCCGCCACCAACATCCATTTATATAGGGTTTTTCCCTCTCCTTCCCCCTATTAAAGGAGGTGGGACTCCAAAGAAAAAGGCATCTCTTCTTCAATCATATTTTATATCACTATTTGTAGAATTCTTATATCTTGCTCTAACTTTAGCTTTTATTTACATTCTTATTCTTGCATCTTGTACTATTGTTCTTAAATAAAGAATTATAGTTCTTTTTCAATTCTTGGTATTCTTGTTTTGAACAAGGAATCAAAAAGGGCGGTCGTTTCATTGTCATTAGACCAAAATATTTTGGGATTCTTCTTCTTTCTAGTCTATGGTTTCCTTTCTCCTTTCCCTTGTTCCATCTTTAATTTCTATGGATCGTGAGTATTTTCCTATATTGGGTCATGGGGAGTAGCCACATAGCCATAGTTTAGACTAAATTGATTTCTTTACTATAATACTAATTATATGTTTTTTGTTTGGATTTTTGCCAACTTAAACAAATTGATCTCTTATTTTTGTCGAATGTTAGTCTTAGGTAATGAGATCTCAAACCCAAAGGCTCAAAACAACCAAAAAAATGCATAAAGGCCCAGATGAAACCTTGGAAGGGTATTTTATTAGAATTTTAGGGAAATAATGTGTAAACGCTAGGACCAATGGGAGGGAGTTCGACTTTTGTAATTGTATTTTTGGATGTTTTTGCATACCTTCATCTAACTTGTTTTTTTAATATAGATTTCATCAATCTAGTTTCATGCAGGCTATGGTGGTAAAACCCATAACCCCAATATTCTTTATCAATGAATGAATCTCAACTTTTACTTGCTTATTCTTTATTGCAAACTTTCCATTATTTGTTCTTAGCATAACCAAACTCTCAAAAACTGGATTTTCCTTCTTGTTCTTGTGATCGTATTTGGGTTTTAACCATTTTATTCCATCATCCCTTGGATCTATAGTATACTACCATAAGGCTAAACTCTATGACTTTTCCTAGTGATTGGTGTGCAAAACAACATGCATCAATGTCCCCTAGGGTCTAGGCATCATTGTCCAAACTTGGTATTAGCACCTCAATATTCATGAAAACATCAACATAGTTTATATGCCAACAAGGTTCAACATGTGACTTAGGTGGACATCCACATCAAAGGAAAAAATATAAATAGAGTCAACTCAATCAGAGGGGAGTGCATAATAACAATATTCACATGAGTTTAGGGCACAAGTTATCTAAGTCATATGCGTCACACTAGGTCAACACTAGTGGATTTAGTGTCATTATCACTACCATATCCAATAATGGTGTGGATCTTAGACATTAGGTGTCAAAGCATCATATAAATTCTTACTTTAGGGATCTACGGTAGTTGGGTGCATAATCTAGGTCAAAGCCATCATTTGATCGAAGTATGACAAACATCATCTTAAAGTAGTCACAAATATAATATTATCTCATCAAGAGTATAAGAAAGGTTATTAGGTTTTCCCTAGTGCTACAACTTCATAAAGTTATTCATCTCATGATTGATTAAACATTTGGTGTCTTAGGTAGAAAGATCATCAAATGGCCAAAGTACGCCATTAGAGTTCAATCAAGTCACATATATACAAAGAGAGACATTTATGGTGGGGTGATTAGGACCATTAGAGTCAAAAGAGCACAACAATTTCTAATTTTATGCTTAGTAAGGTAGAATTGCATCAATGATTCAGACTTCATCTTAAACATGCATTCGATGGAATCAACTATAGTCAAAGATGACATTTTTATCAAAATAGGGAAAATGAGGGAGTTTCATGGTTTAAGACCATGCCCAAGTTGTAGTTCTTGTTGATCTAATCAGTTTGACATATATGTTTGCATCATTTGTCTAAGGGATGAGAGATAGATGAATTTTAGAAAGTTTTAGAACAAAGTTATAGGAAAAGGCAATTATTTACCTTGATGTAATGCCAGAGGAAGGGGGGACTTCATATAATGTGAGGATATAACTAGCTATGGATTTTTAATCCAACAGTCCAGCTGGACCTGCACCTCCTGGTCTATGAGTTGGGGGTGATGCCCCCCAGGTTCAATCACCAGTGGTCTTCAATCACTCACCTTCTGTTGCAACTGCTTGGGGTTCTCTATCAAATTCAGTTCCTCAATGGACCCGTCAACAAAATTGATGGTTGTGGCACTTCCCCTCTAGGTTGTTTGATCCTTCACACTTGAGCCTGAGGAGCGATGGCACCGACATCAGACCAAGGGGTCTGATCCAGCTTGATAGATGATAACATCCAATTTGTAGATATTATATACCTTATTTTATCCATATTTTTCTCCTATTAGGCAAATTTATATTCACTTCCATCCTACCTTGCATGTAGCTACTCTCTCTACCCAAATTGAGAATGACAAGGATGTCACATGCATGTAATAAAAAGACTAGAAGCATACTACCAAGGGTAGAACCACCACCTGATGACAACCGATGGTCACTCCTCAACCATCGGTTCGTCACCACTGGACGCTACCTAGTTGTACCATTACACATCAAAAAATGGTGATCCTAGCAGTCCAACAATCGATGGCCACTCAACGAACCACCACTGGGTGGTCCAGTAGACACCACCATCTGATGGACCATCTGCACCCACCATCTGGTGGCTCATCTACACTCACCATCTGGTGGTTCAGGAGACACCACCACCCAGACACCACCACCCGGTGGTCAGCCTGCACCTATTACGCGGTCACCTACCTGTGATCACCACCCCATGACTGCCTACTAATGTCGGTCCTGATAGAGCTATCACTCATAGCTTTTAAGAACGTGGCCCAAGGACAATACTTGGGAGGCTTGGGGCTCAAGTAAAGGACCCCAAGATGATTCATATTTATACTCGACCACCAGCTATGTGAAGGGGGTTGTGTGGTGGGTTGTCATCATCATGTACTACAAAGGGGATTTGAAGACGCTGTTGGAGCAGGAGTTCAGCACTGACTGATCGCCACCACCTCCAGTTGATAGGGAAGGAGGATGAGAGTCTGCTGGACCTATTCTAATGCTTCTTCCTGCACACCCCAACCTACTATGGAGCTTATCCTTTGATAGAAGGAGAGAGAGGAGCAAGACACTGCTCCAATTCCATGAGTAGGAGAACCGAACCATCATTTTTGTCTACCACCTGATTATAGCTGGTGTATCCCTTATTCCCCCTACATCTACTTCTCATTTTCTCCCCTTCCTTGACCTCCAATTTCTGGTAGATCTCTATGTCCTCATCCATCTGTAGATCCATAATTATACTCATGAAAATGAGTGGCTAAACTCATAGCTTGGGTTGGGAGTGGCCACTAAGGCTCTCCCAACATGTATATACTTCCATCCTTTTGAATATATTTTCTATTAGTAAAGTTTATATCCATTCACATGGTCTTAAAGCTTCACTCACATGATTATCTACCATCTTGTGATGTTTGATTGTTAGTGTCTCAAAAGAGTAACACTAACCATATCTAAGGGTTTTGGAGTTGCATGAATGCATGATAATGTTGGAATGCTTAAGCTTGTGACCATATAGTTGTCATTGTGAGTTTGCCATCTAGAACTACCCTAAGATCAAGAGAGGAGGGAATAGACTCATATGATGATTACTTGTAATCTTGCTAAGGTATACAAAGGGTGTGAGTATTGCATGTTGGTAAGAGATCTTAGTAGGTGAAACCCAATCCAAGTTCCCATCCATATTTTGCTACCACATACTTTTTTTTATTCTCTTGTTTTGTTTTCTTACTTTTTCCTTTGCTCGTTTCATTTGGTTGATGTTATTTTGTTCCTTAGGGAACACCATATTTATCTACCATCTTGGTTGGTGTAACTGAAATAAGATTCTATGCTCTTAGCACTCACCACCTTTTGTCCCTATGGATCGACCCCAATTACTACATCATACCTCGTATAATAGTTGAAGGGGTCTAAGTGTCAAGTTATAAATTTAAGACCCTGACTACTCTAGATCTGCTCCATTTTGGACGTGTGATTTAGGACGGTCAACTTTTTTGGCGTCGTTTCCAGGGACAATGAAAAAGGATACTGTTAATAACACGAGTCTACTCACCTTTCACCCGTGCCTCAAGTTTAGCAATAGACTTGACTGCACAAATTCTAAATTAATTATATCTAGCTACTTTGAATACTTCATTTCATACGTCCAGTTTTCTGACTTGAATGTATAAACTATTTAGGTAGCTTTTGGAGAAGCAGGTTTAGACAATACCCTACTCTCTTTTTGCATCAACATGCCACCCCACAGAGAAGGACATCCTAGTGGTCATGGTAGGGGACATAGTGAATAAGGTTGGAACCCAAGGGTGGAGGATTTATGAACTCCACTGGTAACTGATCATGTGTGTGATGACAAGTACTCAAATGGAACTAGATAGGGGCGTATTCTAATGCCTCATTATGGACCTCATGGCAAATATGAATGTAAGGAACACCACAAATATGAAAATAAAGAATGTTGTAAAGATGAGGAGTGTGATGAAAGATGCCATGATGACCACCATCACCATAGAGAAAGAAGACATTGGAGGAACCATCGTGAGCACAAGGACAATAATTGTGACAACGAAGATGGTGAGGACGAGGAAGAAGAAGGTTGTTCCCTTAGAGAATTGGTTGCTACTAGAGCTAACAAATCTAGACGTCCCATCATCATTCCACGGTTTGATACTGTGAATTTTGAGCTAAAACATGTGGTCATCTCCATGATACAAAGCAAAACTTTTAGGGGTAACTCAAAAGATGAGAATCCCTATCATCATCTGGATGCCTTTAAAAACATTTGTGACACTATCAAGATGAAAATTGTACCGCAAGAAGTTATATACTGCAAATGATTCATTTTCTCTCTAGAGGATAAGGCGATGTCCTGGTATCTTAGCTTGCCTCACAGATCCTTTAATGGATGGAGGCCCCTAGGCAATACTTTTGTCACATGGTTCTATCCCATCGAGAAAACCATCAGAAATAGGCACAAGATTACTAGATTCTTATAGAAGCCTACAGAGAATCTCCATGAAGCATGGGAATGATTCCATGAATATAAGAGGGATTGTCCCCATCACAATTACGACAAGGTTTTCTTGTGACCACATTTTACAATGGGATAACATCTTCCGAACAGACTTTATTGAATGCCACCGCTAGAAGTGATTTCCCTGGCAAGAAGCCAAATAAGACCATGCTTATATTGATAGCATGGTAGCACTACAAGAAGGTATGGAATATGAAAGAAGTGATAGTGGCTCAACGAAGAAAGCTAACTCTAAAGGACCCTCTGCTAAGGTTAAGTCTCTAGAGAACATAACTTCACAAATTCAAAAGATTGCTCTGGATATCAAACAATTGAAGGATACGGGAGGAAAGGGCAAGGTTAAGACTAAGAAAGTTATGAAATGTGTCATCTACGGTGAAGGAGGGCATGGCATAGATAATTGTATCTACACTCAACTAGAAGATGATGACAAAAGTGAAGATGAGGAAGAAACCAAGAGTATATCTTATGAAAATTTTAAAAGACCAGACCACGCTAGTTTTAAATACAAAAATAAAGATGTTGTTGAGAATTCTCACCAACTGGGTGGTATATATAACACCTCCATGATTTGGGAGAGGAGGTGGACATACTCAATATACCAAAACTAAAACTTACTGACAAAATAGAAACAACTACCAAGGTCAAGGACTAGGTCAATATCAGAACAAGAACACAAACTGGCAAAACCAAGATCAAGGTCAAACCAAGAGTAGCAACCAGCCATAAATGATGGCTCAACTATTTTATTTCATGAAGCGACAAGTCTCTATGAATGATCAACTCACTCAAAGTGCCATCACTAACTCGTGTGTCTTAACCGCGAGGCAAACCCAAATGGCTGACATGCAGACGCATCAGAAACAGATCAATTAGCAACTCTCACAACTTTATGAACTCATAAAGAATCCTCAAGGAAGGATCCCCTCTAACACTGAGACTGCAAAGATGACCACTCTTTTCTCAAGAAAATTAATGGAAGGATAAAAAGAAGAAATTCACCAAGAAGGAGAGACTTCCACCAAGACACAACTTGAACCCACTATAGTAGAGGATGAATTTGAGAAGGAAGAGTCCACAAAAAAGGACAAGAGTAAAGGAAAAGACTAGGAGAAGAAAAGTGCAAAGACTAAGAAACCAGATCCTGCTAAAGAACTCTTTACAAAAATAAGTCCCTACACCCTAAGAGTTCCCTTCCCTTATAAATTGATTAAAGCACATCTTAAGAAAAGGTACGAGAAGTTCATGGAGGATGTGAAAAAGCTGCACCTGGACATCCCTTTTCTAGATACTATTGAGGAAATGCTCTCATATGTAAAGTTGTTTAAGGATCTTATGATGAAAAGAAGAAGAGGTGATCTTATAGAAATAATGCAACTATCCAATATGTCAAGTGTCTTTCTCTAGGATGAATTGCCTATAAAGAAGAAAGATCTATGGGCATTCACTATCCCCTTTAATGTTGGATATAATGTGGAAAGAAAAGGGTTAGCAGATCTAGGAGTGAGCATAAGTCTAGTGCCTCTCTCCTTAGGCCAAAGGCTTAGAGTAATGGACATGGTAATGACTGGAATGAGGATTGAGTTAGCTTATCACACTTTCACTAAGCTAGTGGGAATAGTGGAGGACATACCAATTCAAGTAGGAAGATTGTTTATACCTTGTGACATTGTGGTGATAGACACCATTGAGGATCTGACATGTCCGATGATCTTAGGAAGACCCTTCCTTTCCATAGGTAGAGCCCTAATCGATGTGGTAGAAGGGATTATTACTCTTCATGTCAGAAATGACCATATCAATTTTCATGTCCAAGATGCTAAGAGAGGACCTTCTCTATTCGAGTCGGTCTATTTCATGGATAGTTATACACAGTACTGTGAAGATGTATAAGATGAGAATGACATTGTTGATCCACTCATGCGAGCTTTGAACAACCCAGACCTCAATTGGAAGATTTTGAAATAGTGGAAATTTTGGGTTATCTAGACCAATCAGAAGAAGATTTCAGTGGTGAAGCAGGTAGCATGGAAATAGTAAAGTATGCTCCACTAGATGAAATGACGAAAGAGAAAGTTGCACAAAAACTAAAGACTAATTTAAAACAATTAGTTGAAGGTTTAAAATATGAGTTTCTGGATGAAGAGGAAAGGGATCCCATTATTATAAACTCCACTCTAATAGAAAATCAAGAAGGGAAGTTGTTGAACAAACTCAAGAAACACATGAGAGTGATAGGATACTCAATAGATGATATTAAGGGTCTGAGCCCAACTCTCTACATGCATCGCATAAACCTAGAAGATGCATCCATGCCTTTGGTTCAACCACTAAGGAAGCTAAATCATATGCTAAAAAAAGGTTGTTAAAAAGGAGGTAATCAAGCTGTGAGATGTTGGAATCATATATCCTATAAACAATAGAAATTGGGTCAGCCAAATTCATGTTGTACCCAAGAAAGGGGAGATGACTATTGTAAAAGGGGAAAATGGAGATGGAGTGGCAATGTGAAATGTGACAGGTTGGCATATGTGCATAGATTATCATAAATTGAATGTAGCTACAAGGAAAGACCATTTTCCTTTACCCTTTAATGACCAAGTGTTGGAAAGGTTGGCAAATAATTTGTACATTTTTTCTTAAATGAATATTTAGAGTTTTACCAAGTTCTAATTCACCCATACGATAAAAAGAAGACCACCTTCACCTATATCTATGGCACATACACTTTTTGGAGAATGTTATTTGGATTATGCAATGCACCTGCCACCTTCAAAAGGTGTATGATTTCCATATTCTCAGACTTCCTAGAAGGCATAATGGAAGTCTTTATGGATGATTTCTCTATATATGGCACAAATTTTGATAAGTGTCTCACAAATCTATTTCTAGTCTTACAACATTGTGAAGAGAAACACTTAGTCTTGAATTTGGAGAAGTGCCATTTCATGGTACAAAATGGTATTGTGTTGGTCCATAAAATCTCTAAAAAGGGAATATAGGTTGACCTTAGTAAAATCGAAGCTATATCCAAACTCCCTCCCCCAAAAATAGTAATGGGGGTGAGAAGTTTTCTTGGTCATTCTGGTATTATAGGAGGTTTATTAAGGACTTCTCAAAAATCACCAAGCCCTTATCAAACCTTCTGGTGAAAGATGTAGCGTTCAATTTTACAGATAAGTGCCTCGATGCCTTCAATGCCCTAAAAAATGATTTAACAACAACACCAATATTACAAGCCCAAGATTGGGAACTTTGTTTTGAAATTATGTATGATGCCAGTGAGTATGCCAGTGGAGTTGTTCTTGGACAAAGGAAGGATAAGAAACATCATGCAATCTATTACGTAAGTTGAACTCTCGACGAGGCCCAAGTCAATTACACTACCACGGAAAAGGAGATGTTGGCGATTATGCTTTCTTTCGACAAATTTAGATCTTAGTTAACAGGATCAAAAGTGAAGGTATATACTGATCATGGAGCTATAAAATATTTAATACATAAGAAGGATACCAAGCCAAGGCTATTATGTTGGGTCCTTCTATTGCAAGAATTTGACCATGAGATCATCGATAAGAAAGGGACAGAGAGTGTGGTTTCCGACCATCTATCAAGAATCATGGTATGGAAGATAATCAGATGTCGGTTCATGATTATTATGTAGATTGAGCTTGGATGATGTCCACATTAGTTGAACCTAATTTGCCTTAGTTTGCTAACATTTGTAACTACTTGGCCTGCCAACAAGTGCCTCCTGATATAACATACAACCAAAAGAAGAAGCTATTTTAAAATTTGAAGAACTACTACTAGGATGATCCCCTTCTATTTAAAAGATGTTTTGACAACCTCTATCGCTGACGGGTATCGAAAGAGGAAGTACCACAAGTCTTTAAGGAGTGTCATTATTTTCCCTATGGAGGATACCATGGAGGAGGAAGAACTGCAACTAAGATCCTAAAATCAAGCTTTTATTGTTCAACCCTCTGTAAGGACTACATGGCTTTTGTCCAACCTTGTAGAGAATGGCAGCTCACTGGAAACATCACCAAGAGGAATGAGATGCCATGTTAGATTGGGTAGAAGTGAAAATCTTCAACATTTGGGAGTTGGAGTACATGGGACCTTTCCCCTCCTCCAAAGGCAACAAGTACATCCTTGTCATTGTTGACTACGTTTCCAAGTGGGTGGAAGTCATTTCCAACCCCACTTGTGACTCCAAAGTTGTTGTGAAATTATTTGAGAAAAACATTTTCCCTAAATTTGGGGTCCCATGCACCGTCATTAGTGGGGGGGGATCCCACTTTGGGGAAAGATAGTTTCAAGCGTTGCTAAAGAAATAAGGAGTTAAACATAAAGTTGCAGTGTCCTACCACCCACAGACATCGGGCCAAGTAGAAGTATCTAATTTACAAATTTAATATATCCTTGAGAAAATTGTCAGCAGAACCCACAAAGACTAGTCCATGAAGTTGGTTGATGCTCTGTGGGCCTACAGAATTGCCTATAAGATGTTGATAGGGACAACCCCTTACCTGCTTATATGTGGGAAGTTGTGTCATTTACAGGTAGAATGGAGCATAGAGCCCTTTGGGTTGTTATGTTTTTGAATATGGACCTTGACAAGGTAAGAAAGAAGTGATATCTACAACTATAATAGATTGAAGAGCTAAGGTTACACACTTACAAAAATGTTCGTATCTACTAGAAGAGAACAAAGGTGTGGCATGATGCCTACATAAAGAACAAGGATGTGTTGGAAGGGGACACAATTTTTTTTGTTCAATTCAAGAATCAGATTATTCCCAGGGAAGCTCAGGTCCAGGTGGTCTGGTCCTTTCACAATTGCAAAGATTTACCCATCTGGGGTAATGGAAATCACTAGTGAGAAGATTGGTACTTTTAAAGTGAACAGACACATAGTAAAAAGATATTATGAGGACAAAGTTTTTGTAAGGAGATAATAACATGATCTAGAGGACCCACAACCAGCACTAACAGAGGAACCATGAGAAACCATATCAGAGAGTCAAGCTAAAAACTATAAATTAATGCTTCTTGGGAGGCAACCCAAGCGTTTCTGGCTTCCAATTTTTTTTTCATGTTTCCCTTTCTTTTGATAAACGACTAGTAATTTAGAGGTTGTAGCCTAAGTCCTATTATCCTTTTTCATTAAAGTAATAGACTTTTGATAAGTTCTAGTGTTTTTGTTTTGTCATCTTTAGCATTTTCACCTTGGTTGGTAAGATTTAATCTACATAGAGTAAATTTAGTGAAGTCTGGGTGCATGTTTTTCATTCGATGAGTGATTTTCGACAAACCATCAGTTGATGATCATCATTGGGTATTGGAACGCAGAAGACCCATCAACTGATATCACTCTGCCTCACCATCGGATGAGTAAGGCAGAGATACAGGTCGGTTGAGAAACCTAGTGAAGCCGTCAGATGATGAGCTGAAATATCATAGGGTGTTGGTCCCCAGAGGAACCATTAACTAATGTTACATGCATTACCATTGGTTGACCGAACCCCAAAAACCACCGACTGATGAAGCATTGACGTCACTGAGTTATTAGCCGACTAATGCACCATCGGATCACATCCCAGTAGGACCATTGGTTGTTCAAGAAAATTGCAACTGGTTGCTGAACCACCGGGTGTAACCCTAAAAATCTAAATTTTCCTAGCCATTTGCCATTGTTTGGGTATTTTACTCCTTCCTCATTTTCTGACCTATCTGAATCGCAGACTGTCGACCACAGTTTAGTCATCTATGATCATTGGTTGTCATCCTTTTAAACCATTGGTGGTCGCTTTGTCTTCCTTTCTAACCACCAATTCCATCGTCGTCTGTTTGGCACCACCATAGGCTGGGCTGGACCACCGCCTGTTCTGACCACTGATTGGTGAAACCCCCAACTTAACCTTCAATTGTCATTTTACCTTCCTTCCTAACCATCGTCTAGTCTCGCGACCATCCATCCCGCCATTGTCTAAGGGCATTACTGCCTGCTACTGCCAGCGGACCCACCAGCCAGTGTTCAACAAAGCAACCATCAAATTTTGGTCGACCAAGATAGAGCTGGACCACCGCATGTTCCTATCACCACCTATTTCCTCTGTCACTTCCTATTCTTATCACCACCTATTCCCTTGACCACCGGTTTTGTTCATCACCACCTCTTACCATTAGTTGGTAACCACCGCTAGTCGCCATCCGTTGTCACCCTACTAAACTATTAGTTGGGACCATCAATTATTACCATTGACTGTTGATTTGTTGTTAAAACACCAATTACATGTACTCAATATTTGTTCTCCATTGAGTATTCCTTAGATGATATCAATCCATAACCTAACAATTTTCCATTTTTACCTATCTAATTAATATTGCTAGATATACTTAGAGTATCTACAAGCACAACACAGTAGGAAAGTAGGAAAAGAACCAAATACATGAGTCTGAATACTCCAAGAAGCTCAAGGCGTCAATGACTCTGGAGGAAATGGAAGAATGTAGAAACTAAATGATGAACATGTTGCATACTTTGAATTGCATGGAAAATTGAATCCAGAAAGAACTTAGGTCACACCTGGAAGCAGACATAGCAAAAATCTTGGCTGAGCCATTTCCAAAGGAGTCAGAAGGGGACAAAGAGAAAACGGGGTTAGAAGTCTCCAAGTACACACAATCTGAGGAAGTGTCAAAAATAAATAAAAGACTTGCATCTGACCTCAATGAGAAGAGACCCAGGAAGGTAACCTAGACATCTGAAGACGGTACAACAATCAAGGCCACCAAACTCGTAACAATAGCAGTTGGTAACATCCCAAGTCAACCATCACATGCTATCATAAGGGAACAACTTGACAATCGACTACATGGGCCCATTTCCTTCTTCTTATGGGTTTTCTTACATTTTAGTCGCAGTTGATTACGTGTCAAAATGGGTTGAAGTCATACCCACTAAAACTTGTGATTCTAAACATGTTAAGAAACTCTTTAAAGATATCATTTTTCCTTGATTTGGAGTCAACTTGTACCAAGAGATGATGAGCACCATGAAATATGGTGTGACATATTCCAAAGGAAGAAATACAAGGCAACCGGATATGGTGACATCGACACCCTAGAAAAACTAGGCATATATTAGAGGGTGAAACAAAGCTTTGAACAGTTGGGGATATATAGCATCTGTTTCACCAACATGACTTCTTACGACGATCTGACATGAGAATTCATGTCCACCATCAAGAAGTTCCAGTGCGTGGCAATGAAGTTTCAGACTGCGAAGGCGAATATAAATTGTATGTCAGAATTATGAAGAACGACTACATTCTAACTAAGAAATGGATAAACTTTTTCTTCACTGACTCTTTCGAGCAAGAAGAGTGTGCTAACAAGGCACATGGAGATAAGGATGTGAAGGGCTTCGTAACTGATAAGACATGGGAGAAACTTTTAGGAGATTCTAGGTTCAGATCTGGACAATCAAAGGTTGCAATGATGCACTCCGGCTTCATGAGAGTAATGCATAAGATCTTTACAAACTACTTGATCTTCATACCTAACACAAGTAACGTAACCAGATTAGACCTCCATATCCTGTGGAGTCTAATGGAAGGGAAGGTCATCAATTTCAGCAAAATTCTAGTTGAGAATCTAAATGCATCAATGAGGCCAAATGGCCCTTATGATTTCTACATGGAGGGAATAATCACATACATTGTGCACCAATTAGGACACCCTAGAAAGATGAAATATTTCATGAGGTCAAAAAGAGATAATCTATTAGACGCAAGATACTTGGTTGCAACAAATGTCCTGGTGAGGATAAAATAGGGGTACGCTTATCAATTTTATAGGATGAAAATCTTGCTCCCCCTTCTAGAATTACAAAAGTATGATCATGAAAAGTTAGTCTTTAATGAAGAAGAAATTGGAATATTGATATCCAGACAAGGTGCAAGCACCAGTAGTCCATCTTAACAATGAAAGAAACAGCCTAAGGAGGTGGCCACAAAACAAACAACCAGGAAGAGGGTACTCCTGCAAGTCCCACAAAAACTAGCAAAGAAACCCCCCTCTCTGAATGTCATAGATCTAGAAATAAAATAAATAGAAACTCCACAGAGACTTGTAGCTACCACTTCCCTAAAAGAAGCTACACATGAATATAGAGCAACCATCCTTAGTGAGGTAGCAGTAAAGACAACTGCTAAGGAAGTAGATTAATAAGGCAAAATAAATGAGCCTTTGATAGAAAGAAAAGCGAGAAGAGAGATCCTTGAGAAAGAGACGATGTAACCATAATGAAGTGTGTGCCTGAGTAAAGGAAACATAGAATCTTCTAAAGACAATGAGGAAGTATATGAAGGAAGCTCTGCCGTCAGGCCTAGACAACATCCAACAACAGTGACAAAGTTCATGGAAGTAAGATAAGAGATTGACGACCTCCGTGAGATCGTATCAAACTTTACCTTGAACTTCTCTAATATAACTAAAAAACTATCAACACTAATGATGTAGGTACAAAATCTAATGATGGACATTTATCCCGTTCTCAGCCTACCTCTCTAGATGCAGCAACTAGCTACAAACCAAATACAGGTAATGCAGTCACTCGATGGGGTGGCGAATGAACTCCCCACCCTACAAAAAGAATGTGATGATTGGTTCTAAGAGAATATGAATTTGTGAGAGGAGGTAGAAAAAGGAAAGGAGGACCCCCCACAACCAATATCATGTATGTTGAAGTACAATAGACGTCCCTGGCTAGACCAACATTAGATGTTGACTTCCACCTAAGGTTAGACATGTTGATGGTCAAGATGCATATAGGGCAGCAAGTGCTCCATACTAATGTGGATACATCTAGATGCACATTCCTTTTAGAGGAAGAGGAGACAACACCATCTGCCAGCAAAAAAGGAGTGTCCACTGGGGGAGATCACACAACCACATCCCTAGCCTCTGCATGGCACTCAACCAACAACAACAGGTATAAGGGACTCAAAGTACCGCCAAAGCAGAACACCTTTCAACCTCCAGAACCAGAATTCCCTATAGAATCTACAATTCCATCAGAGCATGAAGAAGGACTAGGTGAGAATGGTGTCAGGACCATACAACCTAATGTAAGGGTGGAGATGACAAAAACAATTGAAGATGTAATGGATGGACTTGACCCGCTTTTCAATTACAAGGCTCCACCCCCTCCACCTGATTATGAAAGTTTCATGAATGAAATACTTCTTGACAAACCAATCATGAGTGAAACACAGCCTTTTCCTTTGATGTTGAACTAGAAGAAATGGTGTTCAAATTGGATAATAGAAACATGGATCACATGTTTACCAATGCACCACCAAAGTAGGAACATCATGTATTCCCCAACCCCCATGTAACCCCTGCTACCAAGGAGGTATAAGCCCTACGACACCACCTCCATTGCCATACAAGATGGAAAATGTGGACATGAACCTAATAACATGCATGTTGGTTTGTGATGTACATGTCCTAGCTGATATCCCAGATGATGAAAATCCAGGACAAGATATCATCTACCGCAACAACAAGTACGGTCTGACAAGAAATGATTTACATTTTGCTTTCGTACCTCATGCAAATATAAGAAGAACCTTTTCAAGATTTTTTGTGGGACAATCATCGAGGAGTTCATGTACAGGGACAAGGATGGGTCAGTTTTTAATGCAACATTTAACCTAGCAGACTACCTCTTTAAGGAAAGAGGAAACACCAAATCCTTCCAAGAACAACATGACGCCCTAGACAAAAGCTGGACCTTAAAGTTCATCACCCTACCTTTTGATACATTCAAACACTGGCTCCTCACAGTGGCCGACCTTTCTGAAAGGAGAGTGATCACTTATAACTTCAGCACCAAAGATCTACCTTACAGAAGAATGGTCTTTGAAAACACTGAGCACATGACAATACAAGAAATCCCAACCCGCCTAAAAGACTAATACAAGGAGTTAGCGGGTGGTATCACCCAAACTAGAAAGAAACTTTCATCGATTGCAGTTTTGCTCAAGAAAGACAAAATTCAGGGGGACAATGCTTTCATAACACTGAGGATGATCGAAGCAATAAATAGAGGTATTCCGATGGACCAAATTTCCAATGAAGATTTCCAAACCCCGTGAAGGATATATGTCATGGATACAATTCATGACAGGAGATTCTTATATGACAAATGAATGGCAGATATACCCAGGTGCATGTACTCTTTAATCCCTCTGCCTGAGAAGATGCCCTGGAGGGAACACTTAAGAAGGGTAAAGATTCAATCGAAAATGAAACACCTGAGGAAGGAAAAAATAAACCACCTTCTCCCCCAACACCACCCAATGATGTCCCTACAGTCTCCACATCTGTCCCTATCATCCCAGTTCAAATCCCTAGACCTATTGAGAAAGCATCACCTAAGAGTATGAACCAGCAATAGTTAGCCCGCAACAAAAAGAAACTCCTTTTGATATTCCACCTTCAACTGATATCATCATAGAAGCAACCTCACCTCCAGAAGAACATGTTGCTGAAGGAAGTGAGATACACAGAGAAGAAGAAGAAGAAGAAGAAGAACAAGTTGCTGACACACCAAAAGGACCAGAGCCAACAGATGTCATAACACTCACTTTCGAGAACTTTGATGAACTGGCATGTTATGGACTATCTGTGGAAGAATTTCAATTCCTTTTGGATGTACTTCAACCAAGGGAAGACAACCTATTCGTCATTTTTGAATGAGATAACGTACAAATATTGCTCCCATACCTTCGTAGTATATTGACAATAGAAGGCCATATGGCAGTTAACATCATGATAGCTTGTCATCTACTTTTGGCCGACGACCTCTCCAACATGAATAAGGCATTCTACGCCATTGTGGGTGATGTCGTATCCAAAAAAGAATCTGATAAGCTTTTGTGTCTCATTGAACACTTAATAGTACAACATTCCTCGATAGATATTTGTGCCAATCTTACATGATGGACATTAGGCACCGCTAGCGGTTGATACCATCAACATGACATCTGTTTCTATAATAGCTCAAACACAATGTTTAGTAGTGAAAAAATATAAAAAAATGACTACCATAGTCATCGAAGAAAAGTCTATCGAGATAGCCAACATGATTGTCTAGTTGATCAAAATGTACGGCAGTTGTGTTCCAACTGATCTCATTTTTGGGAAAACGTAGTTTTGTCATAGATGCCCATAGCAAGAACCTTTATCAAATGACTATGGATTTTACATACTATTCTGGATGCAGATGCTTGCAAAATCAGGGAAGAAGGTTGAGCACTATCAAGATGAATACTACCAGCACCTCCAAGGGTAATATGCTATGAAAATATTAGCTTCAGAATGGTCCATTTCAAGAATTCAGTTGTAATCGCATGTTCTAGATCAACCTCAACCTTTGACACCTTGGGATAGGGTGGATGATAAGTTTGGGGGGTCTGAACAAGCAAACATGGTATGACTCTACTCTAAATATTCAAACTCTCCCCTGCTTAATTTTTTTTTTTTACATATTTTTGACAAATTTTGGTCAGCCTAAATGGTCAATTTTGGCTTAATCCCTATCCATGTATATATTCTTGTTGAAATTTTAATGCGCAGGTAGTTTGAAAAGGAAACTTTTTGAATCCAATTTTCTAGGATTGTGTCATAATCCCCAACTCTTAGATTTTCTTCTCTTCAGGCTAGCTTAAAGCGTAATTACTTCAAGAATGACAAATTTGGGCTACTCAATACACTTAAAATTATGAGTGTGATAATGTTTTAGTACCAGCCTTACCTTGAAATAATGTAGAAGACACAAGGATGCTTGCTCCCCAGTGTAAAACCTCATAGTAAGGAGGACTCGGTCTAATAACTCCTAATTGATCGCTATGTTTCAAAGTACATGTATGAAGGTGCATAACCATGGCATGGAGGAAACAAACACCCCATCCAGTGCATTAATCCCCACTTTGGGATCAAAAGAGGCATGCCAACCTAAACCTTCCCAAAAATCCTATCATCCCAAAGCTTGTGATAGTGAATAAAAGGTGAGAGAAATAAAATTATGAGAGTTGTGTCTGGAAAGATGTTGAAGGACTTCACCCGGCTGGCATATTGTTGCACTCAAGAATGCATATATGTCATGCTTAGTAGTGGAGTCCGGAAGCCAACTTTTACACACCTACATTTCAAAGGGGGACCTCATGCAACCACTTGACATTACATCAGGGCCCGATTGGAAAACGATGTCCCTAAGATAGCTTACATGGTTGAGCCACCCTGAGAAGTATAGGAAACACGACAACTTTATCCTACTCAACATAGTAGTTAGGAAATCCAAAAAATAAAATATCAATGTGAAAGCTACCTATACCAGAACCTTGCACGAGTACAGCCTGGAAAAGGGCCACTGGTACATCATGAAGAAGAGATCTTTCTGCTAAAGAAAGTCATTATAGTCAATACGAGTATCACAACTCCAACCTGAGAGGAAGAGATCAGGTACCTTCAACACCTTGTTGACCCTGATACATAAGTTTCGACTTAAGGCTGACACTATCACATTGCTCACACTCACAAAAATAATAACTAATAAAGCCCTATGGAATTATTTGATGCTTTAATTCTATCTGTTAGCCTGAGGACATGCTAGACTCTAAGTTTGAGGGAGTTGATAACATCCAATTTTGCTAATATTATATGCCTTATTTTATCCATGTTTTTCTCCTATTAGGCAAATTTACACTCACTTCCTTCCTACCTTGCATATAGCTACTCTCTCTACCCCAATTGAGAATGACAAGGATGTCACATGCGGGTAAACAAAAGACTAGAAGCACACTACCAAGGGAAGAACCACCACTAGATGACAACCAATGGTCACTCCACAACCATCAGATGCTATCTGGTAGTACCCTACTGCATCAACAAATGGTGATTGTGGAATCCCAACAACCGATGACCACTCAACAGACCACCACTCGGTGATCCAACAAACATCACCATATGGTGGCCCGTTTGCACCCACCATATGGTGGCCCATATGCACCCACCATCCGTTGGCCTGTTTGAACCCACCATATGGTGGTTCAGCAGACACTGCCACCCAGTGGCCTCCCTGCTCCTACCACCCGGTGGTCAGTCTACACATATCACATGGTGGCCTGCCTACGATCACCACCCTATGGATGCCAACTAATGGCATCCCTAATAGAGCTATCACTGGAGGTCGTTAAGCATGTGGCATGAGGACAGTACCAGGAGGCTTGGGTGCAAGTACAGGGCCCTGAGTCGACACCTATACATACTTGACTACCAGCTACATGAAGGGGGTTACTTGGCGGGTTGTCATCATCACGTACTACATAGGAGATATGGAGATGCTGTCGGAGAAGGAGTTCCCCACCATCTGATTGTCACTACCACCACCGGTTGATAGTGATGGAGGATGAGAGTTTACCAGACATGTTCCAATTCTTCTGCCTGCACACCCCGACCCACTTTGGAGATTCTCCTTTGATGGAAGGAGAGAGTGGAGCAAGTCACGGTAACCACCGCATCAAGTCCAAAAGCAGGAGAACCAAACCATCAGTTGTGGCCATCACCTAGTCACAATTGGTGTATCCCTTATTCCCCTACATCTACATCTCATTTTCTCCACTTCACTAACCTCCTTCTTCCGAAAGGTCTCTATGTCCTCATCCATATGTAGATCCGTAATGCTTCTTATGAAAATGAGTGGCTAAAGTCATAGCTTGGTTTGGGAGTAGCCACTAAGGCTCTCCCAACATGCATATACTTACATCCTTTTGAATATACATTCTCTTCACAAAGTTTATCTCCATTCTCTTGGTCTTAGAGATTCACTCATATGATTAGCTGTCATCTTGTGATGTTTGATTACTGGTATCTCGAAAGAGTAACACTAACAATATCTAAGTGGTTTGGAGTTACATGAACGCATGGGAATGTTGGAATGCTTAAGCTTATGATCATATAGTTGTTATTGTGATTGTTTGTTTGTCATCTCGAGAGAGAGAGACAACCTTATAATCCAGATCTACCCTAAGCTTGAGAGAGGAGGGAATAGACACATATGATGATTGCTTGTAATCCTGATAAGGGTATACAAAGGGTGTGAGTATTGCATGTTGGTGAGATATGTTAGTAGGTGAAACCCAATCCAAGTTCCCATCCATATCTTGTTATAATGTACTTGTTTGCTTTTGATTCTCTAGTTTTGTTTTCTTAATTTTTCCTTTGCTTGCTTTGTTGGGTTGAGGTTTTTTTGTTCCTTAGGGGACACCATATTTATCTACCACCTTTTTTGGTGTAACTGATATAAGATTCTACATTCTTAGCACTCACCACCCTTGTCCTTATGGATCGACCCCAATTACTACATCAGACCACGTATAATAGTTGTGGGGGCCTGAATGTTAGGTTATAAATTTAAGAGTCTGACTACTCTAGATCCGCTCCATTTTAGACATGTGATTTAGGCCGGTCAACGGACTTCTAGGTTTGTGGAGGTATATGATCCACCATGTTGTGACCCAGTGAGGTCAATAGACACCTCATCCACCATTGATCAAATCTAGGGAAAGCTCTTGAGCTTCACCGAAGCTCCGACAACCTTGGAGCTTGAAGAAGATCATAGGCTTCATGAGAAAAGAGGGCAAAAGAAGGGGAAATGGGAGAAAATGGAAGGGGGAAGTGAGATAGAGTAAAAGAGGGTAAGAAAGGTTGAAGGGGGAATATATAGTGGCCTAGTCAAGGATGCTTGTATATGGTTGGACAAGGCTCATAGGCTTTGTCGTTGGCCTGTATGGAGATGGGTGGCGATGGGAAATCCATTGTATCTAGGGTTTCCCATGCCAAGTCGATGATCCAAGGGTCCACAGTGGCTGTGTCCACTAGAGTGGATGATATTCAACTTGGCCAGGGATGGATCACGTTCATCCAGTTGGGCCTAAGTGTCGGCCTACAATTGGTCTCAAGACATCAAATAAAGGTGAAAGCAAGGTTTAAAATGAGAAAAATTCAAACATCCATAGCATGAGCTTCGAAGGTCCATTTAAGGAGATTCTTGTGTTGTTATATTTATATATGAATCCTCTATAGCTTGGTACACATTAGAAATCAGGGAAAATAAATTGAAAAGATTCAAAGTCAATTCCAATATGGTAAATAATTAAGGCATGATATTGTGTTATATATTTCAAATTAATGTTACACATTGCAAAATTGATCATTGATGTGTCTAAATATATGTATCACCATACTCGAACTATGAAATTAATATTAAAATGAGTAAAAGGCCACTTGATGAGAGAGAAGGATCATACAATAGGAGAGAGAAAATTTTAGTTGTCATGCCCTCCTCTTGTTAAAAGAAATTTCATCCCCAAATTCATCCATGATCATAGTCAAAGGTCAAACTTCATATGCATTGTGTGTAGGCGACCAATTTTACAAGTCAAGACATCCCCCATTATGGGGTGGATACTAATTTTTATATCAAAGGTGTACACATCCCCATTATACATGTAACTTGGTGTTTTATTATAGAACAACATCATTTTGACATTAGGTTGCATAACCCTTGTCCCTATAAACATAGGCTTTCCCATATAGTCAACAAGCTCTAAGTGTGATATCAAAATCTATGTTATCAGTTTTTCAAGGGACATGTTCATTTCCATGACTTCCAAACGAGACTACCATCAAATGTGTCTTAATCATTATACTAGATTTCATGCATGTTTTAGTCCCCCCAAAAAAAAATCAACCAACTACCATTGATTATGTTAATTACTTTTCATTTTGGGTATGAAATGAAGCAATTTGTACATCATGATTATTTGATTTAAGACCTCAAGGCATCATCATATCAAGTTCATTATTTGAAACGTACATGTTTTTATATATGAGATGGTTTCATATCAGGTTTATTTTATGAGAGGGGCTTATCGTATATACATCAAGTTTTACACATAAGTAAGATTTTCTTATTTTCATACATCATGCATTATTTGTGGAACAACATTATCATCAACATTGAGGTTTCACAATTATCCCACTTGTATCTCAAGAGGTCTTCTACAAGCCCAAGCCACTCAAACTAAGACCTATCTATGTCCTACAAGACAAGATAACCACAACTATCTACCCATATCAAACTTCCTACCCAACTATAAAAAAAAGGGAACCACTAGACTCCTTTTCATACAACCACTAACACAAGTATGAGGCTCATCATGGAGATCACACATCATGTGCATCATCTTTGGGTCTTGGGACATCTCCCTCACCTATATAGAAACACCATATATTCAATTGCTGCTTTCTCTAGGGTTATATCTTTTCATAAGAAATCTAGGGTTTAACATCATCAAGAGAACCACGAACTAGGTGACTCAACTTGTATACTTATAAGTAGTCTATCTAGGGACTTATGGCCATACATTTCATTGTGCACATATTTCAAAATTTCACATATTTTGGAGGTTAGGTACTCTGACCGTCTCTCGTCATGGGTTGACTCATATTTAAAGGTCACCCTTATTGTATGTCCCATGATAGAGGTCCTTCTTTGCAAAGTGAATGAGGCCTATGTTGACCCCAAACCATATCTCAAATATCGTATCTAAACATGTACAAGACTAGTCACAAGCAAGCATTCCAATCCACTAGCTATTATTTGCACAATATAAGTCATATCTACCATACATGGTGCTAGGTTTAGCTAGGGTTGCATGGTCAAAACTCATATCATATCATCAAAACATACTTGACCCTTACAAAAACAAATTGAGGTCATATTGAAGCAAGCTCAAATTATTATCATCGACATCATTATCAACATCATCATTGTCATCTTTATCATAATCACCATCATCATCATTGTCGTTGTCACGATCATCATCGTCATATAGGTCATCTAGGTTACTTACTAGCCTAACATGTATCATGGCTCTAGAAAACTCTAGATACTACAACTAACATCTAAACAACTCATCTAGATTGTTGTTACATCTTATGGAGACTCATTGCCTTTTTGTGTGTGGTAACATTATTCATATGTACATATATACTAATATTTGAAATAGATTTTCTCCAACGTTGAAATAGGTGAAGGGAACCACCATAGTCCATTTGAATAAAACTAGAACCAAAATGAGTTACCACACTCATTAGGCAGTCTAGTATAATGACACTTAGAGAACTAGCAAGAACATTGTCCATGCCTGTGTAGCTAACCTCAACACATGTTGTGAACATATGTCTAGGGTTGTAACAAGATCTCCCTATTCTCATCATCCTAAACCTACAACCCATACTATTGGACAGAAAGATGAGAAAAGAAAGGGTTCTGAATCTACACAAGTTTACACCTATTTCTAGAACATCTAGGATCTAACCTAGAGGTTGAGTCAACTTATCCATAAAGAAAAATATATAAATTTTTTAGGTTTGAGATGTAAGGTTGTGCTTAGTTTGTGTTTCATGTGATCAATGTTTGGTGTAGTTATTGTTCATTCTCTGATACCATCTGTAACGAAATACTCTATTACCCAACCCTAAATCTAAATGACTACAAAGTCAATAACAATAGGACTTGGGCATCCATCCATAACATGGTATTATCAAAGCATGAATGCAGAAGTGTAAAAGCATAGCATACATAAACATATAACATGATATATGCATCAATCATAGTCTCAACATTCAACAATATTATGAAGAAACATTGTCTGATTACAAGATTGCAATTACATTTTAGAGAGAACAATTTTACAAGTATGCTCATATACAGTAGGGGTCTTACAACAAGCACACCTGACATAGCTCACCAATCCCATTAACTCTATATCCATCTCTGAACCAATAAAATATGTAAAACAATGTGGGTCAACACACGAGGTCTTGAGTGCATGGTAGAAAGATACATATATATAAGCTTTGCATAATTTGAAAAGAGTTGCATAACTAAAAAAACAATAATACGCAAGTTAAGTGTTCAGCAAAATGAGAGACCGTGTTTTTATGTCATTTACTCCAATTTTATCATCAATATTGTGTATTTGTAAGGCCTTTTTGAATAACTTCCATTGGAAGAGTCTTACTAACTTCCCATTAGAAGAGACTATGAGGTTATTGAAGATTAGCTAACCCTATTCTTAAAGGACCTCAAGTTCATAACCAGTATATAACCCTTTTATCATCGAGGGCTGCCCTATCATGACAACTCAAGAAGGCCCCAAAGCTCCCTCAACCTACCTCTCATGGCCAAGATTTGACATCAAGCAAAGAAGTCCATTGATGATGAAGATTGAAGTTAATTTTTCCACTGAAGACCCCATCATGGCTGTGGGCATCCACCACAGTCGTGGGAATTAAAGCCAAGAATCAATAGAGAAGTTGTCCATTTTACACGTGAATGACCACGCCATTCACCACGGCCGTGGCCCTTGAAAACTGCCTCAACTGTGGTGCTCCCCACGCCTAAGGTGAACTGAAGGCAAAGATGACTTCCAAGCTGCCTCGCCCATGGCCTCCTCCAACACGGCCGTGGTACCTCAACACAGCCATGGTACCCCTTACCCAGCATGACCGTGGCACTCTGCCACGGCCGTGGCCTCCACATATACTTAGCATTTCCACTCCATTTCACACATCAGTTGTATCCCCAACCCACGACCATGCCACCTAACCCCTGCCATGACCATGGCCATCCACCACAGTCATGTTGATCACCTAACCCTACCCATTTTCTACACTACTTTTCCTATTCTACCCCTACTTACCCTAGTGCTTCCCCACCACCTATATATACATAGGTTGCAGCTAGAGCATGAATGTTACACTTTCCCAGCTGCCATTACTCCTCCTCACCCTCTCTTAAGCATTCATTACACTCCCCTTGCATAAATGCTCTCCACCCACCATTCCCACCATAGAAACCTAGGTTTCTAGGTTTTCTACCATAACCTCCTCCATTTTCATGCCCATCAGCCATCTTGGAGGAAGGAGGTCACCCTACAGCAGCTAGGAGGTGAAGAAGGAGGATCTACTTCAAGCTCCATGAAGTCCTATCCCCTTCTTCTCATTTTTTTGCCTTTTCTTTGATTATGTCTAGCTAAGACCCTAGTGATGGGCTGTTTGGGGTAAAAATGTGACTTTGATACCATGTCTGGGGAGAATAATTTGTAATGAACATAATTTCATTCTATGATGATTGCCTTTGCTTCTATCTCATTTCCCATTATCTTGCATGTGATTTTTTTCTCTCAAACTTAAATTTCTTGCTTTGTGATGTTTGATGACACTTAGCTTCTAGGAGTAACTGGAGTGTATGTATCAATCTTAGCAATGGCTCCTAGGTCCAATTAGTGGATCCCTAGCTAGCCCCCTTTGTTCCTACATACATATCCCTCCTTCTACAAGTGAGTATGAGATCTAAGTGGCTAGTGTAAGTGTGATTAGTGCAATTTCCTAGGACTTTCTGAAGGCTAGATGGCTAGTAGCATGAGGTGAAAAATTATCATCTCTACTCCCATTCCTACCCTTGGTTCTCAATTTCCCTAGTACCACTTACCCTAGAAGCCTAGATTTGACAAGTCCTACTAGAAGTACACCTAACCCTAGTATTCCAACTAGTAGTATAGGGTACATTCTAATAGCAGTTGCCTTGTTGTTTGGTTCGGTAATCTAGATTGAATTGTGATAATTGCATGCCATGTTGACACTCCCCAACTAATATCAAATCACATTCCCAAACAGCCCACCTACCTAATCCATTCCTTGAAACCCACCTTAACCTTCTTTCTTATTAATGCTAGTGTAGCTTAATTGTCTTTGTTTCTTCTAGTTAATTGCTCAGTCTTGCTAATTAGGGTTAATCTAGATCCTTACTTGCTTTAGTGGTTAGTTTAGTTCTTAGTTAATAATTTCTTTGCTAGAGTATAGTAGATCATCTTGCTCTTGCTTATTAATTGCTTAATCTAGCTTCTTAGACCTAACTTTCTTAGGATAACCTAGTTTTTGGTAATCTAGTTTTCATATTGTCTTTACTTGCTTGTTGCATCGTGTAATCAAACCAAAACCCCTTTGAAACCCTTC
Organism: Alisma plantago-aquatica; assembly: GCA_963693085.1. Classification (NCBI taxonomy): domain Eukaryota; kingdom Viridiplantae; phylum Streptophyta; class Magnoliopsida; order Alismatales; family Alismataceae; genus Alisma; species Alisma plantago-aquatica. The sequence goes on from OY856413.1 coordinate 849,346,570, forward strand.
AACCCTAGTCTCCGCATTAGGAACATAGCCAACACCAAATAAGCTCTAGTACCCCCTATATCCATGTGGTTTGACCCCCTTTACTTGCCTCTCACCTATACTATAACATGACCCCATGCGCTTGCGGGAGCATATTTTAGTGTTGTGAGTGAACCTAGTTAGGGGAAATCTTATAAATATCTAAAGATCCACACATGCGTTCAAGTTCCGTGGGGTACATCTAATCAAGCCTAATTGGTTAGTGTGTGCACCTCTGGCTCAGATGCTCCAAGCTTTCTGGCACCGTTGACGTGGATAGAGGCACCGACCTAGCTAGTTAGTGTAGCTTAGCCTTTACTATTGCCCTCATGATTTCTATTCTTTATTCTTTGTTCACTTTTGCATAGTGCCACTATAACATGGTTTCTTCTTGTTTGTTTGTGTATTGTGCATGTGACAGTTGTGCATGCACCATACGCTTTCTACATGTACTGACTTGGTGTTGTATGACCCTGAGATAGGTAGGAGGAGATGCCAAAGTTGCTGCAAGCAACACCAAGTAGCCGACATGGCAGAAAACAACCCTCATGGAGATGCTCAACATCCGCCTCAACCCAACCGCCCCCTCCACGAGTATATCACCCGGGGAACTAAAATTCTCCCATTTACACCCTTGTTGACCAAATTCTAGGTCAATAGTTCTCCATTTCACCCACACTCCTTAGACTCCTTCCTACCTACTATGGGATGGAGAGTGAAAATCCCTACCATCATATTGACGCCTTCATTGAGACTTGTTCCACCTTCCGTACCCCCGCTGCCACTGATGACTCCATCTGGAGAAATATCTTCCCTTTCTCTCTAAAGGAAAAGGCCAAGGAATGGTATATTTCAAAGCTAGAGTTGGTGACTTAGAATGCGGTCAAAAATGAGTTTCTCAAGAAGTTCTTTCCAATTGCCAAACTGATTCACATGAGAAGATGTATCACCATCTTTTCCCAAATGGAAAATGAACCTTTCCACGAGGCATGGGAAAGGTTCCAAAAGCTCCTTCGCGACTGCCCCCATCATGAGGTACCATTGTGGTATCTAGTCTAAGCCTTCTACATCAGGCTTGAAGAGTTAAGACAGAACAATGTTGATTCATCATGTGGAGACACATTCATGGCGAAGCCACCCGTGGAGTTGTGGCCATTGTTTGAACACCTTGCTAAAAATTTGTGCCATCGAGTTTCTACTAAAGGGGAGCATTGTGACCGGAACTACACTCCTCCACCGCCTCCTGTAGTTCCAGCCCGGACTGAAGCCAATCCCGACATGATGAAAATGATTGTCAATATGATGAAAATGATAAAGAGTCAAGCTAGAGGGTTTTCTAGTCAATCCACTTTAGCAATTGATTCTATAGATGAAGAAGTTCATGCTTTACACTCTTTTGGAAACCGAAACAACCAAGGTCCAATGTCCAACACTTACACTCACGAGTGGAGAAACCATCCCAATTTTTCATGGAAACAACAAAGTGAGGATGGTCAAGGACAAGGGAAGCCAAGGCTAAGGTATAGCTCCAAATTTGAAGACGAAGAGCTTGGGAGATTGAGAAATTTGGATGAGGTAAATAAAGAGGTGTCCTCTCAAGGATAGAGTATTATCCACCTTGAGAAAAGGCTTGATCAAATCTCAATCTCACTTACTCGTCATGAAGAGGGAAGGTTCTCGTCTCAACCCATGGCCAATCTGAACAACGATGGTGGTTATGTGAGCACTACTCAAGGTGCATATGTCCCACCACAAGGCCAAGTGCCCCCACTTCTCCAGTACCAAGGACCACCACATCCATCTTCTCCACAACCTCACCAACCCCCTTTCAACTATCAATATCCCCCACCACCATCACACGCCTATCAACCACCACTTACACAACAACCTCCCCAACAACCAACTTGCATACTCCAAAATCTTGACCCACCTCATCAAAGACTGCCACCACCTTCATCTTCACAAGCCCCTCCTTTTCCCCATGAATAAGTGAATATGGTGTCTATCATATGGGGAAGGGAAGTTTCTCAAAAGCTTAAAAAGGGGGAGGAAGAAATAATTGAGGTTGGTGATGATGACTTGATGCTAGAAGAGTCTAGTAGAGACCACAAAAGTGCCAAAGAGGTTGTTTCTCAGTTGTTGCTTGAGAATACCAAGTGCACCCAAGCTTTCGTTGCCCCCATTGTGTATGAAGAAGCATCCTCAACTGTCCCACCCTTTCTTGGAAGTAATGAAAGTTCTAGAGATTCGGTTCTTCTGTATTTTTATGACAAGATCATGTTTGCTGCCCCACATGCCACTGACATGTCAACACTTGATGCAATGCTTGTTGGGAGCCAAAACCTCCCCATGAGACAAGAATCACTAGCATACCTCCTCAAGGCACATAAATTTCTATAGAAATGTTTGATGCAATTGGAGAACAATCCCATAAGGTTTTAGAAGGCCTCATTCTCCAAGAAAAGAATAGCAGTATCATGAATCTCTTAGGCTCCCTGAAGTAAGGAATGACCGGCATCAAAGCATTTTTTTCATCGGTGAAGGATGTTTGTATGGGGAGGAGAAAACTGATGTTATTACCACCCAAGGAAATCGTTGCAACAAGATCGGTGAATTTCATCTTAGACATTGGTTTTTAGGAAAAAAGGGACGATTTGATAGTCCCTCTTATTACATGCTACATCAGTACACGACCTGTTGAGCACTCTCTCCTTGATCTAGGTGTAGGGACAAGCATTATGCCGTTGAACATGTACCTACAGCTCAACCTTAAGAAAATGGAGTCGGTGGACTGTGTCCTCGTCTTGGGTGATGGAACAAAGAGGAAGCCCCTGGGGATATTACTAAATGCAACAATAGCAATGGATCACATGATAAACATTGCATACTTGACCGATTTTCTTATTATGGATTCTAGACCTATTGATGGAAAAAAATACCTCATATTGGGGAAACCCTTCTTGTCCACCGTGAGTGCAGAGATTAATGTGTGTACAGACACTCTGATGGTAACTTATAAAAGGAGAAAATTTGACTTCTTTATATTCACTAAGTAAGAAAGGTACCGGCTGGGTGAAGAATATTTTGGTGATAGTCTAGGCTACTATGATCCCATAGAATAGTGGAGATCAAGTCCTTACTTCCGATCAATGTACACTCCTTAGGATGAAGCCCATGCCATCAGAACTCTAGAAAGAATCATTGTGGAAGAAAAGGGAGACACCATGGGTGTCAACACTTAGTGAAGAAAGCAACAAACCCGACTGAAGGCTTCAAATTTAGCTCTAGTGGGAGGCAAACCACGTGGTTTGAGATTCTCGAACCTTGTTATTTTATCACACTTTCATTTCTTTTCCACAAATCCACACACACATGTGTTTAATGGTTTTATTTTAGTTTTGAGGACATGGCAGGAGTTAGGCACTAAACAAGAGGTATCAGAGGTGAATCATAGCTACTAAGATCAATTTGTGGCAAAATCTCAAAGAAAAACAAAGTTCTTGAATTTGAGCTAAAAATTGAAGAAATGTCCCCCACTACGGCCATGGAGCTTGCCACGACTGTGGCCATATCAATCCAACATGGTTGTGGTCTCCCACCATGGTTGTGGGAATTAATTATTGAAGAAGTTAGAGGATCAAGTTGATTGGCCAAGTTGTACATGAATGGCCACAACCATGTCAAGGACAGATGGCCATGATTGTGGCTTGAGACCACGACTGTGGAAAGGTCAGTTGGGGGAACTCTTCATCGACAGCAAGACCGTGGTGCCGACCATGGTCGTGCTACCAAGCCCTCACCACAATCGTGGTCACCCACCACGGTCATGGTGCACCCCAACCCCACACAAAAATATAACTAAAACTCCTCTCCAGCCCAACCCTACCCTCATTCTATCTTCTTCCTTTACAAGCGCATGATCATGGTGGTGAACCCTGACCCCCATCTCCTCCAAACTTCACCTCCAAGCCCCCAAATCACCTCCAATCCACCACCAATCACTCCCTAATCATCCTTCTACCATTCCCCTTCCATTTCCACACCAAATCATCCAACAATCCACCATCCACCACCATTCTCACCTCCATTTCATCCTATAGCCACCCCTACCCAAAACCACCATTTTTTGTCCAAACCAAAAACTAACCATTCACCCACCATACAAACCTCCATATCCTTCCATTCCACCCCTTAATCCACCTCCATCTCATCCTCTATCCAAAAATCCATATTTCACAACCCTACCACCACCTCCATATCCAAAAAAATGAAGGGAATCACTATGGCAGTGAAGAAAGGGGCTCAAAAGAGCCTTGAGGTGATCACCAGAGGCAAGGTGTGCACCAAGAGAGCCTCTTCCTATGTCTCCATGCCTTCACACACTCCCTCACCATGAAATTCCAATCTCCCAATTGCTCCCCCGCTCGGCGTCCGTGAGTGCATCCCACACACGGTCATCTGACAGCCATCACAACACTGACGAGACATATAGGGAAGAGGAGGAGGAGGAGGCATCTGAGGAGAACATCAATGACTTGATTGAGGAGGTTGAGCTGGTGGTTACAAAAAGAGGACAAAGATCCAAAGCAGCCCCATCCTCATCACAGCGTTTGCTGAAGCCCGCTTTGGCCCGCCATTCGACATCTTCCATGGCAGAGGGGCACAGGCAGAAGCCATAAAAAAGGCAGAAATTCCATCTAGAAGAAGTACAATTTACACAGTGGTATCCCAAAAAGCGGGTACCACTCAATCTTAATACAAGTTTTGGGTCTCAATCATACATGATGGATGAAGAAGAGGATGATAGTACTGATGAAAAGATGGAATTGTCAACTGAGGTAGAAGATATACTGGCACAACTGGAGGATGACAGATTGAAGGCCTTGGGAAAGGCCCCTGTTGGAGTGTCCTTTAGAAGGGGACACATATAAAGAAAAATTTCCCTCACATACCCTGAAGGCATGACAAGGAGAGTCGTCTCCACCAGGTATGGATGTGAGAAGGTCATTGATGAGCTGGGATTCAAGGTGGCTGTGGAGAGTAGTTCACACCCCAACCAAATTATACCATATTGACTCGAGAATTCTTTGCCACACTTGAAAAGACAAAGGTGAGAGGTGATGACGCAATCAAATTTGCCATGATGGGCAAAATGCACACTCTCATGGTAGCTGATTGAATTGCATATTAACTACCAACCCCGAAGAGGCCAAGAAAATGGATGAAGGCCTACTTGAAATAGAGGTGGATTTTAATTATGCAAATTTCGAGTACCTCTTAACATGAATAAAGGACTATTATGCAGGGAAGTCAAAAACTTCAGCTATAAGCAATCCCCTGTTCTATTATGTGCATAAGATTTTGGCCAACAACATTGTTGGTAGATATGATAATCAAGGCACAATTTCTCATAAAGACATTTTTGTCTTGATGGCAATGCACAACAAATGGTATATTGACCTTGGAGTGCATTTGATTAATCACTTGAGGTTCATTCCCTCTAAAAGTAAAACACCTTTTGTCATGGGAGGGTTTGTAACCTAAATTGCACTAGATTTGGGGTGTGACGTTTCTTAGTTAGAAGACACATATGAAGCTCAATTTATTGACTTGAACTATCTCACTCACTCCCACACTATCACGATCAAGAACAAAAGAATGATGTATCATGCAAGTAGTGTGTCAAAGATTGATCTTGAGCTTCCATACCATGTTGTGCCACTTCTATTTGTGTTGGGAATCCCCCATAAATTGGAGGCTAAATTGGATGAATGGCATCAGAACAACCCAAGGGAAACATACACCAGGGGAGCCACTGCCGCACAAGAAGAAATTGATGAGTCCAATGTGCAAGGTCAGGAGCAAGAAGCTAAAGAAGAAAGGTAGCCCCAAAAGTCAAGAAGAAGGGGTGAAGGAACATCCCAGCTATAGCAACCCTCAACAAATGCATATGACATGTCTGCCATCTAGGCACAACTTAAGGGCATTCACAAGACACAACACGACATGCAGCTGATCCAGTAGTACATGTGGAAGTACCATTAAATGTTGCACCACTAGGTCAACCACATGTACCATTATCACCATGCCCAAGCAGCAAGAAACCTCAAATGGGGTGGAGACTTTTGGGGTGGTATTACGAGATATTCAGGGACATACCCTCCACTCTAGGATGATACAGGGGGCACTACTAATAGCATCCTCCCTCAGGCTCATCTCCTCCTCAAGATCATCCTCAATCATCTGACCAGCTGCCACACTAGCCATGACACTTCGCCTATCTACCCTAAGCTATAGTTTCATGCTGAGGGCAACATGATTCTAAAGTTTGGGGTGGGTAGGGTGGTATGCACCACCCCTATATCTATTTATTTGTAATTTTTGTTACACCTTTGCCATGCCATGAGTATCTAGTTTATTTTTTCTTATTTTTACTTTTGCTTTCATCCATGCATAGCATGTAGTTACTTTCATGCATTTTTGCATATTTTTTCAAAACAAATTGCTCTTTTTGTCGCTCCATAGCATGCATTGCACTTTCAAGTAGTTTTTGCTAATTTTTAGCTAGATTTTCTGCTTTATGTTTCAATCTCCCTAAAGTTAGGTTTAGATGTGATTGAATGCAAATTGGCACCATTTTGGCCAATTTTTCCCAAACTTGAATGTTCTTGCCTATAAGCATGTTTTGACTTAATCTCCACTTTTTGAAATAAAAATTTTAGTCTTTTGACAAATGCATGATGTTTTATTATATTTTATTGCTATTTGGTTTTGATTGTTGACTCTTTACATGTGCATCACTTCTCTCAAGTTTGTGAATGTTTCGATTGAATTGTGAATTTAACAAGCTACAAACATTTAGATCCTATGGAATCACTTGATATAAATGTGAATCTCATGTTGTTGAATCATGTGGTTTGATATCATTTGATGAAGTGTTGGATTAGGTTTCATGTAGGGAATCTTATGTTGAGGACTACACTAATGACCCCCTTTGACCTGACTCTTCTCTCACCATCTTCATACCCCTCTACCTCATGAAAGGATGCCTTAGAGAACATATTTAGCCTTTGCCACCTCCAAAATTTTGGGGTGGCGATATCTACATCTCCCTACTTCACTCTATGCATTATATGCCCTATCTACATGAAGGGCAAAAGAAAAAAGAAAAGAAAAAAATATTCTCTTATTTAAGAGCATCTAAATAAAGAAAAGATGAGTGCTCTATGTAATAGCACTCCAAAAATTCTTTCCGCAATCCTTTCTTCCATTTTCATACCTATTGAGCTAGAAAACATCAAATCTAGCTCACTTCACCCTTTATACAACTATGTGGGTCATTTGGTGTGGTTTGAGGCATAAGATTGAATGCATGAAAGTGAAACAACACTCTTAGTCATCTTTGATTATTGCCAACAATAAATGATTTACCCAGAATGATATGAATGACATATGGAAAGCTTGTATATTACATGCTTTATATTTGAAGTTTGTATGCTCAGTGCTCATTTCATGATTGGTATGTGAAAGAGGAGAGGAGAGAGGTGGAACGCATGCACTTAGTCACTTCCATGACCACTTAGTCAATAATCATCTATTGTTATGCATTTGTCATTCTTATTTAGTGAAAGAAAACTGAAAAGTGATATTAAGTTGAAGCATACTTCAGGACAAGTATGTTTTAAGTTTGGGGTGGTGATGCATCCCTATTTTAGGGCTTTATCTTGTGCCATTTTGTACTTTATTCACATCAAAACATAGTAGAATGCAAGTTAAATTCCCCAATGTGAGTATTATTATCAAATGCACTTATGGACGTTCTTTGTGTTATTTTCAGGTACTTGGACCATGCTTTGGATGGATGAGAGAGGTGGAAGGAGTTCTAGGGTTCCTCCACTCATGGAGGGGTCCAAAGAAGGCCCCAAAGCTTCCTCAGCCTACCCCTAATGGCTAAGATTTGACATCAAGCAAAGAAGTCCATTGATGATGAAGATTGAAGTTAATTTTGACACTAAAGACCCCAGCACGGCCGTGGGAATCCACTACGGTCATGGGAATTAAAGCCAAGAATCAATAGAGAAGTGGTCCATTTTACACGTGAAGGACCACAGTCATGGCCATTCACCACAGTCGTGGCCCTTGAAGACCGCCTCACCCAGGGTGCTCCCCATGCCTGTGGTGAACTGAAGACAAAGATGACCTCTAAGCCACCCCGTCCATGGCCTCCTCCTCCAGCACGGCCGTCGTACCTCAACACGGCCATGGTATCCCTTACCCAGCATGACCGTGGCACTCTACCATGTCCATGGCCACCACATATACTTAGCATTTACACTCCATTTCACACCTTCATCGTGTCTCCAACCCATGGCCATGCCACCTTCCACAGCCGTGGCCATCCACCATGATCGTGTTGATCACCTAACCCTACTCATTTTCTACACTACTTCTCCTATTCTAACCCTACTTACCCTAGTGCTTCCCCACCACATATATATACATAGGTGGCGGCTGGAGCACGAAGGTTACACTCTCCCAGCTACCATTACTCCTCCTCACCCTTTCTTGAGCATTCATTTCATTCTTCTTGCATTAATGCTCTCCACCCACCATTTCCACCATAGAAACCTAGTTTTTTAGGTTTTCTACCATAACCCCCCACCATTTTCATGCCCATCACCCATCTTGGAGGAAGGAGGTTGCCCTACAACAGTTAGGAGGTGAAGAAAGAGGATCTACTTCGAGCTCCATGGAGTCCTATCCCCTTCTTCTCATTTCTTTTTCCTTTTCTTTCATTATGTCTAGCTAAGTCCCTAGTGGTGGGTTGTTTGGGGTAAAAATGTGACTTTGATACCATGTTGGGGGAGAATAATTTGTAATGAACATAATTTCATTCTATGATGATTGCCTTTTATTCTATCTCATTTCCCATTATCTTGCATGTGATTTTTGCTCTTAAACTTAAATTGCTTGCTTTGTGATGTTTGATGACACTTAGCTTCTAGGAGGAATTGGAGTGTATGTAGAAATCTTAGGAATTAATGGCTCCTAGGTCCAATATGTGGATCCCTAGCTAGCCCCCTTTGTTCCTACATACATATCCCTCCTTCTACAAGTGAGTGTGAGATCTAAGTGGCTAGTGTAAGTGTGATTAATGCAATTTCCTAGGACTTTCTAAAGGCTAGATGGCTAGTAGGATGAGGTGAAAAACCCTCATCTCTACTCCCATTTCTACCCTTGGTTCTCAATTTCCCTAGTACCACTTACCCTAGAAACCTAGACTTGACAAGTCCTACTAGAATTACACCAAACCCTAGTTCTCCAACTAGTAGTATAGGGTACATTCTCATAGCACTTGCCTTGTTGTTTATTTTGGTAATCTAGATTGAATTGTGATGATTGCATTCCATGTTGACACCCCCAACTAATATCAAATCACATTCCCAAATGGCCCACCTACCTAATCCATTTCTTGAAACCCATCTTAACCTTCTTGCTTGTTAATGCTAGTGTAGCTTAATTGTCTTTGTTTCTGCTAGTTAATTGCTTAGTCTTGCTAATTAGGGTCAATCTAGAACCATGCTTGCTTTATTGGTTAGTTTAGTTAGTAGTTTATAATTTCTATACTAGAGTAGAGTAGAATATCTTGCTCTTTCTTAGTTAATTGCTTAATCTAGCTTCTTAGACCTAACTTGCTTAGGATAACCTAGTTTTTGGTAATTTAGTTTTCATACTTCCTTTACTTGCTTGTTGCATAGTGTAATCAAACCAAAACCCCTTTTAAACCCTTCAACTACAATCTCCTCTTTAAGAACATAGCCAACACTGTCTAAGCTCTAGTGCCCCCTCTATCCCTGTGGTTTGACCCCCTTTACTCGCCTCTCACCTATATTATAACATGACCTTGTGCGCATGTGAGAGCATATTTTAGTATTGTGAGTGAACCTAGTTAGGGGAATATTATAAATATCAAAATATTCACACGTGCATTTGATTTCTGTGGGGTACATGTAATCAAGCCTAATTGGTTAGTGTGTGAACCTCTGGCTCAGACGTGCCAATATCTATCTCAGTTCAATAAATAAAGTCGTATTCATATAATTATTATATTCAGTAATTGATTTAGAAATTTCATAACCTAACTATCCTTGCTCATCTAGCCACAAGCCATACCCGATTAAGCATAAGATTGCATACATGTATCATATTTTCATCATTAATCCTAACTTCTTTCATTTTAGGGTTTTTGGCCAAGTTAGGTTCAATGTTGCTTATTAGTAAAATTGATGACCTTTTACTGATTTAAAGTCCATCATCAAAGTGAGGTTCAAGTTTCAAGCCATTTCAATGTTCCATTCACATTATATGAACATTTCAAGATTCATGTTACTTATGTACATTTTCAGGTTTGAAGACTCATAATAGGGCAAGCAAGACAAGGATTCATCAAGTCAAGGGGTCGAAGCATAGAACATGATTTATATCAACAAGATAAGGACATAGGTAACATATTCAAAGTGGGTGTATGTCCCCTAGGGTCTAGGGATCATTGTCCAAACTTGGTGTCAGTACCTCAATATTCATGCGAACATCAACATAGTTCATATGCCAACAAGGTTCAACATGTGACTTAGGTGGACATCCACACCAAGGGAAAACAATATAAATAGATTCAACTAAGATTAGAGGGGATTGCATAGTAAAAATATTCACATGAGTTAAGGGTACAAGTAAATCAAGTAAGTCATATGTGTCACACTAGGTCAACATTAGTGGACTTAGAGTCATTACGACTACCATATCAAATCATGGGGTGGATCTTAGACATTATGTATCAAAGAATCATAAAAATACTTACTTTAGGGATATAAGATAGTTAGGTGCATAATTTATCTCAAACCCATGATGATCCAAGTATAATAAACATCATCATAAAAGGGTCACAAATATACATATTAGGTCATCAAGAGTTTAAGAAAGGTCATTAGGGTTTCCCTAGTGCTACAACTTCATAAAGTTATTGATTTCATGATTGATTAAGCATTGTGTCATTGGATAGAAAGATTAGCATAAAAATGAGCAAAGTACATCATTGGATTCCAATCAAGTCACATATGTATAGAGAGAGTCATTAGTGAGCAATTGGGTAATTAGGACCTTTATTAGGGGTCAAAAGATCATAAGTTACTAATTTGATGCTTAGGAGGGTAGAAGTGCATCAAAGATTCAAACTCCATCATAAGCATGCATTCGAAGGAATCAAGTATAGTAAAAGATGACATTTTATCAAAACATGGAAAAGGATGGTGTTTTAGTGTCTAAGACAATTCCCAAGTTGTAGGTCTTGTCAGGCTAATCAATTTGACATATATGTTTATGTCATTTGGCTTAAGGATGAAAGCCACATGCATTTTAGAAGTCTTTTGAACAAAACTATAGGGAAAAGGCATTATTTCGCTTGATGTAATTTCAAAGGATGGGACTCTTTATATAATGCAAGGATGATAGTCGGCTATGGATCTTCAATCCAATGGTCCATCTGCACCTACACCTCCTCGGCTTTAGCTTGGAGCTGAAGGGCTACGGTCTACTATCACAGATGATCACCTCAGGTTTCACCACCAGCAACCCTCGGTCACTCACCTCCCTTTGCAATGGCTCGAGGGTTGCCAATAGATCCATTTCCTTGGTGGACCAGACAACATGATCGATGAGTGTGGTACTTCCCCTCTAGGTTGTGTTGCCCTTCGCACCTGAGCCCCAGGTGCGGTAGCACTACCACCAGACTAAGGGTTCCTTTGAGCTCAACGATCTCTTGGGTTTAGGTAGGTAGCCTATCCAACATGTCGTGACCCAGTGAGGTTAAAGGATGCCTTGTTCACTATCGATCAATTCCAGGGAGAGCTCTCAAGATTCACCAGATCTCCAATAAGCTTGGAGCTTGAAGAAGCGCATAGGCACCACAGAAAAGAGGGAAAAGGAAGGGGAAATTCAGAGAAAATAGAAGCATGGAGTGAGTTGGAGTGAAAGAGGGTAAGAAAGTTTGAAGGGGAGCTTATGGTGGCCTAGTTAAGGATGTGTGTCTATGGTTGAATGTGGTTTTGTGGCTTTGTCACAGGGTTTGTACTGAGTTGGGTGACGATGGGAGAGCCATCGGATCTAGGGTTTCCCACACTAATTCAATGATTTGAGGCTCCACATAGGTAGTTCCTACTAGTGTATATGAGACCTGACTGACCACATATGGGCCTCTCTCACCTAGTTGGGCCTAAGAGTTGACCTACAACCGGTCTCAAGACATCAAAAAAGGTGAAAGTGAGGTTTAAAAGGAGAAAAATTCAAACACCCATAGCTTGAGCCTTGGAGATCCGTTTAAGTCAATCCTTGCACTTGAATCCTCTATAACTTGGTACACCTTATAAATAAATAAAATACATTGAATAGGTTTAAGATCAATTCCAATATGGAAAATCATTTCCGACCAAAAAAATGGAAAATCATTAATGCATGACATTGTGTTCTAAGTTTTGAATTAATGTCGCACATTGCACAATTGATCATTGATGTGATAAAATTGAAGTATCACCATACTCAAACTATGAAATATTATTAAATTGAGTAAGAGGCCACTTGTTGAAAGAGAAGTAGCATACTGAGGAGAGAGAAACTCTAGGTTGTTAGACTTGAAAATTTCTAGTTCAATTTAGTTTGTTATGATCATAGGGGAAGATGCATGGTCATAAATTCTAGCATCCTTCGTGTTTTTCACCAAGATTGTAGTGTAGATTTATCATTACCACTTAATTACTAGAAATTTAGCATATTGTATTTTAATAGGAGATTTGTATGTGTTAAAAGTTTTCCTTTTTCTTTTCTTTTCAACCTGACTTAGTACTCAAACTGACTTAGGTTCATCTTTTTATGATAACTAATGGAAAATGTTAATTTAATTGTGAGGTAACATCCATACTGGTAAAATCGGAAAGCTTACTTTTTAGTTTTATTAGGCAATTCTACATTTGTTTGACAGTGTTACAAAAAGTTATCCAAGCATTACTTATTGTAGGTAATATATATTATATTCTTATTTATGTTATGATATACTTTCAATGACTAAAGTCTACATGACTCCCCTCATATGATTAATCTTTAACCCAAATAATCATTTAGATATGAACCAAAGGTAGGTCAACTAGGTTACACATATCTAAAACTTCTTCTTCACATACTTCTCACTCAGGCCTAGGGTCTCGTGATTGATCTAGATAGTCATAGGGTTCTTCACTAAAGGGTTTATCTACTATCTAGATCTTATTTTTTGTGGTGACTTGTTTCATCAAACCATCGATAAATCCATAAAACTTTTTTGTTTGTAGATATAGTATAATAATGAAATTATTTTTGTTGATTAAGACCCTTGTGATGTGAAGTTGAATTATTAGCACCAAAACTAATGTGATAACCAATTCAATCATTTTCTACCACATCATACATATACCATTATTCTACCATCACTTCCTTCTACCAAATGTATCTAATCCTCAAGTATCATCATGACAAAAAATAAGCATTTCTAACTTATAGATTAGGAGGGAAAGAAGGTTTCATGTTGCACAAAGTCAACTTAACTAATCCTATGAGGGCATAACATTCATTATTCCTCACTTCTCTCTAATCATAGTCTCCACTACCTCACCTTGATACATAGGGGAGATCATCTAACACTATAGGAAGGGATAATGGTTTTTTCATTAGTTGGTAATTACAACCAAATCACCTTTACAAGTCAATGTGAACTATATAGTCAAATAACCCATCATATTGTTTACTAGAGAAACCAATTACTCTATGGTGATGAGAGAGGTGAAAACAGAATAATCTTGACTAAAGTTATGACTTCTCTCAACTAATCCTCATGAAAAAAGGCATCTCAAACTTAGTGAAGATAGTATCCACCCCTATAGATAAAGAGCTCGCGATGAAGCTATGTCGAGATAACTCCATGTTGGAGAAGGCAAGGTCTATCTAACCATAACAAAACTAGCTCAAATTATCATTTAGGAACAAGGCAATCATCAATATTCTAAGACTTATGTTGGAGGTTCTATGTTTATTATCCATGCATTCTCCATTCTCAAAGTTGACATACTCAAGGCATGCTAGAAATGCAACAAAGACACGAATTTAAGGTGAGAACCTATGTTTATCCTATCAAACAAGAGATGGAAACTAGTCACTAGAAAGTCAACCTTACTTAAGGAATCATCTTCCTCCAAAAAGAGGTAGGGGTAATTAAGGTTCCCAAAATTGAGCCTCATCCACAGTAGTGGTTTTGGGAGACAAATTCACTAAACTAGATAGTTATTGAAACCCTAATTGATATTTCATGATTATAGGATAGGTATACCAACAACCTGTATAGGGTTACTTAACTGCCTAATTAAGGAACCAGATAAGATATCTTGAAAGTGTCAGATTAGAACTGCTTTTGGCTCTGATACAATATTGTAAAGAGTGGGACAAGGACCACTCAAATGGTATAACATAAAGAGGCATGTAAAGATAAAGTAGTGGAGGAATAACTACTACAAGGATAAAAAGTTTGACATTATACAAATGATCCTCACATAAAATGATGGTAGTTACAAAATAAAAACTTGAACTATATACAAAGAAGCTAGTAGAAAAGGGTAATTCAACCACTCTAAGCTATCCTCATGTTCATAAGCATTTACATGATCTTCCTTATTCCTTCTTCTATAAGGTACCTGCATCTAGGTGGTTTGGGAACAACATAACAGATGCATAAAAGTATGGGTCAACAACATTGAATATGTTCATAATAAACATATTTGAGCATTATCAGGTATGTAAGAAGAAAGGAGGAAGTTGCCAAAGTAATAAGAAGGTACATCAAGTCGGTAAGTTCAAGAGGATATAGTTCAAAGATATATAAGAAAAGAATGAGGCAGTAAAATTATGAGAACATATATAAATCATTTTAACATTGATGAAGCTAGAACTTACACCAAAATATTACTTCTTCCAATGGAAATCCTAAAGTGCACCAAAAACCCTAGGGAGTTGATGTTCTCTCTAGGTTTACCTACAACTGGTGCTAGATAAATGCTCCAACCCCACAAGAGTGTGGAAGCCTTATCATAGTACAGATTTATAATTGAACCCAAAGGACAACGTTAAGAATCTGAGTGTCTTTTTCTCATTTCGTACCGATCTAAGTCAATCATCTAAGACCAAAAGTTTGATTTGAGTTATTTAACCTAAAACATACAAAAGTAAAGGCAAGAATAAAAACTAGTTTAAGGATTAAAATCTAAGATTTATCAAATGATGATGGATCACTGGGGTGATGTGGGTATTCGTCACCACTACACATGTATTGTACCTGTACCAAACATAGCAAGACTTGTAAGCAAAATACATGGATGTTATACAATACCGATGTCTTATAGGACAAGAGTAATGCGCACATCCTTCCCGAGTTGAGTAACCCTTATCCGGTACATATCTATGTGTCAATGAAGATATGTAGTCTCCGAAGAGAGAAACTTACTCAACCTCATGAAACGTGTATTGGAAAACTAACAAGCGAGCGATAATTAACAAATCGATTAATATCTTTATAGACTATCCCTCTTTTGAGGATATAGCTATGATAAACATGGGAGTGTTGCAACGTCAGCCATTCCTGAATGAATGGTCAAGTACTTTGCACCACTCTCTCCTCAGAGTGTGTTCCTCGACATGTCAAGGTTGCACTTTTGTACGTCAACTGATTCCATTTCATAGTAGAAAAGCACAACGATTGAGGTGAGTTTACTCCACTCCTTAGAAAAGCATTCCTAGATATCGAAACGGATGCGCGGTGGATACACACACCAGAAACCAACACTAAATCGGTATTCGAGTCTTAAGAGCGGTCATAGACAAACCACAACAAAAGACAATACATGCATACAAGAACATGGCCAACATTCAAGCATGTATGAAATGATTTAGTATTGAATCAGAATGATAACATATTTTTAGTACATATTACAAAACACGGGCAGCAGGGCTAGTCCCCGCACCCCAGTAGATCAAACTACTCGTTCCTCATTTGAGAAACAAGAAGAAAGAGAAAGAAGGAGAAATCCTCCATGGACTTGGTGCAGAAGGTAGTCACAGCTCGGTGGAGATGAAGTAGTCTTCTACGTCGTGTCGGAGCAGATATGGACACGGAACGGGAGACGCCAAGACAGTCCAGACAGTCTCTCTCACTCCATCTTCCTTTTCTTCTCAGTCTCCTTGCTTGCAATACAGGCAGTCGGTGGAATGGAACTGGCGTAGACGGGACTGGATTTTGATCGGAACTGTGTACTGGCAGCCTGTCGCCGTCCGAGAACCGATGTCCAACTGGGGACCCTGTTGGTCCTATTTATAGGCACAGGTCTAGCCCCAAATGTTCTGTTGGCTTTTTGCACCAAATAGTTTCAATTTATTTGCTACCAAACGGTATTGTGACCATGGGGCCAAACGATCTGCACTCTCTCTGTGATCTTGATTGAGCGACGTTCAAACGACCTCCAGCATCCAGCCTCCAATCTGAGATCGTGAGCTCCTCCAAACGGTTTAGGGTCGTGAGCTCCTTCAAACCGTCTGGGACTTCGTGCTCTTCTAAGCAGTCTGAAGTTGTGAGGCGTTGTAGGTCGGAAATACTCTTGGTGAGGAGGGAGATGCCGGTGGCCATGGAGATTTGGAGCAGTAGGTTGAGAAAATAGCAGCGTCGGGAGGTAGGGGACGATGCGCCACGGCCATGTTGAGGCACCACAGTCGTGGTGATGCTGCTTGTAACATTCCTGACCTGGGTTATGAACTAACCCTAGGTATTTTGCTTAAATATGTAATTAAATACTTGTGATTATCCTTTGACATGTAATTAAAGTTCCTGAGGAACATATATTTCCATTCCTGTCCTTTTTAAACAATGTTTTAGTATTGTTTTGTAATATAGGGACCTATGTGCAAATTACCCAATTAAAGGGGTTAACTTGAAATTTACACATGTTAATATGTTCCTCTAGTGTTGAGACATCATAAGAGTGAATAGGATGAAGTATGATGGATTTCTCAAGCTTTGGCATCAAGATGCAGCTTGTGGAGCAATCCTTGTACTTGAAACCCTAATTTTGGTGTAAAGTGCAATTTACCCAAAATATGGGGTGCAACTTGTAAAAACACCTTCTAGAATATCTTTTATGACCCTTGACATCATTTAGAGTAATAATGATGAATAGGGCGCTTCTTTTGAATAATCATATAATAAGGAACACCTTTGTAATTAAATCACCAAGTTATAAGCAAGGAGACCCTTATATATGTGCACATTAGTGATAAGTTGACCTTCTTTGCCTTTAGTTCTTCGTTTTAGAAGGAGATTTGTTTAAGAAATAAGGAGGAGGGACGTTCTTAGAAGAAAGGAAGGACCTAGATGAGAAATGGAGAATTAGATGTCCTTATGTTGAAGTTTCATCCAAAGATATATATACAACTTTCCTTTGTTTGCAAAGGAACATTTCCTTTCTTCCTTCACTTATCACCTTGCTCAAACCGACTAAGGAAGAGCTCCAGAGCAGAGGAGAATGACCAAGGAGAATCTAGGTAAGCTTGGATCATCTTCTTGCTAGAATTCATGGAGGAAAGTGAATTACAAGGTTGGTTTCATGGTTTTCTTACTTAGTTCTTTCTTTCTAGCCGATCTTTCCCAACCTTTTCTTGGAGAAACACCTTTGGCCGACCTGTGGAGATCAAGATGCCATTAAAGGCTTGAATCTTGGAAGCTTGGAGCTCTAGGAACGACCATAAGGCGGGTATTATAACTTTTAACCTCTTGCTTTCTTATGCATATCTTTGTTCTTGCAAGTTAGTAGTTAGTTCTTCTTCTTCCCCACTCTTCCTTGCACTTTTGCAAGCAAATCCACAAAGTAACCGACCTATTCCAAGGTTGAAGATGATGGGCATGAATTCCTAGGTAACTTTACCAAACGACCTTGAACCATTTGGTCTAAACAGTTTGCAAACCGTTTGAAATCAAACGATCTCAAGATCGTTGAATTTCATGCGGTCTTGCAAGACCGTTTAGAGTCAAATGGTCTCAAGACCATTTGGTAGGTTTGACCAAGGGAAGACCATTTAGATGTCTGCTTTACACATGTTGAATTAATCATCTACAAAGAATTGTAACCTAATTGCAAAACAATCACAAGTTGAAGGCATTTCAACCCCCTAAACCCTAATCGGGTTGAATTGCTGTTTTCAATGACCAATTTTGGTGAACTTTGGGTTGAGTGGCCCAAACGATCTCAAGACCATTTGGGGGTTCACTCAAACAGTCTCAAGACCGTTTGGTGACAACCCAAGACCGTTTTGAGGTCTAGGGTTAAGGTAATTTGGTCAATTGAGGGTCCAATCACAACAGGTTATTGAATTGATTAAAAGTGCTGATTTTAGACCTAATTAGGGTTTAACCCTTATCAAATTGACTTAGTTTTTGGTGAATCTTTGGGGAAACGGTCTCAAGACCGTTTGTAGGATGTCCAAACGACCTCAAGACCGTTTGGGCCACGTTGGGGCCCAATTGAGTGTAAATTGATGGGTTCAACCTCAATTAGATTCACATTGGTGATGGTTGATGGTTGAGTGACTTCAAACCCTAATTCAATCGGTTTCAACCCTAATTGGCTAGCAATTAAGGGTCAATTGAGTGTTAAATTGGTTAAGGATAACCCTAATTAGCTCAATTGATAAGTTATTAGTAAGGATGTAGCCAATTGAAGACTTCAACATGGAAAACCCTAATCGATTACAACCTTTGATGCACCTTTGAGGTCCATGCGGTTTTGAGCCCATTTGGACCAAACGGTCTTAAGACCGTTTGAATCCAAACAGTCTCAAGACCATTTAGGGCCAAACGGTCTCAAGACCATTTGGGGCCAAACGGTCTCAAGACCATTTGGGCTCAAACGATCTCAAGGTCATTTAGGTCCAATCGATCTCAAGGTCATTTCATTTCATGCGGTTTCAAGGTCACATAGATTCAAACGGTTTGGAAGTCAACTCTTTCAAATGGTCAACGCACTCATGCGGTCTTGGAGGTCATGTGGTCTTGGAGTCCATGCGGTCTTGGAGGTCATGCGGTCTTCGAGGCCATGTGGTCTTGGAGGTCAAAGTGTCCAAACGGTCAACGCCCTCAAACGGTTTCAAAACCGTTTGGAGGTTAAGGTGTGAAACCGTTTAGGGACTTTTAGGGCTGTGATTGATTAGTAACTTGAAGGCTTAATTGGTTCAATGGTTGTCTAATCCAAACCCTAATGATACCTAAAGACAATAAGGTGCTAAGTGATTAGTAGGTTGAACCATGTGATGATTAATGGTCTACATTACCAATGTACCCTTGATGGGTTCAAGTAGATGACACCTTTGTTTAATCAAAACCCTAATAACATGATAGTGGTGAATTAGCTTATGATAATCAAGATTAACTTGACCTAACCTAATCTAGAGTGATGTAATCACCATCTATTAGTAAGAGGAGAGATAAGGTGCCATTTATGGTTGAAACTCAAGTAAAATACCTTCAATGTATATGAATATGCAGGATTAGGGTATAATCCATCTATGTGAGATCATGAAAACCCTAATTATGATAATTGATGAATCTTAACCTAATTTGAAGGCATCAATGATGATGTTTCTCATACATGATGATGTTATGAGTTTAATTCACCATGAAGTGAATAGTAAACCCTAAATATAGGGTAATAACATGTAATGTGAATAGTAAACCCTAATTGAGGGTGATGTGATGAAATGTACAATAAACCCTAATTCCGGGTTATACTTTTCAGAATGAAGGTACAACTCTTGATATGAATTGTTTATTATTGTTAATTAAATTAACCATATAGGTTCTTATAAGAGAATGATCATATCCAGGTAAGGATTATGATATCATATTCATTGAAAGCATGTTATTAGCTTTATGAATAGTGATTTGCTATGTTGCCTAAGTTCAAGTGGCATCATATAAGATGATAGGCTGAAAGAGCCATGAGTATCATCCAGGTCATGCTAATTAGATGACTTGTGATGAGATGATTAAGAAATAATAACTGATGCGAGTTAGACCTGATACATTTAGTATTCTACTTTCATAGTTGTTGTTTTAATGATTAATGTTTGAGAACATGCTTGATGTTAAAAGAATACTAAAATGTACCTAACTAATCAAGTATAATCATACTATGTAGAGCCCTGATCATAGATCCATCATTGTCAGAAGATAAATGATGGTGAAACAGGTTTTCCTAAGGGAACTCCTAGATCACATACTTTTGAGTATGTGGGGGAATATGGATGTGTATATCCTTACATCCTAGTGTAGGAATTGATGTAGATGTATCTTAATCTATCAATCCTTCACTATATGTTTATTCCGGGGTGATGTAACACTATTCTCCCGAGGAAATCTTTTATTCCACATCGATGAGAGACAAACAAGAAATCTTTTGATAGCGAAGAGAGTACAGAATGCCACTGTGACTCTAATAGCGAAGTTCCAGAATACCCTGGTAAGCTATAATAACAGAGACATTAGATGTCCTGCATGTTGATCCTCACTCTAACTGAGGAAGATGAGGTCATAAGAATCCGACTCTTTTGATGACCTAAGTATGATACCGATGCGACTTAATAGTGATCGGTTGGAGTATGAGCGGTATACCTCATCTCCGTGGGGCATAATAATGTTTGTAAAACATAATCAACCGCGTAGTATATCTGCTTAGGTTGAACTACGATAAACAATGATTGATGTTACATTGTTTACATCATTAGCCTATTCAAGTACCTAGCATACATATTCTTTATATGTTTTAATGAAGTGGTTGCTTAAGTAAATGTTGCTATACTTTGTCAAACCTACTATTGATGTTTTAAGTTACCTTGCTTATGTTATTCCTTATATGCTATAACAAAGCTTCTGGCGGAGTGTTATAACTCTCACTGGGACAATTATTCAGATTGTCTCACTCCGTAGGTTTCAACTTTTTAGGTGGATGTCGAGGACGGAGAAACCAATCCGAGGGTGAGTAGTATCAACAACAACAATACCAAGGATAGCAGTGAATCTCAGGTGGAGATATTGGTTGTCATGTCCTATAGTTAGCTAGTCTTATGTCGTCTCTGTACTCTCAGGTCCTAGGAGTCAGTAGGTCTAAGATTTTGGTTTTTAATCTTGAGATTTTATATCTAGATGTATATAATCACTTGAGAGGTGATTTTACAATGATGTAAACTGTTCATCTTATTTATTATAAAGGAGTTTTATGGTTTTAAGATCTTTTCTCCAAAAATTTTTAATTTCCGATAATTTTTCGTATTCCACTGCTAATCGAATCGCTTCCGCTATGTTTATTCCGTGTTTTGGAGATCGAAGCCCACAATTAAGTGGTATCAGAGCTCTAGGTTCGCTGAGTCTACAGAGACATAGGACTTAGGATGTTGAGTCTATTCTTAGTGTTTTCTAGTATATCTAATAGTGTCTTCTGCTCCTCAGGAGAAGAAGATAAGTAAGGATGTCTAGACCACACGAGGAGTATGTGGCAGAAAGTAGTGTTGCTGCACCCCGAGAAGGTGCAAGAAACCCAGAAGTAGAGCAGCCTGTACCTGAACCACCTATGGAGCTACCTCAGTTTGACCCATCTAACATGGTAAACCCAGCCGTTCAGACTATGTTTGGGTAGTTTATGACTGCCATGACACACATCACAGATAGGATGCCCATGCCTGCACCTAGGGCACCTGCCCAACCTGAAGGACAAGGTATCGGTAAGACATTTGAGCGACTTCGTCATATCGGAGCAACCGAATACTTTGGAACAGCTGACCCTACATATGTCAATATGTGGTTAACCGAGTTAGAGAAAGCTTTTAGAATCCTGAACATCCTAGAAGCTGAGAAGGTTAGACATGCAGTCTATCTTCTCAAGGGGAGTGTCGGTCACTGGTGGACCATGGAAGTGCAGAAGAAGCTAGGTGTGGAAGCTACGTGGGAAGTCTTCCGATGGGAATTTATCAATAGATATTTTCCAAAGACCTTCCTGGATGAGAAAATCTCTCAATTCGAGAGGTTGAGGCAAGGTTTGATGAACATTAGGGAGTACGAAGCTAAGTTCATGGAGCTTTTGCGGTTCTATCCGCACATGGCTGCTATAGATGAAGAGAGGATAAGGCGGTTTGAGAAAGGGTTGAATGCTGAGTTGACTACTCCCGTGTCTACCCTAGAGAATCGGGAAAGGTTTGCTACCTTCGTTGAGTCAGTCTGAAGGATAGAAAGGTCTATAGTAGAGAAAAGGCAAACCCATAAGAGATATCCTCAGTTCCAAGGATCATCATCTAGAGACTTCAAGAAGCCTAGATTTTCTGCACCGACACCACCACCACCTAGATCTAGTGCTCAGACACAGTGGACACTGAGTAGAGGTAGAGGACGAAGCCTACCACTACAAGGGGCTCGCAGTTCAACATCGGTGTCAGTCACAGGACCACCAAGACCACAACAACTGGAGAGAAGCTGCTACAACTGTGGGAAGGTGGGACACCTGATGAAGGACTGTAGAGCTAGGCCTGTCAGTGTGACACAGCCACAAAGGTAGAGTCAACAAGGATCCTAGAGGAGGCAGTTTTAAGGAGCATCTAGAGGACGTGGACAAGCGTCCCAAGCTGGATCGTCAGCACCGAATCAACCTCAGGCGACAGCAAGGTTCTATGCAATGGACCCACCTGATGCAGTGATCAACCCTTGGGTTGTAGCAGGTCAGATGGAGTTGTTATATTCTAATATGTCTATATCCTGTGTTGTATCTGTTTTGATTGACTCGGGTGATACGCACTCCTTTATCACTCGAAGAGTGATTCGTAACTGCAATATGACAATCAGTCATAGGGCAGATAGGTTATTACTTGAGACTCCATTGAGAGGGTCTGCTGTGTTGCAAGAGGTATGTTCTCCCTACATCCTCTTCTTTTCTGATCATCGCATTCAAGTGGACCTAATACCACTTGAGATGCAAGGATTTGATATAATCCTTGGGATGGATACCTTGGAAAGGTATAGGGTTGTCTTGGATTGTGAATCCAAGCAAGCTGTGTTTGCTGATGATAGCGACACATGGATCTTTCAAGGAGAGAGAAAGATTCTACCCACCTGTCTTGTGTCAGCTATGGTTGCTGAAAAGTTGATGAGGCAAGGATGTTATGCATTCTTAGCCCATGTGGTAGATACTACCATGAAGAGTCCTAACCCTACTGAAGTTCCTATAATCAGGGAATTCAAAGATGTATTTCCTGAAGAACTTCCAAGTATACCACCACCTCAGGAAATTGATTTTGAAATCAATTTGATCCCTGATACACAACCCATAGCTCAGACACCGTATAGGATGGCGCCTGCTGAGATGGCAGAACTCAAGAAACAACTTCAAGAGTTGCTTGAGAAGGGTTTCATCTGACCGAGCACTTCACATTGGGGTGCTCCGGTCTTGTTTGTTAAAAAGAAAGATGGATCAATGCAGTTGTGCATTGATTACAGACAACTCAATAAAGTAACAATAAAGAATAAGTACCCTCTGCCGAGGATTGATGATCTCTTTGACCAGTTGTGTGGTGCAACTGTCTTCTCAAAGATAGACTTGAGATCTGGATATCATCAACTTCGTATTAAGGATAGTGACATACCCAAGTCTGCCTTTAGGACAAGGTATGGTCACTATGAGTTCACAGTTATGTTTGGACTAACTAATGCACCAGCTGCATTTATGGAACTCATGAATAGAATCTTCCGACCTTTCCTCGATCAGTGTGTTGTTGTCTTCATAGATGACATTATAATCTATAGTAGAGATGCCCAACAACATGAACAACATCTTCGTCAGGCTCTAACTTTGCTAAGAGAACATAAACTATACACTAAGTTTAGCAAGTGTGAGTTCTGGTTACCAGAGGTATCTTTCCTTGGACACGTGGTATCTACCTCGGGTATTCGTGTTGAACCTAAAAAGGTAGAATCTATTCTACAATGGGAACAACCGAAGACACCGACAAAGATCTGTAGTTTCTTAGGATTGGCTGGCTATTACCGAAGGTTCATTAAGAACTTCAGTTCCATAGCCTTACCCTTGACTAAGTTGACCCGGAAGGAAGTTCCTTTTGTCTGGAGTGATAAGTGCCAGCAATCTTTCCAGTTGTTGAAGGAGATGTTGACAAGTGCACATGTACTTGTGTTACCTGAGCAAGGTAAAGGATACATAGTTTTCTGTGATGCCTCTAAGAATGGACTCGGATGTGTGTTAATGCAGGATAAGCAAGTGATTTCTTTTGCTTCCTGACAGCTTAAGAGACACGAGGAGAATTATTCGACATACGATCTGGAGTTAGCTGTTGTGGTTCATGCTTTGAAGATCTGGAGATATTATCTCTACGGAGAGACATTCCAGATTTTCACAGACCACAAGAACCTTAAGTATATCTTCTCTCAGCATGAACTTAACATGAGGCAATGTCGCTGGATGGAGTTAATCAAGGATTATGATTGTACAATTAATTACCATCCAGGGAAGGCCAATGTGGTTGCAGATGCTTTGAGTAGGAAATCAGCAACATCAACCATGGATAGGGCACAACTAAACTCTTTAGTATTCTCTAGGAGAGATATGCTTATCTCCTTAAGGCAAGACAATGTACTGTTGAAAGTGTCATTGTTAGCCGGGTTGTTAGCTGAGATGCATATAAAACCTACCCTAAGAGAACAGATTAAGGAGGCACAGAAAGTTGATGCTACAGTTCAGCAGATTAGATTTGAGTATGGTGATGAGAAACGAGATGGTTTTCATGACTCAGATGATCAGGTGGCATGTTATCATGGGAGGATGATAGTACCAGATGTGGATAACTTAAGAAAGTTAGTCCTGGAAGAAGCTCATTCTTCGATGTATGCCATGCATCCAGGAAGCACCAAGATGTATCGAAACTTGAAAGATATCTATTGGTGGCTTGGGATGAAGAAAGATGTTGCAGAGTTTGTTCTAAGGTGTCATGTGTTTCAGCAAGTTAAAGCTGAACACCAGAAGCCTGCGGGAACAATGCAACCTTTACCCATACTACAGTGGAAGTGGGACCATGTGACCATGGACTTTTTGGTTGCCCTACCCAGGACAAGCAAAGGACATGATTCCATATGGGTAATTGTTGATAGGTTGACAAAGACATCACATTTCTTACCTGTAAAAACAACCTATTCTACTGAAAGGTTATCACAGTTGTATATTCAAGAGATAGTGTGATTGCACGGAGTTCCTGTCACTATAGTTTCTGACAGAGGTCCCCAGTTTACAAGTCGTTTTTGGGAGCATTTACACAGAGCTTTAGGTACCCAGTTAAGGTTTAGTACAACCTTTCATCCACAGACTGATGGACAGTCAGAAAGGACTATACAAACCCTAGAGAACTTGCTGAGAGCATGTGTTCTTCAGTTTACCGGGAGTTGGAATCTACACCTAAGCTTGATAGAGTTTGCTTATAACAATAGCTATCAACATAGCATTGACATGGCACCTTATGAAGCTTTGTATGGTAGACGTTGTAGATCACCAGTATGTTGGTATGAAACTAGTGAATACCAGCTGTTAGGTCCTGATCTTGTGCATCAGACTACATAGAAGATCCAAGTAATACAGCAACAGATTAAGACTGCATAGGATAGGCAGAAGTCCTATGCCGATAAACGTCATAGACCCTTAGAGTTCCAGGTTGGAGACAGAGTGTATCTCAAGGTCTCACCTTGGAAAGGAGTTTTTCATTTTAGAAGAAAGGGAAGTTATCTCCTAGATTTATGGGGCCTTATCCAATCATTGAACGGGGTGGGAAGGTAGCCTATAAACTAGAGTTACCACCAGAGTTACAGAAGTTACACCCTGTGTTTCACATTTCTATGCTGAGGAAATGTCACCCTGATACCGAGTCAGTTCTACAGCCTATGGAGGTAGAATTGAATGAAGATATAACTTATGAGGAAGGACCAGTGTCAATCCTTGATAATAGGATTAAAAAGATGAAGAAGAAAGATATAAGTCTTGTAAAAGTCCTCTGGAATCATCGTGGTGTTGAAGAAGCCACTTGGGAATTAGAGGAAGAGATGAGAAGGAAATACCCTGCTCTTTTCTCTTAATATGTTTTGTTGATTTCGGGGACAAAATCATTGTAAGGGGTAGATAATTTGTAACATTCCTGACCTGGGTTATGAACTAACCCTAGGTATTTTGCTTAAATATGTAATTAAATACTTGTAATTATCCTTTGACATGTAATTAAAGTTCCTGAGGAACATATATTTCCATTTCTGTCCTTTTTAAACAATGTTTTAGTATTGTTTTGTAATACATGGACCTATGTGCAAATTACCCAATTAAATGGGTTAACTTGCAATTTACACATGTTAATATGTTCCTCTAGTGTTGAGACATCATAAGAGTGAATAGGATTAAGTATGATGGATTTCCCAATCTTTGGCATCAAGATGCAGCTTGTGGAGCAATCCTTGTACTTGAAACCCTAATTTTGGTGTAAAGTGCAATTTACCCAAAATATGGGGTGCAACTTGTAAAATACACCTTATAGAATATCTTTTATGACCCTTGACATAATTTATAGTAATAATGATGAAGAGGGCGCTTCTTTTGAATAATCATATAATAAGGAACACCTTTGTAATTAAATCACCAAGTTATAAGCAAGGAGACCCTTATATATGTGCACCTTAGTGATAAGTTGACCTTCTTTGCCTTTAGTTCTTGGTTTTAGAAGGATATTTGTTTGAGAAATAAGGAGGAGGGACGTGCTTAGAAGAAAGGAAGGACCTAGATGAGAAATGGAGAATTAGATGTCCTTATGTTGAAGTTTCATCCAAAGATATATATACAACTTTCCTTTGTTTGCAAAGGAACGTTTCCTTTCTTCCTTCACTTATCACCTTGCTCAAACCAACTAAGGCAGAGCTCTGGAGCAGAGTAGAATGACCAAGTAGAAGCTAGGTAAGCTTGGGTCATCTTCTTGCTCGAATTCATGGAGGAAAGTGAATTACAATGTTGGTTTCATGGTTGTCTTACTTAGTTCTTTCTTTCTAGCCGATCTTTCCCCACCTTTTCTTGGAGAAACACCTTTGTCCGACCTGTGGAGCTCAAGACTCCATTAAAGGCTTGAATATTTGAATCTTGGATCTCTAGGAACGACCATAAGGCGGGTTTTATAACTTTTAACCTCTTGCTTTCTTATGCATATCTTTGTTCTTGCAAGTTAGTAGTTAGTTCTTCTTCTTCCCCACTCTTCCTTGCACTTTTGCAAGAAAATCCACAAAGTAACTGACCTATTCCAAGGTTGAAGATGATGGGTGTGAATTCCTAGGTAACTTTACCAAACGACCTTGGACCATTTGGTCTAAACGGTTTGCAAACCGTTTGAAATCAAACGATCTCAAGACTGTTGAATTTCATGCGGTCTTGCAAGACCGTTTAGAGTCAAACGATCTCAAGACCATTTGGTAGGTTTTACCAAGGAAAGACCATTTAGAGGTCTTCTATACACATGTTGAATTAATCATCTACAAAGAATTGTAACCTAATTGCAAAACAATCACAAGTTGAAGGCACTTCAACCCCCTAAACCCTAATCGGGTTGAATTGTTGTTTTCAATGACCAATTTTGGTGAACTTTGGGTTGAGTGGCCCAAACGATCTCAAGACCATTTGGGGGTTCACTCAAACGGTCTCAAGACCGTTTGGTGACAACCCAAGACCATTTGGAGGTCTAGGGTTAAGGTAATTTGGTCAATTGAGGGTCCAATCACAACAGGTTATTGAATTGATTAAAAGTGCTGATTTTAGACCTAATTAGGGTTTAACCCTTATCAAATTGACTTAGTTTTTGGTGAATCTTTGGGAAAACGGTCTCAAGACCGTTTGGAGGATGTCCAAACGATTTCAAGACCGTTTGGGCCAATTTGGGGCCCAATTGAGTGTAAAGTGATGGGTTCAACCTCAATTAGATTCACATTGGTGATTGTTGATGGTTGAGTGACTTCAAACCTTAATTCAATCGGTTTCAACCCTAATTGGCTAGCATTAAGGGTCAATTGAGTGTTCAATTGGTTAAGGATAACCCTAATTAGCTCAATTGATAAGTGATTAGTAAGTATGTGGCCAATTGAAGACTTCAACATGGAAAACCCTAATTGATTACAACCTTTGATGCACCTTTGAGGTCCATGCGGTTTTGAGCCCATTTGGACCAAACGGTCTTAAGACCGTTTGAATCCAAACGGTCTCAAGACCGTTTGGGCTCAAACGATCTCAAGGTCATTTAGGTCCAATCGATCTCAAGGTCGTTTCATTTCATGCGGTTTCAAGGTCGCATAGATTCAAATGGTATGGAAGTCAACTCTTTCAAACGGTCAACGCACTCATGCGGTCTTGGAGGTCATGCGGTCTTGGAGGTCATGCGGTCTTGGAGGCCATGCGGTCTTGGAGGTCATGCGGTCTTGGAGGCCATGTGGTCTTGGAGGTCAAAGTGTCCAAACGGTCAACGCCCCCAAACAGTTTCAAAACCATTTGGAGGTTAAGGTGTGAAACCGTTTAGGGACTTTTAGGGCTGTGATTGATTAGTAACTTGAAGGCTTAATTGGTTCAATGGTTGTCTAATCCAAACCCTAATGATACCTAAAGACAATAAGGGGATAAGTGATTAGTAGGTTTAACCATGTGATGATTAATGGTGTCCATTACCAATGTGCCCTTGAAGGGTTCAAGTAGATGACACCTTTGTTTAATCAAAACCCTAATAACATGATAGTGGTGAATTAGCTTATGATAATCAAGATTGACTTGACCTAACCTAATCTAGAGTGATGTAATCACCATATATTAGTAAGAGGAGAGAGAAGGTGTCATTTATGGTTGAAACTCAAGTAAAATACCTTCAATGTATATGAATATGCAGGATTAGGGTATGATCCATCTATGTGAGATCATGAAAACCCTAATTATGATAATTGATGAATCTTAACCTAATTTGAAGGCATCAATGATGATGTTTCTCATACAGGATGATGTTATGAGTTTAATTCACCATGAAGTGAATAGTAAACCCTAAATCTAGGGTAATAACATGTAATGTGAATAGTAAACCCTAATTGAGGGTGATGTGATGAAATGTACAATAAACTCTAATTCCGGGTTATACTTTCAAGCATGAAGGTACAACTCTTGATATGAATTGTTTATTTTTGTTAATTGAATTAACCATGTAGGTTCTTATAAGAGAATGATCATATCCAGGTAAGGATTATGATATCATATTCATTGAAAGCATGTTATTAGCTTTATGAATAGTGATATGCTATGTTGCCTAAGTTCAAGTGGCATCATATAAGATGATAGGCTGAAAGAGCCATGAGTATCATCAAGGTCATGCTAATTAGATGACTTGTGATGAGATGATTAAGAAATAATAACGGATGTGAGTTATATCTGATACATTTAGTATTCTACTTTCATAGCTGATGTTTTAATGATTAATGTTTGAGAACATGCTTGATGTTAAAAGAATACTGAAATGTACCTAACTAATCAAGTATAATCATACTATGTAGAGCCCTTATCATAGATCCATCATTGTCAGAAGCTAAATGATGGTGAAACAGGTTTTCCTAAGGGAACTCCTGGATCACATACTTTTGAGTATGTGGGGGAATATGGATGTGTATATCCTTACATCCTAGTGTAGGAATTGATGTAGATGTATCTTAATCTATCAATCCTTCGCTATATGTTTATTCCGGGGTGATGTAACACTATTCTCCCGAGGAAATCTTTTATTCCGCATCGATGAGAGATAAACAAGAAATCTTTCGATAGCGAAGAGAGTACAGAATGCCACTGTGACTCTAATAGCAAAGTGCCAGAATACCCTGGTAAGCTATAATAACAGAGACATTAGATGTCCTGCATGTTGATCCTCACTCTGACTGAGGAAGATGAGGTCATAAGAATCCGGCTCTTTTGATGACCTAAGTATGATACCGATGCGACTTAATAGTGATCGGTTGGAGTATGAGCGGTATACCTCATCTCTGTGGGGCATAATAATGTTTGTAAAACATAATCAACCGCATAGTATATCTTCTTAGGTTGAACTACGATAAACAATGATTGATGTTACATTGTTTACATCATTAGCCTATTCAAGTACCTAGCATACATATTCTTTATATTTTTAATGAAGTGATTGCTTAAGTAAATGTTGCTTTACTTTGTCAAACCTGTTGTTGATGTTTTAAGTTACCTTTCTTATGTTATTCCTTATATGCTATAACAAAGCTTCTGGCAGAGAGTTATAACTCTCGTTGGGACAATTATTCAGATTGTCTCACTCTGTAGGTTTCAACTTTTTAGGTGGACGTCGAGGATGGAGAAACCAATCCGAGGGTGAGCAGTATCAACAGCAGCAATACCAAGGACAGTAGTGAATCTCAGGTGGAGATACTGGTTGTCATGTCCTATAGTTAGCTAGTCTTATGTCGTCTATGTACTCTCAGGTCCTAGGAGTCAGTAGGTCTTAGATTTTGGTTTTTAATCTTGAGATTTTGTATCTGGATGTATATAATCACTTGAGAGGTGATTTTACAATGATGTAAACTGTTCATCTTGTTTCTTATAAAGGAGTTTTATGGTTTTAAGATCTTTTCTCCAAAAACTTTTAATTTCCGGTAATTTTTCGTATTCCACTGCTAATCGAATCGCTTCTGCTATGTTTATTCCGTGTTTTGGAGATCGGAGCCCACACTGCTATCCCACGGTAGTTGTGCCTTACACGGGCGTGGAGGGTGAAACTTCATCCCTGGTGACGTTGTGCCACGGCCATGGCGTGCCACTACGGTCGTGGTGAGGCTACAGCCCCACGGCCGTGCAGCCTTACACGGGTGTGGCAGGTGAGAACTTGGCCCTGTGGGTGATGCACCACGGTTGTGGCATGACCAACACGGTTGTGGCGGATATGCGCCACGGTCATGGTGTGACCAGCACGGTCGTGGAGGATATGCACCGCGGTCGTGCCGTGTCCAGCATGGTCATGGCAGATGGAGACTTGGCATTGTTGGCGATGCACCACGACCGTGGCGTGACCAGCATGATCAGGGCGTTTGTTCTACTTCATGATCTTGATCATTTGTTGCACATGCTTGGGGCTTTGAGGACAGAACACACAGTTGTGCATTGTTGATGTTTGATTGGATGATTGAGAGTGATCTACAAAGGGAAAGGAGAGTGTGTAAGAGACAGTAGCATCGAATAAACTAGTAATTAGAACTATTTAAGCATTATTTATGTGAGAATGAAGAAATACTCAGAGTAAAGCAAAGCAAGGGTAATTTAGTCATAATCAGGTATAAAAACCCTAGAATTGGCGACTGTAATGATGAATCTGGAGGATTCATCACCACACCGAACTTAAGTGTTGGTTGTCCTGAGGAACGGTAAACTTAAGACAGTCGACAAAAGGCTCGCTCGTCTCGTAATTTCCTCATCATTGTCAGAATTTTCATGAAAAGGAAAAAAATGAGGCAAAACAAAATTAGGGCAAAAATGTCAGAAATCCTTTGAATTGGTGACTGAGGATGAGTCTGGAAGATTCATCACCACACTGAACTTAAGCGTTACTCGTCTCGAGGAACGGAAAACTTAAAACAGTCGCCAATGAAATTGTTCATCTCATGATTGCCTCACCTTATAGTCACATCGTAATTTTGTTCAAGGCTCAAATTGATACAACATCAAGGCTTCCTTAGATCACGGAATACATCTTATGATATCCTCATTTCTGAGTTCACTTTAATGAAGTATTTCCTTCTCACTCTCTGTTGTATCGGTCATGTTTAAAAGTTTTGTGAGACTTTGAACAGACCCATAGAATCGATAAAATGCATATGATCCATCACTGGCGTTGAAAGAGGAGAGTATGGGGGTATGATCAAGAGATAAGAGTCTCTCCTCTAATTGACTCAAGACTCTTATTGGTGATTCAGAAGTGTGTATAGGTTGGCTTAAGGCTTTTGGCTGTTTTACCTCTTCGGGAGGAGGTAAGGGGTCATTTTTTGATCCTTAGGGTCTCACTACCGATCACGACACATCTGCCTTTATGAGGGCATCTAATGTACCGGCCGGGCAAGACCTTTATCAGTTATCCTTATTCAGGGCACAACTCTCATGTTTTTATTCACACTCTGGCTTTTATTCATTCTCACTTGGCTTGGGAAAAAGGGTATTTTTGGATTTTTGTATATTTGGGCTGCCAAGCCTCTTTTTGGAATCAGGGTAGATTTTTTACAACCTCGGTATGTGCACAATCATCATTGTATACTCTTTGAATCAATAAGAGAAGGTGATACACCCCTATTATGTATTGAGGGGTATGGAAGAAGTGGTAATGGAAAGAGGGGTGTGGTGTACCATACCGAACTTAGAGTTCGGTAAAGTTCTAGTTTACACTAGAAAAAGGTGTGGTTTACCACACCGAACTTAGAGTTCGGCAGAGGTGTGGTTTACCACACCGAACTTAAAGCTTTGGCATGATTAGTGAGCGAAGGGATATGAAAAATGAAGGAAGAAGTGTAGAAGAGAGTTCGTATCATGATGCAGTTTGCTTTGCGATTCCATGTCATAGGTCTCTTTTCTCCATCACACTTTGCTCAAAAAGTGACATGATAAAACATCAAATGAGAAATCCATACAACATATCCATTAATCAGTTAGAGGCGTGACATACTTGATCTATCTCAATCTTATTGAAGTGTATCATCTTTATGGAGGATATGACATTAGGGTTCTTGGACTTATATGAGATGAAATCATTTATCAGTTAGTTTTAAGCATTTATTCCTCATGGATTTGCAATGAAAAGAGGTGATGACAAAAGATTCGAAAAGCAAAAGCCGACTAGGTAAAGGATTTATTTTAAGAAGAAAAAACTGATAAAGCGGAAAAAAATGTGAAAAAGAACTTAGAACAGAAAAATAGAAAGCAATAAAGGTAGAGGGTGGAATGGAAGTCATACCACCCGCCCTCCACCTCGAACTTATGAGTTTGCTCATTTCTGAACAAATACTAGGTTCGAGATGGAGGGGAAGGGTTGTGCAATGTTAACTAGGCGGTCCTCGTAGTTGGAAGAAGGTCCGAAAAAGATGTCGTACAATAGCCTGTGCCGGAAGCGAGGGAGTGGCATGAACAACCTATTGACTGGGTGGTCGTGGAAACTCGAATAGGTTTTCTAGATGATTTGGATGCATATTTCTTTCGCCTCTTTGGCCGTCCAAAAGAATCCAGAGTCCTTCCCCCATCAGTGGGGGAGGTAAAATATAAGCAATTGAAACTGGAGGGCTAGGTGAATAGTCAAAGCATTGCTTATTTGTGTCCTCCGGTTGTGGCTCGCCCTCAAAATTTAAAGTAGAACTGCTTTCTCCAAAATGCAGAGCAGTCAATTATGGGTCGGTCCCTTGGAATTCCTCCTATCCTAGTTCAGGTGGTGGATCTAGTTCAGGCTTCATTGCATCACCTGGCTTTTCTTGCGTAGGATATGGTAGCCAAGATGACATTTCTTCATCAGAGGAATTGTTTTGAGAAGTATCATCATCTTTTGGAATTGATGAGAGTGTCATTCTTCTTTTCAAAATTTTGTTTAGAATTTTCCTCGTAGAACATCCTTAATTCATCCAAGTAACTAGAAGAGGGTACGACTGGTAGAACAAACTCTTGCTTAGGTAAAGGAATAATGGGATTCTGGGGTAGAGGTTCCAATGATGCTTCTTCATGGGGGTGAGTTGCTCTAAGTGGATGGGTTTGTGACTCGATGTCCTCCCATGGGCTCTTTTTGTCGTTAAAAGAGTTTACAGAAATATCATAATCTATTCCAAGATCAAGAGGTGGGTCATGTTTCTCTTCATAGTGCACTGTCAACTCATTCAAGTGACTAGAAGGAGATTCAATAGAAATATCATGCTCTTGTTCGAGGACTAGCTCTGTCTGGACTTCTTATGGTGGTGGTAACTCGGGTAACATCATCTCATGAAGAGGAACGATCATAGGATTGTCATCTTGGGACCCGTCGTCCTCCCTTGATTCTATTTCATCAGTGAGAGTGGTATGGTCCATTTCTAAATCAATATCTTGATCAGTACTATTCTCGAAATTTGTCCCTAAATCATCCGAATGATCAGAAATTTCTTCATAAGGGCGATTCGGATTTTGTTCCGGAAGTGAAGACATTTTATTCCCTCGCATAAAAGACATATCCTTATCTGAATCGGTCACATACCCATCTGAATTTGACTGTGAAGGAGTGTAGAGTCCTTGCGACATAAACCCTTCTTCTATAGATGTCATGGATGGGATAGATGAAGTCAAAGAGATTTTTTCATTGGGGGAGTCGATTATCACCAATTGCTCTTCATCGGTCAGATTTGAGTCTATGAAGATAGAAGGTGGGTAAGTGTTGAAATTTATCTCCGGTTGATCTCCTGACTGAAGAGAATCCCCATATTGGTTACTCAATCTTTCACCTTGCACTGATGCTTGAAGATCATTGGAAGGCATATCCCACATGCTTTCATAATCATCATCGTAATTGATTGCAACAAGTGGACTAGGGATGTGCTTAGTTGAAATAGGTGGTTGTTCTACATGTTTCTCAGGAGCGTTGACAAGTTGCATAAGTTGATCAAAATTGGCTATCAACTTCTTACTCGCGGTTGTCTGATCAGCTAGTTGTTGAGCCACCGACGTCTGTAAAGCACGTAGTTCTTCCATCAATGTGTGTCGATCTTCATAAAAAGGCTCTTCACTGCACCTGTTGGGTTGATATTGATAATAGCTCCCCTCATCATTGTATTGAGTTGCATTTTTTTCCAGGTTCCCTCCTTCATTGCAGTCTACACCTTGAAATCTACCATAGTTAGGTTTTTCATAGTAGCCTCCAGGGTGATACGGATTATAACTTGTGTTATATCCATAGTTGTATGGAGAGGCTGCTTTGAGTTTCCCAACTATACGGTTCACGATTACTTGACATAGAGCCATCACGTAGAGAGGAGGGACATTGAAGTAGTAAATCGATGCATGAGAATAGTCACCACATAGTTGACATCTAACGGTTGGTGGTGTCGACTGCTTCATTTTGAAGAGAGTTGGTACCTGAAATCAAGGAAAGAGTGTATCAGGCTTGAACAACCACTTCAAATCCAAGAAGATATGCGATATTAAGCCCTTCACTTTTTAGGTTTTTGGCAAGAAAATGAAAAACCCTAGAGAAACCTAAATCAACACGGAATTCGAAAAAGACGATTCTTATATCGTTGTCCCCGACAGCGGCGCCATTTTTTGATGAAACTAGAACTTACACCAAAAGATTACTTCTTCCAATGGAAGTCCTAAAGTGCACCAAAAACCCTAGGGAGTTGATGTTCTCTCTAGGTTTACCTACAACTGGTGCTAGATAAATGCTCCAACCCCACAAGAGTGTGGAAGCCTTATCATAGTACAGATTTAGGATCGAACCCAAAGGACAACGTTAAGAATCTGAGTGTCTTTTTCTTGTTTCGTACCGATCTAAGTCAATCATCTAAGACTAAAAGTTTGATTTGAGTTATTTAACCTAAAACATACAAAAGTAAAGGAAAGAATAAAAACTAGTTTAAGGATTAAAATCTAAGATTTAGAAAACGATAATGGATCACTGGGGTGATGCGGGTATTCGCCACCACTACACATGTATTGTACCTATACCAAACATAGCAAGACTTGTAAGTAAAATACATGGATGTTATACAATACCGATGTCTTATAGGACAAGAGTAATGCGCACATCCTTCACAGGTTGAGTAACCCTCATCCGATACATATCTACGTGTCAATGAAGATATGTAGTCTCCAAAGAGAGAAACTTACTCAAACTCGTGAAATGTGTATTGGAAAACTAATAAGCGAGTGATAATTACCAAATCGATTAGTATCTTTATAGACTATCCCTCTTTCGAGGATATAGCTATGAGAAACATGGGAGTGTTGCAACGTTATCCATTCCTGAACGAATGGTCAAGTACTTTGCACCACTCTCTCCTCAGACTGTGTTCCTCGACCTGTCAAGGTTGCCCTTTTGTACGTCAACTGATTTCATTTCATAGTTCAAAAGCACAACGATGGAGGTGAGTTTACTCCAATCCTTAGAAAGCGTTCCTAGATACCGAAACGGATGCACGGTGGATACACACACCAGAAACCAACACTAAATTGGTATTCGAGTCTCAAGAGCGGTCATAGACAAACCACAACAAAAGACAATAGATGCACACAAGAACGCGGCCAACATTCAAGCATGTATGAAACGATTTAGTATTGAATCAGAATGATAACATCTTTTTAGTACATATTACAAAACACGGGCAGCGAGGCTAGTCCCTGCACCCCAGTGGATGAAACTACTCGCTCCTCATGTGAGAAATAAGAAGAAAGAGAAAGAGGGAGAAATCCTCCATGGACTCGGTGCAGAAGGTAGTCACAGCTCAGTGGAGATGAAGCGGTCTTCTACGTCATGTTGGAGCAGATCTGGACACGGAACGGGAGACGCCAAGACAGTCCGGACAATCTCTCTCACTCTGTCTTCCTTCTCTTCTCAGTCTCCTTGCTTGCAATATGGGTAGTCGGTGGAATGGAACTGGCGTAGACGGTACTGGATTTTGATCGGAACTGTGTACTTGCAGCATGTCGGTGTCTGAGAACCGATGTCCAACTAGGGACCCTGCTGGTCCTATTTATAGGCACAGGTCTGGTCCCAAACGTTCTGTTGGCTTTTTGCATCAAACGGTTTCAATTTATTTGCTACCAAACGGCCTGGAGACCGTTTTCTACCAAACGGTCTTGTGACCATGGTGCCAAACGATCTGCACTCTCTCTGTGATCTTGATTGAGCGATGTTCAAATGACCTCGAGCATCGAGCCTCTGATCTGAGATCATGAGCTCCTCCAAACGGTCTAGGGATGTGAGCTCCTTCAAACCGTCTGGGACTTCGTGCTCTTCCAAGCAGTCTGGGGTTGTGAGGCATTGTAGGTCGGCAATACTCTGGGTGAGGAGGGTGACGCCAGTGGCCATGGAGCTTTGGAGTAGCATGTTGAGAAAATAGTAGCATCAGGAGGTAGGGGATGACACGCCACGGCCGTGTTGAGGCACCACGATCGTGGTGATGCTGTTGTACCACGCTCGTGCTGCCTTGCACAGGCGTGGCGGGTGAAACTTCGGCCATGGTGACGTTGTGCCATGGTCGTGGCATGCCACCACGGTCGTGGTGAGGCTACAGCCCCACGGCCGTTCCGCCTTGCACCAGCGTGGCAGGTGAGAACTTGGCCCTGTGGGCGATGGGCCACGGTCGTGGCATGACCAGCACAGTTGTGGCGGATATGCGCCATGGTTGTGGCGTGACCAGCACGGTCGTGGAGGATATGCACCACAATCATGGTGTGTCCAACATGGTCGTTGTTGGTGTGTATGCCCTGAGAGCCAATCATGAGATGATTGGTGGGATACATTAAGATTGATTTGATAAACATCAAAGGCAAGCTTCCAATTCTTTCTGTTTCAGTCATATGAGATAGTGATAGAACAGATTGAATGTCTTGAGAATGACAGTACTCAATGATGTATGCCTTCAGGTTCATGACCTGAATGATGAGATCATATGGATGCTAAGAGTTTGTACATTCTTGTTATGTCCCTAGTCGGATGTCATTGTGGAAGGTAGATAGACAGTAATGACACACAAGACTAGATTGTGGTGTTGGTTGATGACAGAATCTCATTAGTCATGATATAGAGATGTCAAACCAAACACATAGGTACTTGTTAGAGAACAAGTGTACCAGACAGACCCACCGTGAGTTTGACACATGGAACCATGACATGGTAGTCACAGTCAGTACTCACAGTGATGGTGGTGAATGTGATTCTTTGACCTGAAATCACTACACTCAACACATGTCATTGGGCACACTTTGACATCATCAAACGCAGTCCTGAAACATGGGTTGTTATAAAGGTGATGATTGGGTGGATTTGACACATGGGGCTTTTGAGGGGTGAGTGATAGATATGGGATTTGTCCCTCCTGAGGGAGTTTGATATCCAAGGCCACTTGATGAGTAGGATTGAGATAGGCTTGTGCACACATGTGTGAATCAGTATGTGATATTGATGTCATACATATCTCGTTCAATCTACTCTGAGATCAAGAAAGTGAATGAACGTTGACAGGATGACTGTTCCATGCCTCGAGTTCATTCGGGATATCAGTGATAAAGGAATTAAACATTCACTGTAACACGATTCACATATTGTAGGATTGAAAGTTGTTCTCCAACTTTCTACTTTCACTTGGGTAGCACCGATGTGTGACTAGGCACCGCTCTTTGCTTGTGAAGTCATAAGTGTTATGGACTTTCACTGCCAATGTGAAATGGACCTGCATGGTCACACACATAGGATTTAACCTGGAAGAGGAGTTTTGTCCACAAGCAATGTTTAGATTGATTACTAAAGAAGTTTAGTAGTTCAATTAAACACTCAATCAATTGATAGCTCAATTTCATATTGTTCAAGGTGTTGGACACATTGATTGGAGTATCAGATTGATTGAAATCGCAATTGACTGATTCTGCACAACCTATACTCCCAACCGGTCGGCTCATGTGATGAACCAGTCGGCTGAGCTTGGTGAACCGGTCGGCTCAAGTGTTGAGCCGATCGGCTCAAGATTAGGGTGAACCGATTGTTTCAAGTGTTGAAACGATCAATTCAACTGGTGCAACCGAGCAAGTTGGGAAAGTAGGATTGGTGAGAATTTTCCTTGCGTTTCACTTGCCCAATTTGATTGGAACAAGGATTGGTATTCAATACCAATTAGAAAAAAAAGAAGGAAAGTCAATCGGGAACCGACCAGGACCACCAACCGACCGGTTCACTTATGAACCGACCGGTTGAGGTGTCCCAACCGATCGGTTGAGGTGGAAACCGACCGGTTCAGGTCCCCAACCGACCATTTCAGTTGTGAAACGATCGGTTCAGGTTGCGAGTTGGTTGCTTTTGTGGAAAATCTCGAACTCTTCTACTCCTGCCTTTAGTCCCATATTGCCCGGGATAGAGAACCCTGTCCCATGACCCTCCTATATATATAGGGGTATTGGGGGCTTCTCAAAGTACAACTCAGTGCAACCAGTTGCTCTACAAAGTTGTCCTTCTCTCTGGTTTTGGTAACCGAGAGAGAGCCCGAGCAAGTGCTACCCGCAAAGGGAGGTGCAACAAAGGAAAGACAATTGCAGTTGCAACTGGCAGCAGGAGAGCGTGTTGGCGACTAGTACGTCAATAGGAGGGTGTGACTCCTTCCACTTCCTTGTGGGACAAGGAGTGTGGAGTTTCGGGTGGTCAGTGTGGACTACTTCAGAGGCGGGAGGTCACTACCGCTCAGGAGGACAACTGTCATCTGACAGTCCGGTGAGAGGAGGAGTCATCAGTTCCGGTGCGACCAGGAGCTGCACAGACACCGTCCAAGGCCGGAGTTGAAGGTTGCACAAAGCGTGAGGTATTATCTCTGAGCAAGCCTCGGGACAAGGTATGATTCCACAAACCATCCTTTCCTATTATATAGACGTTGACGTGTTTCCTTGTTCTGGGTTTGGGGGAGAATTTTTTTTGTTTCCGCTGCCTTCTCTGCCTCCCCTAAAACCCAACAGTGGTATCAGAGCCACGTCAACTGCTCTATATTTTAGGAATATCGATATGATCGATTTTGGTTTGTCGCCTTTATTTATTGCATACGATGTGAATAATATTGGCTTTATGCATGTCCAATCCTAAATCCACAAATCCCAAATTACATATTTGATATGTATTATTAATACACTCGATATGTGTCGCCCTTAAACGAGTTTTGTGGTGGATGTATAGCGTGGTTATGGCCAATAAACCCTATCTATAAATGGTTGTGTGTGGTTGCTTGCATCTCGGTCTACGCATCGATCTTCCTTCTCCTATTCCTGATGTAACTCAAAATAATTCAGGATTCTTTCCTACCTTTGCTCCCCCCGAATGTAACTCGGGGTTTCCCTTTTAAGCAATGTATATTAGGATAGATTTTATTTCCTGTTATGTCAAAGAACGGAGGACATCGAGACGACAGCTGAGACGATCGGTTCAAGGCGTGAACCGATCGGTTGACGTTCTAGACGATCGGTTCAAGGAGTGAACCGATCAGTTGATGACCAGTTCGAGAAGTGAGACGAGCGGGTGGCGGCCATGATGAGATGCACGACGAACAGGCAAACCAATCGGTTGGAGGAGCCAACCGATCAGCTGGTGGCACCCAAACGATCGGCCAGAGAGAGCAGATCATTCATATGATGAGATGATCAACTCGGAAGGCAAGGCACAGAGTTCATCTTGTACAGGTTGCATGTAATGTAGACCTAGATGACCGTGATTCCTCTTAGCTCGAGGAATCACATTAGGATGGCCATAATCATCGCTTTTATCATTTTGCATGTCTTATGTGGGATATAGCATGTATATGATACGTACTATGTATTGTGGTGATTGGATATGTATATGTATATAAAAACCAAATCCCTCATTAAAATATTAAGTTTTAGATGCCTTCCAAATGTGACACATGTGAAAAGCTTGATCGACCAAGTGTGGGCACGCCCTAGCATGGTGCACCGTCTATCTCGTGGAAGCGTGAATGATGAATGTGTGGGTCTGCCCTAGCAGGGTGCATATTCATCGTGTTAGCTTTGGGTCGGACTTAACAAGGTGATCTAGATGGGATCTAGTACCTTGAGGCATGGAGATGATCATGGCAAGGAGTTGCATATGACATCTTATCAAGAGTTCCATATGATGCAATTGGCAAAAGTTGCCTACCTGAGAGATCTATGTTGTGGGTGACAGCCCTAGCTGGTCCATGACTTAGAGGATTTCAGGATCTTGCCCACTAGAAGGTTGTACACTGCAATCTTCCGAATTGATGGTGAGGGCTATCAATTTGAACTAAAAATAGTGTGAGCGATAATTAATTAAAGGCCTAATTTTATCGTCAACTTT
Organism: Alisma plantago-aquatica; assembly: GCA_963693085.1. NCBI lineage: Eukaryota > Viridiplantae > Streptophyta > Magnoliopsida > Alismatales > Alismataceae > Alisma > Alisma plantago-aquatica. The sequence continues at coordinate 849,387,889 of OY856413.1, forward strand.
TCAAATCAATCAAATAAGTCAAAAGAGTTTTGGACTAAAATTGCATATATTTCCTTTTGTTAAAATAAATGGTTAATCAACAATAATCACTTTATTTGTGATCGGTCTTTGAGACCAACAAATTAAATGGGAATAATTCCATGACTGGTTAGGATGATGAGAAGTGTTCTCAATCGTAGAGTGAAAGGTCTAAGTCCTAGTTATACCAGAACCAGATGAACTCAATCCCACCACATCAATGGCTGAAAGTATGCTTATGGAAGCATACCGAGGAAGACATTGATGAGGAGTGCTTGATGTTGTGTTCTCTGAACTATGAGTTGAAGAGACAACATGAGACATATGATGTCTCCAAGACACTGTCCTAGTATGTCATGACAGAAGGAGATCTAGTAAGGTATTCACACACTCAATGTGATTGGGTATGTGGAAAACCTGACTAAGAAGGATTCTCTCTGAGCCAAGGGTTGGCTATTGGTATGATACTGCAAATGTTGTGAGAATCATACAATTCATGATAAGCTACAACATGAACACTTTGACAAGCATTGACAGAGTTGTTGGACATGTTGAGGATAGTAGAGGCAAAGATGAAGAAAGACAAACCATAATCTTTGATGTGATCAAAGAAAAGGTAATTCTTAAGGGCAAGGACAAGGGCAAAGCAAAGAAGTGTTCTGATGCTAGCCAGCCATCCAAGCCGTCTTTAGCCTCAAGGCACATGGGAAAGGGTGTATGAGGGAATTTCCCTCTATATCTGGAAGAACAAAAGAAGATGAAGGAGGGGATTGAAATCTCTTCCTAAGGTATCATGAAATGAACCGCTTATTTATCTGAGGTATATGATACCAAGATATGGATATGTCATATATGATATGCAATATCCACAAAGAAGTGATGGCCTTTGTGAAAGGACCAAGAAAGGAGTACCCATCATTGGAGCAAGTGTTGCTGCCATAGCGAGGAGTACTTTAGTTTATTTTCAGCCTACAAGGCATGTAATACAATTATGAACTGCTATTTCATATTTGCCAATAGATAGAAACACTTTATTTTTGCATATTGTACGACAATGATGGCAATTAATAAAGTTAGGTTTTCAATCTTAAAGATATGATCTTTGTGACAATGCCTTGTTTATCTTGTGGTATTTGATATGCATAAAATAAAATGATACCTAAAAGTTATAGATAACTCAAACAATAAAATTAGCATCAATCATGAGAAATTCATTTCTAGTTTCCATGTGATGGATAAATCTAGACTCTTTTGGTTAGAGAACCAGTAAGAGACATGAATATCTTGGACATGATTAATCAATCTTCACTAATGGTAGTGGGAGAATGATTATCCTATTAGGTATAATACATGTGATGTATTTACATACCTATTGGAACAAATGCTAATACTTCAAATGGTGTTTAGAGAAATACCAATATGAATATCTTGAAGTGTTCAAGAATATCATAAATGAAGTACAAATTTGGTAAAGTGTTGATTCTTGATGAGATCAATGAATGAAATACTTGGACCAAATGTTTGAGATCCTTATGAGTGATTATGATAGTGTATCATAGTGAACTCATGATTGAGGCATGGTGATGTCTAAATCAAGAAGGGATCATACTCTAAGGAGTGAGAGAATGATTATAAAATAACTAAATTATTCTTAATAAAAGAATACCCCTCACTAATAAAAGAAATTAAGAATCACAAGGGTTGTGAGTTCTTATATCTCTAACAGATACACCTCAATTATCTATGTGATAAGTTGTTCATGTGATGAGTCAACTATCTAGATGAATATGAGGAATCAAATTCTGAATTATGGTTTATGACCATTACATCCTAAATGATATCCATGTGTACCATAAGGTATGACCTTGATGGTAGCACCCATTGGATGAAATCCATAAGTGCGAATGAGTCTTAAGTGTTAAGACACATGGATAACATTTGAGAAGGATGATGCTTGTTGCAACTTAATGACTATGACATTTGGCATATGGATACTAAAACCACATTCCTATGAGGAATAAAACAAGGATGTGTACGTGACACAACCTATAAGGTTTATGAATCCACTAATGCAAATGAATTCTATAAGTTACAATGGACTAATCAATGTGATTGATTGAATACAAGCAACTCAGAATTGGATCTTTACTTTTGTTAATATAGTCAAAGGGTTTGACTGATATGTCAAAGATAAAGAAGGGATCTGTGATTTAGTGGGAGCATATTCACATTCCACATGTTGATGTGAAATGGAAATGTTCTAGAATGGAAATCCAAAAGTGGAAATTATCTTTAAGGAAAATAGAGATGTTTCCTATGTGATAGGAATAGAGATCTATAGAGATAGTTCTCGAAAAATCTCTTGACCTAAAAGAAGAGAAAAACATACATTGGCAATCTATACTGAAGGGTTCAGTATACACAGATTAAGCGGGAGAGAACGTGTCCATGTTACATGGAGTAAGTATCCCAAGGCCAAGTGTTCAATTCTTATGAAGAATGAGAACACTAAGAATAGATATGGATCTATCATGTATGTGATCATCCCAGCATTCATCATCTTGTATGTAGGACATGGCAATATGATGTGCTCATCCTGATAACTCGTATGTGAGACATGACGAGTGGATATTTGTCTACTTCCAGTAAGGGTTACTGGAATACCATGAGAACTTGATAAGTACTTGAGAAGTACTAGTTCTATGGAGATAAGGAAGAGTTCGATGTAAAGAGTTACATTGATGCGAACTTCCAAAAGGGCAGAAAATTAATCACAAAACATATATATAGGATATATATAAAAGTGAAAAAGTTTGTTGATAATTGGAAGTGTTCCAATAAAACCATTTAAAAAGGAAATGTCGAGTATCTATGTGTTAGAGAACAGCAGTGGATACTATATGGATCTGAAAGTTCATAAGATGAACTTATATTCCGCTCATTGATGACAAGTCTGAAATCCTTGATCATGCAATGTGGCTAAAGGTTAGTAAAGGAATACTAGATCGCATATTATGGCAACTCCATCTCATATGTGTGACGTACAACGAAGAGATGAGAGACATGCAATTTATACTAACTTTGGCAAGGTGTTACCATTACTCACTATGTTCTCACTAGAGCACAGTAACATGTGGGACATGTTTGAAGATCATTATGAATATGATTCAAGGGTGATTGGCTCGTAGTGCAAGTGGGAGTCTGTTGGTGTGTATGCCCAGAGAGCCAATCATGAGATGATTGGTGGGATACATTAAGATTGATTTGATAAACATCAAAGGCAAGCTTCCAATTCTTTCTGTTTCAGTCATATGAGATAGTGATAGAACATATTGAATGTCTAGAGAATGACAGTACTCAATGATGTATGCCTTCAGGTTCATGACCTGAACGATGAGATCATACGGATGCTAAGAGTTTGTACATTCTTGTTATGTCCCTAGTCGGATGTCATTGTGGAAGGTAGATAGACAGCAATGACACACAAGACTAGATTGTGGTGTTGGTTGATGACAGAATCTCATTAGTCATGATATAGAGATATCAAACCAAACACATAGGTACTTGTTAGAGAACAAGTGTACCGGACAAACCCACCGTGAGTTTGACACATGGAACCATGACATGGTAGTCACAGTCAGTACTCGTAGTGATGGTGGTGAATGTGATTCTTTGACCTGAAATCACTACACTCAACACGTGTTGTGGGCACACTTTGACATCATCAAATGCAGTCCTGAAACATGGGTCGTTATAAAGGTGATGATTGGGTGGCTTTGACACATGGGGCTTTTGAGGGGTGAGTGATAGATATGGGATTTGTCCCTCCTGAGGGAGTTTGATATCCAAGGCCACTTGATGAGTAGGATTGAGATAGGCGTGCACACACATGTGTGAATCAGTATGTGATATTGATGTCATACATATCTCGTTCAATCTACTATGAGATCAAGAAAGTGAATGAACGTTGACAGGATGCCTGTTCCATGCCTCGAGTTCATTCAGGATATCAGTGACAAAGGAATTATACATTCACTATAACACCATTCACAGATTGTAGGATTGAAATTTGTTCTCCAACTTTCTACTTTCACTTGGGTAGCACTGATGTGTGACTAGGCACCGCTCTTTGCTTGTGAAGTCATACGTTATGGACTTTCACTGCCAACATGAAATGGACCTGCAGGGTCACACACATAGGATTTAACCTGGAAGAGGAGTTTTGTCCACAAGAAATGTTTAGATTGATTACTAAAGAAGTTTAGTAGTTCAATTAAACACTCAATCAATTGATAGCTCAATTTCATATTGTTCAAGGTGTTGGACACATTGATTGGAGTATCGGATTGATTGAAATCGCAATTGACTGATTATGCACAACTTGTACTCCCAACCGATCGGCTCATGTGATGAACCATCCGACTGAGCTTGGTGAACCGGTTGGCTCAAGTGTTGAGCCGATCGGCTCAAGGTCAGGGTGAACCGACTGCTTCGAGTGTTGAAACGATCGATTCAACTGGTGCAACCGAGAAAGTTGGGAAAGTAGGATTGGTGAGAATTTTCCTTGCATTTCACTTGCCCAATTTGATTGGAACAAGGATTGGTATTCGATACCAATTAGAAACAAAAGAAGGAAAGTCAATCGGGAACCGACCAGGACCACCAACCGACCGGTTCAGTTATGAACCGACCGGTTGAGGTGTCCCAACCGATCAGTTGAGGTGTCAACCAACCAATTCAGGTCCCCAACTGACTGTTTCAGTTGTGAAACGATCGGTTCAGGTTGCGAGTTGGTTTCTTTTGTAGAAAATCTCGAACCCTTCTACTCCTGCCTTTAGTCCCATATTGCCCGGGATAGAGAACCCTATCCCATGACCCTCCTATATATAGGGGTATTGGGGGCTTCTCAAAGTAAAACTCAGTGCAACCAGTTGCTCTGTAAAGTTGTCCTTCTCTCTGGTTTTGGTAACCGAGAGAGAGCTCGAGCAAGTGCTACCCGCAAAGGGAGGTGCAGCAAGGGAAAGACAACTACAGTTGCAACTGGCAGTAGGAGAGTGTGTTGGCGACTAGTACATCAATAGGAGGGTGTGACTCCTTCCACTTCCTTGTGGGACAAGAAGTGTGGAGTTCCAGGTGGTCTGTGTGGACTACTTCAGAGGTGGGAGGTCACTGCCACTCAAGAGGACAACTGTCATCCGACAGTCCGGTGAGAGGAGGATTCGTCAATCCTAGTACGACCAGGACCTGCACAAACACCGTCCAAGGCCGGAGTTGAAGACCGCGCAAAGCGCGAGGTATTGTCGCCGAGCAAGCCTCGGGATAAGGTATGATTCCACAAACCATCCTTTCATTTTATACAGACGTTGATGCGTTTCCTTGTTCCGGGTTTGGGGGAGATTTTTTTTTGTTTCCGCTGCCTTCTCTGCCTCCCCTAAAACCCAACAGTCATGGCGAATGGAGACTTGGCACTGTTGGCGATGCACCACGGCCGTGGCGTGACCAGCATGGTCGTGGCGATTGTTCTGCTTCATGATCTTGATCATTTGTTGCACAGGCTTGGGGCTTTGAGGACAGAACGCACAGTTGTGCGTTGTTGATGTTTGATTGGATGATTGAGAGTGATCTGGAAAGGGAAAGGCGAGTGTGTAAGAGATAATAGCATCGAATAAACTAATAATTAGAACTATTTAAGCATTATTTATGTGAGAATGAAGAAATACTCAGAGTAAAGCAAAGCAAGGGTAATTTAGTCATAATGAGGTATAAAAACCCTAGAATTGGCGATTGTAATGATGAATCTGGAGGATTCATCAAACATCTTACCAGTAAATCACAACAATAATAAAAATGAACATGCATGTTAGACTAATTTCTATTGTAGGGATGAGACACCGTAGGATCCTGAGCTAGGGAGCAAGGGGGATTAAAACCCCTATCCTCCAAATATAAGAGGGAGTAGAACCCTAATATCCCAACGGAAAGGGGGAATAAAACCCCAATACCCAACATATAAAAAGTGTAGGTCATACAAATGTACCACAACTCTAGATTACTAGTCTAATAATAAGCACATAAATAGTGTGGCAGAATGAAATGATTCTATAATCATATATTCAACATTATAAGTTGGAAAAAGGGTAATAAACCCAACCTCAAAGGACAATTCCACATTTTAGAAGCAATAAAAGAACTGGATTTCATGAGGTATAGGAATTATGTCAAGGATAAATATTCAAAGATGCCTCATTTATGAAAATGGGTTTACAATCAATTTAATACTAAAATGTAAATAGGTATTTCACATACCTAAGTTTCATGGTTAACCTTATTTAGATGGGTGAAATGCACAATTCAAATGTATACGATGACTAGTGATGAGACAGCTACAAAGTGGAATCATATATGTTACTATTTGGTTTAAAGTTGTATGTTAATTGATTTGAGTGATTTAGGATTATGATTTATTATCTAGGATTATTATCCCATTTAATTTATATATCATATCCACAATATGTTTTTAGATCTATATTAGTTTTAAGATCCATATCTAGTCACATAACATTATGTGCCTCTAGGTTAAATATGAGTATGGTTAAAGATGTGCATTTTTCTTCACTTTTGGTTTTGTAATGTCATTCTCTCTCTAATACCATTTGTTTTCTTATTATTCCTTCTTCATGTTTAACTTTCATATTATTGTGTATGCACATTGTAATATATAATAATTGAATGCCACGTATACAATTATACATTATTTGGATGAATTGTCATAAAATTTAATGTAATGTAAACCAATATCTACCTACTTACATGATACAATTAGTTGAAATAAATCAACTATTTTGTGTGTTAGTGTAAATTATTTTAACAACCTAAACTTTTAGATTTTCATTTACTATCTTGTCTAACCTATCATTCTCGAAAAAAACTATAGGAAGTGATGCTAGTGATATTCATATCTTTCATTCTCTAAAACACTAGTGTGCATGATGAGATTTAAAAAGGTTAACTAGTTCAATTAATACTTCAAATAGGTTTAGTAGAACCTATGTGGGTCAATCATGTAGTCATCCTTAGTCTTGTTAACTTCGTTATCTAAACTACAAAGAACATCAAAAAAGTCTGACTTGTTAGAGTAATTGTGATCCTTGTGGAACCAAGATAAAGATGAAAACTTGTAAGCAGTGTCCTCCTCATATGATTGATCATAACCCAATTATAGTTGTAGCTCATTCAGTATTTCTTGTCCTCACAACTGATTGAGGTAGGCATCTTGAAGTTACACTTTCAGTTCTAAGGACCCATGACATCATCCATAGAAGGTGGTTTGCGATCTCTCACATGACTAGAGGATTAGGCCAAGTTAGAGACATCGTGGTGCCAGTTGTTGTAGGTTTCAAATGGAGTATGTTGGATCTTTTTCTTGACATTTTGTCACTAGAAATGAAGAGGGTACTAAGGGATCCATCATCACTGGATATAAAGGATAATTGTGTGAGCCTTGGGAGTTAGGTTGTGGTTGAATGAGTTTAAAGATGAGTTTCAATAATCTAATGAGAAGTTGGGAAGGTAGGAAACAGTTAATGATCTCACTGCATTTATATATCTAATAAGGTCATTGTTGATGGATGAGATTTGCAAAATGTAGCCTTTCCTTTCTGCTAGTGTTGTAGGTTTCATAGTTTGGTATGCAACCACAAAGATCACTGACTAATTTTTGTTATTAGGTTGGTGTTTCCTCTAATGAAGAAAGGATTGGGAGGTTGGTTTCTAGACTTAAGGGTGAAGTGGGGAGTTCCAGGATAGTGGTTTATTATTGTTGGTAGTGGATGGCATTCAAGAAGTGGGTTCAAGTAAGATGACACTATTGTATTGATGGTTTATGGCAAAGGTGAAGACATCTTCTGGCCCTTAGTAGGCACAAGGAGGGGGGTTGTGGCCATGGTGGAAGGTGGCCTCTGGGTTGTTGTCAGAAATTGATGATAAGACTAGGATGTAGACACTCTTTCTCGGTTTAAGTGAGGAGGGAGGAAAGTACAAATGGATTGGAAATGTATGTAGGTAATGGTGCCCATGGTGGTGATGATGTTGGAGGTGTAGAGAGGAGAATGAATTGCTGGTATGTATGCCCTAAGAGCCATTCATATGATGATTGTATCTAGACATTATGTAATTGATTTGATTGATAATATTATGTTTATTATGTTTTCTTAAAATAGGAGATGATGATATACCATAATATATGTTTACAAAATGATATTACTCAATGACATGTGGTTTGGGTTGAGGTCCTAAACATGAGATCATATGTATAATTAGAGTAGATATATTCTTGTCATGTCCCTAGTTTGATATTATTGTGGAAACTGTATAGACAACAATAATACTTAAGACTAGATTATGTGTTGACTATTGACTAAATATCATTAGTCATGATAGTGGACGTCAATTCATACACATATAGGTATTTGTTAGATAACAAGTGTACCAGACATACCACCTTGAGAAAGATACATGGAAACCATTGAATGGTAGTCAGAATCATGTCTCAATGTGATAGTGGTGATTGTGGTTCTTAGACCAGAAGACACTACAATAATAACATGATATTCAATGGACTTTAACACCATTCAACATGACCTTGAATATAGGTTTCTATACAAGTAGTTCTTGGGTACATTGTGACACATGGAGATTGTTGTGAGTGTTGTAGATAGAATTTGTCCCTTCTATTAGAGTGATATCTTGGACACTTAATAATTGGGACTGTGAAATACATGGTCACTCTCATGTCAGTCAGTATGTGATATTGAGCTGACATGCATCTCAATAGTTTACTAGTTTAAGAAACATAGATTAAATATTAAGAGGATGACGATTCCATGCCTTCTTCTCAATCTAGATATTTGTGATAAAGGAACTATATGATCATTGTAACACTAGTCATAGTTTAGGTTGAATTTGTCCTCCAACTTATCAAATTACTTGGGTAGCAATGATGTGCTGATAGATACATCTCATTGCATGTGAATTCATGATATGGCTATAGACATCACTACCAAAATGACATGGAGCCTATAGGGTCACACTCCTAGGATGCACTATGAAAAGGAGTTTAGTCGTGGACACAATTTAATTTAGTTACTAAAGTGTTTAAGTAATAAAACTAAACAATAGTTGGAAATCCAGTTGATCGACTTGAAAGTCCATTTAACCGACTGGAGAGTCCGATCCAATGACTACAAAATATCACATGTAGCTAATAGGACCTGCCAGTCAGCCAATTGAAGAGTTCAATCAACCGACTAGAAAGTGTCACCCCAAAAATGATAGGAATGGCTAGTCAAACTAATAGATAGTCTAGTCAGCCAAATGATTCAAATAAACTAGTTGTATTGGGTCAAATGATTAATGATAGTTGTGGCTAAGCCTATTAATTGTTGCATTAGAAACCAATGTTATTGCACTGCTAACCAAAAGCCAATCGATTGACTGCACAGTCCAGTCCATTGGTTGGACATGTGTAACCAGTAGGTCATCTGACTGACTGGATAGTCCATTCAATGAATGGTTGTGCACAACCATCTTCCATAAAAAGAAAATTGACCTTCCATCTTCCAAGGGTTTTGAAAACCCTAGTTCTACCACTGCTATATAAAGAGGGATGGACATGGCTCTCAAGACACTTCTCATTCACATTGTGGTAGCGTGAGAGCCTAGAATCTTACCCTTAAGAGGGAATATAGCAAGGGAGAGAAAAGTTGACTCTAGCACATCAACAAACAAAGGGTTGTTAGCTTAAGAAGTGTGATTTGGAGTTTTGTGTGGTTCGTGTGGACTACTTAGAGGCATAGAAGGTTTGGTCATGCACTAGGAAGACAAGGTCCACCACTATTTGTGTGCTTCTTAAGAAGGAAGCACATCCATGTACAAGGATAGTCGTTGGACTTGATCTAAGATAAGGTATATCTTGCACCTTCCTTACCATACATCATTTTTGGTGTGACATGATAGTTAGATAATATAGAACAATTTTTTTATCTACTACCTTTCTATCATTCTTATTTCCCAATAGTTGGTATCAGAGCCACGATAATTTGTGGTGTATTGGGATTTAATTGATATGATTTGATTTTGTTTCAGTGATGCGATCATTTAAATGGTTAATTTGTATATCCTATTAAATACCACATACACTAGGGAATATCATGTAGATTGTATATATGATATATATATAATATGCATTCATATGTGTCACCTTAAAATGCAATGTCATTGGATATGTGCATGATTATTGAAACATCCCCAATTTGTAAATAAAACAAGTTCAGGGTCTTAAGTGCAAATTTTCAACTTTTAATTTCAAGATCCTAACTATGCTAAAAGTTACCCAAATACTAAATACATTAGTTGAAATATGAAATAAAGAGAGACAAAATGAAGTATGCCCTAATTTTCTACTTTAAGGACTAAATGAACATAAAGGATAATTCCTTTTATTTCATGTACCTTTCTATGATGGCATATGTGAATTTGATGAACAAAAGAACAAAACAATTTCAAATCCAATTGGATAGAGAGATTCTAGACCCTCTAATTAGCTTGTGATCCAAATTTCAAGTCATTTGGGCTTCATTTGACCCCTCTAATGAATTTAGGGAGTTTCTATATAGTTGGGCCTAAATGTGTCATTAATTGATTTATATGGCGTTGATTTCATATGGTTTGTGGTTATTTAAATGTCACACTGACATTTCGATTTTTTGGCTAAGATTCTCCTATCACGTGTGTCACTTGGTGCACCGTCCATCCAGACTGTCGAATGTCGATCCGATGGCTGTGGACCCGTCTCCTACCTCAGGTAGGAGACCGAGAGCAGCAGGTCTCTGGTGCAATATTCACGAGTCTGGTTCTCTCGCCATGATGGTCCATTTTAGGTGATTTCTTTTCCAATGGAACCGGGAGCAAGCCGCGGTTCCATTGATCCCTGGTTTGAAGGGTTTTGGTGCCCTATTGAGAAATGCCCAAAAGGGCAGGGAGTCCTCTGCCGCCCTTGGATTGTAGAGGACTCACCAGCCCATGAAACCTTTATATAGTTGGTTCTATATGACCGCGTTCCCTAGAAAAACACTCCTCTTCCTTCAATTTGATCGCTTGCACCCTACACCGCCGCCGCCTACTCAGTCTTCCCTCAGGTGACCTTCACCTCACCCCATCCTCCTCCGGCCATCCTAGACGAATTGGATCACATGTGAGCATCTTGCACTCTTGGTCTTCGATTCTGTAGTGTTTGTTTGCCGTGGATCCTTCCCAATTTCCGAGACCTGTAGCCACCACCAATGTTCCCGCCGATGCTCACCATATTGTCCAACCTGTGGCTCGTTGGCCACAGAACCAGTGGAGTTGTCTTCGACCTCCTTCCCAGATCGGTTTCCCAGTTTTAGTTGAATCTTTTCTGCCTTGTTTCTTGGTGGTTTTGAAACCGAAGTTTAGTGCTCTATTTCTCGTGACCTGAAGTTGGTACCATGGCGTTTGTGGTGCCACAGGTTGTGAATCTTGGCTTGTCAAGTTTGGCGTAGCCTAAGGAATCTCAGGGGTAGGTCGATAGTGTGAGATCTACCTCTGGTCATGAGTTGGGATGGCGATCTAGTACCTCAGGGAGTCTGGTCACGCCATGACCAAGGATCGAAGAAGCGATGTGCAATTTTTCCTTTTCTATCCTCTGGATTTTGTTTGCTATGTCACATACTTAGGGAATTTTGGGATTTTTGCTTTTATTTAATCAAGCGGCTACACCTTTGTTTGAGAAACGATATTCACAACTTTGCCCTCTTATGTTTAATCGGATGTAACGCTTGCTATGGATTTTTTGGTCATCTTAGTTTCATTTAACTCGATTTTGTTTTCATTTCATGCATATATTTCCTGGATTTTTGATTGACCGATGCATGAAAATTCATAACTTTTAATTGGTAGATCGGATGGGGTCAAGTTATATATGAATTTTGTTCAGTTTTTTGAGATCTAGCCAATGGTCTAGGTTTTAAGACATGATTTGGGTTGGTTTTCACGAAGTATAAGATTTAAGGTAATTAGGGTTTAAGATGTAATCGAAGTGATGATTTATATAAATCATGCTAATTTTAGGAACCTAGGACTAGACCCAGGATCAGGGAGACTAAAATTAGGCTTTTGCTCCAATAAGGTAAGCGGGTCATGCCATTATGTATATATTTCTTAGATGAATTGCATGATAAGTATGATTTAAGATTATGATTTAAATTCCAAGTTCATGAATGTGATTAATATAATGATGATGCTTCAGATTTATTATTTTCTTGTTGATTTATATAATCATAAAGGTCTTATGCTTATCACTGATGATCATTAGTTTAATTCTATGCTTATGTAATGATTAAGAAATTGAAGAAAGGCCCATGTAAATTCATGTAATGATAATTTCAAGATTTAGAGGGAGAAATCCCATGATGGTTAAGATAATGCACTTAAGTTGTAAATTGTTCCTCTTTATGTTATTTTGTCTTTATGGCATTGATGAGCACTTTGGTGCAACTAAGATGAGCCTTAACCAGCCTGATGAACACTTTGGTGCAATTATTGCATGAGGACAACTTACATTGATGGCAACATAAAAACAATGGTGTTAATGTTAAGTTAAGAGAATTAAGTAACTTATTATATGTTTCTCGAAATGATGGACCTTTATGGTCGTTATGGGCTTCCTAGCAATGATGGGCTTTTCGAGCATGATGTGCCCCATGTCGGTAGTGAGGAGAGAACGCATATAATAATGTTCTTAATTCATTGATGTAATGAAGGTTAATGTGTAATGAGAATTCGTAATGTCAAACTATGTCAAGTTTATTTCAGTTCAAGTATATGTTTATTTTCAGTTCCTATAACATGCATAATGCCGCTTACTGATGTTCATGCTTTCTTTCACATGGACATGGGATGAGATGTCCCTAGATCAAGGAGCAAGAGGGAATTGATGTGAGCCTTCAAGGGTAGTTGATCGAGGAGACTTTATCTTGGTGGGGTGCCATCTACCACTTAGTAGATCCTTTAGTTTAGTTTATCTTTCCATGTTTTAAATTTTCTTAGCTTACCTATGTTAGACTTGAGATCAAGATGAGATTGTTTATGCTTTAGTTTTGCTTAGCCTACATGTAATAGGTTTTGATATCAGATGATATAGTTATGTCTTTCCCTTCCATGAACAATGTATGAATCTATTTTGAGTTAATGCAAAGTGTTTCATTTATTTTATTACAATGTGTATCATGTTTTGTGAAGTTCCTCTGACCTGAGCCACCCATGTTATGGATAACATGAGGTTTGCTTCCACTGTCATATATGTGCTTGTAGGGGCATTACAATATGGTATCAGAGCAATGAGTATATGGCCACTAAGCTAAAGATTCACATGTTCTAACCCTAGGTATACCTTGTTTTTCTAGATGGCTCCTAAGAAGTCTGACAAGGGAAAGGATAGGGAAGATGTAGCTAGCTCATATAGTGAGGGAAGTGGATCAAGAAGGAACCCTAAGGCAACCTTGGAGGAATTAGTCCAACTACTCACCAATGCCCTAGGACAAGGACAAGGACAACGTCAACCCAGACACCATGAGCTGACGTTGGTGGACTTCTTGAAGATTAGGCCCGACTCCTTTACTGGAGAAGGAGAGGATGATGTCATCACCAAGGGAGAAGAATGGATTATGAGCATGGAGCATTGTTTTTGTGACCTATACTGCCCTCAGCAGTCTAGGGTTTGCTTTGCCACCCACATGCTGAAGGGAGCAGCCCATACATGGCGGGAGAACTTTCTCAACTCAAGAGTGGCTGATGCACCTACACTCACATGGGAAGGATTTGTGGAAGCCTTCCAGGAGCATTATGTGTCTGAAGCAATGATAGAGAAGAAGGAGCTTGAGTTTGCCAATCTAGTTCAGGTGGGTGACATGACGGTGACCCAGTATGCCATAAAGTTCAGAATTCTACAGAAGTACAAATATGACTATGACGAGCGACGCAGGACAAAGAAGTTCATCTGAGGACTTAAGCCAGACTTAAGCTTTGCTCTGTCAGGTAGAGGCCATAGGACCCTTCAAGATGCATTAGATGATGCCTTAGAGCTAGAAGACCACCCGGTAAGGTCCTATAAGAAGGAGGCTACTCAGAAGAACAACCAACATCAACATCAACCTCCCAAAAACAAGAGGAAGGTCCCCGAGGTTGAAGCCCCTGCTGCCCAAGAGAAAACACAGTGCCCAACTTGTAAGAGGGTCCATGCAGGACCATGTAGGTTCGGTATTGGTTTATGCTATTATTGTGGAGAACTTGGACACATAAAGACAGATTTCCCTAAGATAAAGAGGAAGGAAGCCAAGAACTAGAACCCAACCCCTAAGAGATAGGCAAGAGTCTTTTCTATGGATATGGAGGAGGAAAGTGATCACGGTATGGTTTAAATTATCACTTTTAAATTTTGACTTTATCCTTAGGCCATATATATGTTTAGTCTTGAGCTTTTGAATAATAAGTTATGATGTTGTATGAATATGGAAAACCCTAAGGTGGGTAGTCGTATGAGAAAAATTTCGAGGATGAAATTTATTTAAGGTTGGTCGAATTGTAACATCCCAAATTTGTAAATAAAACAAGTTCAGGGTCTTAAGTGCACATTTTCAACTTTTAATTTCAAGATCCTAACTATGTTGAAAGTTACCCAAATATTAAATACATTAGTTGAAATATGAAATAAAGAGAGACCAAATGAAGCATGCCCTAATTTTCTACTTTAAGGACTAAATGAACATAATGGATAATTCCTTTTATTTCATGTACCTTGCTATGATGGCATATGTGAATTTGATGAACAACAGAACAAAAAATTTCAAATCCAATTGGATAGAGAGATTCTAGACCCTCTAATTATCTTTTGGTTCAAATTTGAAGTCATTTGGGCTTCATTTGACCCCTCTAATGAATTTAGGGAGTTTCTATATAGTTGGGCCTAAATGTGACATTAATTGATTTATATGGCGTCGATTTCATATGGTTTGTGGCTATTTAAATGTCACGTTGACATTTTGATTTTTCAGCTAAGATTCTCCTGTCACGCGCGTCACTTGGTGCACCGTCCATCCAGACAGTCAGATGCCGATCCAATGGTTGCAAACCCATCTCCTACCTCAGGTAGGAGACCATGAGCAGCAGGTCTCTGGTGTGATATTCACGGGTCCAGTTCTCTCACCACGATGGTCCGTTTTAGGTGATTTCTTTGCCAATGGAACTGGGAGCAAGCCTTGGTTCCATTGATCCCTGGTTCAATGGGTTTTGGTGCCCTACTGAGAAACACCCAAAAGGGCAAGGACTCCTCCGCCGCCCTTGGATTGTAGAGGGCTCGCCATCCCACGAAACCTTTATGTAGTTGGTTCTACACAACCACGTTCCCTAGAAAAACACTCCTCTTCGTTCAATTTGATCACTTGCGCCCTACACCACCACCACCTACTCAGTCTTCCCTCCGGTGACCTTCACCTCGCCCCATCCTCCTCCATCCATCCTAGACGAATTGGCTCATAGGTGAGCATCTTGGACTCTTGTTCTTTGATTTTGTAGTGTTTGTTTTCCTTGGATCCTTCCCAATCACCGAGACCTATAGCCACCACCAATGTTCCCACCGACGCTCACAGTCTAGGCCAACATGTGGCTCATTGGCCACAAAACCGATGGAGTTTTCTTCGACCTCCTCCCTAGATCGGTTTCCCAGTTTTAGTTGAATCTTTTCCACCTTGTTTCTTGGTGGTTTTGAAACCGAAGTTCAATGCTCTATTTCTCACAATCTAAAGCTGGGACCATGGAGTTTGTGGTGTCGTAGGTCGTGAATCTTGGCTATCCAAGTTCGGCGAAGCCTAAGGAATCTCAGGGGTAGGTCGATAGTGTGAGATCTGTCTCTGGTCGTGAGTTGGGATGACGATCTGGTACCTCAGGGAGCCTGGTCACGCCATGACCAAGGATCGAAGAAGCGATGTGCAACTTTTCCTTTTCTGCCCTCTGGATTTTGTTTGCTATGTCGCACATACTTAGGGCATTTTGGGATTTTTGCTTTTATTTAATCAAGCAGTTGTACCTTTGTTTGAGAAATGATATTGACAACTTTGCCCCCGTATGTTTAATCAGATGTAACACTTGCTATTGATTTTTTGGTCAACTTAATTTCATTTAACTCGATTTTGTTTTCATTTCACGCATATATTTCCTAGATTTCTGATTGTTCGATGCATGAAAATTCATAACTTTTAATTGGTAGATCGGATGGGGTCAAGTTATATATGAATTTTGTTCAGTTTTTCGAGATCTAGCCAATGGTCTCAGTTTTAAGACATGTTTTGGGTTGGTTTTCACGAAGTATCAGATTTAAGGTAAATAGGTAATTAGGGTTTAAGATGTAATCGAAGTGATGATTTATATGAATCATGTTAATTTCAGGAACCTAGGACTTGACCTAGGATCATGGAGATGAAAATTAGGCTTTTTCTCCAATAAGGTAAGCAGTTCATGCCATTATGTGTGTGTGTGTGTGTGTGTGTATATATATATATATATATATATAGAGAGAGAGAGAGAGAGAGAGAGAGATAGATAGATCTTGGATGAATTGCATGATAAGTATGATTTAAGATTGTGATTTAAATTCCAAGTTCATGAATGAGATTATTATAATGATGATGCTTCAGATTTATTATTTGCTTGTTGATTGATTTAATCATAAAGTCTTATGCTTATCATTGATGATCATTAGTTTAATTCTATGCTTATGTAATTATTAAGAAATTAAAGAAAGGCCCATGTAAATTCATGTAATGATAATTTCAAGATTTAGAGGGAGAAATCCCATGATGGTTAAGATAATGCACTTAAGTTGTAAATTCTTCCTCTTTATGTTATTTTGTCTTTATGGCATTGATGAGCACTTTGGTGCAACTAAGATGAGCCTTAACTGGCCTAATGAGCACTTTGGTGCAATTATTAGATGAGGACAATTTACATTAATGGCAAGATAAGAACAATGGTGTTAATGTTAAGTTAAGAGAATTAAGTAACTTATTATATGTTTCTCAAAATGATGGACCTTTATGGTCGTTATGGGCTTCCTAGAAATGATGGGCTTTCCGAGCATGATGTGCCTCATGTGGGCAGTGAGGAGAGAACGCATATAATAATGTTCTTAATTCATTGATGTAATGAAGGTTAATGTGTAATGAGAATCTGTAATGTCAAATTATGTCAAGTTTATTTCAGTTCAAGTATATGTTTATTTTCAGTTCCTATAACATGCATAATGCCGCTTACTGATGTTGATGATTTCTTTCACATGGTCGTGGGATGAGATGTCCCTAGATAAAGGAGCAAGAGGTAACTGACATGAGCCTTCAAAGGTAGCTGATCGAGGAGACTTTAGCTTGGTGGGGTGCCATCTACCACTTAGTAGATCCTTTAGTTTAGTTTAGTTTATCTTTCCATGTTTTAGATTTTCTTAGCTTACATGTGTTAGACTTGAGATCAAGATGAGAAAATTTATGCTTTAGTTTTGCTTAGCCTACATGTAATAGGTTTTGATATCAGATGATATAGTTATGTCTTTCCCTTCCATGAACAATGTATGAATCTATTTTGAGTTAATGCAAAGTGTTTCATTTACTTTATTGCAATGTATCATGTTTTTTGACGTTCCTCTGAGCTGAGCCACCCATGTTATGGACAACATGAGGTTTGCTTCTGCTTTCATATATGTGCTTGGAGGGGTGTTACAATATGATATCAGAGAAATGAGTAGATGGCCACTATGCTAAAGATTCACATGTTCTAACCCTTGGTATACCTTGTTTTTCTAGATGGCTCCTAATAAGTCTGACAAGGAAAAGGATAGGGAAGATGGTGCTAGCTCATCTAGTGAGGGAAGTGGATCAAGAAGGAACCCTAAGGCAACCTTGGAGGAATTAGTCCAACTACTCACCGATGCCCTATTACAAGGACAACGTCAACCAAGACACCATGAGTTGACATTGGTGGACTTCTTGAAGATTAGGCTTGATCCTTTGCTGAAGAAGAAGAGGATGATTTCGTCACCAAGGGAGAAGAATGGATTATGAGCATGGAGCATTGTTTTTGTGACTTGGACTGCCTTCATCAGTCTAGGGTTTGCTTTGCCACCCATATGTTGAAGGGAGCAGCCTGTACATGGTGGGAGAACTTTCTCAACTCAAGAGCGGTTGATGCACCTACACTCACATGGGAAGGATTTGTGGAATCCTTCCAGGAGCATTATGTGTCTGAAGCCATGATAGAGAAGGAGCTAGAGTTTGCTAATCTAGCTCAGGTGGGAGACATGACGGTGACCCAGTATGCCATGAAGTTCAAGATTCTACAGAAGTACAGATATGACTATGATGAGCGACGCAGGACAAAGAAGTTCATCTGAGGACTTAAGCCAGACTTAAGCTTTTCCCTGTCAGGAAGAGGCTACAGGACCTTTCAAGCTACATTAGATGCTGCCCTAGAGCTAGAAGACCACTCCAGAAGGTCCTACAAGAAGGAGACTACTTACAAGAACAACCAACATCAACATCAACCTCCCAACAACAAGAGGAAGGCCCCTGAGGTTGAATCCTCTGCTGCCCAAGAGAAAACAAAGTGCCTGACTTGTAAGAGGGTCCATGGAGGACCATGTAGGTTTGGTACTGGTTTATGCTATTATTTTGGAGAACCTAGACACATAAAGATAGATTGCCCTAAGATAAAGAGGAAGGAAGCCAAGAACTAGAACCCAACCCCTAAGAAATAGGCAAGAGTCTTTTCTATGGATATGGCGGAGGAAAGTGATCACGGTATGGTTTAGTTTATCACTTTTAAATTTTGTTTTTATCCTTAGACCATATATGTGTTTAGTATTGAGCTTTTAAATAATAACTTATGATGTTGAATGAATATGGAAAACCCTAAGGTGGGTAGTGGTATGAGAAAATTTTGAGGATGAAATTTATTTAAGGTGGGTAGAATTGCAACATCCCAAATTTGTAAATAAAACAAGTTCAGGGTCTTAAGTGCAAATTTTCAACTTTTAATTTCAAGATCCTAACTATGCTGAAAGTTACCCAAATATTAAATACATTAGTTGAAATATGAAATAAAGAGAGAAAAAATAAAGTATTCCCTAATTTTCTACTTTAAGGACTAAATGAACATAAAGGATAATTCCTTTTATTTCGTGTACCTTGCTATGATGGAATATGTGAATTTGATGAACAAAAGAACAAAAAATTTCAAAGCTAATTAGATAGAGAGATTCTAGACCTTCTAATTAGCTTGTGGTCCAAATTTGAAGTCATTTGGTCTTCATTTGACCCCTCTAATGAATTTAGGGAGTTTCTATATAGTTGGGCCTAAATGTGACATTAATTGATTTATATGGCGTCGATTTCATATGGTTTGTGGTTATTTAAATGTCACGCTGACATTTCAATTTTTCGGCTAAGATTTTCCTGTCACGCGCGTCACTTGGTGCACCGTCCATCCAGACCGTCGGATGTCAATCCGATGGCTGCGGACCCGTCTCCTACCTCAGGTAGGAGACTGAGAGCAGTAGGTCTCTGGTTCAATATTCATGGGTCTAGTTCTCTCACCACGATGGTCCATTTTAGGTGATTTCTTCGC
This sequence comes from Alisma plantago-aquatica, assembly GCA_963693085.1. Taxonomy (NCBI): domain Eukaryota; kingdom Viridiplantae; phylum Streptophyta; class Magnoliopsida; order Alismatales; family Alismataceae; genus Alisma; species Alisma plantago-aquatica. The sequence goes on from OY856413.1 coordinate 849,407,650, forward strand.
CAATGGAACCGGGAGCAAGCCACAGTTCCACTGATCCCTGGTTCGATGTGTTTGGTGCCCTACTGAGAAACGCCCAAAAGGGCAAGGACTCCTCTACTGCCCTTGGATTGCAGAGGGATTTCCAGCCCACGAAACCTTTATATAGTTGGTTCTACACGACCGCGTGCCCTAGAGAAACACTCCTCTTTGTTCAATTTGATCGCTTGCACCCTACACCACCACCACCTACTCATTCTTCCCTCCGGCAACCTTCACCTCACCCCGTCCTCCTCCAGCCATCCTAGATTAATTGGCTCACAGGTGAGCATCTTGGACTCTTGTTCTTCAATTTTGTAGTGTTTGTTTATCATGGATCCTTCCCAATCACTGAGACCTATAGCAGCCACCAATGTTCCCACCGACGCTCACAGTCTGGGCCAACATGTGGCTCGTTGGCCACGGAACCAGTGGAGTTTTCTTTGACCTCCTCCCTAGATCGACTTCCCAATTTTAGTTGAATCTTTTCCGCCTTGTTTCTTTGTGGTTTTGAAACTGAAGTTCAGTGCTCTATTTATTGCAATCTAAAGCTGGGACCATGGCATTTGTGGTGCCCCAGGTCATGAATCTTGGCTTGCCAAGTTCGGCGAAGACTAAGGAATCTCAGGGGTAGGTTGATAGTGTGAGATTTGTCTCTGGTCATGAGTTGGGATGGCGATCTGGTGCCTCAGGGAGCCTGGTCACACCATGACCAAGGATCGAAGAAGTGATGTGCAACTTTTCCTTTTCTGCCCTCTAGATTTTGTTTGCTATGTCACACATACTTAGGGAATTTTGGGATTTTTGCTTTTATTTAATCAAGCGGTCGCACCTTTGTTTGAGAAACGATATTGACAACTTTGCCCCCATATGTTTAATCGGATGTAACACTTGCTATGGATTTTTTGGTCATCTTAGTTTCATTTAACTCGATTTTGTCTTCATTTCACTCATATATTTCTTGGATTTCTTATTGGCCGATGCATGAAAATTCATAACTTTTAATTGGTAGATCGGATGGGGTCAAGTTATATATGAATTTTGTTCAGTCTTTTGAGATCAAGCCAATGGTATATGTTTTAAGACATGTTTTGGGTTGTTTTTCAAGAAGTATCAGATTTAAGGTAATTAGGGTTTAAGATGCAATCAAAGTGATTATTTATATAAATCATGCTAATTTCAGGAACCTAGGACTTGACCCAGTATCAGGGAGACTAAAATTAGGCTTTTTCTCCAATAAGGTAAGCGGGACATGCCATTATGTATATATATATGGGATGAATTGCATGATAAGTGTGATTTAAGATCATGATTTAAATTCCAAGTTCATGAATGAGATTAATATAATGATGATGCTTCATATTTATTATTTTCTTGTTGATTGATATAATCATAAAGTCTTATGCTTATCATTGATGATCATTAGTTTAATTCTATGCTTATGTAATGATTATGAAATTGAAGAAAGGCCCATGTAAATTCATGTAATGATAATTTCAAGATTTAGAGGGAGAAATCCCACGATGGTTAAGATAATGCACTTAAGTTGTAAATTGTTCCTCTTTATGTTATTTTGTCTTTATGGCATTGATGAGCACTTTGGTGCAACTAAGATGCGCCTTAACTGGCCTGATGAGCACTTTGGTGCAATTATTGGATGAGGACAATTTACATTGATGGCAAGATAAGAGCAATGGTGTTAATGTTAAGTTAAGAGAATTAAGTAACTTATTATATGTTTCTCGAAATGATGTAACTTTATGGTCGTTATGGGCTTCCTAGCAATGATGGGATTTCCGAGCATGATGTGCCCCATGTGGGCAGTGAGGAGAGAACACATATAATAATGTTCTTAATTCATTGATGTAATGAAGGTTAATGTGTAATGAGAATTCATAATGTCAAATTATGTCAAGTTTATTTCAGTTCAAGTATATGTTTATTTTAACCCAGCCAGTGTGGCTCAGGTGGTTCGGTCCGGCTTGTCCTCCCTAGGGGACCCGGGTTCGAATCCCCCTGAGCGCATTGTAATTACCAACTCCTTGGGTCATCCGGGCTCTCACACCTATTTGAGGAGGAGGGGGAGCAGGGTCTCCCTATGACTCAAAAAAATATATGTTTATTTTCAGTTCCTATAACATGCATAATGCCACTTACTGATGTTGATGCTTTCTTTCACATGGTTGTGGGATGAGTTGTCCCTAGATCAAGGAGCAAGAAGGAATTGACGTGAGCCTTCAAGGGTAGCTGATCGATGAGACTTTAGCTTGGTGGGGTGCCATCTACCACTTAGTAGATCCTTTAGTTTAGTTTATCTTTCCATGTTTTAGATTTTCTTAGCTTACATGTGTTAGACTTGAGATCAAGATGAGACTGTTTATGCTTTAGTTTTTCTTAGTTTCATGTAATAGGTTTTGATATCAGATGATATAGTTATTTCTTTCCCTTCCATGAACAATGTATGAATCTATTTTGAGTTAATGCAAAGTGTTTCATTTATTTTATTGCAATGTGTATCATGTTTTGTGACATTCCTCTGAGTTGAGCTGCCCATGTTATGGAAAACATGAGGTTTGCTTCCACTGTCATATATGTGCTTGGAGGGGCATTACAATTATGGTCGAAACCCATTGGATGTTTGTGTGTGAATGGTTTAGTTTCTACTGCATAAATTTGATTTGAATATAGATCCTCCTTCCTTTATCTCCAAATATAAAAAATTCTTAACCCCCTTCCTACCCTCAAATGTAACTCAAGGTATTCACTTTACATAATGTAATAAGTAGATATGAGTAGCATTAGTTTAGGAAAATTGGCAAAAGGTGGTGCTATGATCAGGTGATTCAAATTGGAAGACTAGTAGACCGACTGGAGGTGTCATTTGACCAACTGGAAGATCATTCGACTGATTGGATGTCCAACCAACCAACTAAAGAGTTTAGTCAACCAATTGGACGGGGTTTAGTTCCCACAAAGGACCATCCAACTGACTGGAGGGATCAATTGATCGACTGCAAGTGTCTATTCGGCCAACTGGGAAGTTTCCAGCACTAAGGTTTTTCTATGTAGGTTGATACATCCAGATTCATTCCCGTCTCAGCTAAGAAGAAGAAGTAAAGAGAGTTTACCAACCTAATCCAAGGTAACTTGTCAGTCGTAGACTTTGGCCGCAAGTTTCACATTCTGGAGCATTTTAGGCACATGATGGATGAGGAAAGACGTGTGGACCATTTTGTAGAATGCCTTCATCCTGCCATTAAGCCTCATGTGATGGAAAGTAAACCAAAAACCTTCACCAAAGCCTACAACACCACCTTGGACATGGAGAGTATAGTGATGCCTGCTCAGAATCCACCCACAGGATATTTGGGTTTCACAAAAGGCACCCAAGGCCAGAAGAATGATCACAAGAAAGGATAAGGGTGCAACCATACCAAGGGAAAGCATGGAGGAAAAGGAAAACCCCATCATGAGAACAACTGACCTAGGTGTCGCACCTGTAGAAAATGGCATTCAGGTGAGTGCCGCTATAAGAATAGGACATGCTACCATTGTCAGCAAGAGGGACATCTTCAAGCCAACTGTCCTCTGCCAGACCCGAGAGGACCAGGACTAGTGGCAGCCCCACCTGTAGTAGCCCAACCTGTAATTGCAACCCCACCTGCTGGAGAAAGAAGACAAGCTCGAGTTTTTTCAATTGACAATGAGGAGGCTCAAGTTAATGTTAATAGGTTGATAGAGGGTAATAACCCTTAGAGTTTTCTTTTATGTTTTAATATAAGCATGTAATGGTCTAATGTATGGTGAAAAATAATGTAGGCATGCTTGAAGTCATGGGACACAATGTAAAAGCTTTATTTGAATCTGGATCTACTAATATTTTCATTTCGAAAAATCTCACAACTACGCTTTGGTTGGATATCAAGGATTTAGGGTATATCTTGGATGTCACAACCCCAAGTGGTCAAATCTTTACATACCTTTTGAAAACTCCTATGATACCTATTAAATATCGAGATCATGAGTTCCCTACAGATTTTATCCTCCTTGACATGAATGACTTTGATGTGATCATTGGTATGGATTGGCTTTATACCTATAGGGCCAATATTGACTGTAGGGAAAAGAAGGTAATCATAAAGAAACCAGGTCACCCACCGTTCATCATTAGGGGTAGGAAGGATGCTGCCACCAGCCTATATGTGTCATCTTTAAAGGTAGACCGGATAATAACCAAAGGTTGTCAAGCTTTTCTAGCAGTCATTACCGAGCTAGAGCCCAAGGTGCAGCCCTTAGAGGAAATAGAGGTAGTTAGGGACTATGTGGATGTTTTCTCAGATGATTTGCTTGGGATCCCTCCTGAAAGAGGGGTAGACTTTTTGATAGACGTAATTCCTGGGACAAACCCTATTTCACGAGCACCTTATAGGATGGCCCCTGCTAAGTTGCTCGAGTTGAAGAAACAACTGTAGGAACTGCTAGACAAAGGTTTTATCCACCCTAGCACATCACCATGGGGAGCACCAGTTCTCTTTGTAAAGAAGAAGGATGGGTCGCTCAGAATGTGCATAGACTACCAGATGATCACCCAGGATACCATTAAAAACAAATACCCTTTACCCTAGATAGATGACATGTTTGACCATTTGAAGTCAGCTCGAGTCTTTTCAAAAATAGACTTGAGATTGGGGTACCACCAGTTGAGAGTTAAAAGTGAGGACATCCCAAAAACTACTTTTAGAACCCGCTATGGCCACTACGAGTTTTTGGTTATGCCTTTTGGGTTGTCCAATGCCCCCAGTTTGTTCATGAACCTCATGAACAGTGTGTTTCAACCCTTCCTTGACTCTTTTATCATAGTGTTTATAGACAACATCTTGGTTTATTCCAATGACCTAGAACAACACTGAGACCACCTGAGTAGAGTCCTTGATATCTTGAGAAAGTAGAAATTTTATGGGAAATTCTCAAAGTGTGAGTTTTGAATAGATCGATTCATGTTCCTTGGACACATCATATCTGGAGGAACCATCTCGGTGGATCCATCCAAGGTGTCAGTTGTTCAAGATTGGCCAGCACCAAAGAATCCTTTAGAGATCTGCAACTTTCTGGGATTAGCTGGATACTATAGATGATTCATAAATGATTTCTCAAAGACTACTTTGCCTCTTACCAATCTCACCCAAAAAGATGAGAAGTTTGTGTGGTCTGACCTATGTGAAGCATGATTCCAAGAGTTGAAGGAGAAGTTGACTACAGCGCCATTGTTGACTTTACCATCCGGTAATGAAGGTTTTATGATCTTCACAGATGCATCGAAGATGGGACTCGGATGTGTGCTAGAGCAAGATAGACATGTTGTTTCCTATGCCTCTAGACAACTCAAACCCAATGAAGTGAATCATCTGACACATGATTCAAAGCTGGCCACAATTATTCATGCCCTGAAGATTTGGCGACACTATGTATATGGAGCCACCTTCGAGATCTTCACCGACCATAAGAGCTTGAAGTGTAACATCCCTGACATGGGTTATGGCTTAAACCTAGAATTTTTTCTTAAGTAAGTTTTTTACAAACTTGTTTTAATCTTTTGAAAAGTAATTAATACTCTTGTAGAGTTTAAATTTCAAGTTTGAGCTTATTTGCAAACTGTTTGTGCATTATATGATAGTTTGGGAATAAAGTGCAATTTACCCAAGATAAGGGACTATATTGCAAAATTTCACATGTTGAATGTACCTCATGTGTTTTAGCATCATAATAGGGAGAACAATGTTAAATGATTTCTTGTGGAAAGCCTAAATTACAATATGCATCTTGTTTGAATAATGTTAGTGCATTGTGCACCAGTGTTGGTACAAATTGTAATTTACCCAAAATGTAGGGTTAATATGCAGATTACCTCCTCTAGAGTGACCCCACTCCCTCCTAGTATCATGTAGAGGAGAGATAAATAAGGATACATCATGTTTGAATCAATTATGAATGATGGTACTCTTGGTAATGAAATGACCAAGAAAGGGGGTTGAATATGAAATCCTAACTTGAGATGTATCAAGTTGAAAAGCTTATATATAAGTGCCTATCGGCCAAGTAGCCATAGGAAAAGCCTCATATCGTTTTTTGGACTCTTGGAAAAGGTGTTGTCATGCAAAGCACCTCAAGGAGGTGAGGTGTGTCGGGTTACAACTTCATTAGAAAAGTTGTATCGGGGTGTGAATAAAGTGATGATTTAATTGATATATCTTACTCAAAGGGATATGTAATGGATGAATTTTCATCCCTAGATTATCCTCAACTGTTTTTCATGTCAAGATAAATGCTTATGCATGCATGTACATGTGTCATCCATACATGGACACATGGCACCTACTAGCTCAAATTGATGACACCTCATTTTTACACTTCTTCATGAACGACAAGTATATATACCCCTAGTTTCACCCCTTAGTGAATTTTTTTTACTCTTACCACCCTCCTTCCCTAAGGTATCGTGCATAGAGTTCTTGTATCATGCAGGAGTGAAAAGATATCATGCATAGGTCCTTGGGTATCGCCCATAGCAAGAGCATATCGGCCAAGTAGGGTGATATCGGCCATATAGGGTGATATCGGCCATAGTGAAGAGTTTTGATCCAAAGTGAGTGGAATATCATGCAAGTGAGTGGCATATCGTGCATGAGTGGTGGCATATCGTGCAAGAGAACTAGGGTATCGTGCAAAGGTGTTAAGAAGCAAAAAGAAGCTCATACTTAACCCTAAGGTGATGACATGATCATCTTCAACCTTGGATTGAAGCAAGATTTTAGGGTTTTGATCTTCTTTTCTTTTCTTCTTCACCAACTACTTATCCATGGTGATTTTTTGCATATCGAGGAGTTGTGAAGTCCATCTTCAACCTTGAGAACATGAAGCTTTGGATCTTGGAGCTTTTAAGTTGTTCTTGAGGTGGGTTATATAACTTAAACCCAATTATATTATTATTCACCTTCAATTTTGTCATACTTGTTGATCTACTTGCAATTTCAATTTCTCTTGAATAATTGCTAATCCTTTGAGTTCTAAAAGCTTCATGGTACTTAGAATAGTAAGAAAAAGGGTCTAGAGGTTGATGATGATGACAATATCAATATCGGGTGGAAGCACACAAACAAGTACCTCCAACCCGATATGGTAAAGTAACCCTAGATGACTTGGCAATCGATAGGGGTGTGCATTGGTTTGTACAATGGGTTGACAAAGGTTCCACCAGTTTTCTAGCCTGTCACTTAACCCATGGTGAAGGGCAGGTCGAACCCATGAAGGTTTGAAGAGGTATGAGCATAAGGGGCTAACCTGATATAGAGTAAGCATACATACACCTCCAAACCGATATGGTGCAAACAAGCATACATACACCTCCAAATCGATATGGTGTGAGCAAGCACACACACACACACCTCCAAACCGATATTGTGGAAGCAAGCATACATACACCTCCAAACCGATATGGTGGAAGCAAGCATGCATACACCTCCAAAACGATATGGTGGAAGCAAGCATACATACACCTCCAAACCAATATGGTGTGAGCAAGCAAGCACACACACACACACCTCCAAACTGATATGGTGGAAGCAATCATACATACACCTCCAAACCAATATCGTGGAATCAAGCATGCATACACCTCCAAATCAATATGGTGGAAGCAAGCATACATACACCTCCAAACCGATATGGTGTGAGCAAGCACACACACACCTCCAAACTGATATGGTGGGAGCAAGCACACATACACCTCACAATTGATATGGTGTGGAAGCGCCTTAAATGCAATGTACTTGATGGAGTAACACATGGAGTGTTTTATATCAATTCATGCATTAAGAGGTATGGAGTTTAATGAATAATGATTAAGTAGGCTAATGTACCTTGAAGGAAAGGTTGAGCCAACTTAATAAAGTATGGAGTAATCAACACCCTAGGGAGGATGAGAGTGAAACTCGTACTTGTGTAATAAACATGTAATGTGCATACATTAATGCTTCTAATATGTGTAGGGTATGAATTAGAGTTTGATCCTTGATAATGTGATCTTGAAACCCTAATCAATAAGAAAGGGAAACCCTAACCCTAATCTAGGGTAATGGTATGTGAAACCCTAATTGATAAGAAAGGGAAACCCTAACCCTAATGAGGGAATAGTGGTATTACCCTTATATTTCATGGTATTTATATGTATTCGATATGATTGTTATCATGTATACTAACCATGCATGTATTATGAGATGATGAGTATAGCAAGGTATGATCTAAGATGTTTTATATGATAAAGATGCTTAATTGGCCTTGTAAGCCATGTGAATTATTTGCTGCCTAGTGAGAGGTAAAAATATGTTTAATAGGCCTTGTGAGCCATGTGATATGCTTATGTAACTAGTATCATGTATACCTTGGTCCTCAGATCTAGAGGTAATAGTTACCTGATAAGTGGTAACAGTGTTCTGTGATGAATAAAGGGTTTGAATACCCAGTACTAGTAATCATGATGATGATGATGTTAAGGGTTGAGAATTCCCAGTAAAGAGATCAGGGATTGAGATCCTAAATGTTATATGTGTTCTAAAGATTTGAAAAGTACTTGGTAGATGTATTACACCTTTCTTTGTAGAATTTGTCATAATAATTCACATTTGAAAACTTGACTGATGCTAAAAGAATACGGTAATGTACTTAATTAATCAAGTGGAATCTTATCATGTAGAGCCCTTGACCATAGATCCATCATCATTAGAATCTGGTGATGGTGAAATAGGTTTTCCCACAGGATCTCCTGGATGGCATATTTTTTAATATGTGGGGGTGATGTGCATGAATATCCATACGCCCTAATGTTGGATTGATGTGAGATAAACACGAGATCTCTCAATCCTTCATTATATGTGCCAGGATGGATGTATCATGAATCTCCTGATGATGATGAATGTTGGATCGATGTGAGATAAACATGAAATCTCTTGATCGCGAAGAGAGTGTAGTTGCCGTTGTAGCTCTATAGCACAGTTGCCAGTATACCCTGGAAAGCTATGTTAAGCATTTGATGTAGTCCTGCCTATGGGCTTGCACATACCGAGATGGATGAGGTCACAGAGTATGGCTCTTCCATTGACCTAAGTATGGAACCGATGCTTTATGTTGTCGTGGTTGGTTGGAGTATGAGATGTATACCTCATCTCCTCAAGGCATAAGTAAGATTGTAAAATGTAATCAGCCGTGTAGTGTATTTGCTTAAGGATGGAATATGGAAATCATTGGTCAATGTTACATATCTTAATGCATCTTAAATGGATAGATGCTATACATGTTCTTCATATTCCTTATAGAATGAATAGATGAATTACTGCTTTATCACATATAGTTGTAATGCTTTAGAAGATGATATTGCTCTATTCTGCTTAAATAGTGATTAAATCCTACTTATTAATATAAAAGAATCCTCTAATCAGTTTATTACTATTTTCTAGCAATGATAATATTATTGACAGAGAGTTATATCTCTCACTGGGACATGGGTTTCACCCCGTTGGTCACCAACATTTTTAGGTGGATGCAGACGAGGAGATAGGGACCATACAGCAGAGGGAGGACAATAGCATCAGGGGCAACAGTAACATCTCAGGTTGAGTGTGATGTCTATCGTGTCTTGTAGATATAAGTCCTATGTGTCGTCCTTGTACTCTCAAGTCCTTGGAGTCAGTATGTAACAGTTTTTATGAACGATCTAAGATTTTGGCTTGTATTCCTTGAGGTTTTATGTTGCTTATGTATAGTTTGGCAAAACAACTGTTATATGTTATCCTCGAGATGAGATGGTACATGGTATGTACAATGTGAACCATGATGTATGTAATACTTTGGTTCTCTTCTTAAAAGTTTCCTGGAAATGGATCTCTTTGCAAATGGTTTTAATATTTAGTGATTTTTGTTAATCCGCTGCTTATGGTTATTCTGCAATTATTTACTGGTGACGGTTTGATTTGTTATCAGATCATCGCAAAGTTTTGGTATCAGAGCCTAAGGTTCGCTGAGTCTACAGAGACATAGGATTAAGGTTGTGAGTCCGTTCTAAGTGTCATCCAGTTTATCTGATAGTGACTTCTACTCATATAGGAGAAGAAGTAAAGCTTAAAGATGGCTGGATCACACGAAGAACATGTTGTTGAAAGCAGTTTGGTTGCACCAGGAGGAGGTGCAAGGGATCAGGCTAGAGAGGAACTAGTACCTGAGAATCCCCAGCTTGACCAAGCTTCGATAGTAAACCCAGCCTTTCATGCTCTATTTGGACAGTTCACGAACACAATGATGCATATGGCAGATAGGATGCCAGCACCAGCACCTAGGGCACCAGCTTCCAATGAGGGGCATGGATCTGGTAAGACCTTTAAACGGTTACGCCAGGTAGGAGCCACTAAATATGCCGGTACAGCTGACCCAGCAGACGTAGATTCATGGCTCACTGGGTTGGAGAAAGCCTTTAGAATCCTCAGCATTCCCAAAACTGAGAATGTTAAGCATGTTGTGTACATGTTGAAAGGGAGTGCTGGCCACTGGTGGGCCATTGAGGAAGAGAAATGAACAGGTGTTGAGGTCGAATGGAGATCTTTTTGATGAGACTTTGTCAGTAGATACTTTCCCAAGACTTATCTGGATGAGAAAATCTCACAGTTTGAGCAGATTAAGCAAGGACCAATGAACATTAGTGAGTATGAAGCTAAGTTTATGGAGCTTCTACGGTTTTGTCCACACATGGCTACTATAGATGAGGAGAGAATTTGGAATTTTGAGAAGGGTTTGAACGTTGATCTAACCACACTTGCATATGCCCTATGAAAAACCACTAGAGGGGGGGTGAATAGGGTTTTATGAATATTTCAATAATAATTTAACTCAAACAACCAACCACAAAGATATTGGACAGGGGGACAAGGATTTAGAGTGGTTCCAACCTTACCAAATACTAAGGTCGTCAATCCACTACCCGGTTGCTTACCCAACCGGTATTTTGAAAGAATCAAATTCTATTACCTCGCAAGGACTTTACATAAAATTACAATTCTTTCACCAAACCCTTCGGACAGCCTTCACCTAGAAGTAATTGCACCAACTTTGAAGCAGCCTTCTTGAAGTAACTTCAAGCTCCCCTTTAAAGTAGCCTTCCTCTTGAAGTAGCTTCCCGTTGCAATAGCCTTCTTGAAGTAGTCCGGAGTCCACCTTCTCCACCGAGAAGAACCTTCTCCAATCCGCAGCCTCCAACCCTAGGAGTAGCAAGGAGAATACAAAGGATAAAAGGAACAAGAAGGAAAAATAGAAATTACAATACCACTTTGCAGCTCAAGGCTTGATTTCCTATATCATGCGTTTTGATCTCCTAACCAATGTATATAGAAGTGTAATTGTTGTGGATAGGATATGCTAGCCTATAGGACACGAAATTAGAGCAAGGAGAAGAATTGCCAATGCAAGTGTTGCTCAATTTCTCAAAACAGATTGAAAATTGCAAGTGTAAGCTCAAGTGTATCACAAGTGTAAATTGGTGAGTTTAGGTGTCCTAAGGCATGTCCTATTTATAGGAATGAGCTACAAGTGCTTAAGGACGTTCTAGACACTTTCTAGGGGGTTCTAAGTGCTTAACTAGCCGTTAGGTACACTTTAGTTGCTTTAGCAACGGCTAGTTAATTAATTCTAAAAGTTGCTATCAGAACTCATCTCGGTCGAAGATTTGTCGACCGAGAGTCCTACTCGGTCGAGGGTTTGTCGACCGATAGACTCTCTGGAGCAAGTGTATGCAACATTCATCTCCAACTACCAACTACCTTGTCAGCTGTGTCTAATAGCTACTTGGGTCTTTCTCGATCGAGAAGTTTGTCGACCGAGAGTGTCTCGGTCGAGGATTTTTTCGACCGAGATTGACCCTGTTTTAATGTTTCAATTAAAGTACTAAGTGAGTGTGCATATGTGACACTATTGAAGGGGATGACCTATCTAAGTGTAGTGATTGTCTATGGAAGATCTAACGCTTGATTAACATGATGTCTAAGTGCTTGTACATTATATAATTGTACAAGTTTTACAATTGATTACATTTCATGAAATTACAATAATTCAAGCATATTGATTTCCCAAATCTTTGTCATCCACCTTATTCCTGCAACACTCAAGTAGCACGTTAGATCAACAAGAATGAAATGTTTGTCATTATCAAAACAAAGGGATTAACTGATGTCCATTTAGCCAACAATCTCCCCCTTTTTGAAGATGACAAACATTTCCTAAATATAAAATAAGGAAATATAAATCATGTGAGTTTCATACCTGAAATTTACCTTTTGTAGCCATTCTTGTTTTGCAAATGGATGCTGGCCAAGATATCATGAAACTCATTTTACTTTATGTTTTTGATTTTATATTATTTCCCCCCCCCCTTTGTCATTTCAAAAAGATATCCAAGATAAACATTTAGTATGACTTTTATTTCTCATCCTTAATTTTATGCTATGCTCCCCCTAACTATGATATTCAGTTTTTAAAAGTAGGGATTAATATAAATGTAAACCTTTTGTTATCGAATTTAGCCAAAATTTGTGTCTCAATCATTTGCAAAGGATGTTAAGCCTTGAAATGATATGAGATCCTTTTATATCCATGGCATATGTATTTTGATTTCTCATCCATTTTATAAGGGTTGTTAAGCCCTAAAATTGACATGAGAATCCTTTAAGCTTATGTATGTATCTCTAACCAAATACACGGGATGTTAAGCCCTAATTTGTGTAGAGAATTCCATTAACAACAAGATATATGTCATATTCATGAATATTGTAGATTTCTTTGTTTTCATAACCAAAACTACTTTTAAGGATACTAAGGTCATAACAAGCTTCAAATGATGTTTACAAAGTTTTGTAAGCTTCTTAATCTTATAATCAAGATAGTTTGTGTGAGCTCCCCCTTAATCTTATAGTCAAGATAATTTAAGGATTCTAAGGTCACAATCAATATTAAATCATAATAAGTTGACCTTTTATAAGAGTTATGCACTAAAATTATGTTTCCAATATGATAAACACATTTTGAATCAAGATACTAAGATTAAGTGTAGTAAAATGATGTACAAATAAGCATTTTGTCAAACTTATTTTAGGTCGACCCTGACTGCGACCATAGCGCCCCTTGGTCAAATTTAATTTCAACCAAGAGGCAAATTCTACAGATTTCATATTCACTCATTTTTGAAGTATAATTTCTACATATAGCTTGATTAAATAAATATCAATTTGAAGCATAATAAGTGATACCTGGTATGAAGATGTTTTGCTATGGGTGTATGCATTTCAATTCCTTAGATTAATTATAGTATTCTTTAGAATCATGTATCTTTAAAAGCAAGATTGATATCTTAAAGTCAAGATTGTGCTTTATATTTCTTAGAACAAAACAACTAGATAAAATATTAAAATGTTTGTTCTAAGAGACACTGTTTAAGTCGTCCACACAATAATCATTTTCTATTATGTTAGGATGCTTTTAAGCTAATGGTGTTTTCAATGATATGAAACATAATGATCAAGAATAATCTCCATTCATGGTGTGTATATATGAATCAAAGATTGTTTTAGACAAACCAATGAAACACAGTGATCATGGCACATAAATTATGATAGAAGCATATCCACAATACAATGATCAAGATAAAAGTATATAAATGCAATGATTATGATCATTTCAACACACATGGTTCCTATATAGATATACCAAGGAGTACTTAGGAAAAACCATGTGGATTATGATAAAACAGTAATTTCCTTGATTAAACCCATTCATAATTTTCAGTTTTAAGTCAAACCATTTAGAGGATAATACCAAGATAATCTCATTCATGCTTTCAATTTTGAAAACAAACTAATTAAACTTTTTCAATCAATGAATAAGGTTAGTTTAAGATCAGTCTTCTTATAACACTTTTGCAATATATTTCATATTCATAATGTTATATGATGCAAAGGATTAATATGTCTTATTTCAAAAATTGTCTTCCAAGGTTTATTCTTGGTTTGTATGTTAAATCAATCGTTTATAACAAATTAATAGAAAACTAGGTTAATTGAAAACAAGTTCAGCATATTTATTGCAGACTTGAAAACAGTAACCTGCTCGGTGGACGATTTCTCGACCGATAGTGTTCTCGGTCGAACATTTTCTCGACTGAGAATGTTTCTGTACTGTTTCAGAACTGTTTTCAGTAATTATATACAAGTAAATCATAGATTATTTTCAATTCAATTATGCAATTTGAAAACTTAGTTTAGTTGAGATAGAACATGTGAATATCAAAGGAACATTTAGATCAAATCTCAACTAATTATATCCACATCTTTATGTTTTAAGGACCCTAATTAAAACATATTTGTAAGGATGTGTCTTTGCAGATTTATTTAAATATGTAGTTTCAAGTTTAGAAGTTCTAATTACTTGAATCAATTTGTTATCTCATTATGTTAAAGTTGAGATAGACATATAGATTTACAACTAGAGTCTTTGGTCATATCTCAAATTGATCTTATTCATTTAGTTTGGTGGTTTTGGAACCCATACTAACTCAACATCCTTTTTCTTGTAAGGACATGAAAAGGAATAATGTCCAATCAACCTCATATCTCTTTCTATGATTTTGTTCTAGGTTGTTCTTGGGCACATATGTATATTTGCCTTTAGGTACATACATAGATTGATTTTCATGCGCTTGTGTTTTTCTCCAACTAGGTTTTTGATAAGCTTTTCCTTTAGGATTATAACCTAGTCCTCTCCTTCCAATTTGATGGTAAGAATCATTTAAGATTTTATCAAGAGTATCATTGTTATTCAACCTACTAACTTTTTGTTGCAACTTAACAATCTCATCCATTCTTTTATTTATGTCTAACTTTGCTTGATCTAGATTAGATAACAAGGAATCTCTTTCTTTCACAATAGTATCATAATCTAGATGTGTACACAAAACGGGTTGTTTTTGAAGATCATTTACTTGAGTTTGCAAGTTTATCTTCTCTAGGGAAAGAAGATTGCAATCTGCTTCTATTGATTTTAACTTAATATTATGATCTTCAATGACCTTTTTAAGATCTCCATTTTCAGATGTAAGAGCAAGAAGTTTAGCATGTAACTCATTATTTTCTTTATTTGTTTTCTTTAATTTCTTCTTACACTCAATATATTTTTCATGTGTTTCTTGAAGACTAGTAATTAAATCTTCTTTAGGTAAATCAAAAAGGCTTACCTCTTCTTCTTCTTCACTTGTTGTAGCAATAAGACATTTTTTGTGCACCTCTTCCTTCTTTTCTCTCCATGGGCAACCAATTGTTGTGTGGCTTGTTCCTAAGCACCAATTGCAACTTGTTGAAGGTTGGTCCAAGCTGCTCCTTTGTTTGCAGTTGTAGGCACCACCACCCTTCATTCTTCAAGACTCGATTAGAGCTCCTTGAAGCCTTCTCTAATACCAATTGAAAAACCACTAGAGGGGGGGTGAATAGGGTTTAATGAATATTTCAATAATAATTTAACTCAAACAACCAACCACAAAGATATTGGATAAGGGGACAAGGATTTAGAGTGGTTCCAACCTTACCAAATACTAAGGCCGTCAATCCACTACCTGGTTGCTTACCCAACCAGGATTTTGAAAGAATCAAATTTTATTACCTCGCAAGGACTTTACATAAAATTACAATTCTTTCACAAAACCCTTCGGACAGCCTTCACCTAGAAGTAATTGCACCAACTTTGAAGCAGCCTTCTTGAAGTAACTTCAATCTCCCCCTTGAAGTAGCCTTCCTCTTGAAGTAGATTCCTATTGCAATAGCCTTCTTGAAGTAGTCCGGAGTCCACCTTCTCCACCGAGAAGAACCTTCTCCAATCCACAGCCTCCAACCCTAGGAGTAGCAAGGAGAATACAAAGGATAAAAGGAACAAGAAGGAAAAATATAAATTACAATACCACTTTGCAGCTCAAGGCTTGATTTCCTATATCAAGCGTTTTGATCTCCTAACCAATGTATATAGAAGTGTAATTGCTGTGGATAGGAGATGCTAGCCTATAGGACACAAAATTGGAGCAAGGAGAAGAATAGCCAATGCAAGTGTTGCTCAATTTCTCAAAACAGATTGACAATTGCAAGTGTAAGCTCAAGTGTATCACAAGTGTAAATTGGTGAGTTTAGGTGTCCTAAGGCATGTCCTATTTATAGGAATGAGCTACAAGTGCTTAAGGATGTTCTAGACACTTTCTAGGGGGTTCTAAGTGCTTAACTAGCTGTTAGGTACACTTTAGTTGCTTTAGCAACGGCTAGTTAATTAATTCTGAAAGTTGTTGTCAGAACTCATCTCGGTCGAAGATTTGTCGACTGAGAGTCCTACTCGGTCGAGGGTTTGTCGACTGACAGACTCTCTGGAGCAAGTGTATGCAACGTTCATCTCCAAATGCCAACTACCTTGTCAGTTGTTTCTAACGGCTACTTGGGTCTTTCTCGATCGAGAAGTTTGTCGACCGAGAGTGTCTCGGTCGAGGATTTTGTCGACCGAGATTGACCCTGTTTCAATGTTTCAATTAAAGTGCTAAGTGAGTGTGCATATGTGACACTATTGAAGGGGATGACCTATCTAAGTGTAGTGATTGGCTAGGGAAGATCTAATGCTTTATTTACATGATGTCTAAGTACTTGTACATTATATAATTATACAAGTTTTACAATTGATTACATTTCATGAAATTACAATAATTCAAGCATATAGATTTCCCAAATCTTTGTCATCCACCTTATTCCTGCAACACTCAAGTAGCATGTTAGATCAACAAGAATGAAATATTTGTCATTATCAAAACAAAGGGATTAACTAATGTCCATTTAGCCAACACCCTAGAAAATAGAGAGAGGTTTTCCACCTTTGTGGAGTTAGTTAGGCAGATAGCAATGTCTGTGACTGAGAAATGTGAAGCCAATAGTAAGAAAGTGCATGCACAATTCCAAGTACAAAGGTCTGAAAGTTTTAAGAAACCAAGGTTTTCTGCACCAATAGCACCACAAAGGTTCAGTACTTAAACACAGTGGATGTCCAGCAAGGGTAGAGGTCATAATTTACCACCAATTGGAGCCCACAACTCACCATCAATGTCAGTAATAGGACCATCTAGGCCGCAATGGGAGGTAGAGGATGTTATAAGTGGGAAGATGGGACATCTGATGAAAGATTGTCTAGCTAGAGACATGAGTGTAACCCAACCACTGAGGTAGAGTCAACAACGCTCTCAGAGGTGATAGTTTAGTAGTGGCACACGAGGATGTGGACAGGTGTTGTGTGAATTATATATCATCTTTTCACATGTTTTCACACA
Organism: Alisma plantago-aquatica; assembly: GCA_963693085.1. NCBI lineage: Eukaryota > Viridiplantae > Streptophyta > Magnoliopsida > Alismatales > Alismataceae > Alisma > Alisma plantago-aquatica. The sequence goes on from OY856413.1 coordinate 849,425,096, forward strand.
CAAATTTTATTCATTTTGACAAGATTTAGTCTCTTTTCATATTACTTTTGCCATCATTTCGTTAAAATACTTTGCCATATCTTGCCTTGCCATTTTACCATGGAAATCACTCATTTCAATGTTTATTTGTGCAGAAACAGTAAAGTAAACGGCATTCAAACTTGTTGTACGGCGTGCAACATTCCAAAAAGACTATTGCTTACCCTGACACACTGTTGTACGGCGTGCACACTCATGGTGCACGGCGCATAACTTTCCTGTAGAATGCATAAAGAAATGAACAGCGTGCAAAGGCATTGCACGGCGTTCACATGGAGCGCAGAAGTTCGGCAAACGTTTCTGGAAAGTCGTACGGCGTGTACATGCTCCGTGCACGGCGTACACTGCACAGTTAACTGACATCCTTTTGTTAAATGCACGGCGTGCAAACACTTTGCACGCCGTTCAGCCGGTAGTTTCAGAAATTTGAAAATCGAGAATTCGAACCTAAAACGAGGAGGGAAGTGTTGGGATAGTTACGGGGGGTCATTGGAGACTCCTTGCTCATCCCAGAGGTAGAGGAGACCAAGGAGGAGGTGAATTTGAAGAGATCCAAGGATTTTCTTGAGAAAGAAGGCCATTTCTCTTCTTCTCCTTTCTCATCTGCAGCTCCAAGGTGCAGCAAAGCTTCCCCAACTCTGAGGAGTTTCTTTGGCGAGAAGCTAGTACATTCTGGAGGAGTTTTAGAAGAGGAATTTTGTCCTTCAGCCGGAATTCCCTCTTCTCTTGGTTACATCTTGGTTCTTCTTGTCTTTTCTTCTCTTACTCATGTCGAAAACTTCATTTTCTACTGAAATTATGCAAGGTGTAGTTATGGACGAGTAGTTTTCTCCTTCTTGGGCATGGGAGAGTAGCTCCCATGCCATAGCATGTGTGGAACTATGTGATCTCGTACTAAATACCTATGTTTCTTGTCTCTATTTATGAAAATACCGGTTTCCTTCTTCTTGCATATGATGTTGGCCGCTTAATGTGCATGTTTTCTGCATTTGTGCTTGATTTGAGAAAATAAGTATGAATGTATGGAGGTATCTTTCATAACAACTCTTTCTAATCCATGAGAGTAGTTAGAAACGAGTTGAAGGTTTGCTTGTGATCTAAAACAAAATTCAAACATGAGAATGTTGTTTTAAGTTGCGATCGTTGCACGTATATCGGGAGATGAAATGCAACACATTAATCCTTTGAGATAAGAACTTGTGTATGTTTAGATTTCTTAGTTCCCTAAGTGCTATGGTATGAGAATGAAATCCCTAATGTCCAAGATCATTAATCATTTGACTAGAAACCTTTTGTTAATCTCTTCTACTTGTATAAATTTAGCTCTTATACATTTCCTTGTCTTAGAAATTAAACAACCAACATCTTTTAAAACCGATCTAGATTACTGAAAATTAGGACTGTTGCGTTCAGTTGTTTACTAAAGTTCCTTGTGTTCGATCCTGACTATACTACCTCCGTATACTTGCGAAGTTTGGTTGAATCGGGTAAAAGATCATTAACTTGATTGAAACTCGTTGCTTAAATAGCCAACAAGTTTTTGGCGCCGTTGCCGGGGAGCTACGGTAAATTAATTGGAGTAATAAGTGCTAATTAGTATTCGAGACTAGATCATCATTTTCATTTTTGAAATTTCCACATACCTTTTAGTTGTGTTCTCAAAATTTTCTTGTTATTTTTAGGTTGCATGCGTCACTCGCAACGAGGTCTCCAAACAACCTCGTTGTTAGACCTTGAAATAGAGCGGAGTCTTTCAAGCTTGAGGAGATCAAGGAGAAAGGAATAGTTACTACTAGAGGGTACTCCATCACCACCATCACCATCTTCATCATCATCCACACCATCTTTTTCATCCGTTGAAGGAGCTTCACCAAGCACTTCAACCATGGAAGATGATCATCCATTGAAGGATTTTTCTATGCCGGTTGCCACCAACATATGTGGAGCCATTGACTTGCCAGCCGTAGAATCGAACAATTTCTCTATTGCTCCTTCTATGATGCAGATGATTCAATAGAACCGTTTTGGAGGTACCGCCAATGAGGACCCAGGTCTTCATATTGCAGAATTTTTGGAGTATTTAAACACTTTCAAAATTAACAGTGTATCTGTTGATGTGATAAGACTTATGCTATTTCCTTTTACTCTAAGAGATAAAGCCAAGGCTTGGATTTTGTCTTTACCAAAGAAGTCTATTAAAACCTGGGATCAGCTTCTTAATGTCTTTCTTGCAAAGTATTTTCCACCTAGCAAAACTGCTCACTTGAGGAACCAACTTACAAACTTTTCTCAAAACGATGGTGAGACTCTCTATGACACATGGGAGAGGTTTAAAGACCTTCAACGTCTTTGCCCACACCATGGTCTTACAAATTGGTTACTTCTTCAGACCTTCTATAACGGACTGTTCTACAACACCCGATTGACTCTAGATGCCGCAGCCGGTGGTGCTCTTATGACTAAGTCCTACAGGGAGGCCTATGACATCATTGAAGACATATCACTCAACCACTTCCAGTGGGGAGGTGATAGGGGATCTAAATTATCATCGTCTACTGCAAGTTCTTCAACCCCAAAGCAAGGAGGAAAATACACCATTGATATCATTGATCTCATTGCTGCAAAACTAGATGTTCTTACTCAAAAGTTTGAGAAGTTGACTACATTGCTGGTTCAATCTGCTGAAGCCACATGTGAAGCTTGTGGTAATCCAGGGCATACTTCTTCACAATGTTTTGCTCCCAACACTATGGAGGGAGATCTTGAACAGGTTAATGCTATTGAGATGCAGAGGAACAAGCAATATAATCCTTATTCAAATCAATATAATCCAGGGTGGAGGGATCACCCCAACTTCTCTTACAAGAATACTAGCAATGCTCAAAATTTTCAGCAAGGGCAACAACAACCACCGCAGCAATCACAGTTCAACCGCCAAGGTAATCCGCAGGGTTACAACAATAGAAGTTATCAGCAGCAGCAACAACAACCTCAAAACTCCTCTCTTGAAGCTATGATGGAGAAATTCATAAACACACAAACTCAGCAAAATTAAGAGCTTAGGGGGAATGACAAGCTACTTAAAGATGCTATTCTTCAACTCTCTGCCAAAGTGGACAGCATATCCACTCACACAAAGATGCTAGAGAACCAAATAGCTCAACAAGCTCTTTCTCAACAAGGACAACAATCTGATTCTCTCCCTAGTGTGCCGGAAATAAATCCGAGACAGCAGGCCAATGCTATCATTCTAAGGAGTGGGGCTGAGATTGAAAGACCTTCGCCATCTAAGGAAAAGGACATGAAGATACTTGATGAAGAAGAGCCTAGTATTCCTATTTGCAACAAGGAGAAAGGTAAAATTGAAGAGCCACCATCTTTTAAAGCTACTGCACCTTTCCCTCATAGGCTTGTCAACAATAAGGATGATATCAAGTTCAAGAAATTTATGGACATTCTTAGCAAGTTGCAAGTTAATCTTCCTTTCACTGATGTTATTGCTGAAATGCCTTCCTATGCCAAGTTCCTTAAAGATATCTTGTCTAGAAGGAGAAGGGTTGATCAAGTAGAAACAGTTAAGCTTTCCGAACGTGTGAGTTCTATTATTCAAAACCGCACTCCAACTATTCCGAAAAAGTTGGATGATATGGGACCTTTCACATTGCCATGCAAGATCAACAATGTCACATTTGATAAAGGTCTAGTGGATTTGGGGGCTAGCATTAGTCTCATTCCAACCACTCTATGGAAAGAATTAGACCTAGGTGATCTAAAGCCAACCAAGATGGTTATAGAGTTAGCCGATCATTCTCTTAAGCACCCAAAAGGTGTATTAGAAGATATATGTGTACAAATTGGCAAGTTCTATATACCATGTGATTTTGTAGTTCTTGATATGGTGGAGACTCCCCGCAATCCAGTTCTTTTTGGAAGACCTTTCTTGCAGACTGCCGGTTGCCTCATAGACATTAGAGAAGGAAAGCTAACTCTCCGTGTGGGTGAAGAAGAGATAGAGTTCTCTATTTCTGATGCCATGAAAGAACCCGCACAAGTCAAAGAAATCTGTTTGTTTGACACCGTTGATCCCATAGAAGAGTTTGTTGATGACATGATTGAATTCATGATAAACTATTGTGATGATGTTATTGCTGAAAATCACATTTCTGAAAATTCTGAAGCTATTCCTATTTTCAAAGCACAAGCAAATAATGTGGAAGCTCTACATGATGAAGAAAAGGTTGATGAAGGAACAACAAAGAATAAGGTAGAACTAAAGACCCTTCCACCGGGGCTGAGGTATGCTTTTCTTGATCCAAACTCCTCATCTCCTATTATCATAAATGATGAATTAACCAATGAACAAGAGAATAAATTGCTTGATGAAAGGTTATATACAGATGTCATTGGTTATTCTATTGATGATTTGAAAGGCATTCATCCTAAAATCTATATGCATAGAATAAACATGGAAGATGATGCCAAACCAAATGTTGAACCACCTAGGCATTTAAATCAAAACATGCTTGATGTGGTTAAGAAAGAAATCTTTAAATAAATGGATGTCGGAATCATTTATCCCATTAGTGACAGCCCCTGGGTTAGTGCTATTCATGTAGTACCTAAGAAGGGGGGTGCAACTGTCATAAAAGGAGATAATGATGAGTTAATACAGACACGCATGGTCACAGGCTGGCATATGTGTATTGACTACCGGTGTTTAAACAAGGCAACCCGCAAGGACCATTTCCCATTGCCTTTCATTGATTTAATGTTAGAACGCCTTGCAAAGCATTCATATTTTTGTTACTTGGACGGGTATTCCGGATTTTTTCAGATTCCTATCTATCCGCCCGATCAAGAAAAGACCACTTTTACTTGCACCTATGGTACCTATGCTTATCGCCGCATGCCTTTCGGTCTTTGCAACGCTCCCGCTACTTTTCAGCGGTGTATGATGGCGATTTTGTCGGATTTCATTGAAAACATAATGGAAATTTTCATGGACGATTTTAGTGTATATGGTGATTCATTTAATCAATGCTTGTCAAATTTGTCTTTAGTCTTAGCCAGATGCAAAAAGGTTAACCTAGTGCTAAACTGGGAGAAGTGCCATTTTATTGTACAATCCGGTGTAGTGCTAGGACATGTGGTATCTAATAAGGGTATTGAAGTTGACAGGGCAAAAGTTGAAGCTATTGAGAAAATGTCTACCCCATCTTTAGTCAAATACATCTGAAGTTTCCTTGGACATGCAGGTTTTTATAGAAGATTTATCAAGGACTTCTCAAAAATTGCAAATCCATTATGTTCTCTTCTTGCAAAGGACGTAGAATTTGTGTTTGATGATGAATGCCAAAAGGCTTTTTCTACACTCAAGGAGGCTCTCATTTCTACCCCTATCATTCAACCTCCGGATTGGGACGCTCCATTTGAGTTGATGTGTGATGCAAGTGATTATGTTGTAGGAGCAGTGCTAGGACAGCGGAAAGACGAAACTTCATGTTGTCTATTATGCAAGCAAAACCCTTAATGATGCACAAATCAATTATACAACTACGGAGAAGGAGATGCTGACCATTGTGTATGCTTTTGAAAAATTCCGACAATACTTAGTGGGATCTAAGGTGATAGTGTACACCGATCATGTTGCAATCAAATACTTGCTGAGTAAAAAATATGCCAAGCCACGCCTCATCCGTTGGGTATTGCTTCTACAAGAATATGATCTTGAAATCCGTGATAAAAAGGGGATTGAAAACAATGTTTCCGACCACCTTTCTAGACTGTCCACAAAGGCTGAAGACTCATTACCTATTGATGATCATCTGCCAATTGAACGACTCTATGCGTTGTCATCCATTCAAGCGTTGTGGTTTGCCGACATAGCTAATTTCCTTGCTACAGGACAGCTTCCACTGGGTTTGACGTTTCAACAAAAGAAGAAGTTCTTTCATGATGTCAAATTTTACTATTGGGATGATCCTTTCTTGTTCAAACATGGGAGTGATGGGTTAATTCACCGTTGTGTGATTGAAGAGGAAATTCCTACTATTATTTCTGAATGCCATGATTCATCTTATGGAGGCCACTTTGGAGGAGAGAAAACTGCAGCAAAAATACTTCAAGCCGGTTTCTATTGGCCTACATTGTTCAAAGACGTGAATCTATTTGTCAAGTCTTGTGATAAATGTCAAAGAACTGGAGGCATATCCCGCCGTGATGACATGCCACTCAACTCTATCTTAGAGGTTGAGGTGTTTGATATATGGGGTGTAGACTATATGGGACCATTCCCATCTTCATGTGGATATCAATATATTCTTGTTGCAGTTGACTATGTGTCCAAATGGGTTGAGGCCATTCCAACCCAAGCATCGGATGCCAAATCCGTAATCAAGCTCTTTCAGAAGATTATTTTCCCCCGGTTTGGAGTCCCACGTGCTATTATTTCTGATGCAGGGACACACTTTGCTGAAAGACAATTCAACAATCTTCTCTCCAAATATGGCGTCACTCATAAAATCTCTACGCCCTACCATCCTCAAACATCCGGGCAAGTGGAGGTTTCCAACAGGCAATTGAAGAACATTCTTGAGAAGACCGTTTCTAGTTCAAGGAAAGATTGGGCATTGAAGATAGATGATGCATTGTGGGCATACCGCACAGCCTACAAGACTATCATAGGGACAACTCCTTTCAAGATGATCTATGGAAATTCTTGCCATCTTCCGCTGGAGCTAGAGCACCGTTCTTTATGGGCTATCAAACTCTTGAACTTTGATATGAAGAAAGCAGGGGAGAAACGTCTTTTACAATTGCAGGAATTAGAAGAACTTTGTCTTGATGCTTATGAGAATGTGAAGCTATACAAAGAGAGGACAAAAGCATGGCATGATAAGAGAATCAGAAGGAAGGACTTCAAAGAAGGAGACCAAGTGTTATTGTTTAACTCAAGGTTGAAATTGTTTCCAGGAAAGCTAAAGTCGAAATGGTTCGGCCCATTTCTTGTATTGAAGATCTTCCCGTATGGAGCTGTGGAACTACAAGGAAATGACGGAAGCTTCAAAGTGAATGGATAGAGATGCAAACTTTATTCTTCTTCTGAAGTGTTAGACAAGGGAGCCTCTTGCCCCCTCCAAGATGCATGAGATGATTGAAGAGTCTTACTCCGGACTCTAAACGGAGGACCTTGTGGGAGTTGACCCCACATTAGGATAGATTTGTTTTAAGTTTTTGAGTCAAGAACTTTCTTTAGTTTACTTAATAAGTTGTCATGGATAAATGTAATAATGTAGACTTAATCTAGACTCAATACGTTGCAATTTGTGCTTACTGTTGCAATTTTTTTTGTCTCTGCAGTAAATTTCACTTTGAACGGCGTGCAAAACCCATGCACGGCGTGCATTACAGGGAGAAATAAGACAGCAAAGTTCTAGAAACTTTCCAGAATCTTGCACGGCGTGCAACATCGCCTTGTACGCCGTGCACTCTGGACAAACAATTGCAGAATGCCTAACTGATAAGATTTGCACGGCGTGCATTTCATCTGAACGGCGTGCATCTGAGTGTCAGATTTCAGCAGAGTTTTCTGGAAAAGTAAACGGCGTGCAAATCGGACTTGTACGGCGTGCACCTGGGTGCTGTAGAAAACCAAGTTTCAGGACTTTTGCATGGCGTACAGCCTTTTGCACGGCGTGCACTTGTTCGAAAAATTTGAACAAAAGTCAGCTGCGTGTACGCCCTAACCACCAACCCTAACTTTTGTCTCTCAGCCACCCGAACCGTGCAGCCACCTCTCCAAAGCCGTGCGATTCTTCTTCTCCGTCCGGCGTGTAAGAGGAGCCGTGCAACAGCCGTCCGCCGTGCAGCTTCTCTCCATCTTCTTCGCCGTGCAGCCGCCTGCACCTCCACGCAGCCCGTGCGAAACCCCCCCCCCCCTCAAGCTATCGCCCCGCCGCTCCTCCATCCAGATCTACACGGCGTTCGTGCATCTTCTTCACCCCCGTCCCTCTCTGTCGCCGTTCGAGCAAGCAGCATCCGCACGCTGTCACGCCGCCCGTGCAGATTTCTGATTTCTCTCTATCAGATCTGCACGCCCACTGTTCGCCGTGCAAGCTCAACAGCCGCCGCTCGTGCAAGATCGTCCACTCCTAACGTGCACGATTTGCACGCCTAGCCGTCCGCCGTACAGATTTCGCCTAATCTGCATCTTGAAGATCTGCCGAAGTGCACACCATTCAATCGATTTGAACACTATGCAAAGCACCGCTGCAGGCATCTGTTCTGATTTTTTACACGCCGTTCAGACATCTGCACCCCGTGTAAAGTTACTGCAGAACTCAAATGGCACCCATCAAGCGAGCAACCAAGCGCCCGGCTAGGAAGTCTTCTTCAGGAACTCTGGGTGAGGGTTCCCAATCCGTTCCAGGTAATTTCATACCTTCTACCCAGTTTAGGGTAACTCCAGAGGAAGACGCGGCTTACCAGTACCTCATCGCTAGGCGGGTTCTCCCCACCCGCTATATTTGTGAGGACACCCTCGACCGGATGAAATTCAAGAACGAGGTATACTCCCATTTGACTTTTACTGGTCTTCATACCCTTTGCACAAGAGTATGCAAGACTTATCCTCGTCTAGTATATGAGTTTCTGACTACTTTTAAAGCACGACAAGATCCTGAGCGCCGCTTGACACAGTATCCGCACATTAGTTTTCGGCTTTTGGAAAAACCTTACACTATGGATATTCGCCGTTTTTGTGAGTTACTTGATTGCAGCTATGGTGGCTACATTGATTACCCTCCGGCTTTCCACAGCGACCATTTTTGGACTGAGATTTCTTCAGAAACACATCACCATGCCAATAAGGCACGTGCTACTTCCATCCACAACCCCGTTTTCATATTCTTGCATCGTATTCTTAGTGTCGGTCCGTTCACTAAGAATGAAACACAAGGGGTTGTGGGTAAGACCGACCTTTTCTTCCTATGGTGTATGGCGCATGACAAAGAAATATCTTCTGGTTTCTATATTGTGCAAAAACTCGTAAACACCATTAAGAGGAGGGAGGGAAAAGAAGGAGGTGACATCATGTGTGGTGGCATGATTACTCTAATTGCAATGAAGCTTAATCTTGATCTTACACGTTTAGAGCCAACTCCTGGAAAGAACCTGTTGGACATTTCTTATCTTATCTCTTGTGGTGTTCTGCATCGATATGGTAATAATGATGCCAAGTACAAGTTTCAAATCACAAAGAAGCAGTTTCTCATTCTTCCTGACACATCGAAGAATGACATCAAGAACAAAGCAAATTGGAAATGGGTTGGGCCGGATCCTGATGAGGCACCTGCTACTCATGGTGCTAGCTCTTCTACGCCAGCACCTACTCCTGCAGACGCACCACCGCTTCTTCCTTCTACCGACACTCAGACTGAGTACACTTGGGCGAACCCAGACATGCAGCATCTTTTCGGGTATGTTCAGCGGAGGTTTGATCACATTGATACGCGCTTTGATCAGAAGAGCGCCCACTTCGACACCCGGTATGACAGCTTGGCCACACTGTATACAGCTACATATGATATGGTCATCCAGATGGACAGTTGGCACATCTCTCAGGGCCACTATCCTACACCTCAGTCGTTCCAGCAGCCCTTTCAGCAACAGCCCGAGTTCCACGAGCAGCCCCAACCACAACCTAATTTTCCAGAGCAGCCACACCAATCACCGCAGCAGTAGCATGATCCATCCACACAGCCGATGGATGTTCCTGATATTGTCAGCCATTTCTTCCCCGAACAAGGGGGCGACGGATCTTTTATTTGATTCATCCATGATGACAGGTACCCGGTTGTGTACCTCTTGAGTTTTGAATGAAGCAGTGAGGCCACTGCTGATTTCAAGCTCAGGGGGGGCACAACCGACCGGTATTTGTGTATTGTTATCTTTATTTTAGTGTTATCTTTATTTCAGTTTTCTTCTTTGAGTCTGATGTGTCAGTCTTTTCCTTTTCATGTCTTGTTTTTCGATGGCAAAATTCATATGATCAGAGATTATCTTGTTGAGATGAACCCCCTTTCCTTTTATTTCCTATATGTATCCATTGGCTATATTTAAGAGAAAATTTTGGAATATGTTTGAATGAAATGAAAGCTGAAAGTTATTCATGTACATTGATGAGAAGTGTGTTTGTAATTGATATCTCATTTTTCTACATCATAGACTGCTCAAAACATGTAATGGTTCAAAAATTTTTGCAAATCATCCAACTTGCAGCACTAGTTAGAATACGGGATACTTTTACCAAATGTTTAGTGCATCTGAAAACAAAATTTTACAGTGAAAATTTTGAAAAGAATGATTCAAATATTGCTAGCCTTGACCTTCCTAATTGACTCTTTGTTTGTATTACACACTCATTACCCAGCAAAAGATGGCCCAATGGCCCACATATTATGCTAGCCTAGTCTGAGTCCGATCTGGCAACGACAGTTAGGTGATATGAGAAATGAAAAGAGGGTAATAGAAACGCCCCAACCAGCATTCCACGCGAGCATAAGCCTAAATTAGCAGCCGAATGCTGGAAACCCAAAATCCTTATCGCTATATCCTTTGGAAAAGAGTTCAATTAAGTTGGTTAAAGATAGTAGTCATTTGATATTCTAAAATCCATATAGCTGAAAATTTTTGTTATGCAAATGCACTAACCTTTGGTTTGAGTATCCAAATTCTCATTAATGTTGTTAGTTGGGTATTTGCTTGATTATTGGATCAACCTCAATGAACTAATTCTTTCTATCTTGATGTTGAGAATTTGAAGATATCTTCTACAAACACAAACTCAATGCACATATGTTTCTGAGCTAAAGGCACATCTGCTTCTCTTTTCATCCATACATGATTTAAATTTTTCTTCTTTCATATAGCCCTGTTTCTTTTTGCTTGAGGACAAGCAATAATTCAAGCTTAGGGGGATTTGTTGTGTGAATTATATATCATCTTTTCACATGTTTTCACACCCAAATTTTATTCATTTTGACAAGATTTAGTCTCTTTTCATATTACTTTTGCCATCATTTCGTTAAAATACTTTGCCATATCTTGCCTCGCCATTTTACCATAGAAATCACTCATTTCAATGTTTATTTGTGCAGAAACAGTTAAGTGAACGGCGTTCAAACTTGTTGTACGGCGTGCAACATTCCAAAAAGACTACTGCTTACCCTAACGCACTGTTGTACGGTGTGCACACTCATGGTGCACGACGCACAACTTTCCTGTAGAATGCATAAAGAAATGAACGGCGTGCAAAGGCGTTGCACGGCGTTCACATGGAGCGCAGAAGTTCAGCAAATGTTTCTGGAAAGTCATACAGCATGCACATGCTCCGTGCACGGCGTACACTACACAGTTAACTGCCGTCCTTTTGTTAAATGCACGGCGTGCAAACACTTTGCACGCCGTTCAGCCGGCAGTTTCAGAAATTTGAAAATCGAGAATTCGAACCTAAAACAAGGAGGGAAGTGTTGGGACAGTTACGGGGGGTCATTGGAGACTCCTTGCTCGTCCCAGAGGCAGAGGAGACCAAGGAGGAGGCGAATTTGAAGAGATACAAGGATTTTCTTGAGAAAGAAGGCCATTTCTCTTCTTCTCCTTTCTCATCTGCAGCTCCAAGGTGCAGCAAAGCTTTCCCAACTCCGAGGAGTTTCTTTGGCGAGAAGCTAGTACGTTCTCGAGGAGTTTTAGAAGAGGAATTTTGTCCTTCAGCCGAAATTCCCTCTTCTCTTGGTTACATCTTGGTTCTTCTTGTCTTTTCTTCTCTTACTCATGTCGAAAACTTCATTTTCTGCTGAAATTATGCAAGGTGTAGTTATGGACAAGTAGTTTTCTCCTTCTTGGGCATGGGAGAGTAGCTCCCATGCCGTAGCATGTGTGGAACTATGTGATCTTGTACTAAATACCTATGTTTCTTGTCTCTATTTATGAAAATACCAGTTTCCTTCTTCTTGCATATGATGTTGGCCGCTTAATGTGCATGTTTTCTGCATTTGTGCTTGATTTGAGAAAATAAGTATGAATGTATGGAGGTATCTTTCATAACAACTCTTTCTAATCCACGAGAGTAGTTAGAAATGAGTTGAAGGTTTGCTTGTGATCTAAAACGAAATTCAAACATGAGAATGTTGTTTTAAGTTGCAATCGTTGCACGTATATCGGGAGATGAAATGCAACACATCAATCCTTTGAGATAAGAACTTGTGTATGTTTAGATTGCTTAGTTCCCTAAGTGCTATGGTATGAGAATGAAATCCCTAATGTCCAAGATCATTAATCATTTGACTAGAAACCTTTTGTTAATCTCTTCTACTTGTATAAATTTAGCTCTTATACATTTCCTTGTCTTAGAAATTAAACAACCAACTTCTTTTAAAACCGATCTAGATTGCTGAAAATTAGGACTGTTGCGTTCAGTTGTTTACTAAAGCTCCTTGTGTTTGATCCTGACTATACTACCTCTGTATACTTGCGGAGTTTGGTTGAATCGGGTAAAAGATCATTAACTTGATTGAAACTCGCTGCTTAAATAGCCAACAACAGGCGTCCCAAGCTGGTTCATCTGCACCCAACAACAGGACACATGAATGGAAACCAACAACGACAAGATTCTATGCTATGAATCAACCGAAGGCAGTGGTCAACCCACGAGTCATGACAGGTCAGGCGGAATTATTTCATTCTGATATGTCTTCATCCTACTTCGTATCTATTTTGATTGATCCGGGTGCTACACATTCCTTTATCACTTGAGAAGTGATTCATGACGGCAATATAAATGTCAGTCGTAGAGTAGATAATTTGTTATTAGAAACTTCGTTAATCGGATCTGCAGTGTTGCGGGAGGTATGTTCTCCCTGTGTTCTTTTTTTTTCAGAACACATCATTCAGGTGGGTCTTATACCACTTGAGATGCATGGGTTTGACATAATTCTTGGGATGGACACCCTAGAAAAGTATAAGGTTGTCTTGGATTGTGGTTCCAAGCAAGCTATGTTCACAGATAATGGTGAGACATGGGTCTTTCAGGGGGACAAAAAGATTCTTCCAACCTGTCTAGTGTTTGCTATGGTAGCAGAAAAGTTGATGAGACAAGAATGCTTCACATTCTTGGCACATGTGATAGATACCCGAGCAGATAGTTCTAGTCTTTCTGAAGTTCCTGTCATCAGGGAATTCATGGATGTGTTTCCTGAAGAACTTCCAGACATTCCTCCACCTTGAGAGATTGATTTTGAGATTAATCTAATTCCAGGTATGTAACCTATAGCTCAAACACCATATAGGATGGTGCCAGTTGAGATGGCAGAACTTAAGAAACAGTTACAGGACTTGCTTGAGAAAGGTTTGATTCGACCGAGTACTTCTCCATGGGGTGCTCTAGTTCTTTTTGTTAAAAAGAAGGATGGGTCTATGAGATTATGCATAGACTATAGACAGTTTAACAAGGTGACTATTAAGAACAAATATCCTCTGCCAAGGATAGATGATCTGTTTGACCAGTTGCATGGTGCAACAATATTCTCTAAGATAGATCTAAGGTCAGGATATCATCAGTTACGTATAAAGGAGAGTGACATACCTAAGTCAGCCTTTAGGACAAGGTATGGTCATTATGAGTTTGTAGTTATGTCATTTGGACTAACTAATGCACCAGCTGCATTCATGGAGCTGATGAATAGAATCTTTCAGCCATTCCTTGATCAGTTTGTAGTGGTCTTCATAGATGACATACTGATATACAGTAAAGACGGTCAACAACATGAACAATACCTTCGTCAAGCCTTGACATTGTTGAGACAGCACAAGCTATATGTCAAGTTTAGAAAGTGTGAGTTTTGATTGTCAAAAGTGTCTTTTCTTGGACACGTTATATCTACTTCAGGTATTCCTATTGATCCACAGAAAGTGGAATCTGTGTTAGAGTGGGAACAGCCCAAGACACGGATTGAGATTCACAGTTTCTTAGGCCTAGCAGGTTATTACAGGAGGTTTATTAAAGACTTCAGTTCTATAGCCTTACCCCTAACCAAGTTGACCAGAAAGGAAGTTCCTTTTGTCTGGAATGACAAGTGTCAACATTCTTTTCAGTTGTTGAAAGAAAGGTTGACCAGTGCACCTATGTTAGCTTTACCTAAATAGGGAAAGGGATACATTGTTTTCTGTGATGCCTCTAAGAATGGTCTAGGATGTGTGCTGATGCAGATTGATCATGCAATTTCTTTTGCTTCCCGACAACTTAAGAAACACGAGGAGAATTATTTGACACATGATCTAGAATTAGCTGTAGTGGTTCATGCATTGAAGATCTGGAGACATTATCTCTATGGAGAAACATTCTAGATTTTTACAGACCATAAGAACTTAAAGTACATCTTCTCACAATATGAGTTGAATATGAGACAACGCCACTAGATGGAGTTAATCAAGGACTATGATTGTACAATTGATTATCATCCATGAAAGGCTAATGTAATGGCAGATGCACTAATTAGAAAATCATCATCGCCACCCATAGATAAAGCACAGTTGAACTCTTTAGTGTGATTTAAACGAGACATGCTTGTCTCTTTGAAGCAAAACAATGTGCATCTTAAAATATCTTTGTTAGCTGGATTGTTAGCTGAGATGCAAGTGAAACCTACTCTGAAACAACAAATCAAAGAGGCACAACAGGCTGATACTGTGATTCAGCAGATCAGGTCAGAGTATGGTAGTGAGAAATGGGACAGTTTTCATGAGTCAGAGGATGAGGTAGTCTGTTACCATGGTAAGATGGTACTACCTGATGCCAATGACTTAAGGAATCTAGTCATGGATGAAGATCATTCATCCATGTATGCAATGCATCCAGGGAGTACCAAAATGTATCATAACTTGAAAGGTATGTATTGGTGGCCTGGTTTGAAGAAAGATGTAGATGAGTTTGTTATGTGGTGTCCAGTGTGTCACTAGGTTAAAGTTAAACATCAGAAGCCCGCAGGAACAATGCAACCTTTACCTATACCACAGTGGAAATGGGATCATGTGACCATGGACTTTGTGGTTGGTTTACCTAGAACGGCCAAAAGTCATGATTCCATTTGGGTGATAGTTGATAGGTTGACCAAGTCAGCACATTTTCTTCCTGTCAAAACAACCTATACTATTGAGAAACTTGCACAGATCTATATAGATGAGATAGTGTGATTACACGGGGTTCCAGCTACAATTGTATCTGATAGAGGTCCCTAGTTTACAAGTCATTTTTGGGAACGACTACATAAATCCTTGGGTACTCATTTGAAGTTTAGCACAACTTTCCACCCTCAGACAGATGGGCAATCTGAGAGAACTATATAGACTTTAGAAGATTTGCTTAGAGGATGTGTTCTTCAGTTTGTAGGAAGTTGGGACATACACTTGAGCTTGATAGAGTTTGCCTACAACAATAGTTACCAGACTAGTATTGATATGGAACCATATGAAGCATTATATGGTAGACGGTGTAGATCTCCGTTATGATGGTATCAAACAGGAGAATACCAACTTTTGGGTCCTGAGTTAGTGCAACAGACAACTGAGAAGATTAAAGTAATACAACAACATTTGAAAGCCGCACAAGATAAACAGAAGTCTTATGTTGATAAGCATCGTAGACCTTTAGAATTCCAATTTGGAGACAGGGTGTATCTCAAAGTCTCTCCTTGGAAAGGTGTTCTCATATTTGGGAAAAAGGGTAAGTTATCTCCTAGATTTATGGGACCTTATCCAGTGACAGCACGTATGGGAAAGGTAGCTTATAGGTTGTAGTTGCCACCTAAGCTACATAGACTTCATCCAGTGTTCCATGTATCTATGTTGAGAAAGTGTCATCCCGATACAGAGTTGGTGTTGCAACCTATAGAGGTAGAATTTAACGAGGATATATCCTATGTGGAAGGTCCAGTGATGATTCTTGATAGGAGAATCAAGAAGTTGAAAAAGAAAGACATAGTTCTTGTGAAAGTTCTATGGAATCACTATGTCATTGAAGAAGCTACATGGGACCTAGAGGAAGAGATGAAGAGAAAGTACCCTTCTCTTTTCTCTTGAGATTTTGGGGACAAAATCCTTGATAGGGGTTGATAATTGTAACATCCCTGACCTGGGTAATGGCTTAACCCTAGAAACTTTTCTTAAGTAAGTTGTTTACAAAAAAAATTAATCTTTTGAAAAGTAATTAAGACTCTTGTAGAGTTTAAATTTCAAGTTTGAGTTTATTTGCAAAATGTTTGTGCATTATATGATAGTTTGGGCATAAAGTACAATTTACCCAAGATAAGGGGATATATTGCAAAATGTCACATGTTGAATGTACCTCATGTGTTTTAGCATCATAAGAGAGATAATGATGTTAAAGGATGGCTTGTATAAAGCCTAAATTACAAGATGCATCTTGTTTGAATAATTTTAGTGCATTGTGCACCCGTTTTGGTACAAATTGTAATTTACCCAAAATGTAGGGTTAATATGCAAATTACCACCTCTATAGTGTCCCTACTCCCTCCTAGTATCATGTAGAGGAGAGAGAAATAAGGAGACACCATGTTTGAATCAATTATGAATGATGGTACTCTTGGTAATGAAATGACCAAGAAAGGGGGTTGAATATGAAACCCTAACTTGAGATGTATCAAGTTGAAAAGCTTATATATGAGTGCCTATCAGACAAGGAGCCATAGGACAAGCCTCATATCTTTTTTTGGACTCTTGGAAAAGGCCATGGCATGCAAAGCACCTCAAGGAGGTGAGGTGTGTCAGGTTACAACTTCCTTAGAAAAGTTGTATCAAGGTGTGAATAAAGTGATGATTTAATTGATATATCTTATTCAAAAGGATATATAATGGACGAATTTCCATCCCTAGATTATCCTCAACTATTTTTCATGTCAAGATAAATGTTGATGCATGCATGTACATGTGTCATCCATTCATGGACACGTGACACCTACTAGCTCAAATTGATGACACCTCATTTTTACACTCCTTCATGAACAACAAGTATATATACCCCTAGTTTCACCCCTTAGTGAATTTTTTTTTACTCTTACCACCCTCCTTCCCTAATTTATCATGCATAGAGTTCTTGTATCATGCAGGAGTGAAAAATATATTGTTCATAGGTCCTTGGGTATCGCCCATAGCAAGAGCATATCGGCCAAGTAGGGTGATATCGACCATATAGGGTGATATCGACCATAGTGAAGAGTTTTGATCCCAAGTGAGTGGCATATCATGAAAGTGAGTGGCATATCGTTCATGAGTGGTGGCATATCGTGCAAGAGAACTAGGGTATTGTGAAAAGGTCTTAAGGATCAAGAAGGAGCTCATACTTAACCCTAAGGTGAGGACATGATCATCTTCAACCTTGGATTGAAGCAAGATTTGAGGGTTTTGATCTTCTTTTCTTTTCTTGTTCACCAATTGCTTTTCCATGGTGATTCTTTGCATATAGAGGAGTTTTAAAGTCCATATTCAACCTTGGGAACGTGAAGATTTGGAGCTTGTAGCTTTGAAGTTGTTCTTGAGGTGGGTTATATAACTTAAACCCAATTATATTATTATGAACCTTCAATTTTGTCATACTTGTTGATCTACTTGCAATTTCGATTTCTCTTGAATAATTTCTGATCCTTTGAGTTCTAAAAGCTTCATGGGACTGTTGTCCATGACTTAGAATAGTAAGAACAAGGGTCTAGAGGTTGATTATGATGACATCATCAATATCGGGTGGAAGCACACAAACAAGTACCTCCAACTCGATATGGTAAAGTAACCCTAGATGACTTGGAAATCGATAGGGGTGTGCATTGGTTTGTACAATGGGTGGACAAAGGTTCAAACAGTTGTATAGCCTGTCACTTAACCCATGGTGAAGGGCAGGTCGAAGCCATGAAGGTTTGAAGAGGTTTGAGCATAAGGGGATAACCCGATATAGAGCAAGCATACATACACCTCCAAACCAGGATGGTGGAAGCAAGCATAGATACACCTCCAAATCGATATGGTGTGAGCAAGCACACACACACCTCCAAACCGATATGATGGAAGCAAGCATACATACACCTCCAAACTGATATGGTGGAAGCAAGAATGCATACACCTCCAAACTGATATGGTGGAAGCAAGCATATATACACCTCCAAACCGATATGGTGTGAGCATGCACACACACACCTCCAAACCGATATGGTGGAAGCAAGCATACATACACCTCCAAACCGATATGGTGGAAGAAAGCATGCATACACCTCCAAACCAATATGGTGTGAGCAGGCACACACACACCTCCAAACCGATATGGTGGGAGCAAGCACACAAAAACCTCAAAATCGATATGGTCTGGAAGCACCTTAAATGCAATGTACTTGATAGAGTAACACATGGAGTGTTTTATATCAAGTCATTCATTAAGAGGTATGGAGTTTAATGAATAATGATTAAGTAGGCTATTGTATCTTGAAGGAAAGGTTGAGCCAACTTAATAAAGTATGTAGTAATCAACATCCTAGGGAGGATGAGAGAGAAACTCATACTTGTGTAATAAACATGTAATGTGGATACATTAATGCTTCTAATATGTGTAGGGTATGAATTAGAGTTTGATCCTTGATAATGTGATCTTGAAACCCTAATCGATAAGAAAGGGAAACCCTAACCCTAATATAGGGTAATGGTATGTGAAACCCTAATTGATAATAAAGGGAAACCCTAACCCTAATGAGGGAATAGTGGTATTACCCTTGTATTGCATGGTATTGATATGGATTTGATATGGTTGTTATCATGTATACTAACCATGTAGGTATTATGAGATGATGAGCATAGCTAGGTATGAGCTATGATGTTTTATATGATAAAGATGCTTAATGGGCTTTGTGAGCCATGTGAATTATTTGCTGCCTAGGGAGAGGTAACAATATGTTTAATAGGCCTTGTGAGCCATGTGATATGCTTGTGTAACAAGTATCATGTATACCTTGGTCCTCAGACCTAGAGGTAATAGTTACCTAATAACTGGTAATAGTGATATGTGATGAACTAAGGGTTTGAATACCAAGTACTAGTAATCATGATGATGATGATGTTAAGGGATGAGAATTCCCAGTAAAGAGATAAGGGATTGAGATCCTAAATGTTATATGTGTTCTAAAGATTTGAAAAGTACTTGATAGATGTATTACACCTTTCTTTGTAGCATTTGTCATAATAATTCATGTTTGAAAACTTGACTGATGCTAAACGAATATGGTAATGTACTTAATTAATCAAGTAGAATCTTATCATGTAGAGCCCTGACCATAGATCCATCATCGTCAGCAGTTGGTGATGGTGAAATAGGTTTTCCAACGGGATCTCCTGGAGGGCATATTTTTAAATATGTGGGGGTGATGGGCGTGAATATCCTTACACCTTAATGTGGGATTGATGTGAGATAAACATGAGATCTCTCACTCCTTCATTATATGTGTCGGGATGGATGTATCATGAATCTCCTGATGATGATGAATGTCGGATTGATGTGAGATAAACATGAAATCTCTCGATCGTGAAGAGAGTGCAGCTGCCGCTGTAGCTCTATAGCAAAGTTGCCAGTATACCCTGGAAAGCTATGTCAAGCAGTTGACATAGCCCTGCCTGTGGTCTCACACTGACTGAGATGGATGAGGTCATGGAGTCTAACTCTTCCATTGACCTAAGTATGGAACCGATGCTTTACGCCATTGTGGTCGGTTGGAGTATGAGTGGTATACCTCATCTCATCAGGGCATAAGTATGATTGTAAAATGTAATCAGTCGTGTAGTGTATTTGCTTAAGGATGGAATACGGAAATCATTGGTTGATGTTACATTGCTTAAGGCATCTTAAATGGATAGATGATATAAATGTTCTTCATATTCCTTATAGAATGAATAGATGAATTACTGCTTTATCACATATAGCTGCAATGCTTTAGAAGATGATATTGCTATATTCTGCTTAAATAGTGATTAAATCCTACTTATTAATATAAAAGAATCCTATGCTCAATTTATTACTGTTTATCTGCAATGATAATATTATTAGAGGAGAGTTATATCTCTCACTGGGACATGGTTCTCACCCCGTTGGTCACCAACATTTTTAGGTGGATGCAGACGAAGAGATGGGGACTACACAACATAGGGAGGACAACAGCATCAGGGGCAGCAATAGCATCTCAGGTTGAGTGTGTTGTCTATCATGTCTTATAGATATAAGTCATATGTGTTGTCTCTATGCTCTCAAGTCCTTGGAGTCAGTACGTAATGATTTTTATGAACGATCTGAGATTTTGGCTTGTATGCCTTGAGGTTTTATGTTTCTTATGTGTAGTTTGGCAAAGCAACTATTATATGTGATCCTCGAGATGAGATGGTACATGGTATGTACAATGTGAACCATGATGCATGTAATACTTTGGTTCTCTTCTTAAGAGTTTCCTGGAAATGGATCTCTTTGTAAATGGTTTTAATTTTTAGTGATTTTTGTTAATCTGTTGCTTATGGTTATTCCGCAATTATTTACTGGTGACGGTTTGATTTATTATTGGATCATCACATGAAGTACCTACTGACTCAGAAGGATCTAAATCTAAGATAGAGGTGATGGATAGAATACATGAAGGACAATGATTTCACCATTGCTGATCACCCTGGAAAGGAAAATGTTGTAGCGGATGCTCTTAGCCAAAAATAGCTTAGGTGTGCAGCTGTCTTGTCTAGCCAGTGGAAGAAGCTAGAAGATCTTGTAGAGTGGACTCCACAACTATTAGAAGACCGAGTTTGTTTGGATAATATACAGATTAAACCAGACCTATTGACTGAGTTGGTAGCTGCCTAGTTAGCCAGTCCAAAGCTTGACAAGATGAAAGGTTTGTTGGAGAAACCTCAGACCCATCTCTCTATAGGAGTGGATGGTAGAATCCGATACAAGAGTCATATTTGGGTTCTTGAAAGTTTGCTTTTAAAGGATCGTATCCTACAACAAGCTCATGGTTCAAAGTACACAGTACACCCTGGAACTACCAAAATGTTTAATGATCTGTAGCGGTACTTTTGGTGGCTCAGAATGAAAAGAGATATAGCAGAATATGTGGCCAGTTGTCTCACTTGCCAGATGGTGAAGGCTGAACACCAGTGACTCGGTGAATTGTTACAGTCGATTGAAATTCCTCAGTGGAAATGGGAACAAATCACCATGGACTTTGTGGTGAGTCTCCCCAAGACCAAGAGAGGCCATGACGCAATATGGGTTGTGGTAGATCACCTTAACAAGTCGGCACATTCCCTTACCCTAAAGACTACTTCCAAGGTGACAGAATTAGTTGAACTGTACATCCGAGAGATTGTACGACTACATGGTGTTCCGAGTTCGATCATTTCTGACCGTGATCTGAAGTTCACTTCCAAGCTATGGAAGTAGGTACAACAGGAACTTGGCACTAGACTAAAGTTGAGTACAGCGTATCACCCCCAGACCAATGGACAATCAGAGAGGACAATTCAGGCTTTAGAGGATTTGTTGAGATCTTGTGTTCTCAATTGGGGTGGTTCATGGGAGCAGTACCTGCCCCTCAGTGAGTTTGCTTACAATAACAACTACCATGTAAGTATCGGGATGCCACCATATGAAGCTCTCTATGGGAGGTAGTGTCAGTCGCCACTTCACTGGGATGATGTTGGTGAGAGGACCTTGTTGAGGTCAGATGAGCTCTAGGTGTATGCAGATAAATTTGCTTTGATCAAGAAAAGGCTGAAGAGAGCCCAAGATCGACAGAAGTCGTATGTAGATGTGAAGTGGACTGACTTGCACTTCACCGTGGGAGAGCATGTGTTCCTGAAAATCCGACCCCTCTGAGCTATAGCTAAGAATAGAGGAAAATTGAGTCCCCGATACGTGGGTCTGTTTGAGGTTTTAGAATGGATTGGTGAAGCTGCTTATCGTTTGGCCTTACCCTCTCAGTATAGTATGATTCATGATGTTTTCCGTGTGTCTAATTTGAAGTGCTATCTGAAGGACCCGAGCCATGTGCTGAGCATTGAACCTATTGAGCTCCAAGGGAGACTGACATATCCTGAGTCACATGTGAGAGTATTGGATACCAAGGTGAAAGAACTCAGAAATAAAGAGATAGATATGGTAAAGGTCCTTTGGAAGCACCATGGGGAGGATGAAGCCACATGGGAGCTGAAGACAGACATGGAAAAGGCATACCCTAAATTGTTTGTTTGCTTGGCTGAATTTTGGGGACAAAATTCTTATAAGGAGGGGAGGATGTTACAACCTCTATTTTTCTTATATGACTGTAATTGCAATTATTTCAAATGAAAGGTACTTGGTTGTAAATTGCATGAATTGTGATAAACATATGGATTTCTTTTACAACTATTCCTTGTGCATGGTTTTTCATGGACCCTTTGGTAAATAATAGGTCCAAAATAATAAAATAGGAAGATCATTTAAAAGGGAATAAGAATTTCATAAATAATAATGAAAATTGGGATAAAGGTGAAAGTATAAGAAATAGATAGATAAGTATGGGTTTCATCATAATGGATGGTGATTTGAACCCCACATGTATCCTTGAGATGCAAGGAATTGAAATAAAGGAAAATAATAAAGTGTGAAAGAGGAAATATGAATTATATATATATATATATATATATATATATATATATTTGAGCAATAATTTACACATAAATAAAAGGTTCGTTTTCTTTCGAGTTATGGCACTAAATTTGGCATGATGATATATTAAGTTAGTATCAAGTTTCCCTCAAAATTTGGGATTAAAAGAAGCCATGGTTTGAGAGTTATGATTTTTCCAAGTTATCTTAAAATGAAAAGGATTTTTCTTTAAAATAGAAACCAGACTCTCCTTTGTTTGGGCATGAGTGATGCAGACCGTTGGATCTTGATCCAACGGAGGTTGCTCATCATCTAGTTCCACCTGAAAGGGTAACAAGCCTCCCAGTGAGATCTTTCCACCCAACTTTCCTCGCAAATTAATGCATGTGCGAGCTAGGAAATCTCATGGTTGAGTCCGGGAGGGAATTTCGCACATCATAGACCCTGGTTCTTCATACTTTGGATACATCTAGAAGAAACAACCAATTTCCTAAAAAGGCAGGCGACGGTGGGGGTTGGGAAACCCTAAAATCAACCCCAAGTCCTATATATATGACCCCCTCTCAATTGCTAATGACCTCACAAACACAACTGGCACTTTCTCTTGTTCCCTCGTGCCCCAAATCGACGAAGCCGACTTGCTCCAGTGAGCTCCTGGGCCAGCACCACCACGGAAGAAAGTTGTTGGATCAGGTGGAAAGTGTTCCAGCCACCGTCCGATCGAGGTCATCCTTTGACCATGGCGTCGATCGACGGCTCCGATTTGCTGAGTTCTTCATAGCCGGTGAGTGGGCGCACGTGAGGAGGACCGTGTGATCTCATGCAGTCAACGACGACTAGTGATCTGACGGCCAACAAATTTCCGAAAAACCAAAGTAAGTTGCCTCTCTACCCAATATTCCAGGAAAAGATTGATTCTTGTATAAATCATTAAAAATTGCTCCTTTGGCCAAAAAATACAAATGAGTAGTGCTTTTTTATCAGAAAAATACGTAGAACATGGTAAAAATGGAATTAGATCCTGATAGTGGATGAAATTAAAAAAGTATAGGGTTTTACATCTTTAAACACAATGACTTATAGAAAAACCCTAGAAAGATGTGAAAACTAGTATAATGAATCGTTTAGGTGTTTTTGATCAATGTTAACCTGTTAAGAGTAAGAGAAAAGGGTAAGCTCATAAAAGGATGTTAATATATTTATTTTAGGGTTTTCATGCACATGTTCATGTCTTAATGAATTAAAACCCTAATTTGGGAAAATATGAGTTTTACTGGTTGTAATCAACATAGATATAATGATTCTTGAATTTAGCTTAAGATTAGAGAACCCTTAATGAAGATAATTGGGATGATTAGGGTTTTGTGAATAAGAAACTTATTTTAGGGGTGCTAGTCTAAAAAGGGAAATAAAGTTGGATAAAGGAACCTAAGAAACCCTAATGAACCCTAAGGGTCTTGAAAGCCTTAGAAAGTATCCCCATGTCATTAGGAAGGTGTTTTGACATTAGGTAATCTATATGTTTTAGGAATTAAGGGTTGTTTGCAATAAACTATTGGCTTGGACAACTTGTTGAATTTGGATTCTTTTTCTCAGGAGCAGGTATGTGGTTATGCTTATGATTAAATCATTTTAGTTTCCCAGTGATTCCCGAAGTTTTATCGATTGCTTGGAATAACTGCTTGATTGCCTTTTATTTCATACAATTATAAAGTGACTATGACTATCACCATAATTATATGTGCATAATTGGATCAGATCCTAGTCCTCCTCTGTAGCTCTAATGTTGATGAGATAGATGACCTAGTACATGGTCTACCCACGAGGTAGGACCATCAGGTTATCACAAGTCAGTGATTGGACTACCTTAGGTAGGGCCATGCGACTCCACACCCCTATGTATTGATCTACCTGTAAGGTAGGATCATGGGTGTTAGTTGAGATCTACCATCTAAGAGGTAGTATCTATGTCCACTGCAGGGACAACACAGAGGCTAGGGTATGTAAGGATTGAGTAGTCATGTTTAAAATATAAAGTTTGCTTGTTAAACCATAATTGTTTGCAATATGTTGTTACAAGTAAATGAAAGATTATTGTTTCCCCCGCATACTAGTATAATTTGTTATACTGGCCGCCATTTTGTTTGTTGGCATTTTAGGTTATCAAGAAAATGGATAATCCTTTAAAGTGACATTGATGAAATAAATCTTAATAAATAATTGGAGGATCGTAGATAGATAAGTTCTTTCTTGGGTAAAGAATTCAACTTCCCATATTTTTCAAGGTATGAAAAGAAAAATTTTATTCCATTAAAAGTTTAGTTGTTGTAGAATTTATTAATTCTTGTTGATTATTTGCAAAACCACTTATCCTATTTTGGGATAATGCCTCTGACCTCTTGGTCTCCCTTAAATAGGGGTTACCGGGAGGTGGGATCATTATAGTTGGTATCAAAGATGTGGTTTTCCATTTAATCTTCCGTAATTTTTAAATTTTACAAACTCTTTAGAGCCCCAGGGAGTTATTAGAGGATTTTCTGAGGATGGAGGTGTCTAGAAAAGGATCATGGCCCGGGGGATGGCATTATTTTCCTCTGCCCCGCTAGTTGGTCACGAGGACTCCCAAACGTAGTGTGACTACCTGGCCAAAATCCAAAGAATTGACTTGTAGTAAGATACCCCTAGGTTTTCACATCTATCTTCGTCCCTTCTTCACCTCTTATTTCTGGAGAAATATTAAGAGCTTAGGGCTTTCTCTCTCTCTACCACCTCCTATGTTTGGGTATACAAAGTGTTAAGGATTAAGGAATCCTCCATCAAATTAATAAAAGATATGTAAATAAGATGTCATCGACATAAGTATAATTAGTTTAAATGTAAACTAAAGGTTTGATTGTATGCTTATGTAGATGGCTCGTGTGAAGATAGTAGTGATCCCTGAGGCCATTAATAACCCTACTAAGGGTTGGCCTCCCTGCAAGGGAAAGGGATATTCCAAGAAGAGGAAGAGGAACCATGGTGGTGAATCCTCAAGGAAGAGAAAGAGACTTGAGGGAGCCCCAGAGGAAGGCCCTGATCCTAAACCAGTGCCCTTCGACAACCCAGAGATGGACCAGGAAGAGGAACATATGTCTGAAGATGAGGTCAAGGTTGAAGAAAATTTGATTGGTGGTCCAGGACCTACAATGGTAGTCCACACACCTGATGCCATGTGGATGGAATAGCAGAAGAAGCTGACTGAGGCCATTAGTGCCCTGGCCCTCATGGATATATCCAGAGATGAGAATGGTGAACCATTTTCCATCCATCCCCGACTTGGAGTCACCATTATGGACTTCATCAAGCTAAACATTGAGAAATTCTGGGGAGAATATAAGACCAAAGTAGTTGATAAAGTAGATGCATGGTTGATAGCGATCGAGAATGGGTTTCGCATGCTATAAGTGCATCCGAACAAGAAGGTTCCTTTTGTTGCACATCTCTTGGAAGGAGCAGCCAAGATCTGGTGGGAAAACCACATCATGAGTCGAGATCTGAGTGCAGACCCAATGGCATGGACCGACTTTAGGACTATCTTCACAGCCAGCTTCATTCCTGTCTCAGCTAAGAAGGAGAAGGAAAGAGAGTTTACCAACCTGATCCAAGGTAACTTGTCAGTCACAGACTTTGGCTGCAAGTTTTGCATTCTGGAGCATTATGTGCACATGATGGATGAGGAAAGACGTGTGGACCATTTTGTAGAATGCCTTCATCCTGCCATTAAGCTTCATGTGATGGAAAGTAAACCAAAAACCTTCATTGAAGCCTACAACACTACCCTGGACATGGAGAGGACAGTGATGCCTGCTCAGAATCCACCCAAAGGATATTTGGGTTTCACTGAAGGTACCCAAGGCCAGAAGAATGATCACAAGAAAGAACAAGGGTGAAACCATACCAAGGGAAAGCATGGAGGAAAAGGAAAACCCCATCATGAGAACAACCAACCTAGGTGTCACGCCTGCAGAAAATGGCATTCAGGTGAGTGTCAATATAAGAAGAGGACATGCTACCATTATCAGCAAGAGGGACATCTTCAAGCCAACTATCCTCTGCCAGACCCGAGAGGACCAGGACCAGTAGAAGCCCCACCTATAGTAGCCCAACCTATAGCTACAGCCCCACCTGCTGGAGAAAGAAGACAAGCTTGAGATTTTGCAATTGACAATGAGGAGGCTCAAGCAAATGCTAATCGGTTGATAGAGGGTAATAACCCTTAGAGTTTTCTTTTATGTTTTAAGATAAGTATGTAATGGTCTAATGTATGGTGAAAAATAATGTAGGCATGCTTGAAGTCATGGGACACAATGTAAAAGCTTTATTTGACTCTGGATCTACTAATATTTTCATTTTGAAAAGTCTCACAACTATGCTTTGTTTAGATATCAAGGACTTAGGGTATATCTTGGATGTCACAACCCCAAGTGGTCGAATCTTTACGTCCCTTTTGAAAACTTGTGTGATACCTATTAAATATCAAGATCATGAGTTCCCTATGGATTTTATCCTCCTTGACATGAATGACTTTGATGTGATCATTGGTATGGATTGGCTTTATACCTATAGGGCCAATATTGACTGTAGGTAAAAAAAGGTAATCATAAAAAAACCAGGTCACCCACCATTCATCATTAGGGGTAGGAAGGATGCTACCACCAGCCTATATGTGTCAGCTTTGAAGGTAGAGCAGATGATAACCAAAGGATGTCAAGCTTTCCTAGCAGTCGTTACCGAGTCGGAGCCCAATATGCAACCCTTAGAGGAAATAGAGGCAGTCAGGGACTATGTTGATGTTTTCTCGGATGATTTTCCTAGGATCCCTCCTAAGAGAGGGATAGACTTTTGATAGAGCTAATTCCTAGAACAAGCCCTAGTTTATGAGCACCTTATAGGATGGCCCATGCTGAGTTGCTCAATTTGAAGAAACAACTGCAGGAACTACTAGACAAAGGTTTTATCCGCCCTAGCACATCACCATGGGGAGCACCAGTTCTCTTTGTAAAGAAGAAGGATGGGTCGCTCAGAATGTGCATAGACTACTGGATGATCAACCAGGCTACCATTAAAAACAAATACCCTTTACCCCAGATAGATGACATGTTTGACCAGTTGAAGTCAGCTTAAGTCTTTTCAAAGATTGACTTGAGATCGGGGTACCACCAGTTGAGAGTCAAAAATGAGGACATCCCAAAAACTACTTTTAGAAACCTCTATGGCCACTACGAGTTTGTGGTATGCCTTTTGGGTTGTCCAATGTCCCGAGTGTGTTCATGAACCTCATGAATAGTGTGTTTCAACCCTTCCTTGAATATTTTGTCATAGTGTTCATAGATGACATCTTGGTTTATTCCAATGACCTAGAACAACACCGAGACTACCTAAGTAGAGTCCTTGATATCTTGAGAAAGTAGAAGTTTTATGGTAAATTCTCAAAGTGCGAGTTTTGGATATACGGAGTCATGTTCCTTGGATACATCATATCTGGAGGAACCATCTCGGTGGATCCAGCCAAGGTGTCAGTTGTTCAAGACTGGCCAGCACCAAATAATCCTTCAGAGATCCATAGGTTTTTGGGATTATCAGGATACTATAGACGCTTCATAAAGGATTTCTCAAAGACTGCTTTGCCTCTTACCAAGCTCACCCAAAAAGATGAGAAGTTTGTGTGGTCAGACCTATGTGAAGCATGATTCCAAGACCTAAAGGAGAAGTTGACTGCAGCCCCATTGTTGACTTTACCATCTGGTAATGAAGGTTTTATGATCTTCACTGATGCATCAAATATGGGACTCGAATGTGTCCTAGAGAAAGATAGACATGTTGTTGCCTATGCCTCTAGACAACTCAAACCCAATGAAGTGAATTATCCAACACATGATTTAGACCTGGCCGCAATTATTCCTTCCCTGAAGATTTGGCGACACGATATATATGGAGACACCTTCGAGATCTTCACCGACCATAAGAACTCGAAGTACCTACTCACTTATAAGGATCTAAATCTGAGACAGAGGTGATGGATGGAATACATGAAGGACTATGACTTTACGATTGCCTATCACCCTGGAAAGGAAAATGTTGTAGTAGATGATCTTAGCCAAAAACAGCTCAGGTGTGCAGTTGTCTTGTCTAGATAGTGGAAGAAGCTAGAAGATCTTCTGGAGTGGGCTCTACAATTGTTAGAAGACCGAGTCCATTTGGCTAATATACAAATTAAACCAGGCATGTTGACTGAGTTGGTAGCTGCCCAGTTAGCCACTCCAGAGCTTTACAAGATGAAAGGTTTATTGGAGAAACCTCAGACCCATCTCTCTATAGGAGTGGATGGCAGAATCTGATACAACAGTCATATTTGGGTTCCTGAAAGTTTGCTTTTGAAGGATCGTATCCTATAAGAAGCTCATGGTTCAAAGTACACAGTACACCTTGGCACTACCAAAATGTTTAAGGATCTACAGTGGTACTTTTGGTGGCCCAGAATGAAAAGAGATATAGCAGAATATGTGGCCAGTTGTCTCACTTGCCAGATGGTGAAGGCTGAACACCAGTGAACCGGTGGATTGTTACAGTCGGTTAAAATTCCTAAGTGGAAATGGGAACAGATCACCATGGACTTTGTGGTGGGTCTCCCCAAGACCAAGAGAGGCCATGACATAGTATGGGTTGTGGTAGATCGCCTTACCAAGTTGGCACATTTCCTCACCCTAAAGACCAGTGCCAAGGTGACAGACTTGGTTGAACTGTACATCCCAGAGATTGTACGACTACATGGTGTTCCGAGTTTGATCATTTCTGACAACGATTCGAAGTTCACTTCCAAGTTTTGGAAGCAGGTACAAGAGGAACTTGGCACTAGACTGAAGTTCAGTACATCATATCACCCCCAGACTGATGGACAGTCAGAGAGGATAATCCAGACTTTAGAGGATTTATTGAGAGTGTGTGTGCTCGATTGGGGTGGTTCATGGGAGTGGTACCGGCCCCTCACTGAGTTTTCTTACAATAACAACTACCAGGCCAGTATCGAGATGCCACCATATGAAGCTCGCTATGGGAGGTCATGTCAGTCGCCACTTCACTGGGATGATGTTGGTGAGAGGACCTTGTTGAGGTCAGATGAGCTCCAAGTGTATGCAGATAAAGTTGCTTTGATCAACTAAAGGCTGAAGAGAGCCTAAGATCGACAGAAGTCGTACGCAGATGCAAAGCATACTGACTTGCACTTCACCGTGGGAGAGCATGTGTTTCTAAAAATCTGATCCCTCTGAGCTATAGCTAAGAATAGAAGAAAACTGAGTCCCCGATACGTGGGTCCGTTTGAGGTTTTAGAATGGATTGGTGAAGCTGCTTATTGTTTGGCCTTACCCCTTCAGTATAGTATGATGCATGATGTTTTCCACGTGTCTAATCTGAAGCGCTATGTGAAGGACCCGAGCCATGTGCTTAGCATTGAACCTATTGATCTCCAAGGGAGACTAACATATTCTGAGTCACCTATGAGAGTACTAGATACCAAGGTGAAAGAACGCATAAATAAAGAGATAGAGATAGTAATGGTTCTTTGGAAGAACCATGGGGAGGATGAAGCCACATAGGAGCTGAAGACAGATATAGAAAAGGCATACCCAGAATTGTTTGTTTGATTGGATGGATTTTGGGGACAAAATTCTTATAAGGAGGGGAGGATGTTACAACCTCAATTTTGCTTATATGACTATAATTGAAATTATTTCAAATGAAAGGTACTTGGTTGTAAATTGCATGATTTGTGATAAAAATATGGATTTATTTTATAACTCTTCCTTGTGCATGGTTTTTCGTGGACCCTTTGGTAAATAATAGGTCCAAAATAATAAAAGAGGAAGATAAGTTAAAAGGGAATAAGAATTTCATAAATAATAATGAAAATTGGGATAAAGGTGAAAGTATAAGAAATAGATAGATAAGTATGGGTTTGATCATAATGGATGGTGATTCGAACCCCACATGGATCCTTGAGATGCAAGGAATTAAAATAAAGGAAATTAATAAAGTGTGAAAGAGGAAATATGAATAATATATATATATATATATATATTTAACCAATAACTTACACATAAAGAAAAGGTTTGTTTTATTTTGACTTATGGCCCCAAATTTTTTATGATGGTATATTGAGTTATTATTAAGTTTCCCTCAAAATTTGGGATTAAACGGAGCCATGGTTTGAGAGTTATGATTTTTCCAAGTTATCTTAAAATGAAAAGGATTTTCCTTTAAATAGAAACCAGACTCTCCTTTGTTTGGGCGCGAGTGATGCGGAACGTTGGATCTTGATCCAATGGAGGCTGCTCATCATCTAGTTCCACCTGAACTAGGAAACAAGCCGCCCAACGAGATCTTTCCACCTGACTTTCCTCACAAATTAATGCATGTGCGAGCTAGGAAATCTCATGGTTGAGTCTGGGAGGGAATTCCATGCATCATAGACCCTAGTTCTTTGTACTTTGGATACATCTAGAAGAAACACCCAATTGCCAAAAAAGGCAGGTGACGAAGGGGGTTGGGAAACCCTAAAATCGACCCCAAGTCCTACATATATGAGTCCCTCTCAATTGCTAATGACCTCACAAACACAACTGGCACTTTCTCATATTCCCTCGTGCCCTGAGTCGATGAAGCCGACTTGCACTGGTGAGCTCCTAGACCGGCACCACGGCGGAAGGAAGCTGCTGGATTGGGTGGGCAAGTGTTCCAGCCACTGTCCGATCGAGGTCATCATTTGACCAAGGCGTCGATTGACGGCTCCGATTTGATGAGTTCTTCGTAGCCAGTGAGTGGGCGCACGTGAGGAGGACCGTGCGATCTGGTGCAGTCAATGGCGACTAGTGATCCGATGGCCAATGGGAATTTCTAAAAAACCAAAGTGAGTTGCCTCTCTGCCCAATATTCCAGGAAATGATGGATTCTTGTATAAATCATTAAAAATCGCTCCTTTGGCCAAAAAATACAAATGAGTAGTGCTTTTTTATCACAAAAATACGTAGAACATGATAAAAATGGAATTAAAACCTGATAGTGGATGAAATTCAAAAAGTATAGTGTTTTACATCTTTAAACACATTGAATTATAGAAAAACCCTAGAAAGATGTGAAAACTAGTATAATGAATCTTTTAGGTGTTTTTGATCAATGTTAACCTATTAAGAGTAAGAGAAAAGGGTAAGATCATAAAAGGATGTAATATATTTGTTTTAGGGTTTTCATGCACATGTTCATGTCTTAATGAATTAAAACCCTAATTTGGGAAAATATGAGTTTTAATGGTTTTAATCAATAGAGATATAATGATTCTTGAATTTAGCTTAAGATTAGAGAACCCTTAATGAAGATAATTGGGATGATTAGGTTTTTGTGCATAAGAAACCTATTTTAGGTTTGCTAGTCTAAAAAGGGCAATAAAGTTGGATAAAGGAACCTAAGAAACCCTAATGAACCCTAAGGGTCTTGAAAGCCTTAGAAAGTATCCCCATGTCATTAGGAAGGTGTTTTGACATTAGGTAATCTATATGTTTCAGGAATTAAGGGTTGTTTACAATAAACTGCTTGCTTGGACAACTTGTTGGATTTGGATTCTTTTGCTCAGGAACAAGTATGTGGTTACGCTTATGATTAAATTGTTTTAGTTTCCTGATTATTCCCAAACTTTTATCGATTGCTGGGAATAACTGCTTGATTGCCTTTTATTTCATGCAATTATAAAGTGACTATGACTATCACCATAATTATATGTACATAACTAGCTCATATCATGGTCCTCCTCTATAGCTCTGATGTTGATGAGATAGATGACCTAGTACGTGGTCTACCCACGAGGTAGGACCATCATGTTATCACGATTCAATGATTGGAATACCTTGGGTAGGGCCATGCAACTCCACAACCCTATGTATTGATCTACATGTAAGGTAGGATCATGGGGGTTAGTTGAGATCTACCATCTGAGAGGCAGTATCTATGTCCACTGTAGGGACAGCACAGAGGCTAGGGTAAGTAAGGATTGAGTAGTCATGTTTAATATATAAAGTTTCCTTGTTAAACCATAATTGTTTGCAATATGTTGTTACAAGTAAATGCAAGATTATTGTTTCCCCCACATACTAGTATAATTCATTATACTGACCGCCATTTTGTTTGTCGATGTTTTAGGTTATCAAGAAAATGGATAATCCCTTCAAGTGACTTTGCTAAAATACAACTTAATAAAGAATTGGAGGATTATAGATAGATAAGTTCTTTCTTGGGTAAAGAATTCCACTTCCCATATTTTGCAAGGTATGAAAAGAAAAATTTATTCCATTAACAGTTTAGTTGTTGTAGAATTTATTAATTATTGTTGATTATTTGCAAAACCACTTATCCTATTTTGGGATAATGCCTCTGACCTCTTGGTCTCCCTTAACTGGGGGTTACCGAGAGGCGGGGTCATTACAATAAGATTACATGTTGCAATCTTCTTGAATTAATAGTGATGGCTATTAATTTGGAGAAAATAGTGGGATAAATAATTAATTAAAGGACTAATTAATGTAGTCAATCTTTTTTAAGTCAAATCAAATTATAAGTGTTTTGATAGATGCAAATTTTCATTTGTAGAAACAAATTGTAAATAATACAACTTTTTTTGTGATCAGTCCTTGAGAAGGACAAATTGAACAGGAATACAATGATTGGTTTAGGACTTTGATAATCATTCTCACTCATGAGCACGAACTCTATGTCTTAGATACACCAATGCTAGAGGAGCCTGCTCCCACAACGTCTAGGGCTAAAAGGGATGCTTATCATCAGCATTCTGATGACGCTGCAAACATCAAAAGCCTCATGCTATGCTTCATGAACTATGAGTTGTAGAAGCATCATGAAAAGATGGAAGTTCTGGAGGTGGCAAGAAATATTAAGAACATGTACTAGGATCAAGCAAGACAGAAGAGTTGTGATGTCTCCAAGGTGGTCTTTGAGTGTAAAATGGGAGAGGGAGATCTTATAGGACCCCATGTGCTCAAGATAATTGTGCATGTGAAAAATAGGGGGAGACTAAGATTTCCTTTAGGCCAAGAATTGGAAACGGATCTGATTTTGCAATTGATCATATAGCAAGTTTATCGTGAACTGTTACACGAACAACTTGTCTGAATTGCCTTCTAAATTGTTTGATATATTGATAAATGTTGAAGTACAAATGAAGAATGACAAACCCAAATCTTTGATGATGATCAACAAAGGGAAAGGGGAGTCTAAGGGTAGGGTCAAAGCCAATAAAAGTTCTAAGGCTAGCCAGGAACCCAAGTCTTCTACACCTAAATTGAAGGGAGGGATGAGTAAGGAAGGCAATTGTCACCATGATAGGAATTTCCCTCTATACTTAGAAGAACTCTAGATGAAGAATTAGAGGATAGAGATCTCCACTTTAGGTATATACATTACTAATATATATATATATATATATATATATATATATATATATATATATATATATATATATATATTTATTTATTTATTTATTTATTTATTTATTTATATATATAATGTATATACCTAAAGTATGCATATGTTTATATATATGTATATGTCTACTTCTTCAAAATGGGTATTGGATACTGAATGTGAAACTCATGTATGCTCTAATACACAGTATCTAAAAAAGTAAAACCTTGAAGAAGGGTGAGGTGGAACTACATGTTGCAAATGGAGCAAGAGTTGCTTCCACTAAAGTTGTAACCTATCATTTATCTATAACTATTGGGATTGTAACAGAGTTAGAGAAGTTGTATTATGTACCTTCCAGTAATAGGGACAATATTATATTTCTAGTTTGGATAAGAGTGGGTTTGTATTTCTATAAGGAGTGGCTCCCAGGAGGGACCACTCCTTACTTTAATTTAAGGAAATAATTACAAAACTCCCCAATAGATTAAATCCCATAAAATAAAAGCCACTCAAGTAGTTGGGTTTCACACTATTTCTTTAAAACATAATGATAAATGAGCATATTTTTGCTACAGTAGAAATTGAAATCTAACTATTACATGATAATCTCAACAGAGTTCAACTAAAGAGCCATAGACAGCTTCTAATTGAATTTAAAGGCTAAACCACTTGGATCGGTTTGTGGTTAGTAAACTTTCCAACTCAGAAATCCTCAACATCTAGTTCTAGGCGTCACAACCTAACTCCTGGTCATTAGGTTGTGCAACCTATGGGAGGGTAGAAGTCAACACACAAGGAAGACAACATCATAAAGGAAAGGACATCAGCAAACATTGAGTATGTGCAATAATAAACAACCAAGCAATACTTAGGGTATGTCAAAATGTAATGCAGGTAACAACATAAAAAGGAACAAGTTAAGACATTTCAAGAAGCTTTAACAGGCCAAGAGATGAGGCATTATAGTAAAATAGATGATTGATTGAAAGAAAATCTTACTATATAACAATCAATTATTATTCATAAGCAGTGCATGTAAACAATTAGACCATTTTTATTTATGTAGGACATAGACCCATAAATCTTAGCCTAAGTCGGGTGGAAAGGTGCACCCAATATATATAATATGAGTGGAAAGGTGCACTCAGGGTGGAAAAGTGCACCCAAATACTATGGTAAGTACATATGTACATGCTACTATAAATAAAACTAGTCTATTTGCACATACACAAGATATTAAAGCAAGATATAATGTCAGTCATTATCAACATGAGTTAAATAAGAGAGTGAGATTATTTCAATAAATAGGCCAGATGACGTTTAATAGTAGAATATCATGATATCAACAATAAATATGGAATTAACAAGCAAATAAGGAGCTATATTCAGAGATGAACAAGTTTATTCAAGAATACCTCATATGGGAAAATTTATTAGTCATCATGGTATAGCCTAGATAATCGGGAAAAGATGCACATACATCCACTTGAGTTGCTAAATAAGAGTTTGAACCCTAACCCTTCAAAGCTATGGTCAAGTCAACCTACATATAGGTTTGGATTCATTAGTTAGGGTTTATGTTCTTAAATATATAGTATTTTGAAAATCCTAGAAATCAAATTGATTAGTACAATCCCAAGTCAATTCTTGAATTTGATCGAACACTAACTTTAGGGTTTGTTGAAGATAAATCTTGACTTACAACTTTATTAATTTTTATATATTCTTTCATGATCATAAGTGAAAACAAAACCTTAAACTCAAATCCTTACCAAAACCCTAAATTGATATTTGATGAAATCTTAGGGAGTTAGTTAAGGGTCACTGATCATGGATTTGACTCCAAGATATAAATTTGATCTCTTAAAACATATCATTGATCATTAATGTGATATTATGATTGTTTTAAATCCTAAAAATTTGATCTTTAAAATTAGTGAACAATGCAATTAAAACTATACCAAAAAATAGAGAAAAATCCAAGGACTTCAAAACATATTTTTTTATAAATTTTGGATAATCAGAGTGAAAGTTATGATTTTACAATTTTTGACCAAT
This sequence comes from Alisma plantago-aquatica, assembly GCA_963693085.1. Taxonomy (NCBI): domain Eukaryota; kingdom Viridiplantae; phylum Streptophyta; class Magnoliopsida; order Alismatales; family Alismataceae; genus Alisma; species Alisma plantago-aquatica. Next base: position 849,461,430 of record OY856413.1, read on the forward strand.
CACAATATTCCAAATTTCCAAATAAGCATCAAATAAACCAACTAAGAGATAGAGAGAGAGAGACTTGGGCCGCTGACTTGGCCCAATCAAGAGCAGTCAAGTCACTTGGTCAGCGGCCAACGTGGCTTGCTCAAGTCAAAGAATAATCGAGACAAAAATACAATGTTACCCCCTATGAGAAAAAACAAAGAAAGAAAAGTGAGGAGGGTATAACAGAGAAAATAGTAGGGGTCATCTCTCCCATCTACTTGTGTGCCATGTCCGCATAGTAGAGCAGCAACTTCGAGCCTGATTCGGGTATTTCTACAAGTGGTGACGAAACAACAAAATGAATATACAAAATTGAAGGTTGCACCATCATGAACTCACCTGCAAGATGGATCATAGACCAAATCCACAGGTTGCTTGCATAGGGCATTACAAGATTAGAGTGAAGAAGCGGACTGGTGACTGCTCAAACACAATAAGCAAAAAATTTGAGAGGGGGAAAGCTAAGCTCGGGTGGCGGTGAATCTAGGGCAAGGTTCATATATACATAAGGCTAGGGTTTACAGCATCGGTCACTAGAGGGTTTGAGAGAGTTGGGAGGAAATTTGGGAGAATTCTAGATACTTGATAAAAACTTGTGAGTAATACCTCAGTCTGTGCGGAAATGAAAGAGGAACATGTAGGCAAAAGAATTTTGAGAAAAGATGGATTATTGACTGAGAAATCCTCATCTTAAACTCGCACCAACTAACAACATGTTACCTTATACATCTCAAGGTAGGAGACAGTTGTCCACCATTTGTTCCAAGATCTGACGGTCCAAAGAGGCACATGCATTGACTATACATGTGTGACATAATACTTTCCAAAGAAAATATTGAATAAAGTGATATCAAAACAATTTGTTTTCTCTCTCTATCTCTCTTGATTTGGATGAGTAAACTACTTCTAAATAATCTAAAAATTGGTGGGGAGAGTAATAAGGACCCAAAGAATCCTATTTTGGAGTTAAATTTGCCTTTCAGAAAACTTTAATGCGTGAAACTCACAATCTAATGAAAAGTGCATTTTCTTTATATAAAAGTATTCTTTTATTATTTCTTAACCAAGTTTTGTGTGTAACTCTGTCTTAACCAAACCTATTCATAGGAAAAATATCAAAGACTAATTTTAATTTTAAATGCCTTATTTTGACAATTTTGCATAAACAACCCATAACTAATGAATAACCTCATTTTCTTATATAAAACCTATCAAATATTTGTATTTTTGCATTAAAATCCTTTATTCAAAGATTGTAACATACTAGTACCTATAAATCTAATAAGAGAGTTCAAATTAAAATATAAAATTAAAGAGGAGAAGATGATATTTACCTAGTTTTGGCGATGTTACAACTCTCTTTCCCTAAAAAGGATTTTGTCCTTGAAATCTCTAGCAAAAAGGGAAGGGTGAGTTTCTAGCATTTCTTCTCTGAGATCCCAAGTAGTTTCCTCTAGACCATGATACTTCTAGAAAACCTTCAGTAACTCAATCTCCTTGTGGTTCAACTACTTCACTTGAGAGTCAAGAATCCTCACAGGATATTCTTCATAAGTCAAGTCTCCATGAATCTCTATGGGATTGATAGATAACACATGGGATAGATCCTTCATGTATTTCTTTAGTATGGACACATGAAATGCATTATAAAACTTATCATAAGAAGGTGGCAGAGCCAAACGATAAGCACACTCCCCAATCTTATCCAAAATTCAAAGGGTCCCACATAACAAGGACTGAGCTTTCCTTTCACCTTAGATCTTGCAATAGATTGAATAGGTTTTATTTTCAAGAAAACATAGTCACCAACCAAAAAGTTCACATCCATCCTCTTTTTATCAACATACATCTTCTGATGATCCTGAGCTGCTTTCATCTGTCTCTTTATCAAAACAATGTTGTCCTTCATCAATTGCATGTCATAAGTTTTCAATAGAGTATGCTCACCCACATCATCCCAGTGCAAGGGTTAATGAAACGGTCTTCCATACAAAGCTTTAAAGGGTGCCATGCCTATGCTTGCTTGATAGTAGTTATTGTAAGCAAACTCAGCTAAAGGAAGATATCCATCCCAAACTCCTCCCCAATCCATCACACAAGCTCATAAAAGATCTTCTAGAATTTGGATAGTTCTTTCATATTAACCGTCGGTCCGGGATGGTAGGAAGTGATAAAATACAAATCTAAACCCATCTCTTCTTGAATATGCCTCCACGAGAAAGAAGTAAACTTAGGGTCTCTATCAGACACAATAGAATTTGGCACACCATGCAACCACACAATCCAATACATGTAAATTAGCGCCATGTCTGGAACCTTGTATGTAGTCTTGAAAGGAAAGAAATGAGTAGACATAGTAAGTCTATCTATCAAAACACAGACGGCATCATAACCACCTCTAGACTTTGGAAAACCGGTCACGTAATCCATTGTATTATTTTCCCACTTCCATTAATGTATTTCAAGATGTTGTAAAAGTTCACTAGCCCTTCGATGTTCAATCTTTACTTGCAAATAGGTCAAAGATCTCGCAACGAGAGTAGTGATATATTTCTTCATATTTTCCCACCAAAATCTTCTCTACAGATCCATGTACATCTTTGTGGTGCCAGGGTGAATCATATATTTGGAACCACGAGCCTCACTCAGCACCTTATGTCTCAGGTCATCCACATCTGATATCCGTAGTCGGTGACAAAAACTATCGCACCATCAACACTAATGGAGAAATTAGATTGTGGTTTTTCCTTCAAAGTCTTCATTTCCTTAAGGTCAGGACTAGTTGTTTGAGCTGTTATAACTTCATAGATCCAAGATGGAGTAATTGAGAGACTTTTCATGTGCACATATATTTTTTTATGACAACGTCATCTACATTATCTTTTAACTCAGGTATCCAATTAGAAACATGTTCCATACTTTTCCACATGAAAGTATGAAGAGATGTGCAAATGACATCCTTCTTATGGCTAAAACCATCAAAAACCACATTGGCTTTTCCAGGATGATATATGATCATGAAATCAGAATCCTCCAAAAATTCCATCAAATGCCTTCATCTCATATTCAAGTCCTTTTGCAACATAAGATAGAGAAGACTTTTATGATCTGAGAAAACTTCAAATTGCTGACTGTATAGATAATGCCTCCAAATCTTGAGTGCATGAATAATAGTTGCAAGTTCAAGGTCATGAGTCATCCAGTTTTCTTCATTTGGTTTCAACTAGTGGGAGGCATAGGCTATAACCCATCCTTATTGCTTAATAACACAGCCTAAACCTAGTCTAAATGCATCAGTGAAGATAGCATAAGGTTTTCCTTCCACAGGTAAGGCCAATATAGGAGAAGATGTCAATCAATGCTTCAACTCTATAAAACTCTTTTCACAATCTGGGGACTAGATAAACTTTGTGCCCTTGCGATTCACTTTGGTTAAAGAGATAGCCAACTCAGAAAAGTTCTTGATAAACCTTCTGTAATAACCCACAAGACCCAAGAAGCTTCGTATTTTAGAGGGATTCTTCGGAGGTTTTCACTTAGTCACAACTTAAACCTTTGTTGGATCCACATCTGTGTGACTTGTTGATATGACGTGGTCTAAGAACATCACTTCCTTTATCTAGAATTCACACTTTGAAAACTTGGCATAAAACTAGTTTTCACAAAGAGTCTGCAAGATGATTCGGAAATGTGCTCGATGCTCGTCCATTGTTCTGGGATAGAAGAGAACATTGTCTATGAATACTACTACAAATTTGTCAAGATACAAATGAAAGACTCAATTCATCAAGTCTATAAATGCAGTAGGGGCATTAGTCAACCTGAAGGGCATCATTAAAAACTCATAGTAACCATAGTGAGTACGGAAGGCCATTTTTGGTATGTCTTCATCTTTGACCCACATTTGATAGTAACCACTTTGCAAATCTATCTTAGAGAAGAGTATAGCAGACTTTAATTGATCGAATAGGTCATCAGTGTGGGGTAGAGGATATCAATACTTCATTGTCACTTGATTCAGAATTTTATAATTCATACACATCCTCAAAGAACCATCTTTCTTCTTTACAAATAGAACATGAGCTCCCCATGGCGAGACACTGGGGCGAACAAACCCCATTTCAATAAGTTCTTACAGTTGCTTCTTAAGTTTTGTGAGCTCTACAGGTGCCATACAATAGGGTGGTTTTGATATGGGGGTGTTACTCAGTACGAGATCAATGGTGAACTAGACCTCTCGAGAAGGGGGAATACCAAGTAACTCTTCAGGAAACACATCATCTACTTCGATATTTTCTAATTGGGGTGGTGAAGGGTCCTGTTACAACCCCAACTTTTGGGATCATTTTTTGAGAAATGTAATTTCTTATATTAAAGATATTTAGACAAATAATGATATAATTTGTTTTGAATAAATGGATTTCATTTACAATAGCCTTGATAATTGTGTTGTGGTATTTATTGGCTATTGGGCCCAATAACAAGGAAATGAAGAAAGGAAATTCGATTATTAAATTCGTAAATGAATAATTGAGTTTTTGATAAAAGAATGATGTGGAAACCTCTAGAATGAAAAAGAATGTAATCCAAGTATGGATTTCATGCCTCTTGGGTTCCTTGGGTTCGAAGGAGTCCAAAGTTGCATAGAGAATGCCATAAGAAAAGAAAAGATCAATTAAGTATTTCTTTATTAAGAAAGAAATTGAAAACAATGATAAAATGTGGAAAATAAGTAAAAAAAAAGGTGGAATTGAGTTATCCTTAGTGGGATTTCGTATCCCAAGGATTCTTAAAGTTAAAAGGAATACCAATTAGGAAAATAAAGGAGAAATAAAGAGAAATCCTCAAAACGAGATATTTTAATGAGAAATAAACAAAATAATGAGAATAATGCATTTAGATGCATGTAGAAGGATAATGAGTATCCAATAAAAAGGATTTCGAAATAATAGAGTTTCTTGGGATCCAAGGAGTCATAATAAAGAGGAAATAAAGAGAAAATACCAAAATTATAAAATAAGAGGATGATGTAATGCATAATTAATGAATTATGTGGTATTGTTACAAAGGAAATATTTTCTACTAAAAGAAAATAGAAATTCATGCCCATGGGTTAAAAATCAAACATAAAGAGAGTAATGGCAAGGATTTTTGAATTCCTATATATCCAAAGGATAAAGAAGAGAGAAAATATTACTTATCTTTGAAGGAATTGGTTTCCTATTTGAAAAGGGACTCTTTGATTTGTGAATAGCCAACCCATGACTTTGTTTCCCACCCCTATATAAGGGGTAGAGTCTTGTTTCAAAAGGAAGAGAGAACCCCACGTTCTTCTACCTTCTTCTTCTTCCAAGTTTTCATCCAAACCCTAACCAAGAAGGGAAGCATGACTCGGGTACAATGATAAGCCGTTAAATGATCTTTATGGATTTTGGACGTCCCCACGTCCCCAGAGAAAGATGCGGCCATCATCCCTGTGCTCTGGCACTCCAGCAACAGCCGCAAGTTGGTTGTAGGTCCTCCTTGATCACAGATCTACTGAGCTCACTCTCAGCCATCATGGCCATGATCCAGTGGCTCCCTCACGTGCGTAGAAGCATGACGGAGGTGGGCGAGCCATCCCTGATGGCCGATGAGGTCAGGAAGGGAGAGGAGGAGCCCCACCCTCGGCCGTTAGGGTAGAAGCAAGCTATCGTCGCGAGGAGGAAGAAGAGGCCCAGGCGTTGGACACATTTACCCCTCTGCGGGTTAAATTGCCTCTCACTTACATGGGGGTAGTATCGACTTTGCGTTATGTTTCCAAGTCAACAACATTGCATGGACGGAGACGCATGGCACTCTTCCATTGGCCAAGAGGTATACAAGTTACAAAATTCATAATTAAATATTGGTAACTCCGATTAGGACAAGTAATATATGAATTTTGATTAGGAGAGCGAGAGGAATCCAATTAAAATGATATTAAAGATTGATTCCGTTCATAATTACAAAATTACAATAAGTTGATGAAAAGTGCATTAAAGTTAAGTTAAAAACCCTAGTTGTGATTAAAGGTTGAATCTAGTATGCTTAATGGGTTAATTGAAGTATTAATAATCTATTGAATGATAATGTTAGATTCAAACCTGATTTGGATGTAAAATTGCATGATTTAGGGTTTTTACCCCATATGAGAATGATTAAACATTTAGAAACCCTAATTTAGGGGAAAAGAGGATAAGATCATATATAATTTGAAAGATGTGAAAATATGAGGTTGCAGCTTGATGTCTTCTGGCATTCCATTCCTCCCAAATATGGTAACATGGAGTGGAAAATAAAATATTATTTGTATCCCTACTTCCACATATTGTTAGCATTTTCTTCGGGTCTGCTTCTAGCATGAATTGTAGCTGAAACTCTTCACATATAATCCTCCAAATATCCTTTGTGAAGTTGCATCCTCCCACAAATGATCATGAGACTATTCCTCTTGCACAGCAAACACAGTATTGTGACATCATAGTTCCATCCACGCAGCTTGTCTGGGGTGGCCAATGCACTATGAAAAATTTTGTAGACACACATACTCCATTTTAGAACATGAATACCCATCCAAATCTGCTCTTCACATGTATCTTTTGCTTCCCTTGACCGTGTTACTTCCCAAAGATTCATCTTTGTGTCTTTGAGGCTCCAGTTTCCTAGAGCGTGTGTCTCAAAGAGATGTTTGATCTGTTGTCAAACTACTGTCATGATATTGATGGTATGTGAGTATCCCTTCCTTGTTCTTGGCTTAAAATCCAGTCCTCTAGGGTATCTCTCTCTCATCCATCTCTCCCATATTGAAGAGTCTTCTTGGTAGATAATGATTGTATGCATTGTCCCCCACTTTGCTATATCTCTGGGTGTTTTCAGATTCATACCACCTTCTTCTTTAAGAAGAGCCAGACTTGCACATCTCATTGGGTGATGGTCTCTTGCCCATAGAAAATTTGTCGTTGTCATCTCCATTCTGTCTAGAACTGAACTAGGAATCTCTCCTTGTTGAACCCAGAAAATAAGAAGCCTCTCTATAGCTGCTCATATTAGAGTTGTTCTCCCCGTGATGGATGTCTTCTGGGACGGCCATCTATTAATCATTTCCTCTAATCTATCCATACAATTAGCAAAGTCCTTTACCTGCAGGTTACCCCCCACTAAAGGGAAACCAAGGTATTTTGTAGGGAACTTTCCTTTCTCTACACCCATAGCCTCCATTAATCTATCTTCCACTTGGCTCAAGTTTTGGAGCAGAAGAGGTATGTATGTATGTATGTATGTATGTATGTATGTATGTATGTATGTATGTATGTATGTATGTATGTATGTATGTATGTATGTATGTATGTATGTATGTATGTATTGGAATCAGGAACATATATTCCTAATTTCCCCTCAAATTATAGGAGGTTAAGATTTACATATATCTCGATGTTGTACCATAAAAATAGAAAACAACTCACTCTTCTATCTAATGTGTAACTTGCGTTTTACACATTTACATATTTTTACAGCAATACTCATCACATTAGTGTCTATGCTACCATATCTTCTAGTGTTTCTTTCTTCCCAAATATGGCAGCAGAGAGTAGAAAATAATATTCTCTTCTTTTCATCACTCCCACAGCTTGTGACCATTCTTCTTGGTTCCTCTTCTAGCTTTAATTGCAAATTGAAATAAACACATATTAGCTTTCAAACCTCTTTTGTGAATTTGCAGCAACCCACTAGGTGAGTATAGACTCCTCTTCTTCCGTTCATGGTAAGAAAATAGTAGAAACTTCATCATTCCATCTATGTATCTTGTCCAAAGTAGACGATGCACCCTACATAATTTTATAGACACGCATGCTCCATTTCAGTACTTGTCCACCAGCCCATAATTGCTCAATATGCTTACTTTTATATCTCTTGAACGTGTCACATCCCATAGGTTAATCTTTGTGTTTTTTATCCTCCATCTCTCTAATTCATGAGCTTCAAATAGTTGTTTACCTTGCTGTCATATTTCCATCATAACGTTTATGGTGTGTGAGTATCCTTCTCTTGTCTTTGGTACAAAGTACAGCCCTCTTGGATATCTCTCCCTCATCTATTTCCCCCAAGTTGTAGACCCCTATTGGTAAATAATAATTCTTCTAAGAGTTCCCCATTTGTCTATGTCTCTTGGAGACTTCAGATCCAGTCCCCCTTCATCTTTTGGAAGAGCCATTCTTGCATATCTCATCGGATGATGCTCACTTGCTCGTAGAAAATTAGACATCTTCATCTCCATTTTATCAAGCATCAGTCTCAGAATCTCACCTCATATTACCCAGAATATAAGAAGCCCCTCAATAGCAGACTTCAATAGAGTGCATCTTCCCACCATAGAAGTCTTATGTGTTGGCCATGTGTTAATCATTTCTTCTAGTCTGTCAATGCAATCAGTAAAGGTTTTTGCTTGTAGGTTGCCTCCAGCCAAAGAGAAACCAAAAAATTTTGTAGTAAACCTCCCCATTTCCATTCCCATAGCCTCCTTCAATCTATCCTCCATCTAAGAGCAGTTTTTGGATAGAAAAAGGTGTGTCTTGTTAGCATCACATGCATCCCTATTTGTTCACCAACCTTCTTGAGGAGAATCAGCAGCATCTCTTGTGTGCTTTGTTTGGCTTCCAAGAAGACCAATACATCATCTACAAATATTAAGTGGGTCATTGCCTTAGTACCATGTACTGTGTAGGGCTTGATCTCCTTCTTTCTTTCTACTTCTTGCATTTTTTGTGTGAAGTACTCCATAATTATCACAAAGAGAAGAGGGGATAGAGGGCCTCCTTAATGCAAGTTGTTTCCTCCTTTGAACATCCCTACAAAAGTTCCATTAATCAGAATAGAAAAGATTGTAGTCCCAACACACTGTTGCATCCATCTTATCCACTGGTCATTAAACCCCATTTGTTTCATGATCCACCACAGTTTCTCCCATCTAAGACTATCATAAGATACATCTAGGTTTAGACATGCTTTCATGTTCCCCCTCATCACATTGTAGTCCAACAAGAACTCTCCTATCAGTCGAGCATAGTCATTTATACTCTGACCTGTAACAAAGGCTCTTTGATTTGCAAAAATGAGGTAGGGAAGAACCCACTTCTATCTAGCTGCCAGAATTTTTGCAATATTTTTGTATGGAATAGAGCATCATGCAATAGGTCTAAAGTCAGTAAGATATGATGTCACTTTCTTCTTAGGAATGAGAACTAGGAAAGAATGATTGACTTTTCTGACCATGTTACCTCATTCAAGAAACCAGCTGATGTATGCTACCAAGTCCTCTTTTATGATGTCCCAATTCTTTTTGCAGAAAAAAGCATTGAAGCCGTCTGAGCCCCGGGACTGCTTCCTTGACTTCATGTTCATTTGTCTTCTTTGTAAGAATGTTGTTGTGAGAACTTGTAAGTTTGAACTTCCATTCCATTTCCTCCACTTCCAATGCAGTCCCGAACTCCTTATTGTATAAAGTACAATAAAACTCTATAGATTGTTCCTCCAAGTCCTCTTGCTTGTTGACTACTTTGCCCTCTGCATCAATGAGCTCAGATATGATATTTTTAGTTTCCCTCTTCCTGACATTTGTATGATAGAGTTTTCTATTTCTATCACCATACTCCATCCACTTCTCTCTAATTCTTTTCCAAGAGAATTTTTCCTCTGCTTTCTTTAGGTCTTCAAGCATCCTCTTTAACTCCCCATCTCTTCCAATCAGCTATGCATTAAAGGGATCTGATAACAACTTTTCTCTAACCTCTTTACATTCCTTCTTTGTTTCTAACAACAGATTTGGGATGGTCACTTCACCTTTGACCCACTTCTTCAATGCACTTTTGGTATTTGCCATTTTTTTGCAAAAACATACATTGGATTTCCCACCACCTATGTATTTGAGCTCTCATTTATGACCTCCTTAAACCCCTTTAACTCCACCCAGTAATTTAGAAATCTAAAAGGTTTTCTCTTTCATTTCTTCTCTACGATCTGAACTGATATAGAAGCCTAATCACTCAGATATGAACCTCCGACCTTCACCTACGCTTTAGGAAAAATTTGTAGTCATATATCATTTACCAAAACTCTATCCAGTTTGCTCGCTATCTTGTCCTCTCGTTTCCTCTCATTATTCCATGTGAAGATGTTCCCTCCAACTATTAGTAGCTCAAAGGAACCTGCCTTATCTATAGCATGATTGAAAGCATTTATCACTGCATTTAAAACCGGTCTACCTCATTTATTCTCCGCCTATAGAAGAACAATATTGAAGTCCCCAATCACAAACCACAATAGAGAGGTCTAATTTGAGATACTAACCAATTCCCATCATAAGTTTTGTCTGCATCTTACATTATTATGGGTGTATACAGTTGTCACCTCCATATGCAGCCCTCATGTATTCCTCCAGTCTAGAGTAATTTTTTGATCTGACATTTGTATCACAGACACTTGCCATGCACTCAGTTTCCACGCCACACAAACTCTAGCTAGCTCAGAGTACTCCAAGTTGGATACATGTTCCCAACCTTGTAGAAACAAATATCTAATACTGTTTATATTTTGCTTCTGTATCTTAGTTTCCACCAAAGTGACCGATGAATGTGCACTAGAAGCAATCCGCTCACGGATCTCCTTCTTCTTGTTTCTGTCATGCCCTCCCTTGATATTCCATAGGAGCATGGATATATCAATGATTTTTGTTTGATTTGGTGCGCCTTGTTGGCTCCTTGTTGGTGTTCTATTTCATGTCTCCTTTTTCTAGCCTGGTAGCATCTACTTCCTTCTTGTCAGAGTCAGAGATTGCCTCAAAGCTATTAGTAGTGTCTAGGATAGAACCAACTCCTAAGTTTTTTGGAATTCTAGCCTTTTTCACACCATTCTTCCTTGTAGTACATATGAATTCACCTTCCTCTTTTTCATCATTTCTCGCTTTGCTGGTGGTTGTACTCACATAGTCATTTAGATCTAAACTTGGATGCCTGATGCCATTAACACCTTTCTGGTCTTCCATTGCCATTGACTCTCTCTCCTTCACATGTTGTTTTTTTGTTATTTCTTGGCATGCACCCTCTTCAATTGTAGTTTGGTGTTGTCCACCAACTCCATCTTCTTAGGCTTTGGATGTGTTGGCTCCTTCAACTATCCGATTTTGGACCCTACATCACACCTTTCTTAGTGCCTGAAACTTATCATCTTCCTTTCTCATTAGTTCTTCTTTTTTGTCCGGGCATTGTTGATCCCCATGACAAAATGCCTTGCAACTGTTGCAGCTGATAGGGGTGTGTTCATAGTTTACCCTCACCCCTATGTTTGCTATACATTTCACCTTATCCATACCAAATCAAGTTGTGGAGATCTGTATTGCAGGTTCACCAGGACGTGAGTGTTGTCACCCTCAAGCGACATGTTGTCCACTCTGAGCACCTCCCTGACACCGGCGGCCATAGTTCCTATGGCTCTCCACATCCAAGATCTTCCAAATGAGGCAGATTGATTGAAAAGGGGACTGAAGATAGTATTTCTCATTGGAGTTTGTCTCTATGGTTGTAAGTATTTGTAATGATCAGTTGAGAATACATCCATCTAGGACCCGATTCAACTACTGATCACTTGTCCTCTTCATTCAATAGCTTCAATAGGAATAGTTGGCCCTCTTTGGAAATTAGTTCGAATTCACCTTTGGGTCTCCATGTTTTAGGGATGAATTTAAAAGCACCTAAAGACATAGCAAAATGGGGGACTATGCGGAGAATAATCATTTATCAAGAAGGTACCTCAACATCGAGGAAATGGATGAGGGAGAGATATCCAAGAGGACAGGACTTCAAGCCAAAGACAAGTGAAGGATACTCATGCACTATTAATGTTATGACAGAAACATGGAAGCATGTTAGACATTTGTTTGAGGTCCAAGACATGGGGATATGGAGACTTAGAGATCCAAAGTTATATTTATGGGATATGAAACGCTCAAGGGATGCAAAGGACAAGCATGGGGAGCAGATTTGGACTGAGGTGTACGTGCTGAAATTGAGTATGTATGTATACAAAATTCTGCATAGTGTTCTTGCTACTCTTGATAGGATAAAGGGGTGTAACTATGATGTATCCACTTTGTTCTTTCTATGTAAGGATGCTGAAGAAACCCATAATCATTTTGTGGGTGAATGTAAATTCACAAGAGAAATTTGGGATACTTTATGTAAGGATTTTAAAGTACAACTACAGCTAGTGGGTGATCCAAGAAGGATGCTAACAAAGTGTGGAAATGATGATAGGAAGAAGCTTCTTTTTGCTACTAAGGAAAAGAATGCTAGGAAGCACCAAGGTGATGCTGTGAATGCTATGAGTGTTACTATAAAAATATGTAAATGTGTTAAACATAAGTTACACATTAGCTAGATGAGTGAGTTGTAACTATGTTATCGGGTTGTATGGTGTTGGGTCTACATGTAACTCTTGACCTCCTATTATTTTTAGGAGGAAGTCATAATATATTTACTTGATTCTGATACATACATACATACATACATATATTTATTTCAAAATATCTCAACACATACTATATACATGAATGTAAACAATACACACATATAATGTCCACCAAAACACAAGTATAGTAGAACTCATAAACTATCAATACTTTGATTTACAAAATGAATATGCACATTGATTTACAATATCACAATTGTATTTCTAGAATACATTATTGTTGGTGATAGCTCAAGATTCTGTGACCAACAATATTGTCTCTTGAACACTTTCCTTTGCATCTGGCGATTTAAGTATCTCCATGATTTCTATGACTTTGCATATGTTTTCTCTCAGATTCATACTTAAGTACTCCATGTGCATATTCTGAGGGAGGTCAGTTATAATCCTACAAGAATATCCTTATTTTTGCACATGCTATCATATGCAATATCATGTTGTCCTTTCACTGATCCAAGTTGTCACATACGCCTTATGCCTCCCCAAAGAATCAGCCTACTTTGGAAGATCTTACAACATAAAAGTTGTTCACCAATTTTCTATGAGTGGCTTATCCCTACACAACAATCTATTCTTACCAGTGTTGAACTCACAGGAGTTATCCCGTGACACACATCCTATCATATTACTTTGAACATGTCAAACAGCCTCTAATGTTGCTTCAAAATAGGCTCATAAATACAAAGCAGCTTGTGAGGAAGAAACCATCATTTCTTATCTTTTTATTTCTTTTCATACCTTTGGGATTCTTTCTAATGATGTCATTTCTCTTCTTTATTGAATACATCATATAACCAATAGAAATCTTATGTTGTCTTCGTCAACACCCAATAAAATTCTATGTAATTTTTTCCATCCAGAATGGATTAGCAGTCCAACTTAATGCATGCACTTTTGTGAAATCATTCATGTCATTTTACATTTATGAAATTTCAAAATTTGTACATGTATATACATGTATGTGTTCATTAGTTTAAAATATGTTTTCACCTATGCTTTTACTCACTCCACACATTCTTAGTGTATTTTCCCCTCTTAAGATGAAGTCCAAGACATGGTTGGTGAATCTACCCATTTTGAGGGTTGATTTCTTGAGATTAATTGACATCAATTTTTGGTTAGAGAGCATTATCAACAAGGGTATAGTTCTTTTGTCTAGATTGGTCTTTGAGTATACTCATTGATTGAGAAAACTCATAAATGAGATCCATGAAACATGTGAATAGAAGAAAAAAAACTTGTGGTTATAAAATCACAAAAAATGTCGTCAAAATATAAATTGCCTACCTTGGTAGGGCTTGAAACCAAATGTATCTCGGTAGATTTTGATTGAAAAATATAGAGAATGCCTACCACAATAGGACTTTATGACAAAACGTACAATGCCAAACTAGTGATAGTTGGACTCAAAAGATTGAAGTGTCAATGTTATGGTGTATTTTATCGAATTCTCACATAAATTCGTCTCTCGAGATTACCAATAAGGACCCAAAGTAACATCTATCATGGTATGTTATGAGTAAATATCGGTGCCCTAATTCCAGAACAATGCTCTTTTTGTTGTTTTTTTGTTTGAGGGTTTTTTTAATTTTTGTTGAGCAACCAAGGGGTTGGCGCTAGTTTTGTTTTCATTTTTGTTTGAGATTCCATTTATGTTGAGAGCCAAAGGAGTTGGCGTTGGTTTTTTTTGTATTTTTTTCTTTTGGAAGTTTTTTCAGTGTCAGAGGACTTGGCACCAGGGTTTTTTTTAGCGCCCTAGGGTTTGGTTCGAAGTTTCTATTGAGGTCCAGAGCGTTTGGCACCATATTTTTTGTTTTTTTAGGCAATGTGTTTTTTATCACTAGAGGGTTTGGTGCCAGGTTTTTTTAGCGCAATAGGGTTTGGCACCATTTTTTTAGCTTCTTTTTTTTGTTTTGTTTTGTGACTTGTTCTTTTGTCTTTTCTATTGGGAGCCAAAGTGGATGGTGTTGGTATTTTTATCTTTTACATTTTTTTTAGCATGAAAGGGTTTTGCATTGGTTTTTTCTATTTTATTGATAGCTAAGTGAATTCATGGTTTGATTAAACCGGAAACTTTATAAAATAGAAACCCTAAAAAAGAATACAAAATAAGGGACCTTAGGGTTAGATCTATCACCACTTCAATGAGAGTGGAAAATGTGAGTGTGAAAAGGTTTGTCAATCCCAGATGTGAAAGGGTTTAGCACTCAAAAGTGTGAAAGGGTTCGGTACTTGAAAGCACAAAAGGGTTTGGCACTCGAAAGTGTGAAAGGGTTTGGCACTCTCGAGGGTGTGGTCGTCTGTCAGTTTGTTGAGAAGATTTGTGTCCAAATAGTATCCTATCATGTGAAGTCTCTCTGCATCGACCTGTGTCTAACTGATCTGCACCAATTTGTGTCGAATTTATCTACACCAATCTATGTTAAACAAGTCTACGCCAGTCTATGTCAAACTGATCTGCACCAATCCATGTCAAACTGATCAATGCCAGTCAGGTGAAAAAGTTGATGACACTAAAAACCCATCATCAAGTTTCATAATTGAAGAAGGGTTGAGGTAATTTTGAAATTGCATGTGAATGGACAGTTGGTATGAAGATTACTGAAAGGGTGAACATGTGTAGTTACAACATCGAAAAATCCCTGATGGATCTAGTATATGTTCTTATATCTCAAGAATGGATGGCAATTGTAGTTCAATTTTGGTATAAAATTTCACACACACTTCAATTTGGTAATGTGATTTTGACGCTGACACTACAAGACATAGAGTTGATCATCTTATTGAAATTGATGACCTAGGATCACACAAAGACCACATTGGTGTAAAGAACTTAGCTGATTTCTTGATGTGATGAAGAAAGTTGTAGACAAATTTATGGATGCAAAGCAGCATCATATAAAAATTAGCACTTATGGGGTAGTCTCAGTAAAGCAGCAACTTATAAGAAGCCAAAGTAAGGAAAAGGTCATTTTCATGCCTTCTTAATAGTTTTGTTTGGTACTCTATTATTTGGGAGTCAAAATAGAAAGATTGGTGCTAATGTTGTAGCCATGGTGACCACCATAGAGAAGTGAGAGATTGTCATCCCTTGGACTCTGAGTGAGATTTATCGGTGTCTCAATGCTACAAAATGTTTTTGGAAAATGGTGGGTCCATTCCAAGTGTTGCAATTGTACTTTGTAATTTGATGACTAGCCTTACAAAAAATTATCTTACTAGTCGAGATATGTTGAGTATGCCCTTCCAGAATAGAGGTGAGATAGTCGCGTGGGTGGAAAATATTGAAGATGTGGTGGTTAGATGGATATGGATGCTACAAGGAATTGACAAAATCTCATACAGTATCTCTATGTAGGGTTTTGATAATCTTGTCATTCTCACAGATGAAGAAACTAGTGGAGGAGCTAAATATTAGATATATATGTATCATGTTCTTTCCTTTTTTCTCTTTAGGTTGGTTTATTAGGGTATAAGTGGTTGATGTATGAGATTGTAGATTTCATATTACATCTTAGTCTATATATTATTAGATTTTTAATTTAAATCATGCTTCAAAGTTTATATTTTTGTATCCATATGTAATAATTTAGATTCAGTCCTTGAGACATTTAAAGACCACACAAGAATCATTCTTTTTCTATAGAACAACTGGGCTTAGAGTTCTAATTATTTCAGATTTTGTTGTCGTTTTAGTTCCCTTTCAAAATATGTTCACTTGGTTTAGTCAGATGAATGGAAAGATTGTGTAGTTGTAATGAACTTATGGTGGAAAAGGAATGTATGTTGAATGGAAGTGGATGATCACTCTACGCATTAAGGACTCCCATCCATAACTTCAATAGTGATCTAGTTAGCATGTCAAGTGTATTTAAGCAATGTCATAGCCTCTTACAGTTACTAATAGGAAGTTGTTCCTCAAAATATTTTCCTATGGAAATCACTTAGTTAAGGATATAAGAAAAACTTGATGTCCCACTGTATTTGGATAACGTGACTTGTCAAATAACAAAAACCAAATTATTCCTTTATTTTTTATATAGAAAATTTGTTTTAAAATACATATCGATTTGGTTCAATTGCAAAAGAACCATGGGATAGTGGTGTTCAAGACCTTAGGATGAAGGCATTTGTGCCTTGTTGGTTTTTTATAACATGTCTGATCATTTTATAATCATGGGAACTTTGTCACAAGAACATATCCACTTGGTTCAATCACAAATAAACCTTGGGACATTGGTGCTCAAGACCTTAGGATGGAAGCTTCTATGCTCACTAGTCTTTGACATTGGGTCTAATTAGTTATTGAGCTCAAGAAATTTATCACAAGTACATATGCCTTTTGGTTCAATCTGGTTGTGGGATTGTTAACATCAATTCTTAGAACCTTAGGATGTGGGCACAAATTTATCAGCTCAATCATTGATTGGGTTTTCCTTAAGCAAACTATTCCCACACAAGGAGTATCCATGGAGGATGACACCTATGTTCATTGAGTAAGGTCTAGACATCATAGGAAGAGATGTTGAATGGTTACAATTGTAACCACATTTCCTGCATGTCCTACCAATAGAGTGACCAGGAAAGTTCCACAGTGATGAATGTTGTGGATGTTGACATTAGCAAGTGTGTACATATTTGGATGAAGGCATTCAACTGAAGTAAATCTTTCATAATGAAAATGAGGAAATGGGTTATTGTCATCATTTCCTACTAGTGATAGATGTTTGACTGATTCATGGGTCATCTTGTTGTCCATGCCTTAATCTATACAAGTTGGAAATTAATTATGTGCAATATGAGTCGTATATACATTTTATCATTTTAATATGGGAAGTTGGTGAACAAGGGTGCTACATTATGGTGTTGATACCATGAATAAGAGTTCTTTTGTTCTAAATTTTGACATGTGCCTTTGTGAGGGATTTGAGTTTTCCTTATATCATTGGCAAAGGGTTTTAATGACATGTGTATGTGTGTTTTTAGGTGCCAATGGGTTTGAGTCTCCTTTTTTTTAGAAAAATGTTTTAAAGTTTTAAAAAAAATGTAATGTGTTTTAAGTGCCTTTATAGAGCTTTACCTCCACTGGAACTCATCAGCAGTAGTATAACTTCACCTGACTTGTGTTGATGTGTGACAAGTGTATATCTCCATCCATATCTTGCAGATGTAGAGATCTTCTAGAATATATGTCATGAACAATATAGGGACCCTCCCACTTTGGATTGGACTTACCACGATCATCATGGTTGATAAGCATGCAAGAAAATATCACCTTTTTTGAATTTTCATGGAAACACTTTCTTAGAAAAGGTGTGATTCATTCTAGCCTGGTAGCATTGGGCATGATACTATGCTTGTAGTTGTTTCTCTTCAATGGTATTCAAGAAATAGATATGATCTTGTACCGAGTTTGTCTCTAAAATGTTTGTTTCTTGAATGATTCTTAATGAAGGGATTTCAATCTCAATAGGTGGAACAACTAATGTCTCATAAACTAAAGAATAAGGGGTGGCACATGTTGATGTCCGGATTGACATTCGATAAGCCCATAATGCTAGTAGATGTTGTTCATGCCACTCTCTCGATGAATGGATTATCTTTTTCAAGATTTTTAGAAGATTTTTATTTGCAACCTCCACTACACCATTAATTAGTGGGCAGTATGGATATGCGATGTGATACTTGATTCCAAATGAATCCAAGTATTCTTTCATAGTTCGAGTGACAAAGTCAGTTCCATTGTCATATATTATCTCACTAGGAATCATGTAATAAGTGATAATATTATTCTTGAAGAATTTGATAACCTGAGAGGCTAAAGTTCTTGATATAGATATGGAATCCACTCATTTAGTGAAATAATCAATTCCTACCAAGATGAATCAATGACCACTAGAGGCTTGAGGATGGATTTTACCGATCATATATGTTCCCCAAATAAAAAATGGCCAAGGCATGGCCAGGTTGTAAAGGTGATTAGATTGGGGAATGAATATGGTCAGCACAAAGTAGCCATATTCGACATTTACAAACATATTGAGAACAATCAGACTCCATTGTGTTCTAAAAATACCCTAAAAACTGAATTTTCTTGGCCAACATCACTCCTCCCACATGGGCATTGCATATACCTTCATGGACCTCTATGATGACGTCATGTGCTTCTTTACAGGTCAAACATCAAAGTAGAGTTTGATTATGAGAGTGACGATAAAGTTCTCCATCTCCTAACATGTATTGAGAAGCCATATGCCTAATTGTCAACTGATCAACTTTGGAAGATCCTTTAGGGAAGATTTTCCCTTCTAAGAATCTTTTGATATCATAAACTAGGGGTGTCCACCATTTGGATATATTTTCTCTATCTACATGCAATAGGCTAGTTTAGCTAATGTCTTTACTTCAATAGATAAACTTTTTGGGCCTTGAATTTTCACTCATAAGGCAAGTGTAGCAAGTGCATAAGCATAAGTGTTTCTTTCTTGCTTTAAAATGGTTGAACTTGATTTCTTCAAAATCCTTAGTTAGGGTAGTGAGATATTCATGATAACGAATCAGATGTTCTTGCTTAGTCTTTCATTCACAATTTATTTGAGAAACTGTGAGTAGAGAATCACCAATGACTTGAAGGTAACGATCTCCCATCTACTTTACAACTTGTATACCAAGAATACAAGCTTCATATTAAGTCACATTGTTTGTAGCATCAAACTCCAACCATCAAGCAACATGTATATGTTTTCCTTTAGGATCAATGACAATGATGTTGATTCCCCTTCTGTGTTGATTGGATGCTCCTTCAAAGAAAATCGTCCAAGTGTCTGGATTACTATGATCATATGTCATTGAAGCTTCAACCATGTTAATATCTTCATTTGGAAGAAGAAGAAGAAATCGCATTCGTCTGTATGTGCATACGGGTTCTCAGCTAATTGATTAGTAAGAGCTTTTGACTTTACGGCCTTCATTGATACATAAGTAATATTGAATTTTGATAGTAATATCTTCCATTTGGCACAACGACCTATCAATGATGGGTGATCAAATATATATCTTAAGGGGTCATGTCAATCCACTAGTTGTACTTGATATGACAAGAGGTAATGAAGCAGCTTGTGAATGTCATACACCAAGGATAGATAATGTTTTTCCACCATGGTGTACTTACTTTCAATATTTGAAAACTTTTTTGACATATAATTGATTGCATGTTTTCCAAATTTGACCTTATGAGTTAATACTCCTCCCTTAGACACTTCCATCACAAATAAATGTAGCACCATGGGGTATTTTGACACCAACAGTTTGAGCACTATTGGATTGGACAAGTATGCCTTGATCTTGTCGAACACAGTCTGACACTACTCATTCCATCTTGTGTTTGAGTTCTTCTTTAGGAGTTTAAAAATAGGGTCACATATCGATGTCAACTTCACAATAAATTGTCTAATGTATTGAAGCCTTCCAAGAAAATCACGAATTTCTTTTTCTATTTTGGTAGGGGGTAAATCAATATTGGCTTGAGCTTCCCCTAGAACCACTTCAATACCTCATTGGTTGACTATGCAACCTAACATATTGCCAAAGAGGTGACCCCAAAGGTACACTTTGATGGGTTAAGACAAAGGTAAAACCTTCTGAGTTTCTAAGCAATCTACATGTTCATATGCATGCTTTGACTTAGCAATCATGTCATCAATGTATACTTTAATCTCCTTATGCATGAGGCCATGGAATAAAGCTACCATAGCACGTTGATACGTAGCACCTACATTTTTTAAACCAAATGGCATAACCTGGTAACAAAATACTTCCCATTCTATAGTAAATGTCATTTTTTACATGTCACAAGGTGCCATCTTAATCTGATTATATCCCAATAATCCATCCATGAAGCTAAGAAGACCATGCCTTGTTGTATTATCAACTAAAACGTCAATATGTGGAAGTGGGAAATCATCCTTAGGATAGGCTTTATTCAGGTCTCTATAATCAACACACATTCAGCCACATCCATCTTTCTTTAGAACTCATATGATGTTGGCTAACCATGTTGCATATGATATAGTACGTATAAGATCAGTGTCATATTTTGTTCACTTATTCTCAAATTTTGAGTCCCCATTCTGGCTGAACACGATGAGCTTTTTATTTAATAGGATGCATCCTTGGTGCTAGAGGAAGATCGTGGATTGTGATGGATTCGTTAATACATGGCATGTCAGCATAAATCCAACCAAAAACATCAATGTATCGGTAGAGAAGATTTGTCAATTTGAGTTTGACATATGAGAACAATGATTCTTTGATCTTTACTTGACGTATTATGGGTTCAACACCAATATTTACTAATTCCATGACATCTGTGATGTGGAATGGATGATGTTCCTTTTTCATATATTCAGACACTGAGACGTCTTCATAATTAGATGAAGAATTTGTGAGTAATTTGACCACTTCTTTGTTGATATTCCTCTTCCATTGTCATCTACGACGGAATGGTGCCAACTTGATGGTGTTGGGCTTGATGATTCCTTTTACTCTTCTTGTAAGGTGCTTACTTTTAGGAAGCTGATGAGGAGATTGACAAAAGATCTAGGATGGTATCTCCTATCAGTTAGTGATCATTTTTTGACAAGGACCTTTCTGAATAAAGAAATTTCCTTATCTCATACCTGTAATGGGTAAGTACTTAATTTGAATGGAATGGTCGTATTTTCTGGTGTAATGAAGATTGGTCCTTACTCAAGAGATCATTTCCACTCCAATTTCATATGTGGTGCCTTCATCATCAGTTGATGTGTAATATGAAGAGTTATTCAAGTTGATGGAATCTCTATATGTCTTTTGAGAAATGGTGGAAATATTCCTAGTAGGTTCACTAATTGCATGCCTCCCACTTGACTATATTCCTTCTCGTTATGACCTTCAAAAGACATCTTTGATCAACTCTATGGCTTGCATCTCCTTTGTCTGTTCAAATATTCTTTGATTTGCCATATAACAGTAGTGTGCCCATAAGAGATCCATTGTGTCATATGATTAGCCTTTGGGCTACTGGTTCATCGTATCTGAGTCCCCTTCAATCATGATTCATAGGAATAAAGATGTAAGTTGTAATTCCCTATCGATGACATCCAAGTCCCCTTCTAAGATGGAGTCCCATTCTATCTAGGAACTCATATACACATGGTGATCATGAAGTATTTGAGGAAAAACTCAAAATTATAATTCATGGTTTCTATAGGGCATGTATGAAACTGTAGGTCCGCTTCTTTAGCTTCCAGAGTCATTGTTGTTTCTGGTACAGGATCACCTTGAACAATGACTATGTCTTGACCATGTCTAAGTTTGAGACATTGATGCAATGTGGATGGTACAACTTAATTCTTGTGAATCCATGGTCTTCCTAAGAGCAAATTAAAAGATACATTTATTTTCATTATGATGAAAGTTCCCTTGCACATCCTAGGGCCACTAAAATAGTCAATGTAACTTCACCCATGATTTCTTTACGAGATCCATCAAATGTTGAATCATTTGTTGATGTTTATTGTATGTTTCTAGGTTCAATTCCCAGTGTGACAAATGTTTTAAGGGGGAAAACATTGAGTATTTCCCCATTATCAATGAATACTAATGGAATCTTCATGTTCTCGTGTCATATAGTGATGTATAATGCAGGATTGGAATCTACCCCACTTATGATTTCATCGTCTAAGAATGTTATCAATGTCAATTTGGTGGTCAAAGCTATTATATTAGCTTGATTCTCTAGGTCAACATCCTTTGGAACAAATGCACCATCTAAAACCTTCAAGATTGCAAATCTATAAGCTGGTGAACTTTGGATTATGTCCCACATAGATATATCATTATGGGTTTTTTTCATCTATTCAAGTAAGTCAAATGAGGTTGTAGGTTTACTTATCTCAATATTTAGTGAAGGGATAAGAATCTGACCCTATTTAGTGATGTGTGAGCAAAGTAGTTCCGGTGTGGGTGATACTTTTCTTAACTTGAAAAACATGGTATCTGGATTGGTTTGACATTGATCTCAATTGTTGTTGGAGGGATCACTTCATCCGTTGTTGTGTCATATGAAGTAGAATATTTTTGCATGTAAAAAACCCTGACATTTACTTTGACCCTAAAATGTTTATTGTTGACCAAGGTGACTCGATTAAGTGAATGCATGTTGTGACTTGTCCAAGTCTTAAGCTTTAGCCTAATTTGTTATCATCTAACCTTATAATATCAATATCAGTAAACCTTGTGATCATTTGTTCCATGTTTGACTAATACCTTATGCCTCCTTGCCTAATATATCTCTTGTGACCTAAAGAGGACTCACCTTTGTACACTAATATGCCCTAAATGTGATGTTCATGTACTTATGTGGTTGGATCCTTAATACTTGTGATAAAATGGATCCTTAATATTCAAATCTCTATGTCCACCCCCAAATCATCCCTTAAATGACTTATTTCACTAAATGCCATATAGCACACTCATGTACTCCTATTGACAACATGTAATACCTAGTGTGATCTATATGCACATGTTACTTGTGTGGAATCTAGCCTTGCTAAGAACATGCTCTAATGATATATAGGATATCTTAATGGCTTCAAATCAGTAGAATCATCTTGTTTTAACTCTACATCCTAACATATTCTACTTAATGCTTCTATGACTTGGAATTAAGACCATATTGCATGAAATGAATTTAATATGGCTAATTATGATCTTACATGAATAGACCATGATGATAATCTAAATCTCGTGCATACTTTACTCCTAAATCAGACTTTATCTTTATCTAGTATTAGTCATGATGTGGATGTACCACCTATACCTAAGGTGTTGATGTGACCTTTGAACTTTAGTTGATCCATTGCATCACGTATGGAACTTTGGACCTAAGTTGATCTATTTTGAAACCTAGTTCTAGGGGAACATCCACATGACTTATATCATGTTTATCTTAATTGAACTAGTGATCTAAGACATTATGTTGTTTATGTTTACATCCTAGGTCCATGTTGGCTTGGACCTTCTCTAGGTATCTTACTCGAGAACCAAAACTCTTAAGGTATGCTTAATCTATTGAGCCTACTGTGATACTGTCTTGTCTGTATGTATGCTCATATGAATGCCTAGCTAGATAAATACTTGTCTGAGCTACATTTTCCCTATGATTAGTATGTTCATTTTTTTAAATATGTTGAATAAACCTCAAACATAATTAAATGTGTCCATTATACAAACCTTGTGTACCTATCTATATTCTCAGGTTAAGGGCACGAGGCATGTTGAAAATAGGGTTAGCTCATTGACTTAGGTTTTGAGGTCCCTCACGTATAAAAAGGGGTTGGCTAATGTTGAGCACCCCTGCAGACCCTTCCTTTGAGGAAGATGATCAGTGGCCATAATATGTTGTTAAGTATAATGGAAATACACTTAAAACATGATTTGTATAAAATAACATCATTAATTGTTCTCATATTTTTATTCTTCTTGCTTATTATCATGTTTCTATCCAAGAAAACTTTTATTATATTCTTAAATTGTGGTTACATGTTTTTCATTGTGCACTCAATGCACTCGCATTGATTTTTTTATCGAGTTTGTAGTTGCAAAATGAAGATATGTTTCACTCAAGACTCTAAGATCTGAAGTGGAACACCAATGGGTTATCTTGAATATAGAAATGGGTACGTATATCTTATCTCCATGTTTAGTATCTTATTATCTCTTTATTTTTATTATTGCCTTTTTCATATATATTTCTTATGTGAAATGATGTGCCATTCTATCGACGGAGGCCCAAGTCCACTTGCCTTTGTCTATGTAGCCATTAGGAGGGTGGACTTAGGGTAACAAATAGTTCTGTGACACATAGGGTGTATACCCTAAATAAGGTGATAGCTTGATAGAGCATAATATTCTTGTGGTTGTGGCACAAGTGGAACAAATGGAGGTTGTTGAACAGGAGGATGAGGTACATTTGCACCATTTTTTGTTTTCGTAGGTTGTTGAATCTTACTATGATTAGCCCTTGTTGGTGCACCTCATATAGAGATTGCATTTACAGCTGATGAAGAAGCATTGACCTCTAGTTTGTATTTGGTTTCTATTGCTGGGTTAAGATTGAGGTTGATGTTCTTATACTCTCACTTTTCAATTGTTGACTCTATGTTTGTTTGAATCAAATCTGCAAAGGTCATGTATGATTGAAAAGTTAACATAGCAGATAGTGGAGGGGATGTTGATTTGATGACCATGTGAATTTCTTCTTTAACAATAGGCTTGTTTACTATCTATGTAGCTAGTTGCCTCCATCTGCCAACAAATTGTGTGAATGTTCCTTCTACCTTTTGAGTGTGGGCCTCTAAATCATATTGAGTAGGTATCTCATCAATATTCCATGCATTTTTCTCAATAAAATGACGAGAAAGCTCTGCCCATGACTTGAGTGTCTCAGGTCACTATTGGTTGTACCAGGCCAGGGTTGATCCTTCTAGAGAATGTTGGAATAGCTGAATGAGTAGTTCGGCACTGTCTTAAACTTCTATCATATCAAAAAAGTATGTGTGAATATGGAGATTGATGCTATCTCTCACTTTATATTTAAAAAACTCTAACACTTCAAACTTCTTAGGTAGTCAGGCCTCAAGAAAATAGAAAAAAAAAAACTAAAAAAACTTCTTTAAACCTACTTTTTGACCTTTCATTCCTTTCATCTGTTTGGCTAGAGATTCTAGTGTAATCTTTTGGTCTTTTGGACCTATCCCATTGCATGTATTTGGGACAATAGTGGGAAGAACTTGTGGAGTGCATCCTCCTTGCAAACTCGTCATTGATTATATAAACTATGGTAGGGCCATAAAGGAGCATCCCCCATGAAGCCAGATGATGCATATGGTATCGTATGTGAAGCATGTGGAATAGACATGGATTGATGCTTCTGTTTCTTCTTATTATGTTCTATATCTATATGTATAGATTCCCTGAGGATTGTTCTATAATGGGTACTGATATCTTGGTTGGAACACTTGCTAGAAGTATCATTGTTGTGTCTCTTGACAAAACAGGGGTGGTCATGAATAAAGGACTGATGGTACCTTGGACATGAGGATTTCCCTATCACATAAGGTTCATGAAAGGCATCTCGTACTGGAAAGCATGAGGGGAAAATGTTGGTGGTGGTTGATATGATCCACTTTTGATGTAAGGTGGTTTTTTATTTACGGCTAGGTTGTCAGTTTAGTCATTTTCATCTTCATAATCTGAGCTTTTAGTGTCAACCATCATAGCTGGAGTGGGTTCCTTTTGTTCTTTATTAACGAGATTTGTTCAAATGTTCACACAAGCATTAGCATTGGATAATGATGGTTGGGGTTGCACAATCATTTGGTCACATTGAGGCCCATTTTTTACTTGCATTCCCAAGTCTTCTTGACGGTGACATCCAGGACAAGCATACTAAATGATCGAATCATTGAGGTCAAGATGAGTTGTAGAGATGTTTATACCCAACATGTTAGAAATTTCTAAAATTAATCACGTTCTAGATCACAAAAGATAAGGACTGCGTTGATAGGGCGAGTTGTCGTTGGCAAGCCCCATGTCAAACGAACCTGAAACATATGTATATAAATATTAAGAATTATATACACAAGAAGACATACAAGCAACACTCTTGTCCTAATAAGGTTCTTGATCATTCTTTCAAAATATATCCATTAGTGAATGAGAATTCGCCCCTTGCGTGGCAAGGGGTAAATGTGAAGGTGAATTAAGAATGAAAACAAAAACAAAATTTTCCCCTTGCAGAGCAAGGGGATGAGCACATAGACTGGAACCTTATCTCCATTGGGATAGGTAAGTTCTTGTATACATATAAGATCTCTATTTTGTTATGGTTTGGGATGTTCCCATTATTATGATGCGGGAATAGAATGAAAAACATTGCCCCTTGCATAGCAAGAGCATTTGGGATAAGATGGATGGGTGATCGTGGAAGGTAAGAAATGTCTATCACTATCCCCTTTATAGGAATAAGGTAGAAGGCTCACTATCATGTAGAAGATATCAATCATTCAATTATTAGATCCCCCCAAGGATTTAAAAACTAGCCAACTATTGTCTCTTATGTAGGCTATAAGGGTATTCCTCATTTCCTTGGTCTAGAAATCCCTATTCAATGGATTGGGTATACTCTTACTAAGATGAACTTACTAAATAGGATGTTCCCTTGTTTGGGATTGAGTTTGTCCGACCACTGGTCATTTATGGTGACTAGAAGGGAAACTAATACTCCTAATGTAGGGATAGCCTGATGAGATTACATGGTGGTGACTAATAGGAGATAGTGGTTAGAGGTGAGGTGGATGGAAGTGATGTGGATATGTTTGAGAAATGTGTGAGAAGGTTAACAACACAATGTTGTATGTTAGGGTTATTGATTTGTATGAAATTGATTGGGTGCTAGGTATAATGAGTCAAATTGGTATAGAATCTGACCAATCATGGAGATAAATTGAAATATACATTGGATTTTGAGAAGCATTTCGATGCAGCCAATAAGTTGAAGGTTGAGGGATTAATGGGTCAAAATTTAGACTTAATATAGGTTTTATATGATATTGGCTTTACCAGATTAAAGTTGGGCAGAGATTCAATGTATTCTGGGTTTGTATGATATATATATTGTCAGAAGATATCTAATAAAATGTCTAGTTTTGTGTAGGCCTAGCCTACACCCAAATGTGCAAGTAGGTTTTGCACTTAATTGTTCCAAAGGGATCTACAAAAATTTGTGTAAAAGGGATCTGTATTCTAAGTGTATGATTCACCAGGTCAAAATTTTGACTTGATATAGGTTTTTTATTATACCATATTTACTAGTTTGAAACTCATGCAGAACTTTAATGTAATATGGGTTTTTGTAAATGTGAAACATGTCCATTCGGGTGCAGGCTTGATAAACACCAAAATTTGCAAACAGTGTCTACGCTAAAATGTGCAAAAAGGTTGAGCACTATAAGGGTAATAGTTTATTAAGTCAAAAATTTGACTTAATTTGGGTAATGGGTTTTTCTAATTAAAGCTTAGGTAGAGCTTGTGATGTACTACCAGATTTATTGGAAAATCACATAGATATTGAGCGTGTAATGGATTTGTATATGTGTTTGAAGTAGGCAAATGCAACGATAGAGATGGCAACAAAAACAAAAAAAAATCTTGCCATATTCCCCTTGAACATCAGATCACGTCAACAATTATAGGTTGGAAAGAAAGGTTGCAAGGCATATACCTAGTCCTGGAGCAAATCTAGTGGCTATCCTTGTAGAGGTGTGCTTCTTTTACAAGCAGCACTTGGATGGTTGTCGGTGATGGCCTCCTAGTGTAGCACCATGCACGATGACATCCTCCTAGTGGGTGGAAATGGCATATGTGCCTCTACATAATCTACACAGACAATCAAGAACTGCTCGTCACACTCCAAAGCCTATGGGAAGGAGTTGTCTCTTCATACGTCAACATGATAATGTTGACTTACTCTCCCTTGTTGTCTCTGCCTTTGACAGGTAAGACTTACTTGGGTTCTCACGTTACCACAACTGTGAAAGGACAACAATTGTGAGAGCTTGTTTTTGTGTCTCTTTGAAAGCCTAGACTATCCTCCTTTATATAGGATGGCTACAGCAAGGTTTCTAGATCATTTGGGGGTCAAAGAGACAGAATTTTATGAGTTTTCCAAAGTATATGAACAATGAACCGATTGGTTCATCACTTAACCAATCGGTTCATAGGTGAAATGGTTGGTTCAACACTTGAACCTGTCGGTTCATTATGTTTATTCACAAACAAACTAGCTTTTAATATCTGGTTAATGCACAACCTAACGTCAACATCAATCCTTGATCCAGTCTTACTTATCTCCCAACTGGTTAGTTCACAACCTGAATCGGTCGATTCATGTTTGTGAACTAGTCAGTTCACTAACTAAATCGATCATTTTAGATTCAAGTTAGCCAAATGTTGTTTAAGTTGATTACCTAAATACTTTAGTAATCAAGTGAAACCTTATTCAGAAGTAAACTCCTATTCTAGGTGTATCCTATGCATGTGACCTTATAGGTCCCAAATTACGTTAGCAGTGAATGTCCATAACTAATTAATGACATCACAAGCAATGAGCGGTATCTAGCAACAGATCATTGCTACCCAAGTAATTGGAAAGTTGGAGAACAACTTCAACCAACAATTTGTGATTAGTGTTATAGTGATTGTATAGTTCCTTTGTCTCTAATATCCAAATTGAACTCGAGACATGAAATTGTCATCCTCTCAACATTCAACCCATGTTCCTTGAACTAGAGCAGACTGTCTGAGATGCATGTGAGTCACATGTCATATATTGATTCACATAAGTATGACCATATGTCTCTCAGTCTCTCTTATCAAGTGGCCCAGATATCACCTCTATTAGGAGGGACAAATCACATCTACATCACTCACAGTCAATCTTTGTGTGTCACAATGTACCTGAGCATCACTTTCATGGTAACTCTATTCAAGATCATGTTGGATAATTTCAAAATACATTGAAGGACATGTGATGAGTCAGGTTTAAGAACCACAATCACCGTTATCATTATGTGAGTTAATTCTGACTATCATTCAAAGGTTCCCATGCACCACTCTCAAGGTGGGTCTGTCTGGTACATTATTCTTTAAAAAGTACCTATGTTCTTGGTTTGATATCATATCATGGCTGATGAGATTCTATCATCAACTAACACACACTCTAGCCTTATGTGTTATTGTTGTCTATTACCTTCCACAATAACATCCGACTAGGGACATAACAAGAATCTATGTACTCTTATCATACATGTGATCTCATTGTTCAGGTCCTCAACCTGAAGACATATGTCATTAAGTAACATAATTCTTTAGACATCTATCTTGTTATACTATTATCTCATTACTGAAAAAACATAGAGATGAAGATTGCCTTTATTATTAATCAAATAGTTTACAAGATATACCATTACAATCATCATATGATTGGCTCTCTGGGAATATATACCAATAGACTCCCACTTGCACTTAGAGACAATCACCCATGAATTTAATGCCAAGTGATCTAACACAACCTTCATGCTTCTGTTGTGAAAGTGCTTTTATCAAGGGATCAGTCACATTGCTTTCAATTGGTATTGTGTAAATCTTCACATCTCCTCGTTGTACGGTCTCTTGTATTAGATGGAATTGCCATTGTATGTGATTGAAATGCTGATGTGATCTAGGTTCTTTAGCTTGTGCAATAGCTCCATCGTTGTCACAATACAACTCTACTACATCGGTGATTCTTGAAACCACTCCAAGTTCAGTGATGAACTTCTTGATCCAAATAGCTTCCTTTGTTGCATTGGAGGTAGAAATATACTCAGCCTTGGTTGTAGAATTAGAAATTGTTTCTTGCTTGGAACTCTTCCACCTTATAGCTCTATTCTTAAGGAAAAACACAAATCCAGATTGTGATCTATAGTCATCTTTGTCAGTTTAGAAACTTGCATCAGTGTAACCTTTAACCACCAATTCTTCCTTACCATTGTATATAAGGAACTAATCCTTAGTTCCTCTCAAGTACTTAAGGATGTTCTTAATGGCAGTCCATTGGTCTTCACTGATATCTGACTGGTATATGATCATCTTGCTCAAGGCATACAATACATTAAGATTAATACATAACATTGCATACATGATAGATCCAATTATAGATGCATACAAAATCTCACTCATGTGTTCTCTTCCTTCAAAAGAAGTATGACATTGAGCTCTAGAGATAGTAACACCATGAGACATGGGTAGTTTCCTCTCTTTGAGTTCTCCCTGTTGAACCTCTTCAACACTTTGTCAATGTGTGTGCTCTATCTTAGGCCAAGAAACCTTCTAGATCTATCTCTATCGATCTTGAGTACTAAGATATAGTATGCTTCACCTAAGTCCTTCTTAGAAAATGTATTTCCTAGCTAGGTTTTTACCATTTGTAAAGTAGGGATGTCATTCCCCATCATTGGTATGTCATCTACATACAATATGAGAAATACAATCATGCTCCCACTAACCTTCTTGTAAATACATGGTTTGTCTTCATTTTGACTAAAGCCAAACTCTTTAATTGTTTCATTAAATTGAAGATTCTATCTCTAAATGTTTGCTTCAATCCATAGATTGACCTTTTTAGCTTACAGACTTTATTTGCATCCTTTGGCTTTATAAAACCCTAGGGTTGTGTCATGTACACATCCTTAAAATACATTCATGTTAAGGAATACCATTTTAACATCTATCTACCAAATCTCATAGTCATAATAAGATGCAATGGCAAGCATGATCCTTATGGACTTACCCATGGAAATTGGAAAAAAGGTTTTATCATAGTAAAAACCTTGAACTTGTATGAAATCATTTGCAACCAATTAGCCTTTGTAAGTTTGTACATTACCATCTATGTCAGTCTTCTTCTTGAATACCCACTTGCACCCTATGGGTTTTATCCCTTCAGGTGGATCCACCAAGGTCCATATCTTGTTGGTGTACATGTATTCCATCTCAGATCTCATGTCCCAAAGCCATTTGGCAGACTCTGGTCCCTTTATAGCTTCTAGGTAGGTTGTTGTCTCATCATCAATGATGAATTAATTTCCTTCTTGAGTCACAAGATAACCAAATTTTTTAGGCTCAAGGCATGTCCTACTAGATCTATGAGGTTCCTATGTTACATGAGGAATTTGAGATTCCACAGTAGTTTTCGACTCTCTATGTTCCTCATGTACCTCTATTGGTACAGTGTTTTCTTGTTGGTCTCAAACCTCTTTGAGTTCTACTTATCTCCCACTGATTCCCTTGGAAATAAACTCTTTTTCTAGGAATGCAACATCTCTAGAAACAAATATTTTTTTATCATATGGAATTATAAAAGTAGTATCCTTTGGTTTCCATAGGATACCCAATAAAATAACATTTATCCTATTTGGGTCCAAGCTTTTCGGGAAACTACTTTCTCACATAAGCTTCACATCCCCAAATCTTCATAAAAGACACATTGAAACACTTCCCATACCATATCTCATATGGTGCATTTTGAATCGATCTAGATGGTACATGATTTAGTGTAAACTTGCAGTTTCTAGAGCATGTCTCCATAATGGAGTCAGAAGATCAACAAAACTTATTATTTATCACACCATATCTATTAATGTATGGTTCTTTCTTTCTAATACACCATTATGTTGTGGTGTTCCAGGTGGAGTCCGTTATGATATAATAACACACTCTCACAGAAGATCCTCAAATTATTGTCTTAAGTACTCTCCACCTCAGTCAGAATGAAGTGCTTTAATACTTTTACCAAGTTGATATGTACTTCATTCATGAATTCCTTTAACTTTTCAAGGGTTTTTTACTTATGTTTCATCAAGTGGGCATAGCCATACCTACTGAAGTCATCAATAAAGCTAATGAAGTACTGGTAACCACCTTTAGCATTTGTTCAAATGGTCCACATACATCAGTATGTATGAATCCCAATAGATCACTCACTCTCTCATATTTTTAAATATGTGGGGGTGATGGGCGTGAATATCCTTACGCCCTAATGAGGGATTGATGTGTAGATAATTGAGACCTCTCAATCCTTCATTATAAATGATGGGATGGATGTATCATGAATCTCCCAATGATGATGAATGTCGGGATTGATGTGTAGATAACTGAAATCTCTAAATCCTGAAGAGAGTGCATGTTGCAGTTGTAGCTCTATAGCGAAGTTTCCAATATACCCTGGAAAGCTATTTAGCAGTTGACACAAGATGTCCTACTTGTGGTCTCGCACTAACCAAGACAAGTGAGGTCATGACAGTCGACGCTTCCATTGACCTTGTATGGTACCGATTTTTACTTCACAGTGGTCGGTTGGAGTATGAGCGGTATACCTCATCTCCTCAGGGCATAAGTGTGATTGTAAAATGTAATCAGTCGTGTAGCATATTTGCTTAAGGATGGAATACAGATATCATTGGTTGATGCTACATTTCTTAATTCATCTTAAATGGATAGATGTTATATATGTTCTTAATATTCCTTATAAAATGAATAGACAAATTGCTACTTTATATAGCTGCAATGTTTCATAAGATGATATTGCTCTATTCTGCTTAAACAGTGATTAAATCCTACTTATTAATATAAAAGAATCCTCTGCTCAATTTATTACTATTTATCTACAATTATAATATTGTTGGCGGAGAGTTATATCTCTCGCTGGGACATGGGTCTCACCCCGTTGGTCACCAACATTTTTAGGTGGACGCAGACGAGGAGGTAGGGACCATACAACAGAGGGAGGACAACAACATTAGGGGCAGTAGTAGCATCTCAGGTTGAGTGTACTGTCTATCATGTCTTGTAGATATAAGTCATATGAGTTGTCTCTGTACTCTCAGGTCCTTGGAGTTAGTACTTAACAGTTTTATGAACAATCTGAGATTTTGGCCTGAATGCCTCGAGGTTTTATGTTGCTTATGTATAGTTTGGCAAGGCAACTATTATATGTTATCCTCGATATGAGATGGTACATGGTATGTACAATGTGAACCATGATGTATGTAGTGCTTTGGTTCTCTTATTAAGAGTTTCCTAGAAATGGATCTCTTTGCAAAATGGTTTTAATTTTTAGTGATATTTGTCAATCCGCTGCTTATGGTTATTCCACAATTATTTCACTGGTGACGATTTGATCTTTAGTCAGATCGTCAAAATTATTATGACAAGTAACTAAGTAGATAAATTAACATACTAAGTAGATTGAACAAAATTAACTAAATGGCATATATCTCATGGATGAAGTAAATAGAGAAATGATGTACACTTTCCAATGAGTAATAGAATAATTAATAATTTTAAAAAGGAATATGAAGAACATGTATAACTATTATAAATTAAACAGTATAAAAGGAATCAAGGCTTCATTTAATATTTCTGTGTTTGATCCTATACATGCACACTACACTGTTGATTACATATTTATTATGCCCTGAGGATTTGAGTCGTACCACCCAAATCCAACCGACCACTGCTAAGTCAAAATCGGTGACATACAAGGTCAATGGCATTACCAGTTAAAGGAGCTTAGGTCATCTTGCCCAACAAACAAGATTTGCGTGTCTTTATTGATTTGAGTTCAAAACACTTGGATAACTATCTTTATGGAGTCTAGAAATGTGTTTCTCATTGATGTGCGCTAAATGACAATGCCAAAGGTATGTCTTATTTGAGTTATTGAGTTTTAATCTTTCGATATTTATGTTATAAACATTTGTCTCCAAATATAGCAAATAAAAACCATAGGACATTGGGTCACTACCATAAAATATCTCATCTTTTGAAATAGAACATTGACCATTCTTTGTATAAAATTCAAATTCATTCGTATCCATACAAGATACAAAAATAACTTTTATATTAATGGTAGGTACAAAATAGTAGTTCTCTAACTCTATTACAAGCTTTGTGGATAGAGATAAATGATAGGTTTCAACTACCGCGGCAGCACCTCTTACTCCATTTGCAATGTGTAGTTTGACCTCACCCATTCTTAAAGGCTTGCGTCTTTTCATATCCTACATATTCAAACATATGTGAGATCCACATCCAATATCAAGTACCCATGATGAAGAAGTAGACATTTTTATCTCAATAACGTAAATACCTAAAGTGGAGATCTCCTTCCCCTCCTTTTTCTTCCTCAAATCCTCCAGGTAAAGTGGGAAAAAAATTCTAGTTTCTTGGCTAGTGATCATGGTGACAATTGCCTCCTTTGGTCACCCCTCCCTTTGCTTTGAGTGTAGAAGACTTGGGTTTCTATCCATATTTAGAAATCTATTTAGCTTTGCCTTTGCCCTTGGACTTCCCCTTTCCTTTGTTGATCATCATCATGGATTTGGGTTTGTCCTTCTTCATTTGCGCTTCTATAATTCTCAACATGCCAAGCAATTCTGGCAAATGGTTGTCAAAATTGTTCATGGTGTAGTTCATGACGAAGTGGTTGTATGATTCTTGCAGTGACTGCAGAATCACATCTGTGGCCAACTCTTGACCCAAGAGAAATCTCAGTCTAGAAAGGTCTCCACATACCCAATTAACTTGAGCACATGGGGACCTACTAGATCTCCTTCTACCATATTGCACTTGAACAATGCCTTAGAGATATCATATCTCTCTTTCTTGTCTAATCTTGGTACATGTTCTTGAGATGTGTTACCATCTCAATAACATCAATGTTCCCATGATGTCTCTGCAACTCGTAGTTCATTGACCATAGCATCAGGCACTTTCCATCTATGGCATCTTTTGAGTGCTTCTTGTAAGCATCTCTATCAGCCTTAGGTTCAGGGGGAGCGGGTTCATGTGGCTCTGGTATTTCAAGGACATAGAGTTTGCGCTCTTGCTTGAGAATGATTCTCAATGTCATAAATCAGTCATGAAAATTATTTTTGATCAACTTGTTTGTCTCAAGGACCGATCACAAAAAAGATGTGTTATTGGCTGTCATTTATTTCTAAAAAAGAAATTTGCAATTCGTAAAAACTCTTTTTATTTAATTTGATTAAAAGAAAATTTGACGATATTAATTAGGTCTTTCATTATTTATTGCTCCCACTATTTGTTCAAATTGATAGCCCTCATATGTCAATTTGGAAGATTGCAGTGTACAACCTTCTAGTAAGCCAAGACCCAAAACAATTAAGTTATTACCCAGCCTACGCCAACATCCATAACTAATTATTAAGGTAAGCAACATTTGTCAATTGCATCTCATGAAATTCTTGGATAGATGGTATGCACAACGCCTTTCCATAGTTTATTTGCATGCTTCTATGCACTTAATCCCATTAAGATCACCTAGTTAAACCTGACCCAAAAGTCAATACAATAGTAAGCCCACATAACTACCATCATACTTCTACGAGATAGACTGTGCACAACGCTTGGCATACCCATGCTTAGTCGATCAAGCTTTTCATGTGTGTTGCTTATAGAAAGCATCTGAGAATTAATATTGGATTAACATATTTTATATAAATACATATATATATCCAATCACCACATACTAATAATATGTATCATCTACATACTATATCCACAAATGAAACATACAATCATAAAGTATGAGCGATGGTTATAGACATACTAATGCAATTCTTTGGAGCCACAAAGAATTGTTACCACCTAAGATCTAGATCATATGTAGCAATCTGTACTGAAAAAATATGTCACCAGAACCAGTCTGGCCAATCGACTCAACCCTTGAGTCAATCGGTTGGCCTCCTAATCGATAAATTGGTCTCTTAAATTGGTCGAAAGGCCTCCAGTTCAAGTGGCATATGGACTCCTCTAGTCAATCGGTTGGTCCACCAGTCGATCAGTTGGGCTACCAGCTGATATGGAAATTGGATATTTTTATAGAAAGGAAAGCATTAACTTACATATGGAAAAAGAGAGAGAGGCTCAGTATGCAAACTGGATATTTTTTTTAAAATAGGAATAAAACCATGCACACATATCCAGGGGGTATTGGCCATAACCACGCTTACATCCACCATCAAAATATTTTAGGGAGATGTGTATAAAATGCATATATAGGGATCATTTGTGGTGTTTAATCAGATATGCACAATAATCATTTTCAATATTCACATTGTATGCAATAGAATAAATGATAAAATAAAAATTTGATTATATTGATTAAGTCTCAAAATACAATAAATTGATGTGGCTTGGATACCATTATAGAGACATATGGCAACAGAGATGGTAGAGGAAATAAAAATGTTCTTGCCATATTCCCCTTGAACATTGGATCACATCACAACTACAGATTTGGAAGGAAGGTTGTGAGGCATAAACCTAATCCAGGAGTAAGTCTAGAAACTACCCTTGTACGGATGTCCTTCTTTTACAAGTAGTACGCAGACAATTGTCAGTGTTGGCCTCCTGGTGTAGCACCGTAGTCAGAGGTCGACGACATCCTCCTAGTGGGTGGCAACTGCCTCCATGCCTCCATGTAGTCTACGTGGAATGCAGAGAACTCCTTGTCACACTCTAAAGCTAACAGGAAGGAGTTGTACTTTCAAATGTCAATGTGTTAGCATTGACTTGCTCTCCCTTATTGTCTCTCCCTTGTTGTCTCTCTTTTTTATGGGTAAGACTTGCTCAGGCTTTCACCATACCACAACTATGTAAGGACAAAAATTTTCATATCTTATTATTGTGTCTCTTGAAAGCCTAGATTGCCTCCCTTTATATAGGATGGCCAGAGTCAGGGTTTGTAGATCATATGGATGTCAAAGAGACAGATTTTCATGGATTTTTCAGAAGCTATGAATGATGAAATGGCCAGTTCATCACTGAACCGAATGGTTCATAGGTGAAATAGTTGGTTTAACACTCAATCATGCACTTGTGATTAGGTTTATATTGAATAAAATATGACTTCGAGCCCTAGTTGACTAGTGCACACATTGGTTATGTTGTGGTATTATATTAGGGTTTGATATGGATAATGGAAGTTGTGTGATTTACTTGGTATATTTCACATTGAGTTTGACATTCATTTTTGGTTAATTATGATATGTTAAATGTAATAACTCAGGATTCTATGAATATGTCAAATAAGTAATTTTACCACCGATTTTATCCTAGAGGTATTTGTTGATAATAAGACATTACACCTAAATATCCATCAAATATGGATTCTAGGATAAGAAGATATCAATTGAGCAAATTGAGTGAATAATATTATTTTAAACGAATTTGGAAAGAGAATGTTTCATTGATTCTCCTAATGCATGTAGTGCATTTAGACCAAATGATGACTATAAATTATGCTTATCTTTATCACTTTAAAGATTTAGGAGGGGATGGTTGAGGATAGCCATATATATATACATATATATATATATATAGACACACACACACATATATATATATGGAGTCAGGCTAGAATACACTCGAGTGTATAGATCACGCCATATATATATATATATATATATATATATATATATATATATATATATATATATATATATATATATATATATATATATATATATATATATATATATATATATATATATGAAAATTATGACTTTTTTTCTGGGTCAAACGAACTTCATGAACCTCAATGTGGCCACTAGAGGTATGGAGGTAATATAATGAGGTTCCATCCAATGACAACTAGGTGCTCGATTTGAATGACTGATACTCAACATACCCATCACTTACAAACACTGGTAGTAGATCATTTGCATTTTGTAGGAGCTAATATGTGCACAAGGATCCACCTTTAAAGGCCTCGGGGATAAGCTCTCTCTTCTCCATAAAGATCCATCGTTAGACATGAGTGGGTGCTTTTTTGGGAGCCCAGAATCCCGCGAAACCACATATGGTTTACGTTAGGGTCTTTTCTTGTCTGTTATGAACATAGTATTGATAGCAATGGTTCAACAACAGAGGACCTCTAGATCCACTAATCATAGCGAGGCTATATTATACACATATTTGAGCTGCATGAATAAAGGGAGGACCCCATGTGGACCCTTTGACCAAATCAGGGCACTAGACCTCAAGGTGCCCCCTTCAGCGAGATCAACATTGGTCAATCAAATCTTACTTGGAAGACTAAGATTTTATTTGTTAATTTTGTTTATTGAGAACTACACGTTCTAGACATGCATATGAATATATTAAGATGTAATGGTATAATTAAGTATTTTAGACCTTTACCATGATAACTTGATTAGAGAAGATAATTTGTTTTTCATATTCTACAAACTTATGAATGTTGAGGGTATCAATAAATGAACACAAAAAAATCTTCATAGATATCAAATAGTTGGAAGTTTATATCAAACATTTTTCTACTACTGGATATGAGTTTTAATTATATTATATGATAAAATTAGTCAAAGGTGACAACTGATTCATATAAATAATATTCAGTGAAAACAAACATCTTGTGTTATGAATTATTAAAACTTTATTTTCCTTCTCTAATGTCACAATACGAACTATTATGGGCTTGGAGTCATGATAAAGTTAGTTAATACAAATTACTTTCAAAATAGTGGATCGATGTGTGTAGTTAAAGACCAATTAATCTAATGAAAATTGTTTAATCTAATAGATGGTGAGAAAATTATGTCAGGCTCCAGCAATTGTATAGAAGTAAAAAATGGACTCCAATTTGTAATATACTAAACACAAGATTATTAGAGGAAAATTGTGGATGATATTGAACTCTTAAAATTTGAAAATATTAGTTATGGAATTATCTTTAGAGTTTGATATGGTATATGACATAAAATTAGAGAGACGATTTCATATATAACTGTAATCTAGTTAGGTTTGAAACCTAGAATACTATGAGATCTTGGAAATTTTTCCAAATAAACCTAATAATTCGAATCATAAGACATGGATTTTAGGGTTTTTGTGAAACTTAATACTAAAAGAGACTCTTAAGTTGGACAAGGAGTCCCTAATAAGCTTCTAAACCAGGAATAATAATAACAATCCTACTGTAGTTATGTTTAAGTTCCTTTGGCTAGGTGTCAAACTAACTTTATGATGACCCAAAATAATTACAAGTCAATGTACATGGTTAAATCTTTGATTCAAGCTTAGGTCCATTTGGGATAAGTTCTTGATATATATGCCTCTTGAATTATTTTATTTTGATATGCTTGGATATTTTAGTAGATGGTTTTATATCATTGAAATGATGTTAAATTCGTATTAGTTGTCTACGGTACATAAGCAAATCATGACCATAAATGATATTTAATTGTTTATCATTGCTTGGGAGTTTGAGGAATACTAATTGAACTCTTCCAACACTTGATAGTCTACTATTTATTAAGTTGTTTTAAAAAAATAACACAACTCCTATTCTTATTTAGAGATCCCCTCCATTCATAGAGGCAAGTATATATACATTACTCCATTTAAGAATTGATTTTTTTAGTATTATGAACCTATAAACATTTAAGAAATATTGAATTTATGAAACTAAGAAAATTATCTAGTTCTATAGTGGTTCAATAAAGGAGAATTACTCACATAAAAATGCAATGCTTTGATCTTGTGAGACTATTATAAAAGATATATATTTTCATTCATGGTATTTTCCCATCCTTTTATTATATATGTGAAACCTTAGTAAAGACTATATTATTTGCTTTTGTGCCAAAATTCAACATGTTGCCATACTTAATTTTCTTGTTTATAGGATTGTTGACACCTCAATTTCAAGATCCCATAAAATCCTTGCTATTTGAGTTATTTACATAATTTGAGTCGAGTTAGGGCAAAATGAGTGGAATCCCCAATTCCTCCAAAAGGAATCAAACATGGAGTCACTAGATACATTTTGGTCAGTTCAGAGTGTAAAACCAATTTGCACAAAGTTCAGACAAGATGTGGACCCACATCAAACTTAGCAAAACCTTAAATTTTGATCCTAATGGGTCCTAAAACTTAATGGATAAAATTTACTCATTATCTAGGTTAAGGTGAGACCTAACAAAAATCCCACTTTGACCTTACTAATTGTGGGTAGAAATCCAGTTTGCACCCAGATTAGAAAAAATGCAAACCTTATCCTTTCTGGAATGTAGAGAATGAAATGATTTTACACTCAAATGTGTCAAATCAGACCACACACACTTTGGGTTCCCTTTTACAGACCACACCTAGGTGCTGAGGAGTTTCACACCGAGATATATCAAACCAGACTACACACATTTCAGGTCCATTTTTACAGACGACAACACACCCAGATGTGTCAAACCAGACCGTACACATCTTGGATTCCCTTTTAGTAAGCCAGGTTGGGTGCCAGAAGATTTCATACAAAAATGTTGAAACCAATTCACATACATTTCAATTGTTCTAAAAAAGGACACTTGGGCAGAAAAGGGTTTCACACCTAGATATATCAGAACCAAACCACACACATCTTAGGTTCCTTTTCAGCAGGTCAGGCTTGGCACGAGAAGGTTTCACACAAAAATGTGTGAAACGATTCACACAGATTATATTCTATTTTTTAGAAATGAACACCAGGGTGCCAAACCCTTTTGTGCCAACAAGTGGCAACCAAATTTGTGTCTACCAAAACCATATTGGTCTTGGGAAGAGTTAGAGAGGGCAGAAGGCATCCCATGACTGTACATGGAGTGACTGGGGCATCATTTTTAAGAAAGAGGGAAAAACCACCTCCTTAAATCCCTTGACTCTAGAAAAGGAGAGAGACCCCAAAAATAAACCCTGACCCTAGGACGACTAGAGAGATCAAGAGAGACTTGAGAGAGCAAGAGAACGACTAAATATTTGGTGCAAAACCTATTTGCACTCAGAAGTGCAAAATCTATTGACGCTCAGAAGTGTGAAACCTACTCGTGTTGAGAAGTGTCAAAGCCATTGGCACCCAGAAGTGTGGAAGCGGTTGACATTGGATTGGATTGGATCTCGCCTATGATCCAACACTATTGTCGTAGACTTCCTAAAGTGCAAATCCGCTCTATGATCAGAAGTGTGAAACTCTTTTACACACGAGATGTAAAGTAAGGTGAAAGTAAAATCAAATGATTTCTTTCTTTGTCTTTTATAAAACCCTGACAATACTATACATGTTTTTGATCCTTTTATGATTTGTAAATGAGTGTGATGAATTCATATTCTTGTACGCCTTCCTTATCCATGCACAAGTCACCTTTTTTAATGATTTTTCGAGTTTTTTTTACTAAAACTCGACGACGACTCCAATTCTTTTTCCCAATTTTGATTTATAAAGAAAAAAATGGTGACTCTGATGGGGATTCCTCAAACTTAGTTGTATTTTCTTTCTTTCTTTTAGGTTTGTTAGTGTAAATTCATTTGGCACTTGTCAGTGCAATTTGGTTTCACATTAGGAACACATTTTTTATTCTTCTCTTCTTCTTTGAGTCAGAAGCAACACGACACAAATTTCATTCACGTTCATGTCACTTTTATAAGCACAAAAATGATGTTCATTTTGATAATCTTTAATTTTTGTTAGTTTCAAAAGTGCAGATTGGTTTTGCACTCAACATTTTTGTGTGACACGATTCTGGTGCAAAACCACTTGGCACTTGGAATAATTTCCATCTATTCTTTATGTCATATCTAATTAGACACAAATTATTTTCATGTCTTGGTGCATATTATAATAGCTAATATAAAGATAGTTCATGTTCATTAAGTACAAACCCTAACAGTTGAGTCCAAAAGGGTTTGACATATGATTTTTTAGGTATGATGAGGTACAAATTTTATTCACATCTAATTTCTCCACAAAGTAGTTAACAAATTGTCTACATATTCGAGTTCACTAAGTATAGACCTTAATTGCTGAGTGCAAAAGGGTTTGACACATGTTTATTCTAAAAAACCAGATTTGACCAGGCAAAAATTTTATTCACGCCTGAAATTTTTACAAGTTAGATGGTAGGAATAATATGGATTCATGCTCATAAAAATAGACTTTAAATGCTAAGTGCAAAAAGATTTGACACATGCATTTTTTTTTAAATTCAAATATGATAAGGTACATATTTTATTCACAACTAAGCTCTTCACAAATTAGATGACAGTAAGGTCTGTAATCATTCTTTTTTTTTGCAAAACTTACATTTTGAGTGTCAAAGGTTTGACACCTACAACATTATTTACATACAATTTCATATGCTTTGGTTAAATATAAGCTAGTTTAAGTCTATATCCTAGCAAGGCGCGTGATTCGATATTTTTTAAATTTTGTCAAATGTACAAATGATTACATGTTGAGTGCAAAAGGATTTGACACCTCAAACGTTATACATGTTCATTTTTACACATTTTAAACAAAACTGGACTTTTTCAGATCTTGTGAAAGCACGTAATCTAGTATTTAAAATATTTATGTCAAAATCTTTAAAATCAAATTACTGAGTGCAAAAGGGTTTGGCAACTAAAATTGTGTCAGTTTTAGTTTTACACATTCAATCAAATATGGACTAGTTTGAGTCTAGTCTTTGATAAAGCATGATGTATTTTTTAAGTGTATCTACATAATTATAATATGTTAGTTATTTAGTGCATATTGGTTTGGTACTTTTTAGTATATTTTTTTTCACACATGTACTCATATACATCATGAATAACTCAACAAATGTATGATTAGAGAAATCAATTTGAACTATATTATTATTATGATGGTTTTGGGGAGGGAAATAATTGTCCGACTAGGTTTTTTTGATAAAATTTGAGTTTACTTTTCTTTCTCGACTTTGGACAGCCGAAAGGCTGGCTGGTCTTTTAGATCTAGCATGACCCCTTCCCCTTTCTCTATTTTAACTCTTCTCTCTGGTTGTATATAACTATGTGCATGTTTGTTTACCATTCTATTGGGATACTAAACATGTAAAATCACCAAGTTGCACATGCACATGTCCTATTTTCCCATTGTCCACGAGTAACAGACTGTTGACAGTCACACTAACACTCTCAAAAGGGATCGAGGATGACTTGTATGGGTACTATGGCTACTGCCACTGCATTTGTGGGTACACACGAAGGCCCATAATGCTTCCTCCTCTCCTAGTGCCAAAGACTGGTTGCAGCCACTATAGTTGCAAGGTATACTTGGAGTAGTACCAAA
The DNA here is from genome assembly GCA_963693085.1 of Alisma plantago-aquatica. Taxonomy (NCBI): domain Eukaryota; kingdom Viridiplantae; phylum Streptophyta; class Magnoliopsida; order Alismatales; family Alismataceae; genus Alisma; species Alisma plantago-aquatica. The sequence goes on from OY856413.1 coordinate 849,504,805, forward strand.
ACTAGAAGAACCCTGATATTGAATGAAAGTAGAGATTCCATTGATACAACTAGAGAAGTTAAGGATCACCTATTCCATGTAGGTAGGTACCTTCCTAGGTAAGGATGAAAAATAAAAAATTGAAAATGGGGCTAATAGAGGGTATTTATCCTTCCATCTTACATGTTTGTTTGAGATACAATTCATGTAGTGAAATAAGATTTTGAGAAATAATCCCTATGTTAAAGCAATGGATTGAGTACAGATCCCTTATGCACAATCTAGTGGATATACCTTTTGCACAATCAGTGCAAATGCTTTTTACATGGTTGGGCGCCAATTAGGGTTTCACCACAATGGATACATGTCAGATCTACCCTAATTCAGACAGATACACAAATCCATATTACATTGAATATCTACATGAGTTTCAACCTAGTAAATATGATATTATACAAAACCCATATTAAGTCGAGATTTTGACCTGGTAAATGATTATCATTCGAGTGCAAGTTCTTTTTTCACAATTGGTGTGGATCCTTTCTACACAATTTAGTGCAAAACCTATTTGCACATTTGGGCACAAATCAAGCTTGCACTAGACAGAAAATGTGTCAGATTTGCTATGATTCAGATGTTGGTATGTATGCCCAGAGAGCTAATCATATGATAATTGTAATGACATATCTTGTAAATGATTTGATTAATAATAAAGGCAATCTTCTCTATATGTTTTTTCAATTATGAGATAATAATTATAACATGATAGATGTCTAAAGAATGATGTTACTCGATGACATATGTCTTCAGGTTGATGACCTAAACAATGAGATTATATGTATTATATGAGTTCATACATTCTTGTTATGTCCCTAGTCAAATGTTATTGTGGAATATTATATACAACAATAACACATAAGGCTAGAGTGTGTGTTAGTTGATGAAAAAATCTCATTAGTCATGATACATTATATCAAACCAAGCTCATATGTACTTGTTAAAGAAAAGTGTATAATACATACTCACCTTGAGAGTGATGCATGAATACCTTTCTATGGTAGTAAGAACAAAATTTTATAGTGATAGTGGTTATTGTGATTCTTAGACTTGAAGTTACTACACTCATCACATGTCATTCAATGTATTTTGACATTATCCAACATGATCTCGAATAAGGGTACCATAAAGGTGATGATTGGGTACATTGTGACACATGAGGATTGACTCTGAATGATGTAGATGGGATTTTTCCCTCCTACTGGAGTTGATATTCAAGTCACTTGATAAGAGAGATTGAGAAATGTACGGACATACTCATGTGAATAAATATATGATATGCAATCTCACATGCATATCAGACAGTCTTCTCTAGTTCAAGGAACATGGATTGAACATTGAGAGGATGACGATTCCATGCCTCAAGTTCAATCTGGGTATCATAGACAAAGGAACTATATGATCAGTGTAACACTAATCATGGATTGTAGGTTGAAGTTGTTCTCCAACTTTCCAATTACTTGGGTAGCAATGACGTGTTGCCAGATATCGCTCATTGCTTGTGATATAATAAATTAGTCATGGACATTCAATACCAACATAATTGGACATATATGGTCACACACATAATATACACCTCGAGTAGGAGTCTACTCATGAATAAGGTTTGACTTTATTACCAAAGTATTTATGTAATCAACTTAAACAACAATTGGCTAAATGGAATCTAAAATGACCAGTTCAGTTAGTGAACTGACCAATTCAGAAACACGAACTAACCAGTTCAGGTTGTGAATTGACCAATTCAGAGATCAGTAAGACTGGATCAAAGATTGATGCTAACGTCATGTTGTACATTAACCAGATATTAAAAGACAATTTGTTTGCAAATAGGAAACATAGTGAACCAACCGATTCACGGTGGCATTTATCCTAGAATTGAAACAATCAAAAGATGACATTTGGTATACTATTGAAGTCGTCAAACAATAAATTGAGGTTGAAGGTATCAACCTAGGTCGTAGTATTTGATATTGATAGACATCATCATGTGTGATGGATCTCATCGTCAACCTTGATCTTTAATCATCGCTTAGGAATTAAAACCCTAAAAATTGAATTTTTTTTAAATGTCTTGATGTTATAGTAAGAACGTGTCTACATCAACTTAATCCATAACTTAGTGAAAGTCTTATTAACTTGATTTAATCCATAACATATTCTTTACCAAACCCAGGGGTCTAACTAGCAGTCTAGATAGTGTGCTTAGTATTTAATTATGATTTCCAACAAATGAGTCTTATCATTTATTTCAATCAAAAACTTAATTTAAGAATAAATTCTTCTACTTTATAATTCACATAATGCATCTCTAATACAGACAGGAACACTCACGTGAACACACAAATGCATGCACTCTTAAGCATGCATGTGTCTCATCATCCTTGCATACATATGTATGGTCATACACATGCACAAAAACAACCCACAAACACAAAAACACACTTGTATGTGTCTATGCACACACACATACACATAGAGATGCACATATGCACATGTACACGCATATGTATGTAGTTTTCTCATACACAAGCATATATTGGTGGTTGCACAAATACATGTGTATGCCCAAACATAAGTGCATGCATGCACAGAGACATACGGATGCACACACACATAAAGAGAGAGGGATGCTAAGTCATCTAGTAACTTCACCATTATGGTCAGCAACCTATAATTTGTGGTTCACTTAGTTGATGATAATTAATTACTTGGGTATTCAACGTGATAATATGAATTCAATGAGAAAATCAAGGTATAGAGTAGCATAATTTTTTCAACCTAGTTGTATCCACATTTTGTTAGTTTTTTATCCACTATCCCAATTTTAGGTTCTTAAATGATCTGAATGAAACTGTCCAAAATTGAGTGAATTGAAGCACCACATATCTATTCAAGGAAAGTAAGACAAAGCAAAGAGAATATATTTGTATTTTGATTTTGGTTACATATGTCATGATCACAACTATTATGCATGCACTTAGTGAAGATGTACCAACATACACCATGCTAAGGTCGTAAAGGCCACTATGATCTATTTGTGAAGATAATATCAAGATTTTACAAAAATTCAAGTTATCTCCTCTGTTGTGTTGCGATTATACCTGCTTGCACGATTTATCCTTATAAAGAGTTACATCCCAGTTGCAAGGCATTTTATAGTTGTGATGCAAGTTGATGTGTTCAATAACACCTAGAGAGGGTAAGGATGGAAAAAAGTAGGGGGACGGGGGGCAAGATAATGAGGTCAAACAATAATAAGATTCATTTTGATGTCCAACCATAGTACATATATGTGGATACCATGTTATGCAATTGATGTTGTGTTGGTTGACATAATCTTCAACCCTAGAGATCAATAGTCCCATTTATTAAACCAAAATTGCAATAGCTTCGTGGAACGCTAAATAAATACTCATGGGAGTGCTTCATTACCAACTATAACTTGAAACAATTTTGAGAATACATGACAAAATTTCAATGTGACAATCTCATTCCCTAATCTCTCAATCGATTTGATAGATGATATGCTTTTATATTCTATGCTTTGTGATTTGTATAAATCATCATATAAATTTTCAAGGCCTACAACTTGGAAGTTATAGTCTAGAGAGGGAATACTACTTATTTTACGCAATACCAACTTCAAATAATCATGAGGAAAAACGACGTCATTAAAATCACAATAAATTTGATTCTTGCTTTTACATGATGTGACTAAAATAAATTAAGACTAACATGAATTTAATCTATTTGTATAATGAACCAAGGCAAATCAAACTAAAAATGACATCTCCAAAAATTTACATTTTTGACTTTGTAGGAACATCGACAAAAGAAAATGTGTGGTAGTAAAGACAATAATGACAAACATTGAACCTCCACTCAATGTTACTATGTAGTAACCAAGTTTGCAAACAAATGTAATGAATGCTCAAAAGCAGTGTGCAAAGTTGGACTACAACCCAACTACTCAACAGAACCTAAAAAATATTTAACAAGCCCAACAAGACTACAATGCCAAGAAACATTGTACATGTTTTATCAAAGCTTCATTTGGCAACAAGTGCACATCAATTTCAAACTTAATTAGTTAAGATAACTCATTGATAGTCTTTAATCAAAGCAATGATAATCTTAAGATTGCTTAATCTAAACATGGTATACTCAAATTTGTATAGAAAAGCCTTTAGCATAATTTTCCTTCGATGTGTCTATATTATAGAAGTTCTTAAACATTAAATGACCCAAACTTGCACATTAGAATATTTTTTATGAGTAACCCAAGGGGTGACCCCCTAGTGCCACAAACACCACCCTAGCCCCAAGACAATTTGCAAAGAAAAAATAACAATTCCTAATAAAGAACTACATCACTTCATAGTCAACCTTGAACTCATCTACCAAGCCATCTTCATCCAATTGTTATATGTTATAATCATTAACAGAAAAAATGGTGTAACCCACTCCAACCCAAAACAAATTTTTGTTACACTCATCCACATGTTAAAGACCTAAAACATCAAAGCCATCAACTCAATTTCTATCAATCAATATTGAGAGACTGACTCTATGAAGTAAATTCATAACAGCCACTCATGCAACAAGAACAATTTTGGATAGAGTTTGAAGCAGATTTTGTTAGCAATATTGTTGGCAACCAGTACATAAACATTTGAAGAAGTATAAAGAAAAATATAACTATTAATCATGTCATAAAACCATTTCGTTTAGAGGGCAACTTCAGGAAGAAAAACAAATTGATAAAAGAAACTGATATATCAAAAAGATAAAAACAAAATTAATTGATCTACGCAAATACCTTCCATTAAAATGATAAATAGAAAAATAAACAAATAGAGTATACACTTCAAGATAGTTCGTTCAAACACTAAATCATCAATAATCATTATGAAAAAACTCCATTGAGGTACAATTGAATATTGTGAGCAAGCAAACATGTTGGCCAGGACTTGATTCTTATATAGCACGTCAAGATATAATTATGGGTCATGGATTATCAACTTTTAACCCATAGCTGAAAACCCAAATACACGTCTGTAATACAAACATTGCCAGCTTTCAAGTTAAGAATAAGCATGTCCCTACTGTCTGGTTATTTACAAAAGTGTAGCCATGGTTTGTGACGTATCAACAAAGTTGTCACCCAACACAGGTGGGTGTGATTCCAAAATGAATGAAAAAATATACACATCATATACAAATGCAGATTGATTGTGGTCAACTTGTATGTGCAGCTCACCAACAGATTACCGCAGCAATCGCCCCAATATCTTATGATAGATAAAATTGAAAACAGCATAAAATTTCCAAGTACTCCGCGGGGTCATCAACAACCATGGTTAGAATGTGCTTCAAGTAGAATGCACCAAACCCATTTCTTAGTTGTCTGCAAGGCTTCTTAGTGCTACAGGAACATCAGTAACATGTTAGCGGGTGGGGGTGGAAACGCAAATTTTAATGCCATCTTTTGGTGCTGAATGACAAATGGGGCCGAAGTTCAATCATCATCCTCAAAAGCAATAGCCATCTTTCTTTTTGAATGCATGATTTTAGGAGCAACTTTCCCCAAATCATCATCAGAAGAATCTTCCAGCTCTTTCATATTACTATATTGGTGAATTCCTTGATGATATTGACTTGCATCGTGATGGAAAGAGGAAGGGTGTCCATGATTAATTACATCACCTTCATTAACCCCATCGTCAAGATTGCCTTCCACTGGGATAGGAATATTCACAGTGTTGTCTATATTTCCAACTTGTGTTCTTGTAGGATCACCAGAGTTCCTGCAAGACCAAGATGATAAGGAGAAAATAATGGTATCTGATTAGCAAATATGAAACTACAATAAGAAAGGAAATCAAATCTACAACAGATGCGGGCAACAATAGCTAGAGCGAATTCGTTACTTCTGATATTCACTCCAGATGTTAATGAGAACAAAAGAAAGTTATTCACTATTAGTTTAGTCAAACAGGGATTTATTTGTTGGACATACACCCAAACTTTGACAGACTAGGGTACTACTGTGGGTCTCGTGACACTGAATTTATAAATAAAAAAATCATAGTGAGCAATTATAGGACAGAGAGAATTAGAAAGAGTGGTTTATCAATTTATCAAATACTAAAATTGGGCTGAAGGCCACAATTGCAACTTGTGCCTTGACAAGATGGTGCCGTATGCAACCACATATTTGGGGTTTTTTTCATATTCCCTTCTCGCATGATACAAGACTTAGTATGGAACTATGGATTTAGCCAATTGATCAATAGGTACTAGGCAGTATTGATGGTGAATGTGCCTATAAAGTTTTATTTATAACCATATCAAGTCATGTCATTTGTATCTGACAGTTTTTAGCCACACTGCCTTGTCATTTAAATATCCTCCTCCCCCTCCACGTACTGCTCTTTTTTATTTCCTCCTCCCATATTGCTCTTACAGCCTTACATCCTCCCCCGGCTGCTCTTTTATCACCCCCAGCTTCTTATTTTCTTTTTTTATCTACTAACTCATGTTCCTTTGAACCATAGTAACAAAAGTCTCCAAATTTTACAAAAAATCGGCGATTTTTCACGATTTTATAGGCTCCCGAGTATTCACCACGATTACTACGACGGTTGCCGATTTTTCATGACTTTTCACGATTTTTCTCGCTTTTTCGTGATTCATACAATTTTTCACAAATCTTCGTGACTTTTCACGATTTTTCTCTTTTAAGTCATTTGCTCTCTTTTTTTATCGAACCATATACAAAGAACTACAGATATACACTAAACCTCCAACCCTCACTCTCCCGACAGTTCATTGCTATTATTCAACTATTCTTTACTTCTTTTCTTACATTTTTCACTCAATAAGATTGTATTTATAGTGACCTTAATCATTACATTTGTGTGTGTGTGTGTGTGTGTGTATATATATGTGTGTGTGTGTGTGTGTGTGTGTGTGTGTGTGTGTGTGTGTGTCTATATACTTATATGTATAGCCGACTTATTCTTGACTATTTTTGAATAGTTGACCGAACTTTGACTGAAATATATCTGTAGAAAATAAGATTGGATTGAATGGAATGGGATGATTACAAGATTGGAAGTCATCTCCTTTATATAAGAGAAGGGAGACGCCCTAAGACTTAGGACGCAAGTAATCTAAACGAGCTGAAATACAAAAGTCCACTAACTAATTAACTTATTAACTAAATAGGCTAATATAGACTCTCTAACACTGCCCCTCAAGCTGGAGCATGGGTGAAACACATGTCCAAAGCTTGGAGGTTACAAGACTCAATAAAACGATAAAAGAAATGATAAATGAAAGATAAAAGATAAATATCACTCCCCATACAAAAATTGATACTCCCCCTTAATTAATACTCCCCCTAAACCATGTGGTGACAATGTCTCTCTTCTTTGAAATTGTATCCTCGAGCTTTGATGAAGGTCTTTTAGGGTGCATCTGGAATGAACATCTGAAATGGAACTTGAATACTACAGCAGTAATTCGCCACTTGGAGCAGACGGTCATCAATACCACAACTACAACAACTTCATTGGAATACTTACTTAACGCGGCACGAACGTGGATGCCCAATGTAGATGTAGCAGTAGCGGAATCTTCAAATTTTCTGAGAAGACGTGCATAACATGGCACGAACACGAACGGACGATATGTTGGTGATACGATGCAGGCACCATAACTCCGTCGCATGAACCTTGGGGGCTTGACAGGAAAGGAGATATCATCCATCAAGGAAAGTCCCAAGTAGATCAGCAACATGTGATGTCAAAATAGCAGATGCGGCTCGGAGAAGACGTGATGAAGCAACTCAGTGAAGATATCTCTGGATGAACTATCAACCTTGCAGATGTAGACTTGGCAGGCTTGCTGAGCTTCTGAAATCTGAAGAAGCACCCTCAACACCTGACGTACATAACGCAGTACGAACGCGGATAGCTCGGTGTTGACGCTGAATGAAGATCTTTCATTGTTGTTTGGAAGTAGAGAACAGATGTGTTGAACAATGCAAAGCTCCATGAAGATAATAGCCTGGAACATATAGCCTAAATACATATATCATCTCTTCTCATACTCTCTCTCATACATATTCTCTCACACACACTCTCTCTTCTCATCTCTTCCTCTCCTCTCTATCCCCCCGCACACCAAATACGACGAGAGTGAGTGTTTGGTGTGGAGAAATGGATATATGACCCCCTCCCCCCCACACTGTGGAAAGGGATACACACATGATATGGGTGGGTGGGAAAGGAATCGGCAGATTTGAGAGGATTTTGTGATATGGAGATGTGTAATATGTGGAGAATGAAACCGATAACCGGAGAGAATATGCTAAATGGGTCAATGTAAAATCCGGGTAGAAAATTAAATGGATCTAATCTCGACCCGAAAAGGGGATTTGTTTGGCATGTTAGGCTTAAAGTTGGATCCGATTAGCTAAGGGCAGATCTGATTAAGGATCTGAATATCAACATGCATCTGGTATATGGGGCAGTAGATAGGGTTGTTTGGTAGCGGTGGAGAGTGATGGGTGATCGTGCTTCAGCCAAGGATAGGCAAAAACGTTGGGACAGCAACGACGAGATGGAGAGCAGCAGTGGAGCAGCAACCAGGGGCATGGATGACGACGGGGGCTGAATGGTGTGATCGGCGGCTGGGGGTATGTTTGCTGGATGATATGGCAGCAACACAGCAGTGAAAGGACACAATGATGGTGATGATTGCAGCGGTTGGCGTCCTGGCCGACGGCGATTGCGGCTCTGCTGATGGTTGCGGCCAACGACGGCAGCAATATCGCTATTGGGAACCAGTAGCTCTGTTGTTGGTCACGATGCTGCACCGGATGTCGGAGGATGCAGCGGCGGGGTGATGTGGCGGCGTGACTGATGGTGACGTTATCTGTTGCTGTCGACGGTGGCTTGATGGTGGTTGTTGATTGCACCGGGACGAGATAGCCGACGTACAGAAAGAAAAATTAAATCTTTAAGAAAGAGAAGGAGAAGCCATAGAGGTCGGGAGATGCCTGACATGCAGCTGTCCAAAGCCATGGCAACGGCGGCGGCACCAGCAGGCGGGGGTTCCTCCCCTCAGTTGCTCTCTGGAAAAGACGAGAGGTGGCTAGGGTTGCGTGCGCGCCGGAAAGGAGAGGGAGGGTGGCTAGGTTTCCCTCATGAGCGAACACGCTCTGTTCACACAGGAATTATTGTTCACGACGGAGTACGCCCTAAGACTTAAGACGCAAGTAATCTAAACGGGCTGAAATACAAAAGCCCACTAACTAATTAACCTATTAACTAAATGGGCTAATATAGACCTTCTAACAATATCGTTTTTTCACAATTTTTCTATTTTCTTCCAAATTTTGATTTTTTCCGGCCAGCAGAAAAGTTGCCGAATCCCGAATTTGTCACTATGCTTTGAACTAGTCAAACAGTTTGAGTCAAATTGTAACTTATGCCTATTAATCATTATAGATTATATATACTAAGTATTATTACTGTTTACAGTTTACACACACTAAGACTCACTAGATAGAAATAAGTATTATTTCTTAACACACAACCTTACTGTTTCAGACTCATTAGATAGTATGAAACAAGTATTATATTGTAACACATACATAAAATTCAGTGCATTTAGTAACAGTAGAGTATGAAACAAGTATTATATCGTAACACATACATAAAACTCAGTGCACTTAGTAATAGTAGAAAACCCATATTACATATATAAACAGTAATAATACTAACAAATAAAACTCAGCATGTGTAAATAGTAGTGATACTTAGTATCTATAACCTATAATGATTAATAAGCATAAATAACAATTTGACTCAAAATCAAAAACCAAACCCATATTACATGTATAAAAATGTAAAAAAAAGGAAGAAGAACACCTAGGGCGGATTGAGCGTCCAAGGCCAATGCCTGGCTGCCTAAACAACCATAATATGGATTCAAATAAAGCCTAGTAATGAGTTTGTTGTGACCAACAGGTTTATAAGATTGCCTATTGCTCATTGATGTCTCTAATTATTAAAAAGGCAGGTGAGGAGTCACCATCCTAGCAAATGTCAACATCACTAGGTTGTCTATCAAATTTTTAATATGTGACTAGACGGATGTCGATTTAGTGAGACATCTTTTGTCTCAGTAATGTGAGGTGTGAGCCCCAAGGTCTCTGAGGGCAAGCATGGAAAATGCTAGAGGTGTTCTCATATGCATGCATGCATGTAAGCAGATAAATGGTGTGTGTATAATATATGTGGGTGCCAACTTGTTAAGTGTCAAGGCACCAAACATGAGTGCCTTGATGACGTCGACTTATTGGCATTCAATAAATTGTCTTTTTACATATTAACTATTTGTCATCTATCAAGGTTGTCAAAATCGGACCGTTGAGGCTTCCGGTCTCAGTTCATTTGTTCAACAAATGGTTGGAGTGATTCAACTAGTGACGTCGGCATGATGTCATAAACTATTTTTATAAATCATACAGTATATGAAAAATCAAGGAAAGGTAAACATATCAGGGAGGACATTAGAAAATAGCATATGAATGTCAATAATTCAACTGAACACTACTTTTCCTATGCCAAATTTTAATGGAAGAGCAAATGGACGAGAAAATGGAAGGACCAACTGGGAATAAACATAAAGTTGGGTCAGAGGGTCAAGGTATACACATGGCAAAGACCCGACTGGTTAAAGAAAGTTGGGACCGACAGTTGGATTGGTTTTTGCTGGTTTGAGGCCATTTCTGGATTAATGAGAGAACCAATCCTTTCAAGCCACCAGTTCCCGGTTCAACTGGGTGATTTGGTTCAGTTCTAACAAACCATGATATATATACATCTTTTATCATTTTTATAGACGACTCTCCCTCTTGCATATATGTATAGATATATACATATGTAGTTATACATACATCTCCCGTGGGCATCAACCTCCAGTGAAGGTTGTGGGAGAAGGACAATCTTTCTCTCTTAATCATATACCATGTGTTTTGAAACACATCTAATCTATGTAGTGTTGAATCAATCTATATGGTTGGATTTTATGAACATACTCCAAACGTGCCATTGTAATGACCGGTACATGTAAGTTTCATGTACCGGCCGGTACACACACACACACACATATATATATATCTGTGTGTGTGTGTGCATGTGTGCAAGGGATAGCACAGCTGGCAAATTCAAGTGTTCTCAGATTGAGGGATCTGGGTTCGAACCAACTAGACAAGCATTTTTCAATTTAATTTGCATTGGGCATCCGACCTATGATACAAGTTGTGGGAGAGAGGGAAGAAATCTTTCTCTTAAACCTATATATAAAAGTATTAATCCCCTTAATAACAAGTATTTTATGGTACAAAAGCATGATAAAGTACACTTCTAATACTTTTTGAGTATATCAGTGTAAAGAACTAGAAGAAACAACGTAAGAGATGTAGAACCAATGAATGAATTAAGATTTAATAGAATATCTCCAAGCCTTCATAACAATTGTCCCCATAATAGAAACTAAAGTGAAGACACAAATTAAGACAGAGCAGAATATGTTTAGCAGTATTTCATCGCAAATAAATTGATTTTGGCACATAAAAACTATTTAACTTGAACATTATGACAATCGAAAAGATCAAAAAACCAGTACACCTTTAACCCGTAAAAATGACCAAGGTAGCAAATTATGCAAGGCACACCTCCTTAGGGCACCATGCAGTCTAGGTATGCCTAGCCAGGCACCTTAACAAGTATGGTGTGTGCATGTGTACAAGATATAAATGATTGACATATATGTGTCTTTATTGTTATTAGCCTTTTCATGTTTCTTTAGCTTCCTATGATATGGGCATCGGTGAATAAGGCTCATTGAGGTTTTTGCTTGCTTCCTTGTCTAGTATCAATATAATAATGACAACTACTTTCCACAACTACTTTCCACAAGGTATCATAACAAAATACCAAGCATGTAAAAAGATTAAGATGAAATGGTCAACTATACCATTAATATCTTTAACAATTTTGAAATGTGGATGACCCATCAATATGAGAAAGTGTCTTAATTCTTGCCAACGTCAAGGGTCCTCTTCATCAAGAAAGTTATAAGGACGCGACATGATCATTAAAACATTACATATCAAGCCACAAATTGTATGACTTCTCTTCCATCAAGTATATCCACTTCACATAAGCCTTTGGGTTTATTGTCATGCTGCTTTCTACTACTACTTTGTCCAAGTATAGAGTCAAGCATTAAGATATAAGTGTCAAAGTATGAGATTGAAGCAGTCGGTGCACATTTTACATCTAAATATAGAGGTCAGTAAGACTGCATAGCTATACACCAAGTGCCTACATAATCATTACCCTCTCCTCTTTATTCTTTACATGGTGGCACATCTAATCTAGGGTTAGGGCTTTGCAAATGTAAAGGCAGCCATTCATTCCTTAATGATTTCATGTGTGCAGTGTGCATATCTTTTTGAAGTCATACATGTAATCTAAGCATTTGTTTGATATATTTTCTATTTATAGCGCATCAAACTAGCCTGGACAAAGAAGGGGTCTGCTCCGAAGGAGTCATTCTTTCCCCTTTGTTTCTCATACCTTTATTGTGCAAATTATTATTATTTTTGCTCGTGAAGGGAGAAAAAGGGGATGAAATCAGGTTGTTTGGGAGATGAGGGGTATCATCATGGCCCCTTGCATAATAATTGTGATATAGGAGGGGAAGAGTCATGATCAACGATTTGTTCCATTAATGTGTAGTAGCAGCTCCATCATTGAGTGTTAGACAAAGGCACCGTCAAGGAAACATTTGTCAAGTCTAGGTCATTGATCCACATCATTATTGTTATGCATCCCCTCTTCCAATCCTATCCTCATTGATGTGTAGTAACTCCAAGTTACTTGTCTCACTGTTGTCAAAGCCATCAACTACCTAAGCATCAAAAAATCATAGTGAAAAAGGCAGAGGAGATCAAGTTGAAAGGGACAGATAAAGGTGAAATCCTTAATCTATCTATGCCACCTTCAATTGCCCATTTCAAAATCTCCTAGTTATACTCATCTGTGCATGTGTCAACTTCCCACATGCCAAGGGTGTGCCTTAAGGATAGTGCTCCTCTCCATTTAGTTACCTGGTGAATTTAGGTAGAGGGAGACCATATTCATTGCAAATGTAATTGCTGCAAGCAAAATAATTGTGCGGGTAGGGTATGAATTAATGCATGTGCTACACCCAACTCACTTCTAGGCTATAAGAAGCTCCAACAATTAATTCTGAAGACTATTTCTAGCTCACTAGCCTGCCTCAACGCCATAGGGCTTGAATTAATTTATGCTGTCGCTTCAATGTTTGGAACTTCATATAATTCTTATTTGTCATGGATTAAACAGTGATAGGATAAAGCAAAATAATTGTGTGGGTAGGGCATGAGACTTGACAAGGCGGTGTGGCTAAAAACTGTCAGATACAGATGTCAAATCATTAATGGTATCATTAAGTAGTGTGACAAGTACCATGAGAATTGAAAAGCATTACCTATCAACAGCATATAGACCCGTCTCTATTCTTACATCATCAGTAGTGGGATCTGTTAAACTTTTCATCGGTGTGTCCATCGTGCCTCCCTTCTGTCTTTTTCTACAAGTTACACCATTAAGACAATATCAGCATTACAGCTAACAGAAGAGAAAAGACCAGATAACTAGAATTGATCATATCCTTTGAAAAAGCACATCAAATGAAACATAAAATACTGCAATATAATCATTGACAACAAGGCAAAGAGCAACAGAGACTAGATTAGCATAAAGAAAGTCTCACTTCATGTGAAAGTAGAATCCTATCAGAAATTGTTCTCAAAGATTAGCTTTCAGAAGGTAGAGACTTACTTAAAAATGGTATTTAAAGGTTCATCATCGGATCTGTCTTCATTACATCCAAATTCAGCAGGATCTTGTTGGGAACCTTCTATAACTGCAGCTTCAGCATCCACTTTTGTGGCTTTTCTTTTTCTTTCTCTACAAAAAAAGAATGCGCCAAACATTGCAACTCAAGTATCAACACATCAGTTATAAATTATTACTGTAAAGTCCCAATAACTTATGTACAAAAGCAAAACATTCAAAACAGACTGGAAACTAATTAAGCAGCAAAATACATAGAACAGCAGAACAGGTCTATCATTATATGTGAAGTTCAAACTTCGAAAAATATTAAATTATTTACAAACATGTAATAGGATATATGGGCTGGGTTTGAAGCCTATATTATTTGCATACAAGACAAGATCATCTAAAACATAGCATTATGAACTAGTAATCTCATCCAAACATTTGGCTGGAGAAAGCTTGAGTGTATTCCGGTTGTTACTACTCAATTCACAGAAAGACATCTTTTTTTAGTTCCAAACAGTTCATCCTACTAGCATCATTTTCGCAAACATTAGATGCAGGATTTAATCTTAGTATCAAAAAGAGTTTGAATTTGTATGCAAGCTATTCAGATGACACTCACATATCGACATGTCACATTAACACTGACGGTGACAATCATATGCAAGTATCTAGTTAACACCTCATCTAATCAAGGAATCTAAGCATAGTCGTGTTTACTAGTAAGATTCCTTTAACCACCCCAGTCATTGATCCAGCAACTGCTGCCACCTATTGATGACACCACAACACTGCTCCATATTTCTCACCAGTGTCATATAACTCCCAAGTTCTGGATACTCTAGTTAAGCTAAAATCCTTACTACAGATATGAAGTGTTTGCGAGAGTCGAGCCTCTGACTGTACTCATCTTCACTTTAGGATGAGAAATTTTAGTACGGATTTCAAACCAAGTCCTTCAAAGTTGAACCAAATAGTTTGATAAACCAGTTTGTTAAATTAAAACTCTTATATATATATATATACACACTAGCATTAGCAAATCATGTTACTTTAAAATCATACAGACATAGTACATATAGTATACAGGGCAAGACACCATCCCTAATTACACAATGTGGGACTAAACATGTTGAGTAAAGCTAGCAAGTTAGATCCACACGTACTTAAAAACTTATTAGCTTCAACATCCCCCCTCAAGCAGAAGCATATATATCGATCATGCCTGGTCACCAGTGCAGAAAAGGACTTTGTAGATTAACAACTTGTTCTGGTGAAAGGAATGCAAACGGTTTTTGTCTGAACTGCTTCCTATATATAGTGATGATCGACTTCAAATGTTTTTTCATCTCATAAAGGACTGGATCATTAACGACAAAGATAGCCAAGTCCACGGAGGAATACGCCTTGGCCCACATCATTTGACAGGCAGTTTGAGCCACTACCCAATGATCGACCTTGGCAATAGATCAAGCAATGACAGCTTGCTTTTACTGTGTCAGGTGACTAGTTCTTGCCAATCCTAGTTAAGGCGGTGAGGTTATGCCTTGTCTTGGGAGAGCGCCTATGCAGAGGGTATAAAGATCTTCATATATTTTTGTTTAATATATTCTGCATATTTCATACACAAGCTATTTTATGTAGTTATTAAGGGCCTGTTTGGCATAGTCACAATATACTTCGTTTTTTTGAAGAAAAAAAACGCGTTTAAAACGCATATTATTCACGTGACGTATATGACTGCTGTTTTAAACTCCAAACCGAATAATACGTTTTAAACGTGTTGTATTCGCGTATTGCGTTTTAAACGCGTACAATACATTTTTTTGCCGTTTTAAACAGTTCTGTACTTTTGCTTCACATTTATTTTTTCCACGTCCTTTTTAACTTGTAGCGGGGTTCCACTAAACCGTCCAACCTTCCTCCTCTATCCCTCGACACACCAGGAGGAGTAACCCTCGACATTCTACATGTACGCTCCATCTTTCTCCTCCATTCTCCCCCTTTCTTCCCTGATTTGTGCCTGCTGCTCCCACTTCTTCTCCTTCTTCCAATATTAGAGTAATCAGTTCGATGTTTAGTCATTTTCAATCATTATGTGTGGGTTTATATATATTTTGTATGTATATAGATATATATTCCGTTTTTTGGCGACTTTTTTCCTAATAGTTGACCGAACCTTTACCGTACGTTGACCGATTTTTATCCGAATTTTCCGCATAATTCCCGATTTACGGATTTTTCAACTTGGCCGTACGTATCCCGAATACCGAATTTGTGACTATGTTGTTTGGTACTTGGTGAATGGAGGGAGGGGAAGAGGCTTGGGCTGTTTGGTTGGACAAAGTGATCGTGAAGGGAGGGTGATGGAGGGGAATGAAGGGGAACAAAGTAAGTGTATTTTCAGCCACTTCTCTCCCCCACCAAATCAGACTGGAGACAAGGGGAAAGGGAAAGACTTAGTGGGAAATATATTAGAAAAGTCAGAGGAAAATATAAAATTGATAGAAAAAATATAAATGATATAGAGGGAAAATCTTATAGCCCACAACTATTGTGAATAGAGTAGTTTGTCAGGAATGTGTTGCGTCACTTGGTTACGTCACTTGGTTGAACATATGTAATGATGGAGGAGTACTTGATAAAATTTGGAGAAACTTATTTTGTGAAAAAAAGGAAACTAAAATAAAAATTTATGCCAAATATAGAAGAAATTTAAAAGTTTATATTTTTAGTAGGTAGGTTGAAACTTTTGAGATTGGTTCCTGGAAACCCAAATATGATTTTAGGCTTCCGAGAACCAAGTTATCTTTGAGGAGGTGTGTCCCAAAGAACATATAGTATGAAAAAGGGTCAGTAACGATTTTGAGAGCCTATACATGTATAGATAGGCATACACCCTTTTTTCTTTGTTCCTTTTAATAGCTAAACTTTAATGGAGCCACCCACCACTTTATGATTTTGAAAGTAATGAGCAACATGCTTAACGATCAAAAAAAACTTTTGATATTATTGTACAACATAAATAATAAAAAATACAAATAATTGGAGAAGATGTGTTGGACTATGGCGGAAAGTAATTAACTACATAGAGGAAAAGTTTCTTGTAAATACAAAAATATAAAGCAAACTACTTCTATAACCACAATTTTGAATACAAAAAAAACTCATATGCTCACTTTTATGAAAATATCTATTGTATGGCGCTTTCAACGCATAATAAATAAAATTATATGTTGCCTTTATCTACATCTTATAATATTATTTTTAGATCTATTGTCTTTGCCGTCTAGAAAGAGTTGGCAGTCATATATGTTTCCGCGCCTTATGAAGGCACTTTTGTAAGATGATGCATGTGAATAAAAATATGAATATAATTATTATATGTAAAAGTATTTTTATATCACCAAAGTTCCACGCCACTATATTTTTTATATTTATATTTTTTCCTTCCCCTCCCCTCCCTTCCTCTTCCCATGCTAGAACCAAACACAGTAACATAAGTGTCCCCTCCCCTCCCCTCCCCTCCCTTCCCCACCTTCCCTTCCCTCCCCTTCATTCACAGATTACCAAACATAGCGTAAGTGTCCTACACCTTCAACACTCATGTAGAGTGAAGTAAATGTCAAAAAATAAATGAAAACATTTACATGTGTCAAGTGTCGTTTTAAATGACATATAGATAATTTTAGAAAAGGAAAAATGCCCAAGAGCCCAATGATCTCGTCTATGCCTACACTTATGTATTAGAATAAAGTGGTCACTTAGGTAAAGCACCCCCCAGGCCTAGACATCTATCTCAACTACACTGTCATCAATGGTACAAATCCCAAGCTCGATTTCTTGTCAGCTGGATTGACAGCATAGTCAAAATTAGAGAAGTGAATAATATTGCATTGGACATGCTTGGGTTGGCATAGCCATTTCTCGGGGTAGCCAATCAGACTATATATAATACAACACAGAATCCAAATGGCATTATCAAGGCTTATCTAGATAGCTACTAGCCAAGCCAACAATAGCAAGAATATATGGACGAGTGACCAACAGGTTTATAAGATTGTCTATTGCTCTTTGATGTCTCTAATTATCAAAGAGGCAGGTGAGAAGTCACCATCATAAGAAATCTTGACATCTTGGGTTGTCTATCAAAGTTTTAATATGTGAGAGTTAAGGGGAATTAGTGGGACATCATTTATCACACTGTGGTGAGGCGTAATCATAGTTGTCAAGGCATCCAGTTGATGAGTCAACTTTCTTGGGAGACTAGTCGGGCTCCCATGCATAGCTAATTTTATAAATATAAATTAATATATTATATATCTAACATACAGTATATGCATGTATATAGAACATATAATACTACAAATTTGTTACATAACATCCCAAAAGATCAATGAGTCATAGTGTATTTGTATTCAACAAATATTTATTAGCTAAAAAAGGTTAGGTACTCTAAAGATGGCATACTAATATTGAGTTTAGTACTCTAAAGTTGAAACTAGTGAATAATTGAATTTCTGCAACTGAAATAAGAGTAATACAATTAAAGTGTAGATGAGAATGAGATGATATTTGGACTTGTAATAGAGCAGAAACGTCTGAAGTAAAAGCTAAACAATTTGTCTAAGATGGCACGACATATTACCATCAATCTACAAAATTGCAAAGTCTCACAAACCAAAGGCTAAATTTGTATACTGGTTAAATCATATATAAATAACAAATAGTTCAACATGTAAAATGTATAATAAACATTTATAATTTACAATGAAATAATGAGAAAAAAAACTAACTACATTGGCCTAATGCCAGCCCAAGCACACCTAAACGATTGCTCAGAAGATTAGTAGCCCGACCAGTTGTAACATACGAAATTTTTCTACCACATCTAATTTTGAGCTACTTTGCATAATTCCCTCAATTTGAAAATCTTTATTACTAAATTCCTATGAATAGTTTACAACTTATTGAATATCTTGAACTCGAGTACCTAAAATGCAATTATGGCTCACTTTAATCAAGCACCCCACTTGGGACCCACAACTAAATAATTGAACTCCATTATGGATTTGGTTTTGGAATCACATAAAAAGGTATTATTGATTTTGAAATATTCATGTTTGGTATAATGATGAGGATAATTATTTTAGTCATCTTAGAGTCAGACAAAGGGAGTTAATATTTTTAAGAATTGATGTAATGGAAATTAAACTTATATTTAAAATTTCAAAGGAAACAGATTTGTGGATTAGGAAATATAAAATTGTAAAGAAAATGCAAATTTATGATAGAAGAGGAATTAAATTCCAATTTTAATTAATAGGTCAAAGACATGTTGACCAAGCCCCCACGACTAGTCCTCTTCTTCCTCGTGTGGCGGTTACTCAGTCAGAATAAGGCAACGAGGCAATTCCTCTCCTTTAATGCCTCTCGGGCCCCCATCTTTGTTCCCCTAACTTCGGTCTCCACCCCCCTCACCTGTTGGCCCCTCAATTAAGGGCAATAAAGGCTAAAACACCAAGAGCCATTAATGACCAGAGATCTAGAGAAGTAACGACCGGCGAGCCACTTCTAGGGCATCGTGCTTCCCCAGGGCACATTAGAACCGCCCAAAGCATCGCCTCGACTACCTGAACATGAACCCTAACTCGTTTAGTCCTATATTAAGTCTCAACCCTGTCGTCAACAAACCACCCCTGCATCAGTTGCGGCAGAACCCTCTTCTTCCTCCTTTAGACCTTCGGACATCCTCCCAACCACCCCTTTCTCTCCGTCGTGATCCATAGCAAGCCGCCCTATGGTTGTTGGGTCATGAATTGGCCTCTTTAGGCACCTCTACTTCGTACTTTGTCTTCCCCTTTCCCCAACTTGCTAGATTCTCCAGCTTGTGCAAAGCAATCGCGATCCTCTAACCGAGCCTAGTTCTAGGAATCGTGGCCAAGATGTCCAACTATCAAAGAGGTATCTAAAATCTATGCCTCTTCGTGTTTCTCCTTCTTAAGAGCATTCAATAAACCGTAAAGCAACGATGCAGTAGGAAAATTTAATACATTAATACTATGATACAGACCGTGACATAACACTAATGTGACATTAGTCTGGTTAATACTTAGTTGTATACAAGAATGACTTTAATAAGAACCTATAGAATGTGATATACCATTCAGAAATTAAATGAGATCAAGAACAATTTTCTAAACAAGGTGATCCATGGTTTTAGACTATAGTCCCCAATAGTTAGACTCAAATTGACTATTCTTATAATTGAGTCATATAATAGAGATTACAATCTTACAAAATGATAAATGAATAAAAATAAATATGTTAAGGGCTGAATTTGGAAATTAAATCGTATACTTCTAAGTATGTTATTATTTTGCAACCCATGAAGGTATGCAAAGTATACCATAGTAAGTATTTACCCCTTTCTCATAGTACAATATGTATCATTTGATGTTATGCATAAGTATACATATATGTGGCATATACTCGTGTATCACATAATATAGATACCAAGGGACATTAGCAACATATGATTTATGAACACAAAGGCTTGAAGTAATCTAACCTATCACCATAGAGTAATAATAACACCTAGGATAGGTATAAAGATATCAAGGATGAACTTGCACCTAATGAAACCTAATAAATAAATTCCAAAGCCAACAATCGCATGGTAACATGGAATATTTCTCTTTGCTAGGATTTGAGACTTTGGAGATCCATGAACCCTAGTTGTGGGAATATTCAACTTTTTGTTGGGAATATAAGGTACTAGATCTTTGATTTAAGTATTGAACTATTATTTTTCCATTTTGGATTGCACACATACTATCTTGATTAGTGATGAACCTGAAACAGTTTTGAAAGCATTTCTTATCTCTTAAAAGTTCATCACCCTTGTTTGAAAAAGATGAAAATATTGTTGGCACTGGAGTCGATCTATCAAAATTTTGATTCTTGTGGACTTTGGTCCCTTGAGCTTTGGCCCTATAGAGCTTTGGCTCAGTTGTGTGGGCCAAGTACTCACGACCCTGCGTAGTCGATAAGGAGTTGTCCCCCAATGTACTGCAATAGCTAATAAGGCACTAGTACTTTTCTCTCCTAGAGTGTGAGTACAAAAGGTACTTAGCCCTAGAAATGACATGATAGGAAGGTTCCAAAACTTTTCAAATTGAATAACTTGAAATTGAACTGTTTTGTGAATAGCCAGATAAATTTTGAATATTTGAAACATTTGAGTTGAAAATCTTGCTCTTGTGAAAGAATTATCATCTTGAGCTTGAAGGTTCCAAAACTTTTCAAATTGAATAACTTGAAATTGAATTGTTTTGTGAATAGCCAGATAAATTTTGAATATTTGAAACATTGAGTTGAAAATCTTGCTCTTGTGAAAGAATTATCATCTTGAGCTTGATATTGAAATTCCTATTTCGGTAGACTCTAGATCACAACATATTCCCATTCTAACTTTTATCATGCATCTACATCCTATTTTGTGCATAGTTCAATAATAAGAATATAGTAACAGCCATGGTGCAGGACTTCGACTTCGTGTCAACTTCGTCAAGTGTGGAAGTGGAAGTTTGTGGCATATGTTCATCATAAATGCTCATCATGTGAACAAATTCTTGCAATTTGTGACAAATGCTCATCATGCAAAAGATCATTAATGATAGTTCTATAACACATGTGAACAAATTGGAAAAATAAATATGTTAAGGGCTGAATTTGGAAATTAAATCGTATACTTCTAAGTATGTTATTATTTTGCAACCCATGAAGGTATGCAAAGTATACCATAGTAAGTATTTACCCCTTTCTCATAGTACAATATGTATCATTTGATGTTATGCATAAGTATACATATATGTGGCATATACTCGTGTATCACATAATATAGATACCAAGGGACATTAGCAACATATGATTTATGAACACAAAGGCTTGAAGTAATCTAACCTATCACCATAGAGTAATAATAACACCTAGGATAGGTATAAAGATATCAAGGATGAACTTGCACCTAATGAAACCTAATAAATAAATTCCAAAGCCAACAATCGCATGGTAACATGGAATATTTCTCTTTGCTAGGATTTGAGACTTTGGAGATCCATGAACCCTAGTTGTGGGAATATTCGACTTTTTGTTGGGAATATAAGGTACTAGATCTTTGATTTAAGTATTGAACTATTATTTTTCCATTTTGGATTGCACACATACTATCTTGATTAGTGATGAACCTGAAACAGTTTTGAAAGCATTTCTTATCTCTTAAAAGTTCATCACCCTTATTTGAAAAAGATGAAAATATTGTTGGCACTGGAGTCGATCTATCAAAATTTTGATTCTTGTGGACTTTGGTCCCTTGAGCTTTGGCCCTATAGAGCTTTGGCTCAGTTGTGTGGGCCAAGTACTCACGACCCTGCGTAGTCGATAAGGAGTTGTCCCCCAATGTACTGCAATAGCTAATAAGGCACTAGTACTTTTCTCTCCTAGAGTGTGAGTACAAAAGGTACTTAGCCCTAGAAATGACATGATAGGAAGGTTCCAAAACTTTTCAAATTGAATAACTTGAAATTGAACTGTTTTGTGAATAGCCAGATAAATTTTGAATATTTGAAACATTTGAGTTGAAAATCTTGCTCTTGTGAAAGAATTATCATCTTGAGCTTGAAGGTTCCAAAACTTTTCAAATTGAATAACTTGAAATTGAATTGTTTTGTGAATAGCCAGATAAATTTTGAATATTTGAAACATTGAGTTGAAAATCTTGCTCTTGTGAAAGAATTATCATCTTGAGCTTGATATTGAAATTCCTATTTCGGTAGACTCTAGATCACAACATATTCCCATTCTAACTTTTATCATGCATCTACATCCTATTTTGTGCATAGTTCAATAATAAGAATATAGTAACAGCCATGGTGCAGGACTTCGACTTCGTGTCAACTTCGTCAAGTGTGGAAGTGGAAGTTTGTGGCATATGTTCATCATAAATGCTCATCATGTGAACAAATTCTTGCAATTTGTGATAAATGCTCATCATGTGAAAAAATTCTTGCAATTTAATCGTCAATTCTATTAAATTGTGTAGTTCTCTATTCTTGCAATTTGTGACAAATGCTCATCATGTGAACAAATGAAAACTGATGTAGCATATGCTTATCATGTGAGCAAATGAGAATTTTATCTCAAGGCTCACATATCAACTTCACATCTGTAACACAGTGATACACATGACATATTTTCAAAGCTGAAAAAGATCTTCAATGTAATATGTACTTTCAGATGAGTAACAAAAGTCCTAGAATGGATGTGTATAGTACCTTTCCAGCATTAATGATAGTGTTTCTTCATCTGATGTATCTTTGCCTGAGAATTCATCTAGTCTTGAAACATTCACATCCTTTGATGATGGGTTCTTCTGGGGAACCAGACCAAGTTGCTTCAGTTTGCGAGAAACTTGTGCAGAAGTGCACGGATGATCAGTATTTAATGCCTGTGCTATCATATAGCTGCATCGTTTATGATTCTTGAAGCTACAAGATTCAGAAATATGTGTTATAGGATAATTAAAACAAGCATTTAGGTTCTTAAAGCAAATCAAGCAAACACAATTCAGGTTTCTTTACTAGAGAATTTCATAGTGAATTGGAATCCGACTCACCTTTCAAATAATGTTTTAATTGTTGATTCATCCTCTTTACTAAAAGCCCTCACCCTTTTTCTCCTGTGACTAAATAACAGAAGAATCAAGATTTACCACTTAGCCAAAAGAATTCGAAATTAGCAGAGATACTAGCACAGATGTGAACTGGTAGTCTATGGTAAGTGCCTGTAAAATGCCAACTGCCAAATAACTAATTCTCAATCTCAGTTCATTATATATATATCATTGCAGAAACTGCAAAAGGCAATTCTTAATTTCTAATAGGGAATACTTACCTAGAAGAGTTCAAGTGGGCATCTTCCAATCTATTTGTGCTTTGTGGGGTAGACTCATCAACCTCATCGTTCACACTTCTCATTTGATCATCTCCAGTGGGAACATTATCAAAATCACGCCGGTTTTTTCTCTTTGAGCTAACTTGGAGACCTAATTTGCGAAGTCTGGAAGAAACTTGAAGTGGAGATATTTTCCCTGAAAGGTCCAGGGCCTCTGCAATAAGATGGCTACATCTTTTTTCATCCTTGAACCTAAAATTCAAATTTAAATCAGAAACCAAAACAAGCAAGAACTCGTATTATTCAAATAGACAATGTTGAGCAATGACTACACAAATCAATGTTATCCTCAAAATTCATGTATAATATTTAAGTCAAGGTCAGAAGAGATGAATGATGTTTAAAAAAATTACTTCTCGTATAGATTTTGAATTGTTCCATCGTGCTCCTTATCAAGCACAACCTTTTTTGGTCTTCCCTTATCTTCTTGAGAAGATTTATCTCTGAATCAATAAGAACCACATTAGTGAGTAAAAAACTAACATACAGTTTCAACCAAAACTTAAATAAAAACCTCTGATTATTGTCCAGACTTGAAGTGCTCTCCTCAAATGAGCTATTAGATACAGGCATGTTTTCCTTTTGCCCTTGATGAGCTCTCCCGCCAATATCTTGATTGCAGTCCGTTGACAAATTCTCCCTGAGAATGCACTATTAAGACAGAGACAGAGAGACAGAAATTATTGTTCAAACAAACTCACTTGTTATTACTGAAGTTTTCAAAACCATCAATTTCAGCATCATCTTCACCAAGGGCATCTGCCAAGCTTCTTCTAGGAACATGCTCAAAACTGGAAGAACCATCCATAGTTTCTTTGCCATGCAGTTCTCTTATATTTTTCTTCATGTTTTTAAGATCATCTATAAGACCCTCAGCATTAATCAGATGACATTCTTTACGTGTCTTCCAAAACAGAATATCCACAAGTAGAAGTGGTTGACGCTTTATTTTCTTCATTAGACCCCTAACCAACTTTCTGAGGAAACTAGTGACATCTGGGCATCTATTTGAAGTACTTTCATCCGCAAGAATATCATAGAATATTGTAAGTGAAGACAGCTGCATTGATAGCATATTCAAAATGTGAGATTGACTTAATGCTAAGACAAAAACAGCATAGTGCAACATACCTGGTAGAGGAGAGGGGAAAGTTCCAAGTCATAGCATATGCGCTGCAGCATGCATAATACATAGTGATTTGTGCTAGCAGCATTTGTCTTGCAGAACTTCAATAACCAACACAGATTTTCGACGGCGGAACTACTGGCAAATTCAGATACCAACTTTGAAATGTTAAAATCAACTTCACTTGTGGCAGGTGGATCGTCATCATTTGATGAATCCCCTGATTCATATGGTAAGGAATCCGGGTCGGCATTCAATGTCTCACTGTCATCGTTCTCTAAACCAGCTGATTCAGGGAGTTTCACGTCAGGCACTTTTGGACTTGAGGCCCCTTCCAATTCAACAGAAGTGGAAACAAAATCACCATTAAGAAGAGAAGATTGTTTTTCTTCATCACATATTTCATTATCCAAGCAAGGGACTGTTCTAGTGATTTTCTTCCCAACTTCACTAATATTCTTCACAGTTGTGGTTTTCTTTTTCCTGCCCTTTCTAGATTTTTTTGATACCTGAAGAAACAGTAGCCCACTAAGAATATAAGAACAGATAAGTCAACTTATTCCTTGAAGAAAATTACTAGATTATGTCATATATATGATACAAAAATATAAATAGTATCCATCATAAAAGAGCATCTATAAAACTGATAGTCAAAAAGAAAGAAAGAAAAAACAAAGCTATAAGTAACAAGGAAATGGTATTACATACAAAAAACATACCCTTAAAACGCCATGAGCTTGGAGACTCTCTATAAGTCTTAACATAACATGCATAATTTCAACCAGATCAACTAGATCACTGGAACAAAGAAAAAAGGTTTCCAAAATCAAACACGATACAAAGCCTTTGTAGAAACTTGACATCAGCCATACAACAGATTTAGTAAGCAATAACATGGATTTGTATGTACAAACAGTTTAAAAGAGATGCAAGCATTGCAGCAATTGTACAAAGCCCAGTTACAAGCAGGACCGCCACAGTCTATACTACTTCCCCCTCTCTTCATCTTCCGCTTCCTCATCCCCTCTTCCATTTCCTCCTTCCCCTGTTCCACACCCTCTTCCACTACCTTGTTTTTTGGTTTTTGGAACGTCGCCAAACATAAATTTGAAGAGATTGACTTTCCATTGTGGTCAGGAGACATCGGCATTGGCCCATCAAGTATGCACCTCCCCGATATATATGCTTAACATTACAACTTCTCAAAATGTCAAGTATCTTTAGTATAATTAATTTCAAACAGATGTATTGTTTAAACTTTGAGCATCTGAATGAACTTAAATTATTTTTTAGACTATACATATGTATGATTGTGTGTATGTGTGCATAAATATATCCAGTTATTTTTCTCTTAAATTCAAAAAAATCCAATTCATAGTTATCCAATTCAGACTGACATATCCTAATCCCATGTGTAGCTATGATTATGGGGAACTATGCCAAAGCATGCAGATTGTTATGCTTTATAAAAAATGCCAATAGTTGTATGTATGACAATAGTGCTTTGGCGTTAAGAATAGCCATAACTTGTTAATTAATCATAAACAACCAAAAAGAGTACACAAAATAGTCTACAACGTGAGGGCTGCAATTATTCAGCATAGTTAGGTATGAACCTTATCATCATTTATATCAACCCAAAACTTTTGATTGATGGTTTGGTTGAAATAAAACTTCATTATTTCTTACTCCTTCAGGTCAAGTCAGAATGTAATTAAATGAGTTCTTCATTAAGCCGTGGAATAAGTTATTGGATACACAAATATAGTTATGATCTTGAAGATTGGCATCATCGGGGCCATTGGGGCACTGATCCAGTTGGATCAATACCAGTGAATAATAACATTGTCAGGTTAATCTCCAGTCTGTATATCAAGAGTCCAGACTAGATGATACACATGAATTTTCCTATTAAAGGCCATAATTTTAGAAACTTATATAATATACTTACATATGCACAACATGGAGATGTTTTATATATTATATCTTTAGGTAGAAATATTTCAAATTTGTATTGTAAGTTACATTGTTGGACGCTTCACTGCTGAATTACATTAAAATATATCACAGAATAATGTGTATTGCACCTAAAATAATAGTTTGATCAAATGCTTCAGTTTAAAGATCGGAAAAACAAAAGAAATTTTCTGGCACATACCTTTTTGGTTGTTTCTGATTATCAAAAGAATTGAGCTGGTTCAGAAGAAAACGAGTGAAACCCTGATCAGTTTGATCATAAAAAACTTTGTATAGCAGAATACGAGCAACTCTAGTTTCACTTGAATTTTCAGGTAACAACTTAAAAATCAGATCAAGCATCCGAATCTGCAACAGCAATACATGCATCGGTAAACAAGCTAGATAAGGGATAAATGGCACCTTCTCCCATCCAAGCAAAAACTTATGTCAAGGGATTTACATTGCACACAAGATAAACACAATATAATATTGGAGATAAAGAATTAAATAATTGTACATTCACTATTCAAGAGCATAGAAATAAATTGCACAACAATCTTAAAATCATGAATCATACTACTAGCAAATGACACATCAAAAAACAACATTTTTTATGATAATAATCCATTTCTCATACAAATGTTCATGTTACAAAAACTTTTGTACATCAGATATATTTGATGAGTTCTTAAGGCAAAAAATGGTACAAGACAACTCACTTAAATCTTTTTTTTTATCACTTAACGCTCCAGTCTTTTGTTCCCTTCACGCAAGATTGAAAATAACCAAATTATTATTGTGTATTTCCATACAAGAAAACAGAACAAGAAGAGCCAGCTCACACGACACTGCCACTATTGATGCCCCATATATATTAGTTTTCTCATTGAGCTTCCGGACCCCAGTTCTATTGGACAAGAACAAAGAAAACTGATATCCTTCATCTCTTCTTACTTGGAAGGTTTGCTCAGGGGCATTAAGAAAAGTTTATGAAGATCACAGTCGATAGGTTTGAAAAGATTCCAAAGAAAATTACATAAGAAAAGTTTATGAAGATCACAGTCGATAGGTTTGCTCAGGGGCACTGATATCATGCTTCATGCACAAGAAGCAAGGCCTGTTTCTCTAAGAAGGAATAAATAGAGTGATTCTCTGCTAACAATTGATGCAGCATCTTTCTTATTAATCTTCTTAAAACCTTGAGTTTGGGATGTTCTCTCAAAGCATCATGCATAGTATCACAAGTAGTACGCTCTAACGGCAACACTTTCACTGTTCCTTAGCCTCATTAATCACATTAATATCTTCTCTCATGTGACACTTATTTTACTTGTCAGCCTTATGTAGCCACAAAAGACATTGTCATCTCAAGATGGATGCCCTACCCTAGAATACTGGGACTGTTCATTCGCTTAGTTACATCTCTCTCTTGTATATGCGGAGATACTAATCATCACTGCAGGGTCAAGTCTGTTAAGTATATGAGTATTGAGAAATAACAAGAGAATGGGAGAGCTTAGGGTTACACAATGTGTGTACCCTTGTATATATAATAATGGAACAATTACAGAGAGGTCCAAATGTAATGTAAAATAACAGAACAATAATAACAACACATATATATTAACACTCCCCCTTAAGTTGGAGCATAGATGTCAATCATGCCCAACTTGTCCACCAGAGAGTAGAAGCGCTTTTTCGCCAGAAGTTTGGTGAATATATCAACAACCTGGTCCTCAGAGCGAGTGAAAGGAGTGCAGATCTTGCCAGAAAGAATAGATTCCCTGATGAAGTGACAGTCTACCTCAATATGCTTAGTGCGCTCATGATAAACAAGATTGTTAGCAATAAAAATAGCAGCTTTATTATCACAGTGCATAGGTATAGCAGAAGAAGACTCAACACCGAAGTCTTTCAGAAGAGAGCGCACCCATAGGAGCTCACGGGCAGTGTGGGCTATGGCCCTATATTCAGCTTCAGCACTAGATCTGGCAACCACATTTTGTTTCTTGCTTCTCCACGTGACTAGATTACCTCCTACATAGGTGCAGTAGCCAGAAGTGGATTTCCTGTCAATCTTGCTCCCTACATAGTCAGAATCAGAGTATCCTTTTAGAGAACAGTGCCCATTTTTCCTGTAATGAAGGCCCTTGCCAGGTGACTTTTTCAGATACCGCAGAATATTGCATAGAGCATCCCAGTGACACTGTCTGGGTTTGTCTAAGTATCTGCTAAGAAGACCCACAGCAGTAGAAATGTCAGCCCTAGTCACAGTCAAATATATCATTTTGCCAATCAACCTCCTGTATTTTTTGTTATCAGAAAAAAATGGAGAAGAATCATCATTCCAATTGACATTGGGATCTAGAGGAGT
This sequence comes from Alisma plantago-aquatica, assembly GCA_963693085.1. Classification (NCBI taxonomy): domain Eukaryota; kingdom Viridiplantae; phylum Streptophyta; class Magnoliopsida; order Alismatales; family Alismataceae; genus Alisma; species Alisma plantago-aquatica. Next base: position 849,534,269 of record OY856413.1, read on the forward strand.
ATCAGCTGGTCTAAGCCCTAAGCATTCCAATTTCCTGTAAAAGATCCAGGACATATTTTCTCTGAGATAAAACAAGAGCATTAGAAGTTCTAGATACCTCTATGCCCAGCAAATATCATAGTTTTCCCAAATCTTTAGTGGCAAAGTGCTTGCAGAGATGGGTTTTAGTGGCATGAATAGCAATAGAATCACTGCCACAAAGTATGATATCATCAACATACACAATCAGTATCACAATACCAAAAGAAGTCTTCTTAGTAAAGACCGAATGATCCACCTGAGATCTCAAAAAACCAAAGGTAATCAAAATTTTGCTCAACTTATCAAATCAGGCACGAGGACTCTATTTGAGTCCATAAATAGATTTCTTCAGCCTGCAGACTTTATATGACTCCCCCTGAGCAACAAATCCAGGAGGTTGCTCCATATAGACTTCCTCTTGCAAATTACCATACAAGAAGGCATTTTTAACATCTAATTGCAGTAGGGGCCAGTCAAAATTAACAGCAACAGATAGAAGAATTCTGACAGAATCAAGACAGGCAACAGGAGAAAAGGTTTCAAAGTAATCAATGCCATAAGTCTATGTATACCCTTTTGGCAACCAAGCGTGCCTTCAGACGTTCTATAGTACCATCAGGTTGATATTTCACAGCATAAACCCATATGATGCCTACAGGCTTACACTGAGGAGGTGGATCCACCAACTCCCAAGTGTGTTTATCAACAAGTGCAAGCATCTCCTCCTTCATAGTAGTAGTCCAAGTTGTACTTTGCAAGGCATCATGTGCAGTTTTCGGAATAGTAACAGTAGATAAAGCAGAAACAAAATTGCTAGCATGAACACTCAAATGTGCAGTAGATACATGGTTAGCAATATTGTGAGTAGTGCAGGAACGAGTACCCTTTCTAAGAGCAATAGGTATATCAAGATCAAAAATTACCTCGGGTGTGGCAGAACCTTCTGGAGGAGAAGATTGGTGTGGCTAGGGGGGTTCTTGTTCAGGTTGAGTTCTGTTCCTGCGCTAATAAACAATAAGAGGAGGTGTCGTATTCTCAGGAGTAGATGTATCAGAAATATAATCACTAGTAATAGGCAGTGGAGGAGCAATGATATCAGACTGCAGACTATCTCCTTTAGTAGAGTAGTAGGGTGTATCTTCAAAAAAGACAACATCACTGCTCGTAAACCATCTTTTTGCAGTAGGGCTATAATACCTATACCCTTTCTGTGTACAAGAATACCCCAAGAAAATACATTTTTCAGCACGTGGAGATAGTTTATCATAAGTAGGACCAAGCAATCTCACAAAGCATGTACAGTCAAAAATCCGAGGAGGTACAGAAAACAAAGGTGTGTCAGGTTGCAGGACTTGTATAGGTACTTTATTTCCAATCACAGAAGAAGGCATCCGATTTCTTAAAAAGCAAGCAGTCAAAATAGCCTCAGGCCAGAATAACCGAGGTACATTAGAATGCAGCATAATAGTTCTAGCAACCTCTAACAAGTGTTTATTCTCCCTTTCAGCAACTCCATTTTGTTAGGGTGTATATGCACAAGAAGTCTGATGTATAGTGTCAACAGATTTACAAAACAATTAGTGCATTATCCGTTCGAAACACTTTAACAGGCATAGCATATTGGGTTTTCACCTCAGCAAAAAAAAAATAATAGTGGACAACACTTCAGATCGACTTTTCATCAGAAATAACCAAGTGGCCCGAGAGAAATCATCAATAAACAATAGAAAATATTTGTTTCCAGAATCCATATAGACTCAGGACATGACATGGACCCCATACATCAGCATGAACAAGATCAAAAATATTTTTACTACTAATCTGAGAATGTTTAGGATAAACAGCCCTAGTCTGTTTCCCTAACTGACATGACTCGCACTGAAACATATGGGTGCCAACACCAGATACAACATGTCACAGTTTCTCAGAAGATGGGTGCCCAAGTCTGTAGTGCCACTGTAATGCTAAAACTGAAGCAAATAAAGCAGAAGCCACAGCAACCTTGTCCACTTTTGGTAGATCATCCAGATAATATAAGCCATCAAAATCTTCATGCCACCACCAATCTTCATCCTCATGTGAAGGTCATAAAAAACACACGAACCAGGTATAAATGTCAGGCTACAGTTCAGGCTTCGTAATATTTTGCTAACAGATAATAAACTTAGCGAAAAACGAGACACATATAAAGCAGATTTCAGAAGAAACTCAGAAACAATGTCTCCAACTCTAGAAACAGCAGACTTAGAGCCATCAGCAAGCATAACAGAGGAATTAGTAACTGGTCTAGACAAATTTCTGAATAGAGACCAATTCCCAGAAAATTGAGAAGATGTGCCCGAATCTATAACCCATTTCGTATTACCAGCACTAGAGGATAGAGTACTGAGGAAGGCAGTGTCACAACCGTAAGTTGCAGCATGGGCTCCACTGGTCATAGCAGTAGAAGAGGAGCCAGTACGCTCAAGCAGCAGGCGCTCCACCTTACCGCGAATGTAGTCAGCAGTAGCAGTACCCGAGGTAGCACACTCAGCAGGCTGGGTAGCTGTCTCAGAAGTAGCAGTAGTATCAGTGGCCGCATTGGCCCACGCCGGTTTACCATACTTTTCCCAGCATTTTTCCTATATATGGTTCGACCGGTCACAGAAAGTGCAAAAACGTTGCCCTGTCTGAGGACGCGCAGCAGTAGAAGACGCAGCAGCAGGAGCTCCACGTCCAGAAGAGGCTCGCCCCCATCTTGTACCAAGAGGAGGACGGTTGTCAGAAGACCAGCCACGGCCACGACCATGGCCACGACCAGACATGGCAACAAGAGCAATGGAGTCTCCAGAGTCAGTGAGCAGTGCAGATGAGGAAGAAGGCAGGCGTTGAAGTCTCTGAAAGGCACTCTGCAGCGATGGAAGTGGGTCACTAGTAAGGATCTGGTCAACAACACCAGCGTAGGACTCTGGTAAACCGCACAGGAACTGGACCAACTACACCTCCTAACGTTGACGCTGCATGGTGGCCAGATCAGTAGACAGGGGGTGGTAGGTCTCCAGCTCCCTCCACAGTCCAGTAAAGGCAGAGAAGTAGTCCGCAATATCCGACCCCGTGAAGTGAAGATGACCAAGCTGCTTGGTGATGTCAAACGCCTTCTTGAGGTTCTGGCTATGCAAATAAGTACTGGCTAGCTGATCCCACATCTGCTTCGCCGTAGGCAGATAGAGCAAGGTGACACTAATTTTCGGTTCACTGTCCATGTCATCACCGTCGAGTCATCCCAGACCCAGTCATCGTAGGCCTTCACATCTTTGGAGTCAGCATTCACAGAAGGTTGTGTCGGAGCGTCACGTGTCAGATGTGAGTATTTTCCTTGGGATTTGGCGTAAATCACCATGGAACATACCCAATACTGATAGTTGCGCCCATCAAGTTTTACAATCATAACTTGACGGCGCAAATCATCACCAGAGGACGCCATTAGGTAGTAGAATACGGAGTCCCGGAGGCACAGGTAACAAACAAAGCAGGCACAAACAGGCAGTCTACGTAGTCAGGTAGGCAGCAACAGGCACAGATTTATCGAAGGAAGGAACCTCTCACATATGGGCTACGCTGGAGCGCAGCAAGAAACCTGATGACACAAAGGCCTACACGGGCAGGTAGAAAAAAAACAGTCCGGAAATGTCCCTCAACTACAGATCAAGTCACCGGACCCGGAGATGGGCTGTCCCAGCAGCTAAGAAGCACGGCGATACACTGCCCCGGCAGCAAACCAGCCCGGCAGCACGCCTGTCGCGGCGCGGCAAGGCAGCAGCCAACGCTGCCCGACGCTCGCTAGCGACGCGCGGCGCCCGGGGGCGCGAGCTCGGGCCAGCGGTGGCAGGGGGCTAGTGGCGTCGACGTGGCGCGGGGAGGGGAGGGGGGCGCCGAGAAGAGAAGGGAAGGGAAGGGAGGGAGGGAGGGCACAAGCGGCGGCTGGATCTAGGCATGCTCTAATACCATGAGAAATAACAAGAGAATGGGTGAGCTTAGGGTAACACAATGTGTGTACCCTTGTATATATAATAATGGAACAATTACAGAGAGGTCCAAATATAATGTAAAATAACAGAACAATAATAACAACACATATACATTAACAACTATACTATACGCTAACAATCTCTCTCTCTTTCTTTCTTTTTGTATACACACACATATATACATATGTATATATACATACATATATATACATATGTATACACACACACACACAGAGACATACATACATACATACATACATATATGTATATATATGTATATGTATGTGCTATCAAAATATATATATATATATGTATATGTATGTATGTATTGGCATTAACAACTGAGATGAAGACATTGGTGCCTACCTGCTACAATTTACTATTACTCCAGATGCTACTTCCTTTTTTATTGAGAAGATCCTACTAACTCTGAATTATATGCTTGATAGGGAGTGAGTGTTGAAATTTTGATTGTAAGATTCAAAGGGGGTGATATTCTAGTATGAGTTTGTTATTATTTTGGTACTTTGTTTTAGTAGGTACCAGTGAATTGAAAAACGGCCTGGGCGGCTGATTAATCGACCCAGCACCCAAGCCGTTTAAATTTTGCCAAAATTGTCGGTTAACCATTTTGCAATTAATAGGGCGTTTTCCCCACTTTTTGCTCTCTTTTCCCTTTTTCCCGCTTTTTGCCCCTTTTTTGTCCTTTTTTTTTAAATTTTGCTGTACACATGTAACTTTTAAGTAAACTATATGGTCCCAAGTATTATTGACTATAATATATTTAACTTGTATACATTAAATATCCTATGATAAGCCCTAGTTCTAATATAGAATGCATACTTTGTATGCAAGTTGGGATAATAGGGTGCTGCTGTAAAGTGTAATTTATACAAGTAAATATATGTAACTATTATCTAATTTTAGAATGCATACTTTAATTAAATGTACTACTGTAATGTATGACTAACCGATGATATGCACATATAACAATAAGTTAGAAAGGTATCCAATAATTAGTCTATTGTTTACTGCTTAAATTTGTAAACATGTGATGCAAAAAAAATTATGTATCATGTATGTAGGGTGTTTTATCCATATCAAATCTATTGTTTACTATATTATGGCTATAATTATTGCCTTATAGCTATCTTATAAACTATTTGGGTGTTTTGTATTGTTGGGTAGAGTGTTTAGAATCTTTAGATATATATAAAAGTTCCAAGAGTATAGTATTTATATACATATATGTGTAATTTTGTATAAAATTATATGGGAAACTAAAATCCGTTTTTTCAAAAATCAGTCGCTTACCGCTTAACCAGTTACAAGGTGTTGTCCGCATGGTTACCGCTTAACGTTTTTTAAAACATTGGTAGGTATGATGGCAAGTGACTTGGGATTCTCCCAAGCTATGGCTAGAGGGGGGCATTAAGAGGATATGCGTATTTAGTTTATTTTGTATATGGCCTCAAATATATTTGTCCCATTAATGTTTGAAATCCTAATCTATTAGGGTTTCTTATGTATTTTACTTTGCCTCCTCTCTAATATCTAAGAGAGTGGTGTGCTCATCTATTAATAACAACAACAATACACGATGACGGAACCTGCCCTGTAGCATCTTTTTCTTGGGAAAATGTTCTTTAATGTTGAGGGGGAAATTGTGTACCTTGATAATTGCATCTGGTTAGATTTTTTTTTTTTAATTGACCATTCATTCATCCCGTGGCCGGGGGGTTTCGAACTTGAGACCTCTCGGTCTTACATCAGTACTTTTACCATCTGGGTGCCATCTCTTTGGCGCATCTGGTTAGATTAAAATACTTTTTGTTTTCATTGTTTTCCTATAAATCTGTGTTGCAAGGAAATAAAAAGGTATGAAGTTAAGAAACCAGTTAGTATACAATTTGGCTTTATGTATCCTAGTCTAAAGGATAAATATCAAACCACCATTTTAATCATAATTTATTTGGTTTACTATTCCGTATCCCTTTAATATTGTTATAAACCTATTCAAACTCGATTAATAAAAAAAATATAGGGCATCACCTTTACCTATGATTATTTCATGCCGCAATTCCCTCCCATTCCCTCTGTCACTAATCTTTTATTGAACATTTATACAACCAATAGTGCTATATGGTAGTGAGCATTGGGCACAGAAGAAACAAGATGTCAACAAAAATGAATGTGGCTTGAATGTGTATGCTGAGATGGATGTTTGGAAAGACAAGGAAAAATCGTTTCATAAATGAGTATATAAGGAACAAAGTGAGGGTGATGAGCATTGAGGACAAGTTACGTGAAGGCCGTTTGATATGATATGGACATGTACAACACAAACTAATACATGCACAAATTCAAAGCAACACATTGAGTCAAACAAAGTTAAAAGAACAAGAAGTTGGCCTAAATTAACTTAGGAAGAACTTATGATCACATGGCCCATTACGAAGCTGATTGGAAAAGAAGGATTCATGACGAAGACTCTAACATGGTTGGAAATATTGAGAGTTATTTAGTTTACAAATAATTTATTTTCTAATTTGTAATACGGGCCCAAGTGTGTTTGGCCCATTGTGGTTTAGTCTAAGTTGGTATGCTTCCCCTTCTTCTACACATAGGAGCAGAGTTACTGTAATGCGACATATCGATTAGCCTTCTACTTATTCTTGGACGGGAACTATGATGATGATGATGATGATATTGACTAATCTTTGTGGGTGCAAGTAAGAATCATAGTCCAGTAACCACAACATATAGTATCATCTGAGTATTGTACTATCAGTTCTGGTAACAAGAAAGTGTTCTACAATCAGCCAGCAACAGACAGACAGTATATCCTAGATGGCAAAAGGAATTTCAACAAATCGATGGCTCCTATCTTGGTGCTTTTATTTCCAATCAAAGTTTGTAATGGAAATCCAAGATTGGCTTAGTATCTCTGTAATTCACCATTTTCTCACACCACTTTTCCTAAGAGTTTATTTTTTTCATCAAATTTAATACTATGAATCTAAGTAAATTAGGTTCTCACTGATAGGGCTTAACCTTCATCCATATTTAACATAAAGGGTCTTTTGTTTGATGGAAATCTTAAAGTATAATCCTCATGATAAGGACGAAAAATTCTAATTGATTTGTTTGGTTGCATAGGCAGAGTGGGGCCTCTCCGAAAATTATAGTGTCATCTTCATGATAAGAAGGATAACAAATTTGCAATTAAGTTATTTAGTTGCATAAGTAGAGTGAAAACTTTTTCAAACCCTAAGACTTTGAGATTTGCTTTGACTCTTTCATGTAATGCGTACCCCTTTATGAAGTAGAAACTTCTACTGGTTTTCAAACAAACACAGTCATTATGCATTTGATTGAAACCTTTTTCAAAAAAGACCACATGTAAATCACTACTTAAGTTTGGTGTTGTCGAAACGTTTCTAAAACGTTAGTTATAGAAAATGCTAATCTAAAATGCATAGCTTGGTGTAGAACTACAATAAACATAGCAAAGTGTAAAGTAGGCATCCAAAATACTGATTGAAATTGGTCAACATCGTTGCACTAGCTTCCATAAAACTAGCTTGTAGAATTCAACATTTACAATGCCAGTTTGTTTGTGACAGCTATTTGCGTTGTAATTCAGCTATCACAACAGCATAGATAGTATCATAGTGTATAGAGATTACTTTATGTCAGACAAAACAAGCAGCAAGTGTTAGCTTTACGTAATATACATTATATCTCTACAATTTCCACTAATGATCTCTGCAAACTTCAAGTACGGATTTGATTGATAATATATGATACTATCTACATAGTACACGTGGTCTCTATAATTTTCATTGCTGATCTCAACAAACTTCAAGTAGACATGTGATCAATAATATACATATGCTATTTGTGTCCAGTGTTCCAAAAAGTGGCAATCGTTGTACAGGCAAACAGGGTACCAAATAGAGTATATACGCTATGCATGAGTATAAGTGAGAGTATAATTGGAGGTTTTAATAATCATAAAATGTAAATTACCTATTAATTGTTTAAGTTTTATATTAGTCGTTTAAGCCATATATTAAATTTGTACAACTAATATCGGTGTTGAATTTGTAATGTGAGATTAGTCATGTCTTAAAGGTAGGAGTCAAACTTCATTTGGAGTGTAACTATGCGTAGATACAAACAAAATGAACTATATACAAGTAATCAGTATACAGATTATGCATCTAAATCAACATCCAATATTGTGGAGCTAATAATAATAATTAGTCATTGACTAATATTGCAGTGAATAAGTAATCAGAAACAGTGATGATATTGGAGACGGTAACGTCAACAGTAAGAAGCAATTCAGTAGGAACCAATTCAATAAGCATTAAAGTGTGTACTTATCGAGAAAACATGGGAAGAAGACCAAATATGTGAAGAGGAGGAAGGGAATGTAACTGTAATGCCCAATAATAGGTTTAAAAAAAAGTTATTGTACAAAAAGAATATTGCAGCCATTGGATTTCAAAAAGCTATTACCCCGACAGATTAAGAGACCCTGGTCCAGTTATAGGACCAATTTGGTATACTCGGGGCGGTAAACCTACCGAACCGATGATTCAGATGATTATTCAGCCGATTAGGCCAATCTTCTGAACAATGTTTTTATTAGTCTCTACTTAAAAATTTTGCAATGAGTGAACATATTATGTCAATATCAAGTTTTGAATTAACCGTATTTAGATTCATGTCCTTGATTTGTATTGCTCGTTTTATGTTTAATTTCCATTGAAATGTTAAAATCCGTGGATGATTGCTATTAAGTGTGTATTGATGTTATATATACTCAATTCAGCATCTATGGAAAAATGAATTATTAATTTTCTATGAAAATAAACAGTGTATCTGCTTTTGTATGTAACATGGAAATGAATATGGATATGATAAATATAATAATAAATTTTGTCCTGGTCTTTTGGACTAGGTTTATCGTGATTTATATTCATTTTTAAATAAATATAACGTCATAAAGATCAAAACAAATGCAGTAAAAGATAGATTTATTCCATTTCGTTATCCTAGCTAGCATAGAGATATAAGAATTTTAAGTGGGCAATGTGTGCATGAGTTTTAGATCAATGACACATGCAATTCATTATAAGATTGAGGCTTAAGTTTTTTTATTTAAATTAACTAGCAAAATAAAACCCCTGCGGAATATGCATTATCTAATTAATAAAACCTATAAAAAAACTTTTTGGCTTTTAATATAAAGTAGCATTTTTAAGTGGGCAATGCGTGCATGAGTTTTAGATCAATGACACATGCAATTTATTATAAGATTGAGGCTTAAGTTTTTTTATTTAAATTAACTAGCAAAATAAAACCCCTGCGGAATATGCACTACCTAATTAATAAAACCTATAAAAAACATTTTGGCTTTTAATATACATGAAAAAATCTCATCTGAAATATTCTGCATGTGCAGAAACCTAATGATGTAGGATTAGGATAGCCTTTTAAATAGTCTTTTTGTAATTTATAATGTTTTATCAGTTTTCTTGTGTTGGAGGGGTTATTAGATATTCTCCCAGTTTGTCTTGTAAAGTCTGTGGTTTAGTCCCACATTGGCTAGTTGTCTAGTAAGTCGGGTTTAAACACCTATATATAGTCTTTGGAATGCTCTCTGAAAAGGACAAACTTGATTGAATGAAATCTTTTGATGAATATTATTCCTTTTGATTAGTTATTTTAGATTAGCTTAGATCTTGATAATTAGTTTCAGATATTATTCATTAGGCTCTACATTACCTAACCAGTACACATATAGGCATCATAAATTCAACATAACATTCTGAAATGGCAAAAACTATATATCAGACATGGAAAAAAGATTCACTGTGTATGCTTGTATATGTGTGCGCCAGCATATTATCGTAATGCTTTCAAGAAAGGGCAAAAGACCACAAAATAGTTAGATCGGTCATCAACCCACAGTTTTGTGCAAATATTATATACAAATCTTTTCATGATAAATCTATATCAGTAGAGCTGTTGATTACACCAAGGACAACATACTAACCATGTTTTTCATTAAAGATCCAGATGATGACATGGATTTATAATCACCAGTTTGTTTCAAGCTTTCAAAAGCATCGCGCCATTTTGTTATCACCAAAAACATCATGCCCTCATTCATAGTTGCAGCAACTGGACCACAAATATTACCCACAAATGAACTGCCAATATGTGCATCATCTGTACTTGCTTCAGTATTCACAAAATCAGATGACTGCATTTAGATTAAAACAACCAAATTAAAAAATAAGCATTACATTCAATTTGTCTCAGAATCGTAAGCTGACAAAAGAAACAAAAATAGAAAAGCAAGCCTTACACAGTAAGAACCACATGCATTTCAAGTGCTTAAAGGAAAGCTGATCTAACTACACATGATACAAGTTGGATAGTACTATAATAGTGCTCTATCTGTGACATCCAGCATCCGTTGAATTATCAACATGATATTTCATTGGGCAGCATATCAGACATGCAGTTCAAGAGTGTACATCATGTATGCAATAAGGTCCCATCATAAACACTGGAATGAATTGCTGGAAAGCACCACTAGAAATATATAGCCCATAGATTAGAACTACAAGTGATAGTACCAAAAGCAACACCCCAGACTGGTGGCATGCATTATGGATGGGTGTTCCTTTTACATGATAGTGTACAGTCATATTCAACAGCCAAATACTATCAATTTTAAAGAAGACTAAAAAAACAGCTTTCTGAATAAGACAATGAGAGCAAGCAAATCTTGAAAATACAGCAATATTCTGAAGAAGAAAATGAATTTGTAATTGGCAATGGCCACCCTTGTTGTCTTCTAGATTAATTATTGATCTCAGATTTCCTTTCTCACCTTACAACTAATAAATTTGTGGCGCTGGAAAGCAGTAGCAAAACATGCAACCTGAAAGAAGACCATTACATCACCACCCTGAACCAAGTCATGTTCGTTTGCAATATCTTCATGGATGGACTGCATTAACACTGAAGAGGAAAAGGTTACTGGAATACAAACGGTAGCTAGCAAAATCCAGAAAGGCACCGTTTAAATAAATCGTAGACAGAGTTCTACCATTATAACCTCCCGACAGGAAAGTGTTCAAGAAATTGTGTAGTAACTCCAAGACGCTGTCTTTAGATAAAGAGAAGCCCCTGGTGTCCCAAGCAATTTTTTTCAGCGGACCTCGTTGGATATGCTCGTTTTTTAGTAAAACTCTAGTCGAACCAGCCACTGGATTGCCCTTGAACAAAGTTTTTGACCCATCCTGGAGAAGGAAAAAAATATATAAAACACCAGATAAAAATACATGTATCTAACTCAAATCAAACCCGACATACAATGGTCGTACGAGTAAATGTTCCACCAAGTGAAGACTGCTCCAAAGTTCTTAGCCTGATAAGCCTTGTTTTTTCTTCCTCTTCCTCCATTATTGACTTTAGCGAATTTATTGCAGAAGAAACACCTTCAATGACCTGTAAAACTCCAATTGTCTTTATTCATTTAAAAAGTTATTGCACATTTAAATAAGAAATCTATCTGACATTAATTACAATTAAAGGCACAGATTTGTGAGGTAATTTTCTGGCTAGATCATAGCGCTGAACTTCTTACAGCTTGAGCTATGCTTGTCACAACTGCCACCAGTTATTTTTCTCAAATGAATAGCACGAGAAATGGCCAGTGAGAGCATACCTCAGAATTCTTCTTGGGAGCCTTTGCTATCGTCTCCGGTTCATGGCCCTGGAAAATGTAGTGAAAAATCTCCAATAAAAGCAAATTGTCCTGTCGAAGATAGCCACCTGGTTCGTTGACATTCTCTGCTAAAACTAATATCAAATCTGTAACACTTTCACTGAACAGGAGTTCCAGAAACCGCTCTCTGATATATAAATACTGAGTAGACGATCCACATGCCTTCTGTTGCAACAAAATATCCTTTATAGCTAGAACATTTCGAAAGAGTGTTAGCAGAAGTTGAACCAGCTTCCAATCGTCTTCAGTGAATTCCCCACTGTTTGAACAAGAAGCATATCTAATTTTAGAAAAGTACTGTCCAGTAAGCAGATGTTATTACAAATTTACTAGCTTTAATCGCAATAATATTCATCAGATAAACTATAAAATAGAAGATATGTAATCAGTGCATAAAAAACTACTCAGACAATTACGGTATACAATTACATTTTTACGGGAGGTACATAATCACTTAGCTTGATGCAAATTACTGCAGCATGTTCGTAACTTCATGCCTTGGCCGTCAAGACCGCAACATGTTCCTTGAACATGAGGCCACTTTAGCACTTCCAAATCAATGGCTACAGCCAATTTGCTAACCTTCTCAATCCTATCACATAATGGATGGGGAAGACCGTTTGATACCAAATGCCCCTCTCAAAACTTATAATAATCCACCAACTTGAGCAAACTTCGACATTAAAGATACAGCCAGGACAACCAACATTATGCGGCATACATGATAACATATGGATATTTAAGGCAGGCAACAAAGGAGAATTTCATTAAGTAGAGTTTTGTAATATCTCCCAACATAGTTGGGATTGAGGCTTAGATGATGATGATGAGAGTTTTATAATACCTATATATTAGATGGTATGGAAATGTTTCATGCAGACGGAGCAGCTTTGCTTAACCTCATAGTAGCATTGCAATAGATCTAGAAGTTGAAGCCCAGCAGACGATAACAAGTTGAATATCCCTCTAGACATTGCTACAACCAATGTTCAAAATTTCGCTAATTATTTTGATGGCGCCAATGATTGGATACAGAAATGGCCTTACATGTTTGTACGTAGGGAATTTCGCCGGAAAAAAAATAAATTTTGACAATTACTTTGAATTTCGACGAAATTAGGTAAATTTCGATGAAAAAATGCTCATTTCGTCCGCATTTCGACGAAGAAATTTCGAGAAACACATCTATTATTTCGAGAAATGGGGTAGGATGCCTGCAGATTTTACTATGTGATTCCTTGGGCTTGTTAGGGGCAATCCAAGTTATGTTTCTTCTCTTCCTAGCCTAATTCTACCTCTCTCTCCTATTTCTTTCACTTCTATACAGATCTATAAAGGAAATATTTAAAAATCTGTATGGGAGTGATATCTATGACTATGATGACCCACTAACTTTCATTTTTGAGGTCACATGATTTATGTTATAGTACGCAAAATTAGCATGACTATTGAGATATTTTGTATGTATGCCATTATCAATCACACCTCTAACTACATGGTTGCCTCTATAGGCTCTCACTACAAAAGCACACAAAGAACAACAAAGCTTGAGTTAATCCATTAGTATGCATTTTATCATTTGTAAGCATATGGACATTAACAATGAGACACATCTATGATTGTATAAAACAAAATAAACATGAGCCAATATGTTGATAGGTATAATCAACAAGGAGGATGACAACCATCATGGTTCAACTAGATGCATAAACCATAGTTGTCTCATGCTTTCTCAGTACTCACTCACATACCACTGCAACATTGTTTATGTACTACGTCCTGTCATCCTACTAAAAGGTCCTACCATCCTAGATCATGCTATGTTTCCATAAATTTGTGTCTTTTAAGTCTATATATTGTGCTTGCAAACTATGATGACTGAATTCATACATTTCACCATTCAATTGACCTCAAAATCTCCATCAAAATGCCCATCGAAATTGTTCTGCTTCCTTCACTCACACATGAGGAGCCCCACCCCCTCTCATATCCAATATGAAATATTATTGCATATTTGAGTAAATCTATACTAGTAGATTGTTCTGGTAAAATTTTGCTAAATAATTCAATCATTTGGTCGTTGAAACGCCAGGAATGCATCTGTCAAAATTTATGTTTCTGTGGCTACTGAAACGACATCGAAATCGGACATTTTCATCCTTGGCTACAACAACCAAATGAAAACTGAAGTATGACATGGAGAAAGAAGAAATCAAAACTTTTGCTAGAATGGTCAAGTTTGGCTGTCATGTTAGCAATATTTCCTTCGTGGAATTTCTCATTTCTAGGTAGCAGTACTCCACAGAAGTCATCTGATGGCAGGTAAATTCAACTCATCTTGTTGATCTTCCAATTATTGAACCAAACTACAATAAGTACTAAGTGCTGACCTTCTTGCCAATGTGGAACCTCCTCTCATTTGTCAAGTATACATGTGTCGATCTTCTTAATTTCAATGCATCATAAGGAAACTATATACAACACTTATCTCGGAATCTATCTATAGTGCATGCAAACTTTCATTCATTAATTTCTTGCTTTAGGTCAGCCATTTTATGGTAGCAAGAAAAAAGCTATCCGAAAACAGTTTCAACAGCGTAGAAAAAAGGTATTTACCGGTATACTGATGGAAATTTTGACTTTTGCAGTCTTGGTCGTCTCTATGCCAAAATTGACAAATGAAAACGTGAAATTTTATAGGTGTGATATATACATGTAAGCACGCCACTTTATGCAATAAATTTGTACAATGTATATGTGTGGAGGTCCTTCATATGGGATATTAGGAAAATGGGGCTTTCTTTGAAATTTTAATGAAGGATTTTGAGGAAGAAATGAATGAGTTTAAGTTTTGTGAGCACAATCCACACACACACTTATTTATGCGACAATGGCATATATTAAATATATAGCAGGGATCCTTCATGTATAATCTTTGAGTAAGAAAAATGTCAGTTTGAAGAGAGGTATAGTGCAAAAATTACTATTATTAAATATTTAGAGTCTATTATATATCAATCACTATATACATCAAATATTTGATGTTGGTTAATTTAAATTAAAGGAACCGTCCACATAGCATGGTAGATGGGGTGGTTAACCTTCCCTTCTTGAAGGTTGTTGGCCAACATGAGTTGCTTGATGTAATTGACAATTGCCCTCAACCCATGCAATCTCTATATACATCATATTAAATTCTAAAAGAGGCTCCACCAGGGGGCTTTCTCATGCTTGTCATGCTCTTCCTCGAAGTCACTTTGTGACTTTAGCACTTGACTCCACAACTGAGAAAGAAGTTGGGCAACATCACTATCGTGATACCATGTTCTTCCACCATTATTTATTACCACATAATCTTGGCATGCAATGCAAAAGTGAGTTTCCACGTGGCTAACTCACATTAGTGGGATAAACCTAAAAGGCATAATTAATGATCCCCTTGTTCGTGTTGTGGGAATGGGATAATATAAGAAGCATCATTGCCATGTCAACCATGTGCATGTGTGGTTTGTGTAGCAAGCACCATATACAACCATATATAAGATTAGTCAATTACAAAATATGTACCTTTTCACAAAATATTGTTTGTGCTATGTTGTTAACCATAACATTTTCCTTTGTATTATAAACAATACTAGTTATCAGAATATATGTATAGCAATAGCGGTGATTTAAAAGCAGTGGCTTTGACCACTTAAGGGTTCACTAAATTGGTTTGGCCCATGTACCTAAGGAATCTCAACTAAAGCGGCTGGCAAAGAGTTTCGTTGCTAAGCACGCATCTTGTTCCACTCCAGCCCACTTATTGCTTTGCATGGCCCGCTTAATTGACCACTTAGAAGTGCTAAACTAACAAAAGATCTGTGTGAAAAATAAGATTGGATTGAATGCAATGGGATGAATACAAGACTGGACGCCCTCTCCTTTATATAAGAGAGGGGAGACGCCCTAAGACTTAGGACACAAGTAATCTAAACAGGCTGAAATACAAAAGCCCAATAACTAATTAACCTATTAACTAAATAGGCTAATATAGACTCTTTAACACTCCCCCTCAAGCTAGAGCATGGGTGAAACATATGTCCAAAGCTTGGAGGTTACAAGGCTCGATAAAATGATAAAAAGAAATGATAAATGAAATATAAAAGATAAATATCACTCCCCATACAAAAATTGATACTCCCCCTTAATTAATACTCCCCCTGAACCATGTGGTGACAGTGCCTCTCTTTGAAATTGTATTTTGCAGGCCGGAGATCCTCGAGCTTTGATGAAGGTCTTTTGGAGTGCATTTGGAATGAAGAACATCTGAAATGGGACCTGGATATTGCAGTAGTAATTCACCACTTGGAGCAGATGATCCTCAACACCATCACTACATCATCTTTATTGGATTACATATTTAGCGCGGCACGAACGTGGATGCCCAATGTCGATGTAGCAGTAGCGGAATCTTCGAATTGTCTGAGAAGACATGCATAATGTGGCACGAACACGAACGGACGATATGTTGGTGATATGATGCAGGTACCATAACCATGTCGCGTGAGCCTTGGGGGCTTGACAGGAAAAGAGATATCATCCATCAAGGAAAGTCCCAAGAAGATCAGCGGAAGGCGATGCTAATACAGCAGATGCGACTCGGAGAATACGTGATGACGCGACTCGATGAAGATACCTTTGGATGTATTATCAACCTTGCAGATGTAGACGTGGCAAGCTTGAAATTGTTGAGCTTCTAAAATCTGAAGAAGCATCCATCTGTCTCATGTAAATGCAGCTGAAGAAGTACACCATCAACACCTGACGTATATAACGCGGTACGAACGCAGATAGCTTGGTGTTGAATGAAGATCATTAAATGTTGTCTGGAAGTAGAGAACGAATGTGTTGAACAATACGAAGCTCCATGAAAATAATAGCCTGAAACATATATAGCCTAAATACATATATCATCTCTTCTCATACTCTCTCTCATACATACTCATGCATGCTCTCTCTTCTCATCTCGTCCTCTCCTCTCTATCCCCCCCCCGCAAACTGAATACAACGAGAGTGAGTGTTTGGTGTGGAGAAATGGATATATGACCCCCCGCACTGTGAAAAGGGATACATACATGATATGGATGGGAAAGGAATTGGTGGATTTGAGAGGATTTTGTGATATGGAGATGTCCAGGGCTGCGGGGGTCCGATTAGGCTAAAACTGGATCTGATTAGCCAAGGGCAGATCCGATTAATGATCTGAATATCAACAGACGTATGGTATATGGGGGCAATAATAAGGTTGTTTGGTAGCGGTGGAGAGTGATGGGTGACCGTGCTTCAGCCAAGGATAGGCGAAAACATTGGGGCAGCAACGACGAGATGGAGAGCAGCAGTGGAGCAGCGACTAGGGGCATGGATGACGGCGGGGGCTGAATGGTGTGATCGGCGGCTGGGGATATGGTTGTTGGATGATATGGCAGCAACACAGCAACAGGACAGATGACGATGATTGTGTTGCTCGACTGATGTAGCACTTGGTTGCAACGAAAGAGATGACACTGTCTCCTGCACGACTCCGGAAATATTGCATGCCATGAGGCTGCATGCGGAGTCAAGTGTGGAGCCTCTCCTTATGAGACGACGAAGGTTGGAGCTAAGGACATCGAGGTGATGCAGCGGTAGATGGTTGCTGAATAATGCGAGTGTGATGACGTCGACGGATGCGGATGGTGGCTGCTTTTTACTGGCCGCGCTCGAAATGACGGCTGGGTGATCGCTAGTGGTGGCGTGTTGCTGACAGAGATGGCGCTTGGCGGTTGTTATCGCTAGCGGATGGCAACACTTTTGCTATTGCTGCTAGCGGCAACACTGATTGTGCGGGATAGAGGCGTGGTGGCGGTTGTGTGTTGTTGGTGGCGACGTTTGTACGAGAAGGATGATGATGGCGCTGGGAAGGTGATGGTACCGACGCACGGAAAGAAAACTAGATCGTTTGAGAAAGAGAAAGATATGCCATGGAGACAGGGAGATGCCTAGTGGGCAGTCGGCCTAAGCCATGGCAACGGCGGCGGCTGCCCGCAGGCAGGGGTTCTTTCCCTCGATTGCTCTCTGGAAAAGACGAGCGGCGGCTAGGGCTGCGTGTGCGCCGAAAAGGACAGGGATGAGGGGCGGCGGCTAGGTTTCCCTCAGGAGCAAACGCGCTTTGTTCACGCAGGAATTACTGTTCACTCCGACCACCTGTTCACGTCGGGGTTACTGTTCACTATGCGTACTGTTTACCGCTGGAGTTACTGTCCACGCCGCCGTTACTATTCACCGCTCTGATACCATGTGAAATATAAGATTGGATTGAATGCAATGGGATGAATACAAGACCGGATGCCCTCACGTGCTCTCCTTTATATAGGAGAGGGGAGACGCCCTAAGACTTAAGACGCAAGTAATCTAAACGGGCTGAAATACAAAAGCCCAATAACTAATTAACCTATTAACTAAATAGGCTAATATAGACTCTTTAACAATTTGGATTGGCCCAGCAACAATATATATAAAAGAAAGTGATTGTTTGATTTCGCACATGTATTACAAACTAGAAACATTCAAGAAATTGCCCACAATGTAATCTCCCTATCCCAACTATAATGAACTTGTATACCAGTGTTACTACCCATAACCACCTACTATATATGTATTGCTCCTAATAAAGAATATCCTATAGGACCTATAAGGCTGTACTTGATTTCACAATATAAGAGTACTATCTCATATCTTGAACATAGTGTATAAAGTATCACAAAAGTGCTATAAAAGTACTTCAAAGTTCAAATCTGTTAGAGTACTATGTGAATCGTGTATACTATAGCATAAGTGTATTATTACATTGCATTTAGCTATTTTATTTAATAAACAATTGTATGTATATGTTGTTTGTCGTTTACCATAACCTTTTCTAGGACTAGCTAAATGCACGTGTTAAGCACGTGAATAGCAGTTGAATTAGCACAATAAAATATCTAACTTATACTATTAAACATTATAAAATTACTTGATGATTATTCAAATTTAATTCAAGAATTGACTTGTTTCTTGGGTTTGAGTTCATTATTTGTTATGTCGATAATTACATACAGCTTGTCAAAAGAGAATAACTTGATTAATATCCAGTTGACTTTCTCTAGTATGTACAACAAAAAAATTAAATTAAAATGAAAAAATTTATGAATTACAAAAAAGATCGACTAACCCATTAAGAGAGACAGCAGCTCGGTTAACATTGAGCTGATTCATTTCAATCTATAAGTACACAAATATGTTGAATTGATTAGCATACAAACATGTTGAATTGATTAACACAACACACACATGTTGTTAGAACACAAATAACAAATTATCAATGAGCACATAGTCAAGCTATTGGAGCACATACAAATGTATTCATCAATTGACCAGTTGACTCCTTCCAATTTGTTAACACGTAGGCAGCAACCTCAAACTTGTGCCTTGTACATCTTTATATGGATTGTGGATATAGATAGTGCCTCATACTTCTTTATATGGATTGTGGATATAGATAACCTCAAGTCCTACCTTTGCGGTATCTAAAAAGTATAAGTAATATGCCTAACCTGGCAAATTCATATGTGATTTTTCTTTACTTGATCGGCATATGTTAATTGGACGGAAAGTACAATTATAATAAATTGAGAAGCGAAACAGAATAACAACTGAAAATAAATCGAGAAAAAGTGGAAAGAGAAGCAAATAGTTGTGTAATTTATAAGCCTACAGCCTGTGGTCAGAATATTTACTATGTAGACACGTATAGTCACTTGATGACACGCAGGTGCTGTGACAAATCGATAGCAATGTGCTCTGGCCATGCAACATCCGTATCTTGAATAACCCCCGGTTGTGATCGGAATATTAACTATGTAGTCCTTATTGGCTGGAAAATATTAAAATAACAAAGCTAACATGACGGTAGATAGGAAAAATCTATGACAGAGGCACAAAGGTTCTTTGTATGGATTGTGGATATAGATAACCTCAAGTCCTACCTTTGTGGTATCTAAAAAGTATAAGTAATATGCCTAACCTGGCAAATTCATATGTGATTTTTCTTTACTTGGTCGGCATATGTTAATTGGACGGAAAGTACAATTATAATAAATTGAGAAGTGAAACAGAATAACAACTGAAAACAAATCGGGAAAAAGTGGAAAGAGAAGCAAATAGCTGTATAATTTATAAGCCTACAACCTGTGGTCAGAATATTTACTATGTAGACACGTATAGTCACTTGATGACACACAGGTCCTGTGACAATTCGCTAGCAATGTGCTCTGGCCATGCAACATCCGTCTCTTGAATAACTCCCAATTGTGATCAGAATATTAACTATGTAGTCCTTATTGGCTGGAAAATATTAAAATAACAAAGCTAACATGACGGTAGATAGGAAAAATCTATGGCACAGGCACAAAGGTGGGAAAAGCACACACCTGACTGCCTCTTATTCATATGGTATACGATTTAGTTAATTCCTTCCAGCCTATAGTGTATACTAAAATCTAAACTAAAAATTATCTTTTTCCTTAATCTCATGACTAACATTACATTGAAAATAATTTATATACAATTAGTAAGAGCAACTCGATTTACTCCCACGTAGCTTACTTTAATTTGGAAGTACAAACTAACATGACCAATTAATAAACATAATAGGTGTTTGAATATCTGGACCAATAACCAGATAGACATATTGTTAGAGTCTATTTTACGCTCAAGTTCATGATTACTATACTACCTACCTACAATAATTTATATACATTTCGCAAAGAACTCCCTCCAACATTAAGGACACAAACATAATAGACTGGTTGACACACAATCACATTGATAGAGTACAGAAACTGACTGCACCGATATACAGACAATCCCCTTACCAATCAACTATTTAATCAATATTTTAAGAAGGATATATACATTATATATCTATTTTGTAGTACACCGCAAACTTACACACACACCTGGAAAAGTACAATGGAAGAGAATTAAATAAAAGAAGGTCCGAATGCATGAAATTGAAGAGTTTGACTGAAACTTGTAGCTTCAGCCTCGTCGTTTCATTGTTAGGGAGAGGACCGAGTATAATAAAGATAAAGACTAATGTGTCGAAAATCGACATGGATTATATAACAGAGTCGTAGCATGAGGCGGTTGTAAAACAGACGTGTTGTATCACCGCCACATTGTACACTTGTTGTTTGCATAGCATTAATTGAAGGAGGATCAGCTACGTGGCAGCTATAAATATGCATGAATCCTGGAGCCGACTAACTGTAAGTCTAAATTACTCACGCTCCTCAAGCAAACAGTCAAACACTTGAAGCAGCCAGCCAGGCAGACAATTACCTGGAAAAGCAGGCACGACACCTGCGCTTATTCATATGGTATAGATGCCAAAAATCTAATCTAATAATAAAGTTTAATCATATTTGGATTTTGTAGAGATTAAGTTGATAAAATAATTTGTTTTCATGTTATTAAGTACATCAATCTATAATAGGTACTAATATTTGCATATATACTTTTAGCTTCACTAGTCCAAAAAATATTATGCATGTAGCTTGGCATAGTGACAAATTCAAGATTCTGCATTTTCAACTTGCTTGCAAAAGTCAAAGATTGAGAAAAAAATATTGTTATAATCCAATCAACATTTGATCAACTCTTCGGGGGGAAATTGAGAATAAGTGAGATATATAGATAGTGTGTAGGTAGATGCAGGTTTACACATACAAGCATATGCATGCATATGACATATATATGGACATATACATATCTAGATGTAGTTGCATGTATACAACAATGAAGATCCAATAAATATGAAAGAGAATGTTGTTTATCAAGATGGAGAGGAGAAGCCTTTATAATTGTAGTGTAGAAGAGGGAGAGGAGGAATGCTTGATGTTAAAAATAAGTACAACGCATCATAAGAGGGTTGTTGAACTTGTTGGAAAATATTATCATGGAAGTTAAACTAAAAACATTATGTATCAAAATAAAAACATGAAAAACAAAACAATTCATGTAAACAAGTACAAGTTTGTGAAATGGTGAAAAGTCCTAAACAAATGTGAAAAGTCATCGAGCTACACTTTGTTTGAGAAAAATATTTGGCTGATCAAAAAAATGAAAATTTGAGACTTTTTCCAAGAAGACAGAGACTTTTGTTACTAGGTTGCTTGGTTATTGAGTAGTTACTCAATATTTTAGCAGTCTAATACAAAAAAATACAAACATATACATTGCTTTGCCACACAGGACACTTTTTCAAAAGTGTATGCTTAATTGGTTGATTCAAGCTTAACCATCTAGAGAGGGTCAATCACGTGCATCCTACTTTAACACTTCCCAAAACTTGGATGTAGATTAATTAGGTTACTACTTAAAATGATTGTGAATTGCTATATTATACACATATTTAGTGGAGTATTTAGGTATTTAAATTTTATTATGATGTAGAATAAGAGATGGCATTGTAGATTTTTAATTAGATACCATCAACAAGAAATATAAAGTAGATAGGAGGATCTTTGACATCTTGGGGTTTTTGGATAAATTTATATTTTATTTAAGAGGGTAGGGGTGTAGATAAGACTTAAGAGAAAATGGTTGAAAATATAAAATGTCCCTTGGATTAGGCTTACTTGAGCTCCAATTGTCAAAAATGATTGATTCCCCCTTATCTCCCCTCATACAACAATAATAGACTCACACACTAAATCAGTAATTATGTTGGTATACCGATATATTTGGTAGTATTTTGCAAATACAGGCAGTATATCCATCAATATTACCAAACCTACAATCTTATTGATACACTCATAATTTCATATCCAATGGCATCAAATTCATGTGTGGAGCAAAACTTTACCAATTTTAGCAAAATCTTGTTCTTGTATTGGTGCATGTTAGGTAGTGATGAGTCAAAATGTCAACAAGATGAATATGGAAAAAATGCATATGTTAAGATGGGTGTGTGGGAAGCATGGAATAAGACTTCGACTTTGAGCCGACTTCAACAGGTGTGGACATGGAAGTTTGTGGAAATGTCGAGGAAATGTCGAGGATTTTTACAACCACATTTCGACGCAAACTTCAACAAAAATTAAACTAAAAATAGTCATTGTGATGAAAATCGACATATTTCATCAAATCTAACTAAAAAACACAATATATGTTTACATATAGCCATCCATATAGGTTTGCATATGTAGATAAATACAGATTAGATATAGTTGTCTCCGAACAATAGAATTCTTCCATATATAAAGTTTGTGACACTGAACAAACACATAAAAATGGTGTAAATCTATGGTAGATTTAGCAGAGAGGGGGTCGGTCTATTACTATTAGCTTAGAATAGTAAAAAATAACATCAAAATCATTTTACCTCAAGCTCCAACAGTTTTCCCCCTCACACAGCAAACTCCATAAAACACCAAAAAAATGTCGCCAACTTCGACGACTTCGACATATGTCGAGGACATTGTGGAATTTTTGAATGGACTTGGGTCAACTTCGTCGACATATGGGGAAATGTCGACAACTTCGACGAAATGTCGAGGATATTGTGGAATAAGGATGTTTACGTGGATTCAACGTCGCCAGTCGTCGACATAAACATTATCAGTGAAATTTCGCCCCATGTCAAGGGCATTTAGTACCATGGTGGGAAGTGGTGGGGATTGACGCTTAGATGATGGTGATATGTTACAACAACTAAGAAACTATTGTCAAACTTATTTTTAGTAGATTTTGTAGATTCCCAGTTTATTTTTGAGGTGACAATAAAGTCTGACGTCTCTTTTGATGATTCCTACATAACAATTGCCCTTGACATTCTGTTGATCTAGGTTGCATGTGCATCATCAATACAAGTGTGTAGATATATAATTGTTCAGAACAATTATAACCACAAATATTGAGTAAAGTTACACCCAACATCAAATTTATCGGCCTATTACAATGTCAAATATATAAAACGTCCAAGGGGTAACACCTATTTGCTTATCCAAGCCGTAGGAGGATTGTAAGCCACTAGCTTGTATATAGTGAAAATTTAAGAAAAATGTCATCAATTATGTACATATATTGTTATGATTCTTCAAAATATGATAAACAGTTACAAAGAAATAAAAGGAAGACGGCAACAAGTTGCGGCACCAAACCCTTTTAGATGGCATAAAGTTTGCCAATTTACAAAAGTGTTCTATCCAAGTGAAATACATTGAGAATGAAGGTTGAGGGATGTAGTACAAGGTGAGGAGTGTTGAATATTTAGAAAAATTGCATCCACTCAAGTTTAGATGGAGGTACCTTAAATAATATCAAAAACTTACATTGTCAAAAAAGGAAATATCACATATACAAGAGAAGTCGCAAAAATAAACATTAAGAATGTTTCGGAAGAAAAAGAGATTGATATAGGAAAAGTGTGTAGGTTAATATGCATTGCCACTCACATATGAAAGAGCATTGGAGAGAGAAAACTTGTATGGCTAATAATTTCCCTTGATAATATTTTGCCACTTACAAAAATAAATTATTATTAAAGGCTGCACAAACTACAAATGTAATATGTTCATGGGTCTCAACAATGTGAAGATATAGGGGGAAATCATTGAGGTCTTACTGGAATTTCTGAAGTTGAGAAGCTTATTTCAGTATTCTTGTATGCGGTCTATGCAGACGCATATGCAGTTCAACCAACTCTCTGAACTGTATATAACCATGCAGCCCAATATGCAATTGTGACTGCACATGCACCGAGTATATGCAGTCATATGAGGTTGCAATTCATACAAAGACAATATTGGTGTACTTTTTAATCAATTATAGTATATAATCATTTAGTGAACTACTACTTGTACACACAAACACGCTCACATACTTAGAGATACCTATATGATAACATACATACATGTATATTTATATGTTTGCACACTAATATATATATATATATATATATATATATATATATATATATATATATATATATTATTGTTTAACATTTTAAATATATGAAATTATGCTCATACAAATTAATTTATTGAAAAAATCAAAACACAAATGCCCTGCATATGCTCCCGCTTTCCGCATAGACACTATAAAGTACCCTAGGCGAACGCATAATGCAGACCGTCTTATGAAACATTGGCATAGTCAAGGGATCAAGAGTTGCATTGACGATTTAATGGGAAAATGGCACATCACTAGACTACACAAGCTTGGCAGCTACAGAACAGAACAGACAAAAAATCTCAAAATCAAAGAAAGAATACACATCCTAGTTCAGAGTGATGGTGGTTGAGAAAAATAATTATTTGACAAGAAAGTATAGTTGTCTCCAAAACTTGCATTCATGTAAGGTACGGGTGTAATAGAAATCTGCATGGCCCAAACAAGATTGATTTTTAGTATGATAGCTTGCAAGAGTTGGAATAGTTTTGCATCACGATCAAGGTTTTAAAGTGTGTTAGGCGTAACAAGGTGCTTTTATCCAAGTGAGGCAAGGCATAAGCTTCAAAGCGTAAGCCTAGAAAATTGCATGAGGCATAACAAGGTGCTTTTATCCAAGTGAGACGAGGCATAAGCTTCAAGGCGTAAGCCTCAAAATTTGCATGAGGTGTTCATAACAAATAATAGATACATATATATACATACTTATATGTATGTATATGAGTGTATATTTATTATATATGTGTATGAATGTATACAAGTGTATTCACGAATTACAAGAAAAGAGTGAAAACAAGTACACAGTATTTACCTTAGTTAACAAGGAGAGATAGAGAGAGTAAGAGTAGTGTTAACAATAAAGACCACCAAAATAATATAATAAAATTATAGCAAATAGTAAGATATCAATGCTTTGTACTAATTGATCCATCCTTAACTCGATGAGGAAACTTAGGTCATACACAATTTGGCATTAATAGAAATCAAGATAGATAAAAATGAGAATTGAAAATCACCATCAAATTAAATAAAACGTCCCACAAAAAAAATAGCAAAGATTGATAAATCTAAATCAACAGTAACTTTGAGTACTGAGTTACAAATAATAGATATGTAAATCCACTTATAAGAGAATTATATCAAATACAAAAAAAATCTGAATAGATAACTTTTGAAGATAGTGTATGTAATTGTCTAGAAAGTAAAACAACTTGGTGGTTAACATGAGGAATTATCATCCAAACTGAGGTGTGTGTCTCAACTAAGCCTCTGTACACTGATGCGAGCCTCAGACATTTCGATGCATAAGCCTCAGTTCATGACATCATGGCATAAGCCTCGAGGTGCAAATGGAATAGCCTCACCTCGAGGCGTAAGCCTTGAAAGCCTCGAGGCGGGTTTTTTCATACCATGATCATGATTCATATATTTGTAGCAAAATTTCATGATATTGGTTCACTTCGTTAATTTTTATAATTTAAAATGATATTGGATCTTGTTTTTCATGGAAAAGGATGTTAGAATGAAATCATGTTTGCAGCTGCAAAATAAGAACTCTGATTCTTTATTCCATTAGCCCATCAATCTTGTAGTTTTGGCTATAATTCTTAACAAGATACCAATAAATTACTGTCAGATACGATTTCCTAAAATCATCCTTCTAGCACAATTCACGTGACTTTCTTATGGCATACCCTTATCACAGAGGAAATAGTCAAACTCCTTAGAGCGCCTACAGAATCAGAGCAACTGGTCGACTGTGCCTAACAGGGTGCAGAAACTTACCCTTGCAAATGCTCCAGGGGAGCCTCCAGTAGAGAGACTATAATAGCTATAGTCGTGCTTCTCGTAAGCGCAGTCTTAAGCTTCCACAAATATTCCGTCTGCTGGGGAATGTTCTCCGAGGCCGGATCAACAGGCATAGTTAGGAAAACCAACACCTTCACTGCAGTTAATGACAAAAGTGACAAAAGGCTAAAAATCTTAGTTTAGTGAAGAAACCATAAGACTTGAATGGATAGCCAGATCAACTGTCTGATTAAGATCATTACCAATATTCACCACCAAATTGCGATCGTCGGGATGGTTCTCTAGAATGGGAATTAAATCCCGGGAGACCACGTTCCACTTGCAGATCTGCTTGAACACGCTCCGCCCGACTGGGTCGTCTCGCCGCAGGAACCTCTGCAGATCCTTCAGGTTGTCTGGAAGACAAAAGACACGCAGTGTCGGGCCAAGGTGGATCGTCATTGTCGGGAAATACAATGGGTAGCTTGAAATGCAAGGTAATTTCCAGTGTCCTACCTAAGCAGCTGTCACTCTTGACGTAACCCAGAAGCGTTCCATCGACGTCCTCCTCTCTGTACCCAAAGCCGTTGCAAACAACGGAGAGACCCGCCGTCTCCATTATCGGTTTCGCCGGCTCTCCAGGCAGGAGGAGCTTGCGGTGGATATTAGGATTTTGTGGTGGGGGTTGGTGCGTGAGCTGGTAAGATTGCGTTGCGACAGTGAGTTGCGAGTGTGCGACAGTGAGCTTATGGTGGCGGGAGTGGTCGGTTTAGGATAGGAGAAGGGTGCTGCTGTTCGCCGCCTCAGGTGGACGCAACAGATTGGAAATTGGGAGTGGCTGAGGAAGGCGTAAATGGCGCCGAGGGTTTGAGCTTTCCCGCACTTTTTACTTGGCGCGTTAGCAGATCATTTTCTTTTCTGGGCCGCCCTGTTATGCACCAGGAGCGCTACCTGTGCTAACGGTAACGGTCCACCAGGACCACCACATTCTATAACGGCCCGGTCCGGTTAAGTTAATAAGTGATGTATAACAAAAGACACGTCGCACTTTTAGGAATTTTGACATATTCTCTTTTGGAAAATGTTGTGGGTACTTAGTTTTGAGATTCAACATGGAATACATTTTATCATTTTCAAAAAATAAGGGACATAACAAAAAATATTTTCTTTATTTATCCCTTATTTTGTGTGAAAGAGTCCCATTTTGAGTCCCAACTAAGGCCATATAACAAATTCCTTCTCTCTTTTTTTACTAGTTTCAACTCGGATTGATTAGTCTCGTTAGATTTTCAGCTTCGAAGGTTGTCATGGTCATCGACGGTGACTACATTGATTGAAACATGTTTAAAATTAAGGGGTGTGTTACGTGGACTCAAAATCAAATCAAAATTGGACATTGTTTGTTTTTATACATGCATTAAATAAAAAGAGAGATTTATTTATTATTTTTCTCCTCCTTTTTATTCATACATACATAAAGACAAAAGGAGTGTAGCTTTGAGATTGATTTCGAATCCATGTAACATGAATTTAAAAATGAGAATTCAAGTTACCGTTTAGGATGAGTCAGATGAGCCGCATATTTTGGTGGTTTGTTATCCTTCTCCCCAGTTTAAGAATTATACTAATGTCTTGTAAATTGTGTATCATCAATGTCATATTGCACTTCTTGTTTCTCTTTGACTACAACTTCACGTTAGGAGAGATTTGAAAATGGGATTTCTAGTGTATCATATTTTTGCTTAAGAAAAAGAACTCTAGCCTATCTCAAGGTTGTCATCTACCCATTTCTAATATTTGTATATTGATATCTATGTCGTGTATATTGTGTAGTTTTCTTTCAACAATTACTTTTCTGACAATTTATATTGATGGAAAAATAGATAGAAGATTCGTAGTTAGGTTTTTAATTAAAGACGGGTTCTTGTTGGGCCTTTATTTTAAGAACATAACATTCTTGGCCATGTTGTTTTGGTAGAAAGAGTCTATACAACATAGATTCAAGATTTTCTATCTAATTTGGACGTAGATTATTCTCACTTTTAGTTAATGTATTTTTTTTTACAAGATGGTCTCTATCACATCAATTGACTTTGTATGATTGGTATAAACGTAAACTGTTGTGTTTTGGTATGAGTTCACAAGTACTCATATATTAGGATTCCATAATTTGTTTATTACTTTTATAAAAGTTGTATATTGATCTTTACATTTTGTGTACCATTGTGTTTTGATCTATGAGTTTTCTTATGTAAACCATATCTGAGTTTGGGCAAGCCTTCTGATTGTAATCTTATTTTCTCTAAAATAACAGAAGTGATGGCGATGGTGATGGTGATGGTATCAACAACAATGGCAGTGAAGGTGACACCCATAGCGGAAGTTGAAGAAGTTTGATGTATCCTTTTCGGAGTTGGTTTCTCTTTCCTCGTGGATTTCCTAACTGATGGAATTTAGTTATGGTAACATCTTATGGAAAAAGTATCAGTCCTTATATAAAATGTATCTTGGCGTCTCTCTGCCCATAACAAAGAGTGACAATGGTTATAAAAATTCATCCCAGCCTTAACAAATGCACCCCTACAAAAAAATTATGTATTTTATCTATTTAATATCACGCTAAAAAAAGTCATCCCAAATTTGTTGGAAAATATGGCAGCAGAGTAGGCAGCGGAAACAAAAAAATATAGTCAATATTTCCTAACCAGCAGATCGTGCAAATAATGATGTATCTAGAAAGGAGGGTGCTAGATGTACCTGGTCCTAGAGCAAGTCTAGTAATAATATTGCACAATGATGTTCTCTCTTTGTATGTAGTACACAGACAGTGGTTGAGGTTGTTCTGTTAGTATGGCAACAACGGCTTCCACGCCTTTATGTTGTCCACACAGACCACTGAAACTCCACGTCGCACTTCTAGAGCCAACAAGAAGGAATCATCCTTCTGTTTGTCAATGTGCTAGCGTCGACTTCCTTTCCCCTTATTATTTCTCCCTTTCTTATAGAGACTACTCAGGCTCTCTCACATGTTACCACAATTGAGAGAAGAGAAGTGTCATGTTATATTGAGAGCCTTGTCCACCCCCTCCTCATATACGAGTGGTTGGACTAGGGTTTCCAAAATTCATGGGGTACCAAAGGTCAGATCTAGTGGTATGATGGTTGTTGCGTGTCGCCAGTCGGTCGATTAGACCATGACTAGGGTTTCTAAAACTCATGGGGTACCAAAGGTCAGATCTAGTGGTTTGACGGCTATTGCGTGTCGACAGTCAGTCGATTAGACCATCCAATCGATCGATTGACCAGATTATCTAGTCGGTCGAATGCCTTGTGACTAGTGGCACAAAAATTGTAATGACCCCCTCCCCATATTATTCCCAATTATGGTGGACCAAGAGGGAAAGAGCCATTACTTTAATACAGGATCGATGGTTTCATAAATGACCAGAAATAATTTATAAACTTTCACTAATAGGAAAGAGTTTGATACAAGATAACAAGTTACATTCTCCACTAAGGAGTTACATGATATGGATTTCTAAGGTTGCAACATGAAATAAAACTAACTAAATCCTCCAAAGATTACATTTCTATTTATTTGTCTGGTGCCTTCTTCATGAGTGTCCACTTTCCATTATACTTGCAGAAGCAGTAACAGATTATCCTAAAACACCAAGAAAACAAAACTCGGTCAGTATAAAAGGTTATACCGGTATGCGGGGGAAACAAAATAAGTGCATGTATGCGTAACAACATAGGCATCCATATGACAACTATGAATTAGCTAATCAGAAAGCATTTTAGTTTTATAACTCTGGTCTTGCCCATGCAGTGGACGTACATATCATCTCATTTGGGCTTGATATTTCTCTAGTCTTCCCATCTACGCTAGACCTCTTTTATGACCATCCCATCTGGCCTTGGATCTCCTTTAATAACCCTCCCATCCGGGCTAGGTTCGTCTTCCTTCCAGGGCATGAGCAAGTTATTTTATATATATATATATATATATATATATATATATATATATATATATATATATATATGAGTATGTATTGAATGCCTGTGCGGGTAGCCAAGTAAATTACTCGTGTATTGAGTAGCGGTGGCATGAGTTGTAATTCAATTAAAATCAATCATCGTTGCATGGTAGCGGTGGCATCTATTGTAAATATCCAGATTTCATTTACGTATGTATGGAGTAGCGATGGTAGCTATTGTAATTCAGCATAACTCAATTATGTATGCATGGAACACTACGACATCATTTTTTAATTCAAAATTCATTGCTAGTGCATGGGTGTGATGCCACTATTTGTAACTAAACGAGGTATATATACCAAGTGTTATTTAATTGATTATGCTTGTGGATCAAAATGTACATAATATGGATATAACATGTGATACAACCAGGTTGTATTACAAGACGTCATCCGTGGTTACATTTTTATCATTCTCATTACAATTGTTTTATTCAAATTACATAATGTTTCTTCCTATTATAACTTATTTTGTACTAAAGTTCATTCTCTTAGATAGAGAATTTGATACATCTAGACTATAATACTGAATGCCATCCTTAATTACAACTTTGTCACTCTCAATATAGATTCTTAGTTCTTGTTACAAAATGCTCTTTCTTACTATAATTTTTATGTTTTGAAGTTTATTCTCATAGATAATAAAATTTCATATACCCAAGTTGTATTATAGAATGTCATCACTAGTTACAACTTTCTCGTTTTCATTATGAAATATTTATTCTCATGACAAAATGTTCCTTAGTATTACAAATTTTTAATGTATTGAGGTTCATTCTCCTGGATGTTAGAATTTGATACATAGAGATTGTATTACAAAAAGTTATCCTTAGTTATAATTTTTTCCTTTCCATTATGAATTCTCTGTTCTAATTACAAATAGTTCCTTTCTATTACATAATGATATCTTTCTTTACTTGTTATTATAACTCATGTATGATGGCAAAATATCACTTGTTTACTTGCTTCTATTTCTTATTTTATTATGTTTATAAAATGTCAATTTTAGTTACAATGTGCTCTTTTGGTATTACGTTTTTCTCGTACACGTTACAATTTCTCTTTGCTATTTACAACGTGTCATCTCTCCTTACATAGCGGTCTCTTGAACACAAAATACGTATTGAGGTTCATTCTCCTGGATATTAGAATTTGATACATCAAAATTGTACTACAAATAGTTATCCTTGGTTACAATTTTTTCCTTCCCATTATGAATTCTCTATTCTGTTTACAAACAGTTCATTTCTATTACATAATGATATCTTTCTTTACTTGTTATTACAACTCTTGTACGATGTCATGCCAGAATATCACTTGTTTAGTTGCTGTTATTTCTTATTTTGTTCTAATTACAAAATGCAAATTTTAGATACAATGTGCTCTTTTGTATTACGCTTTTTCCGTACATGTTATAGTTTCTCGCTACTATTTACAATGCGTCATCTCTCCTTACAAAGAGGGCCCTTGAACACAAAATATGTAGATACGAGTTTTACATATAAATAACAACTGATTAAATCTGAAAAGACTATAAATCATATACACATATTGTGCACGTACACACTGCATCCATATTGTGCATTAGTATACTACGCACATGCATAAATATAATGAACTATCATCAGTTTTATTATTATTTCAAAGATATTAAAATGCACCCATTTTTGTCCAATGTGCGTGTCGGATAGTAAGTATCCAGCACTAACGAGGTTGCAACCGCTATTTGTACTCTTGGATAAGGCTTACATTGTTGCTCCATGTGCATTCAATTATTTAATATAATTACTAATAGTGCCATCGCTATTCCATGTACGTAAAGCAACTAGCTATATACATAATTACAAAGAGTGCCACCGCTTCCATATCAGCATTCGGGAGCTGGGTATATATATATATATTTATTTATTTATATATTTATATATTTATATATATATATATATACATTGTGATAAACATATTCACTTTAAAGATTGCAAGAACTAAATAAACAATCAACATTTATTTTACAATCAATCCAATAAATCTTAGGAAAACGTCGACAAACTAAAGCGAGTGACCATAGGCAGAACCACATACCTTGATCAGGTGTTCTTGATGTCCAAGTAAGAGCAATCATGAATAACCAAACAAGTAACCAAGCAAATTATCCTAAAAGTTAAAGCAATACACCCATTTTTATTATTCTATCCAAATCATCATTAAGATTGACTTGGGTTTCAAGTTAGGGTTTCAAGGTCAACTTTAGAGTTTCAGTAGGGTTTTGGTTTTCCAAACCCTAATTACCTCTTTTCATGTATTTTTGGTTTACAAACCCTAATTTATCATTAATTGCACTTTTAGTCTCAAAGAAACCCTAGTTCTTCCAATTATGGGTTGTTAGGTTCAAATAAGTTCCATGTTTCTCTTTTTATCCATAAAAGATCCATCTTTGATCATAAACATCATTTGGATTCATTAGGGTCATCAAAACTTAGAAATTAGGATTTCGATTCATTTAATACATTAAAGATGCCAACTTTAGGTACCTTTTGAACTAGAAGCAAATTTAGGTATTGGTTATATTTTTATTGGAATCTCCGTATAATTTTGAGAAAAAAAATCATGTATTACTTTCTATTATTGGACAAACCTACGATTCGTTATGATTTTTACAAATTAAATATACTTTGGCCAATCCTATGTCACCACCTCAGCAACATGTGTGTAAGGACCCTGACCTTGGTTTTGGGCTAACCCTATTTGTTTTGATTAAGTAAGTTGCTTATAACTTTAATCTAATCCTTTGGGGTGTTTTATAATCATGTGACATGCTTGTGTTTCAATTTTGGTCCTAGTTGAATGTTGGTTGAGCAATGTTTGCTTGTTTTGAACCAAAGTGTAATTTACCCAAGTTGAGGGGTTATCTTGCAATATGTCACATGATGAGTGTTCCCTTAGTGCTTTAGCATAATAAGAGAGAGAATTATGCTATGGGATGCCTTGTGTAGAGTTCTAGTATCCAGTTGAGCATGTATGGATGATGCTTGTGTTTTATGAGCTAGTTTTGGTGTAAATTGCAATTTACCTAAAGTGAAGGGTTAATATGCAATTTACCATATCTAGAGTGTTCCTTCCCTCTATTTTCATAATCTAGAGGAGATAGGAAGAGGTGGGGACCTTGTTTGGATCTTGATTGTGTGAAAGCATCTTTGGTGATATATGGAATACCTTAGTGGGATGTGTTTTGCTCTTAGATGTGTCATCTCGGGTTAGAGAACCTTGGAGAGGCTGCCTATCAGTTTGTGAGTGTGTGGGGTTGTTACCTATCAGTTTGAGAGTGTGTAGTGTTGTTCTCTATCGGTTTGAAAGTGTGTAGGGTTGTGCCCTATCAGTTTGTGAGTGTGTGGAGTATGCCCTATCGGTTTGTGAAGGGTGTATGGTTTTGGCATATCAACCATGATCTTGGAAGGAGACCTAGAGGATGAGATCTATCCTAGATCTTATCACCATGTCTTGCATTTTGTTTCATGTGGTCCCTTTCTTGTGGACAAGTGTCACCTAAGCTCCAAAGGTGATGACACCTTTCCTTTGATCTCTCTTCCTTCCCTCGAGTATATATCCCCCTCCTTCTTCACACAAGCAAACACTTTCATCCACTCTTGTTCTTATCCTCTTGGTGGATGATCTTGGAATCTTTAGGAGCTAGAAGAATCCCCATGGATCTTGGGAGGTTGAGTTCCTTTCTCATGGTGATTTCTTTTTCAACTTCCATCTTGGCGAGTTATGTTTTTTTATGGTCATTCCTTTGAGCTCTCTTCCTCATCTTCTTCTTCCCTCTCGACCATGGATGATACCTTATATGAAGGTTGACTAGGACATGGTTCTCTCTACTTCTTTCCTTTTTTATTGAGCTATCATAACCATGGCATCTTCTTCTTCTTTCTTGAGGTGATGTTGAGGTCGAGTTCGGACTCTTGATGAATCATCTTCAAGTTGAGGAACGAGTGTTGTAGAGCTTTGATCATGGAAGCTTGAACACTTGATGGAAACCTTCTTGAGGTAGGTTATATAACTCTTAAGCTCCTTTTCTATTATCACTCTTTATATGTTTAAGATGTTCTTCATCTCTAGATCATGTACCTCTTATATGTTAGGAGTTAGTGATTGTTTCGAGGACTATTTTGATGAAGAAACTTCATTTCAATTGTTTCCCATGCCTTGCCCTTTCTTGCATTGTTAGTAGATGGACTAGTGACCGAGTTACTAAGGTTGAAGATGATTAAGTCGAAACTTAGGTGGTGATTGGTCGTCATGAATTGGGAGTACTTAGGCCAATATGTTTGGATGGATGCTAAACAGTCACGCCCTAGAGATCCCTAAACCGATATGATTGGCGAGGCTGACATGCCTTGATGAGGTTAACATGTGATGCCCTAGAGGGGATTAAACTGATATGTTGTTAAGCTGATAATGATGCTATCTTGACATGATCAAGAAGGGTTACACTAGTGTGTCTTGCTAGCCCGTCACGACCAGGGTGGTTTTGTGTGAACTGGTCTATTTTGAGTGCTAACTGTGACGCCCTTGATGGTGCAAGAGGTCAGCATGACCTAACCATAACCCTAACCCTAAACAACCTATCATACTAAGTGCTACCCATCACCCTAAGTGCTACATGTCACACTAAGTGATGCATGTCACACCTAGTGTTGCCCTCCATACTTCAAGTAGGGTGCCCAATACACTTTCTAGGTAGCTAACCCGATACCAAATCGATAACACCTAAGGTAAGCTTTCCCAACACACCTTGATATGGTTAGGCCGATATAGGAGGATGATGATACCGAGATCCTCCTAGCCATGAGAGATTGATCTACCAAAGTGTGGGCTCCGATCTCCAAACTTCGAATTAATCTCGATTTAAACATGTGCGGAAGCAATCGTTAAACAGCGGAAGACAAAAATCACGGGAAATTAAAACTTTTCGAGACAAGAGCTTGAAACCACAAACCTTTTCCATAGAAAAAGGATTTAACTGTTTACATCACTGACAATTACTTCTTGAGTAATTATATACAACATGATACAAAACTTCTCAAGAGTTCATACTCAAAACACTCCAGGACCTGAGAGTACAGAGGACACATAGGACTTGACTCTAAACTACACCATGAAGCAGGCTAGATCTCCACCTGAGATATTTACTGCTCCTGATGCTGCTGTTGCTGGGATTGGTCACCTGAGTTCTTATTCCTCCGTCTTCGACGACCACCTAAAAAGTAGAAGTCTACGGGGTGAGACAATTATACATAATTGCCCCAGCGAGAGTTATAACTCTCCACTAGAAGCTTTATAAACAAAGCAGGGAATAACTAAAGCAATTAAAGCCTTCAAGATATTCACTAGCAGTTCTGATTATAAGCAAGAGTTCGATCAATATCAAAATATGAGAACATCTATACTACTCAAGGTAACATCAATCAAATAACTCGTAGATAACTCTTAACAGATATACTACGTTGTTGATTATGTTTTCAAACATTATTATGCCCTGTGGAGATGAGGCATACCACTCATACTCCAACTGATCGCTAAGAAGTCACATCAGTATCATACATAGGTCATTAAAAGAGTCGGATTCTCATGACCTCATCTTCCTCAGTCAGTTAGAGGATTGATTGTTAGATATCTGGCGGGATATCTTTTGTTATAGCTCTCCAGGGTAAACTGGACCTTCGCTATTTTAGAGTTATAGTGGCGTTCTGTACTCTCTTCGTCATCGGAAGATTTCTTGTTTATCTTTTATCGATGCGGTGTTTGTGTCTTTAAGGGAGTGTAGTATTACATCTCACCTCTTAGACTATATGGTGGGGCCTGATGGACTACTAGAATCTACATCATCCTCTCACCCTTCCTCTTATAGTGAAGGTATGACGGACTACAAGAATCTACATCAAATACCTACACTAGGATGTAAGGTTCTACACATCCATGTACCCCACATACTCAAAAGTATGTGATCCAGGAGTTCCCTTAGGAAAACTTGTTTCACCATCATTTAGACTCTGACAATGATGGATCTATGATCAGGGCTCTACATTTCACTTGATTAGTTAGGTACATTCAGTATTCTTTAAACATTGTCTTTCAAACAATAACATTAGCACAACAGCTATAATGAGAATACATAAATGTAGCAGGCCTAACTCTTTTCAATCATTAATTCTTAGTCATCTCATCACAAGTCATCTGTCAAGCATGACCTTGATGGTGTTTATGGCTTTCTCAGCCCATAAATTACAAAAGATGTCACTCACAGTGCATCAATATGGATTACTATTCATAAAGCTTAAGACATGCTTTCCATGAATATAACATGGCATTCCATACCTGGATATGACCATCATCTCATAACAACCTGCATGGTTCTTTCAACAGATAATAGTAAACAATTCAACAATTAAGGATGCATTCTCAAATTAGGGTTTCACTTGGAATCCCCCTCAACTAGGGATTCACATGGAATCGCCCTCAACTAGGGTTTCACATGGAATTACCCTCAACTAGGGTTTCACATGGAATCACCCTCAACTAGGGATTCACATGGAATCACCCTTAACTAGGGTTGAATTCAATAACCCTGTCAATTAGGGTTTACTATTCATCTTTCATATCTTTACCCTAAACTTAGGGTTTACTATTCACTCTATGGTGAATTGTACTCATTACATCATCATGTAAGAGAAACATCATCATTAAGGCTCTTAATTGAGATTAAGGTCCATTAGATATCATAATTAGGGTTTCCATGACCTCACATAGGTGGGTCATTCCCTAATCATGCACATTCATGTGTAAAAGAAGTATCTCACTTGAGTTTCCACCTTAAAAAGGGTACTTTCTCTCTCTAGGATACTTTCTCTCTCTAGAAATACTTTCTCTCTCCTCTCACTAGTAGATGGTGGCAACACCACTCTAGATCAGGTTGAGATAAGTCTCCATTGACTAACATAAGCCAAAACATCAACATCATGTGATTAGGGTTTGATTAGAACAAGGTTTTATCCCTTTAGACCCCTCAAGGGTATTTTGGTAATTTGCCACATGATCACCATCATGGGTTAACTCACTAATCACATAGTCCCTTAATGACCTAGGTTACCATTAGGGTTTAGATTGGATCACCAATGAACTAATCACATCATCAAATGGTTAAGTACAAACCATCACCAATCTCCAAACGGTTTCAACCACCCAAACGGTCTTGAGACCGTTTGGCCCCAAACGGTCTTGAGACCATTTGGATCAAACGGTCTTGAGACCGTTTGGAGGTGAAGACCGTTTGGAAGGGTTGACTTCCAAACCGTTTGGAGCTTCAATCGGTTTGAGACCGTTTGATCAAACTTGCTTGAGATCGATTGGACCAAACGATCCTGAGGTCGTTTGAGCCCAAACGGTCTTGAGACCGTTTGGTCTCAAATGGTCTTGAGACCGTTTGGACCTCCAAAGGGGTTCAAAGGTCATCAATGTTCATGGATAAGTGTGTTGAAGCCCTCAATTGGTTAAAACTATGCTAACCACTTATAAATTGAGTCAATTAGGGTTAGCCTTAACCACTTAGACATTCAATTGACCCTCAATTGCAAGCCAATTAGGGTTCAATCCTCCTCAATTAGGGTTTCAAATCGATTGGTCATCAATGTTCAACAATATGAATCAATTCAAGGTTGAACCTATCAATTGACCTCCAATTGGGCTCAAACTTGGACCAAACGGTCTTGAGGTCGTTTGGACATCATCCAAAAGGTCTTGAGACCGTTTGCCCAAAGTTTGACCAAAATCCAAGTCGCTTTGACTAAGGTTGAAGTCCAATTAGGTCAAAATCAGCAATTTTCATCAATTCCTCAATTTCCTACAATTGGACCCTCAAACCATTAGATTAACTTAACCCTAGACCTTCAAACGGTCTTGGGTTGTGCCCAAACGGTCTTAGGACCGTTTGGTGGAATCCCCAAATGGTCTTGAGACCGTTTGGGTCCTTCAACCCAAAACTCAACAAGATCTATATGTCAAATCAGCACTCTTTCACCCGATTAGGATTTCATGTTGAAGTGCCTTCAACTCTCAATTGGTTAAGAATTAGACTTTGATTCTTTGCAGAGATGAAATTCAATATGTTAGGAACAGACCCTCAAACGGTCGTCCCTTGGTCAACTCTTTCAAACGGTCTTGAGACCGTTTCAATCCAAACGGTCTTGCAAGACCGTTTGAGAGCAAACGGTTTGAAACCGTTTGAACCCAAACGGTTTGCAACCGTTTGGACCAAAAGGGTCCAAGGTCGTTTGAAAAAGTAACATAGGGAATCACGCCCCTCATCTTCAACCTCTAGCAAGGTCGGTTTCCCCACTGTTTTGCTTGCAAACGTGCGAGGAAGAAGGGAGGTAGAAGAAGATTTTACCAAGTAAATTGCAAGAATTAAGCATACATATAAAGCATGAGTTTAGAGTTATAAAACCCGCCTAAAGGTTGATCTTAGAGCTCCAATCCTTCAAGCTCCAAGCTTTAATGGCGTCCTTGAGCTTCCACAACTCAGTCAGAGGTGAATTCTCCAAGGAAACGTTGCTTTGGTCGGCTAGAACAAGAAGACTAAGTAAGCTAACCATAAAACCAACCTTAGAAAGTGAATTCCTCCATGAATTCGAGCTAGAAGGTGGGGTTCTCATACCTAGAACAGGTTGGTCGTCCCCCCCTGAGCTCCAGAGCTATCCTTGGTCGTTTGAGCAAGAAAGGAAGAGAAGTGAAGGAAAGAAAGTTCGTTCACTTAATTGCAAGGGAAAAGGGCTTATTGGTGCGGTTCCGCTAGTGGTGCTAACACACTACTCAATTGAATATATGCGCCCCACGAGGTCGGAATGCACGAGATATGGGATTGTGCTTTCGAAATTTATAAACCTAACCGGCTACCTACGTCTACTAAAACACTACACCCGCAAGCGCACGGGGTCGTGTCGTAGTATAGGAAGGTGGCAAGTATAGGGTCGATCCACAGGGAAAAGAGGGGGCACTAGAGCTGGGTTAGTTTAGCTAGGTTCCTACTGCGGAGACTAGGGTTAAGGGTTTAAAGGTGGGTTTTGATTGTTGACTACTATGGACAAACAAGCAATTTAAAGGCAAGAATGAAATCTAAGTTAACCCTAGGCTAGATTAAGACTAAGCAGGCAAGAAAGGACTAAACTAGATATGAAAGTGCAAATTACACTAAGGCAAGCAAGAGAAAAGCAAAAGAGCAATTAAGGAACTACACTAGCATGAACAGGACGAAAGCAACGAAAGAAGCTAACTAAGCAAGGAAAAGAGCTAACTAAGCTAAGCAAGCACAAAACTAGGGTTTTAAGCAGTAAAGAGATGTGTGGGCTGTTTAGGGGTATGAACTTATCACTTAAGTTGGGGGGTGACATGTGAACATTATGATTCCATTTAGATCATCCAAACCAAACAACAAGTTAGAGTCTAATGGATTAACCTAAGCTACTAACTGACCATGGATATGCTAGGTTGTGTATAGGGGAACTAGTCCCTAACACCCCCTACTACCCTTACGAGGCTCAATTGGGTTAGGGATTAGGTTTAATCCAATTAGAGTCTAATCAAGTCTAGGTTTCTACATTAGACATTCCTAGGGCAATTAGGGGCCGAGGGTAGTAATGGGGGGTGAAATTAGGGTTTTGGGCCCCAATTCCCCCACATTCTAGCCTTGAGAAGGCTCCATGCTAATTGCACTAGAATTATCCAATCTAGCTACTTAGATCTCTCACTTAGGTTTAGGGAGATTGATTAGGATGTAGGAAGATGGGAGGCAACCTAGGGATCCAAGAATTGGACCTAGGGGCAAATCCCAAAATTCACACATATAAGCAATTTGCCTAAATTCCTAAGTGATTTCACACACAAACCAACAAGCAATTAATGGAGAGTGAGATATAAATAGAACATAATCATTCACAAATGGAATTACAAAGTTTACATGTCATTTTCCCCCAACATGGTATCAAAGTAACATATTTGACCCCAAACAGCCCACCTAAGGGGGCCTAGCTACTCATATACA
This sequence comes from Alisma plantago-aquatica, assembly GCA_963693085.1. Classification (NCBI taxonomy): domain Eukaryota; kingdom Viridiplantae; phylum Streptophyta; class Magnoliopsida; order Alismatales; family Alismataceae; genus Alisma; species Alisma plantago-aquatica. The sequence goes on from OY856413.1 coordinate 849,575,045, forward strand.
TGGAAAATACAAAAAGAGAGGAGAAGAAGATAGAGGTGGCCATGGAGCTCGAAGTAGTGGCTGTCACTCCTCTCTCCATCATCAGCAGGTCGACCTCCTCCCTCCTCCAAGATGCAAGGGTGAAGAATGAAGGGGATTATGGGTAGGAACTAGCCTAAACTAGTGATTTGGTGGTGAAAATGGTGGAATGGGGAGGATTTGAGGTGGAAATGGAGTGGAATGGAGTGGGTGGCGATTTGGGGAGCTAAGAGGCGGTGGAAGGTAGCCAACCTCGTGCCCCAGCCGCCACCTAGGTATATATAGGTGTGGGGGAAGCACTAGGTTAAGTTAGGGGTAAAATGGGGAAAGCAGTGGAAAAGTGGCTGGATCTTGTGAGTAGCACTGCCGTGGTGAGGTACCACGGCCGTGGTGGGCGGGGTAGGCCACGGCCGTGGTGTCTGGGGCACGGTCGTGGGAAATAAATTGCACAATGTCAGGTTGGTGGTCAAAACGGCCACGGCCGTGGTGGGTCAAAACGGCCGTGGTGATGGTGGTGTGCCACGGCCGTGGTGCATGGCACGGCCGTGCTGGGCTTGGTGAGGGTGGTCGTGGTGCTGCTGCACGGCCGTTTTGCTTTGCTGTGCCACGGCCGTTTTGTGGAGCACGGCCGTGGTGGCTGCCCATTACACGGCCGTGGTGCTGTGCACGGCCGTGGTGTGCTCTGCTTCACTAGGATGTGAGCCTGTTAATTTCTAAGTCATCTAGCACGGCCGTTCTGTGATACCACGGCCGTGCTGGGTCCTGGGGCAGCACCTTGACTTGGATCTTTGGATTTTCTTGGACATCTTTGCTTCAAATGATCTTTGGCCTCTAAGGGTAGGTTGAGGGAGCCTTGGACTTCACTTTGGGTCTCTCTAAGGGCAGAGGAACCCTAGGATCACTCCTCTCTCTCTTCCATCAAGTGTGGTCCAAATGCCTGAAAAACACGCAAATGATGTCCATAAGTGCATTTTATACAAATAAGCATATTAGGGGTAATGGCATGCAATTTAACAGATGTAGATGTGATTGAAGAGCAAAATAACACAAGATGAAGCCCTAAAATAGGGCTGCATCACCACCCCAAACTTGAAACATACTTGTCCTCAAGTATGCTCCAACTCAATCTCTCTACAAACTTTCACAAAAAGAAATGACAATTGCAATATAAAAGACGATTGTTGCTGAATGGGATCAAAGATGACTAAGTACATGCATCTCACCTCTCTCCTCTCCTTCTTTCACAATCCAATCATGAAAAGAGCACAAAGCATATGAACTTCGAATATAGCGCATAGAATACACAAGTTATCCATATTTCTTCCATTAAGTTCCGGGTAAATCGTTTCATGGTGGCGTTAGTCAAAAATGACTAGGAGTGTTGTTTCACATTCATGCATTCAATCTTATATCTCAAATCACACCAAATGACCCACGTAGCTGCGGAAAAGAGTAAAATGAGCTAAGTTTGATGTTTCCTAGCTCAATGGGTATGAAAGTGGAAGAGAGGGTTGCGGTAAGATTTTTGGAGTGTTTTTACACACTCATCTTTTCTTTATTTGAATGCTCTTAAATAGGAGCATCCTTTTATTTTGTTTTTGCTTTTCTTTTTCTTTTCTTTTCTTTTGTGCCCTTGGTGTAGATAGGGCATATGGTGGATAGAGTGAAGCGGGGAGGTAGAGATGTGGCCACCCCAAACTTTTGGAGGTGGCCACGGCTGATATGTGCACTTTGGCATCCTTTAATGAGGCGGAGGGGTAAGAAGATGGTGAGAGAAAAGTCAAGTCAAAGAGGGGTCATAGGTATGATTCTCCACATAAGATATCATGCATGAAAATTAATCCAATACTTCATCCTAGATATCACACCATATGAATGAATAAGATGAAATTGATATATCAATCAAGTGATTCTACAAACGCTAAGCGTTCAAAGCTTGCTCAACTTCACAATTCAGCCAAATCAATCACAACCATAAGAGAGGTGATGCACATGTAAAAAGTCAAACATTGATACCACTTAGCAATAAACAATGATAAGTCACTTGCATTTGTCAAAGGTCATCATTTTTAATCCAAAAAGTAGAGATTGGGTTGAAACACACTTTTAGACAAGAAATTCCAAATTTGGGCAAAATTGGCCAAAACGGTGCCAAGTTGCCTTCAATCACATCTAAGCCTAAATTATTGAACTTAAAGCAGTAAACAAGAAAATCCTAACTAAAACATGCAAAAATTACCAAAAATCTACATGATATGCAATGCATGGCAAAAGAGCAAAATTTTTGAAAATTACGCAAAAAAATGACAATAAGGTAAACTACATGGAATGCAGGTATGCAAAGCAGTAAAATTCTAGACTAGATAACAGGACAAGCAAAAGAAATGAAAAACAACAAACAAAAAGTAAAATAGCAGATGAGATGCAAAAATGAGTGAAAGAAGAATGAGGGCATACCGCCCTACCACCCCAAACTTTTGAATCGTGCTGTCCTCAGCATGACACTAAAGTCTAGGGTGATAGGGTAGATGATCACTGCGGAGGTGGTGGAGGTGCTCCTCCCTGCCTGTAGTAGGCACCCCAGTAGTCTGACTGTGGGGGCGGATAGCTGTCCTGAAAAGCTGGTAAAGAACTCCACCAGTCCTCACCCCACTGTGGGTTCCTCTGGGCCTGGGCATTGTGAAACTGATAAAGGTGGTTGACCTGGTAATGCATATGCTGGTGGTCCAACCACATGGCATCCTGTGTCCTTTGAAAGCCCTCCTGTGCCTGTAAAATTCTGTCCTGCGTCGCCTGAATGCCCTCCAACTGTGCATGGATGGTACTCATGTCATATGCATTCACTGACGGCTGCTGTGGCTCTGACGCTCCCATTCTTTCTTCTCTGTGCCTCACCCGTCTTGCCGCTCTCTCCTCTGCCGTCCGCCTCTGCTCTGCCGCCTGTGAAGGCTCTCCTAAGCCTCCCGCAAACCTCACCTCAGGGATTGCCTCTCCTCTCGAATTCTCCTCCTCGTACCTCCTCAACTTTTCCAGAAAATCTGGCGATGGTCCAAACTGTGCCATGAGGGGAGGAGTATGGTAAGGCAACTCCAATGTGACTCCTGGGTAGGGTGGGTTGATTTGGTAAATGATTCTCTGCTCTGTAACTGTGATCATGGATGAGCGAGCTAAGTAGTGCAAATCAACCAGCTTGCCACCTTCTGCCTTTGTGTATCCTGTCATGTCATGCCCCAAGGCAGTGGCAATAGATGTTACAATCCCTCCCATCATAAAAGGATTTGTGCTCTTGGATGGGATTGTCCTCATGTGATCAATAATCAATGCCCCCAGGTTCACGTGTCTCTCTTTTGTCACCCAGCCAAGTACAAAAAGATCCTTCTTTGTGCAGTTTCCTTGATTTTCATATCTGCCAAATATGGTGTTTGCTAACACCTTCTGAACATAGCAAAGAAATGGGCTATGAATACCACTGGTCTTTGACTTCCCCGCTACAAAAGTGCTTTGGCCTGTGAAACATTTCCACATTGCTGGGTATATTGAGAAATTTGGATGGTTCCTCCACTCGGGAGTGTAGGATTGGGACATCGGGCCCTGTTTGTTGCGGCCACCAAAGGAATGTAAGGCGTTAACTTCCTCATCGACAGTCTCCACAGCCATTGCGGGTTGACTAGAAGAGCCACCCACTTGATTCTTCATCATTTGCATCATATCTGCCATCATTTTCATCATGTCGGGGTTGGCGGTGTTGCGTGCGGGAGCCACGGAGGAGGGTGGGGAGGTGTAGTCCCGGCCGCAATGCCCCCCTTTTGTGGAAGCTCGGTGGCGAGAGTTCTCGGCTAGATGCTCAAACAGTGGCCATGAGTCCTCGGGTGGCTTGGCCATGAACGTGCCCCCACAAGAAGAATCGACGTTGTTTTGACTCTGCTCCTCGAGCCCAGTGTAAAAGGCCTACACTAGCTGCCAAAGAGGGACCTCATGATGAGGGCAGTCGCGAAGTAGCTTCTGGAACCGCTCCCATGCCTCATGGAAGGGTTCGTTCTCTTTCTGGGCGAACGACGTGATGCACCTCCTCATGTAGGACAGCTTGGCTATGGGGAAGAACTTCTTGAGAAACTCGTTCTTCACCTCATTCCAAGTGACGAGCTCTGGCCTCGAGACGTACCATTCCTTGGCTTTCTCCTTGAGGGAGAAAGGGAAGAGAGTCCTCCGGATTGAGTCGTCGGTGGCAACAGGAGTGCGAAAGGTAGAGCATGTCTCCAAGAATGCGTCTATATGGTGATACGGATTTTCATTCTCAAACCCGTAGTACGTGGGGAGAAGCCCCAAGAGTGCCGGTGGGATGGAAAACTGCTGCCCGGGCATCTGATCAACTAGCGTGGCGATGGGGGAATTGTAGTTCCCCGGTGTGAAATACTCATGAAGAGGGCGGTGCGGTGGCGGAGGTGGAACATCTGGTGGTGGGTTGTTCTCGGCCATCTCGGCTTCTCGATGTAAGTTGCGGCGAGCTTGACGCCTTCTCCTCCCAATCTCGGGGTCGTAAACCACCAAGTCGGTGCAGGTCGAGCGCGTGCTACGCATGCACAACTGTCACCTGCGCAAAGCACAAACAAACAACAAGGAACCAAGTTAGCACACCAATATGCAAAAGTAAGACAAAGAATAAACAATAGCAATGGTGAGGGCAAAAGGAAAGGCTAAGCTACACTATCTAACTAGGCCGGGCGCCTCTATCCCCGGCAATGGCGCCAGAAAGCTTGGTGCGATCCCGCTAGTGGTGCTAACACACTACTCAATTGAATATATGCGCCCCACGAGGTCGGAATGCACGAGATATGGGATTGTGCTTTCGAAATTTATAAACCTAACCGGCTACCTACGTCTACTAAAACACTACACCCGCAAGCGCACGGGGTCGTGTCGTAGTATAGGAAGGTGGCAAGTATAGGGTCGATCCACAGGGAAAAGAGGGGGCACTAGAGCTAGGTTAGTTTAGCTAGGTTCCTACTGCGGAGACTAGGGTTAAGGGTTTAAAGGTGGGTTTTGATTGTTGACTACTATGGACAAACAAGCAATTTAAAGGCAAGAATGAAATCTAAGTTAACCCTAGGCTAGATTAAGACTAAGCAGGCAAGAAAGGACTAAACTAGATATGAAAGTGCAAATTACACTAAGGCAAGCAAGAGAAAAGCAAAAGAGCAATTAAGGAACTACACTAGCATGAACAGGACGAAAGCAACGAAAGAAGCTAACTAAGCAAGGAAAAGAGCTAACTAAGCTAAGCAAGCACAAAACTAGGGTTTTAAGCAGTAAAGAGATGTGTGGGCTGTTTAGGGGTATGAACTTATCACTTAAGTTGGGGGGTGACATGTGAACATTATGATTCCATTTAGATCATCCAAACCAAACAACAAGTTAGAGTCTAATGGATTAACCTAAGCTACTAACTGACCATGGATATGCTAGGTTGTGTATAGGGGAACTAGTCCCTAACACCCCCTACTACCCTTATGAGGCTCAATTGGGTTAGGGATTAGGTTTAATCCAATTAGAGTCTAATCAAGTCTAGGTTTCTACATTAGACATTCCTAGGGCAATTAGGGGCCGAGGGTAGTAATGGGGGGTGAAATTAGGGTTTTGGGCCCCAATTCCCCCACATTCTAGCCTTGAGAAGGCTCCATGCTAATTGCACTAGAATTATCCAATCTAGCTACTTAGATCTCTCACTTAGGTTTAGGGAGATTGATTAGGATGTAGGAAGATGGGAGGCAACCTAGGGATCCAAGAATTGGACCTAGGGGCAAATCCCAAAATTCACACATATAAGCAATTTGCCTAAATTCCTAAGTGATTTCACACACAAACCAACAAGCAATTAATGGAGAGTGAGATATAAATAGAACATAATCATTCACAAATGGAATTACAAAGTTTACATGTCATTTTCCCCCAACATGGTATCAAAGTAACATATTTGACCCCAAACAGCCCACCTAAGGGGGCCTAGCTACTCATATACATGGAAAATACAAAAAGAGAGGAGAAGAAGATAGAGGTGGCCATGGAGCTCGAAGTAGTGGTTGTCACTCCTCTCTCCAGCATCAGCAGGTTGACCTCCTCCCTCCTCCAAGATGCAAGGGTGAAGAATGAAGGGGATTATGGGTAGGAACTAGCCTAAACTAGTGATTTGGTGGTGAAAATGGTGGAATGGGGAGGATTTGAGGTGGAAATGGAGTGGAATGGAGTGGGTGGCGATTTGGGGAGCTAAGAGGCGGTGGAAGGTAGCCAACCTCATGCCCCAGCCGCCACCTAGGTATATATAGGTGTGGGGGAAGCACTAGGTTAAGTTAGGGGTAAAATGGGGAAAGCAGTGGAAAAGTGGCTGGATCTTGTGAGTAGCACGGCCGTGGTGAGGTACCACGGCCGTGGTGGGCGGGGTAGGCCACGGCCGTGGTGTCTGGGGCATGGTCGTGGGAAATAAATTGCACAATGTCAGGTTGGTGGTCAAAACGGCCACGGCCGTGGTGGGTCAAAACGGCAGTGGTGATGGTGGTGTGCCACGGCCGTGGTGCATGGCACGACCGTGCTGGGCTTGGTGAGGGTGGTCGTGGTGCTGCTGCACGGCCGTTTTGCTTTGCTGTGCCACTGCCGTTTTGTGGAGCACGGCCGTGGTGGCTGCCCATTACACGGCCGTGGTGCTGTGCACGGCCGTGGTGTGCTCTGCTTCACTAGGATGTGAGCCTGTTAATTTCTAAGTCATCTAGCACGGCCGTTCTGTGATACCACGGCCGTGCTGGGTCCTGGGGCAGCACCTTGACTTGGATCTTTGGATTTTCTTGGACATCTTTGCTTCAAATGATCTTTGGCCTCTAAGGGTAGGTTGAGGGAGCCTTGGACTTCACTTTGGGTCTCTCCAAGGGCAGAGGAACCCTAGGATCACTCCTCTCTCTCTTCCATCAAGTGTGGTCCAAATGCCTGAAAAACACGCAAATGATGTCCATAAGTGCATTTTATACAAATAAGCATATTAGGGGTAATGACATGCAATTTAACAGATGTAGATGTGATTGAAGAGCAAAATAACACAAGATGAAGCCCTAAAATAGGGCTGCATCACTTATATACTTTAGCCTCTTTTACACCCTAAGGACCTCACAAGATTGGAAATCACATCTAGGTCCCTCCTTGCTCAAAGGCACGACCAAACTTATCTATCCTTATACAAATCTCATGAAAACTCAAGATCTAATGGTAAAAGAAGCCAACCTACAACTAGGGTACACCCATGAAAGATTTCTATACCCAAATTAGGTGTCTTTTACCACAAAGTTCATCTTTTCTTATCTGATCAATCTTTGATGTGCCCCTTTCATCATTTACACTCTAAATGATGACAAGAGTCTTAAAAGATGTTTTAGATATTAATAATTACAAGTTGAACCCCTCAATTTGGGTAAATTGCATTTTACCCCAAATTAGGGTTTCTAAGCATGGGGGTTGCTTCCACAGCTGCACCTTGGTGCTCAAGCTTGGGAAATCCCTCAAACTTCATCATAGACATCCTCATGATGTCTCATCATCAGAGATACATCTTATCTTGTGACTTTTGCAAGTTCAACCCTTAAACTGGGTAATTTGCACATAGGTCCCTGCATACAACACAATGCTACAACTTTATTCAAAAAGGAGCAAAATTGAAAATTATGTGTTCCTGGGGAACTTAATTACATGCCAGGGAGTTTTCACAAGTATATAATTACATTTTTAGGCAAAACTTCTAGGGTTAGTTCATAACCCAGGTCAGGGGTGTTACACAAAGCTGACCCAAGAGGTTGCAAATCGATACACCCCTTGAGAGCTAAACTGATACACCATTCGAGACCTAAACCGATACACCCCTTAAGAGCTAAATCGATACACTAAAAGAGGGTCCGAACTGATACCTTGGATGAGCGAACCCGACACACCATGATGTAGTCAAGCTGACACAAGTGGATGAGGTGAAACCAATATCATATGATGAAGGTTGAAGGGTATGCTTGGATACTCAAAGACGTACACATATGAGCAATGCATGATATAGAGGAGTGTTGTTGTGGATAATGAATGATTAATCTTAATTGCTTCCCCTAAATCTAGTGCACCATGGAATGATGTTACTATGAGTGGTCCTTCCTTAACTAAACAATTTAGCCCTAAACTCTCCAACAAGGTGGGAAGTAATGGATGAAGGGTTCGATGGTTGAGTTTCCATATGCTAATCTTAATCATGGAATAATATGATCCATGTGCTCATCTTAATGAAAGATTATAATCCATGGTAAGTGTCAACTATGTTTCCTTTTCATATAATCTTAACTTGTGGAATAAGGTTAATGATACAACTATGTGAATATACATGAGGGTGGTGATAAGCCTTGTTGGAATAAAAGGTGACAACATTTGTGTAGAAATCATATAAACAAGTCTAATGACCTTATAGGTGCCTTGTGGATAGTTTGAAGTGAAACCCTCTAGTTATGTAGCCTAAGGTTCGACTCTCCTTAGTATGATATGTGGTTAATGATTTGTAAGAAGTAATAATGTATGATTCACCTAATGATGAAACATCACATTGGTGCAATAGTCAGCATGTTTATACAATGCACTGTTGTAACCCACACATAGCTCAATGAAGATGATACATGTATGAATTTATGAAAAGGTGATACATGGTACTGATGGTGCGATGATTGATTCATATCTAACTAATGTTGTTCAAACCTAAATCAGTTTCAAGAAAGTGGGAATTGATGTGATTAGGGTTTGGTGACGTGACCATGAGGTAAAATCCTAATCGGCTATATGTGAAAAGCATTGACCATGGTTCTAAGGGTAGGTCGTATTATTGGGTGTGTATGAGTAAAAATCATGATATTGTGCTCTCTCTCTCTCTCTTAACTACATAACTATAACCTTGTGAATTAATTGGGTGTTATAACTTGTGAATACTATGACGATGGATAAATAATAGTAATCATTGGCTATGAACCTTGATAAGGGAATGTGGGAAGTAGGAATATGTGAATGTGCATACTTGGTTACATTGACTAACACTTAGCCTTATACACCCCAACTGATGGGAGATAGTGAAAGTCAGAGATTCAAGATAGAATGATGCTCGAGAACCTTATGAGAATTCAGCATGAACCCTAACCCTAAATTAGAGATCTTATGATGCACAACTTGCTTTAGTTAAAGGTGTTTGATATGTTTTAACATATTCTTTCTCTAAACATAATGGCTAATGGTTGCTATGGCAAGTACATGTGATGTGGCATGAGTAATACATATATGCTCATTGAGGCATGATGAGATAACCATAAATCACAGGTGTGATGTGATGGGTCTTAGGACCTAGTAAAGGCTTAGTGTCTGGTTGAGGTGATATCCTCTGCTACTAGAATGAGGGATTGATATCCCATGATAGTATGTTGTTGATGATAGCCTTGTGGCTGGCAGTGATACACTGTTATCAGATGATGGGAATCAGTTTGTAGTTTAAACGATGATATTCGATGTTTTGATGCTATGCCCCTTTATTTTAAAGGTTTTGTTTGTGGTTTATACGTTGTAAATTGATTGATTATAAAGACACTTTAATTGGTCTAATTAATCAAGTGGGATCTAATCATGTAGTTTGCTATGTGCCATAGATCCATTCCAGTGTCAGTTTATTGTTGGATGGTGAAACGAGTTTAACTCGGAGCACATATTTTTGAATATGTGGGGTGCAAGTCGAGTATTTCCTTGCATCCTTAATACCTGGTTGTGTGATACGACCATGCGTGTGTCGATCTCTGTGTGATAAGCATGGCCATATGTGAGCCCATCATCCTTTTAAGAATGGCTATGCGTGAGCCTGTTCTCCTAGCGTCGTTATGTATACCAAGGTGGGCTAGATGTTATATGGGTGGCCATGTGTGAGCCAACCCCTTTTATGTGACTGTATGTCACTTGTGTAGTTGAATGATATGTCTATGTGATGTTACTCTAATACCGACCGAAAGGTGTGGGAAGGTCGTGGATTCCAACTCTTCCATTGACCTTGTATGGCACTGGTTTTGACTTAGCCGTGGTCGGTTGGATTTGGGTGGTATGACTTAAATCCTCAAAGCATAATAAATATGTAATCAACAATGTAGTGTGCATGTATAGGATCAAACACAAAAATATTAAATGAAGCCTTGATTCCTTTTATACTATTTAATTTATAATAGTTATACATGTTCTTCATATTCCTTTTTAAAATTATTAATTGTTCTATTGCTCATTGGCAAGTGCACATCATTTCTCTATTTACTTCATCCATGAGATATATGCCATTTAGTTAATTTTGTTCAATCTAATCAATATGTTAGTTTATCTACTTAGTTACTTGTCATAATAATTGTGACGATCCGACTATAGATCAAATCGTCACCAGTGAAATAATTGTGGAATAACCATAAGCAGCGGATTAACAAATATCACTAAAAATTAAAACCATTTTGCAAAGAGATCCATTTCCAGGAAACTCTTAAGAAGAGAACCAAAGTACTACATACATCATGGTTCAGATTGTACATACCATGTACCATCTCATCTCGAGGATAACATGTAATAGTTGCCTTGCCAAACTATACATTAACAACATAAAACCTCAAGGCATTCAAGCTAAAATCTCAGATCGTCCATAAAACCGTTAAGTACTAACTCCAAGGACCTGAGAGTACAGAGACGACTCATAGGACTTATATATACAAGACACGACAGACAATACACTCAACCTGAGATGCTACTGCTGCCTTTGATGTTGTTGTCCTCCCTCTGTTGTATGGTCCCTACCTCCTCATCCGCATCCACCTAAAAATGTTTGGTGACTAACAGGGTGAGACCCATATCCCAACAAGAGATATAACTCTCCGCCAACAATATTATCATTGCAGATAAATAATAATAAACTGAGCATAGAATTCTTTTATATTAATAAGTAGGATTTAATCATTGTTTAAGCAGAATAGAGCAATATCATCTTATGAAACATTGCAGCTATATAAAGTAGTAATTTGTCTATTCATTTTATAAGGAATATTAAGAACATATATAACATCTATCCATTTAAGATGCATTAAGAAATGTAAAATCAACTAATGATTTTCGTATTCCATCCTCAAGCAAATACGCTACACGGCTGATTACATTTTACAATCACACTTATGCCCTGAGGAGATGAAGTATACCTCTCATACTCCAACTGACCACTACGAAGTCAAAATTGGTACCATACAAGGTCAATGGAAGAGTCGACTGCCATGACCTCACTTGTCTCGGTCAGTGTGAGACCACAAGCAGGACATCTCGTGTCAACTACTAAATAGCTTTCCAGGGTATACTGGCAACTTCGCTATAGAGCTACAACCGCAGCATGCACTCTCTTCAGGATTGACATATTTCAATTATCTACACATCAATCCCGACATTCATCATCATCGAGAGATTCATGATACATTCATCCCAACATTTATAATGAAGGATTGAGAGGTATCAATTATCTACATATCAATCCCTCATTAGGGCGTAAGGATATTCACACCCATCACCCCCGCATATTAAAAAATATGCCCTCTAGGAAATCACGTGGGAAAACCTATTTCACCATTCAGCAGCTACTGACGCTGATGGATCTATGGTTAGGGTGCTACATGATAATATTCTACTTGATTAATTAAGTGCATTACCATATCTTTTAGCATAAGTCAAGTTTCAAACATGAATTATTATAACAAATGCTACAAAGAAAGGTGTAATACATCTATCAAGTACTTTTCAAATCTTTAAAACACATATAACATTTAAGATATCAATCCCTTATCTCATTACTAGGAATTCTCATCCCTCAACATTATCATCATCATGATTACTAGTTCTGGGTATTCAAACCCTTAGTTCATCACTGAACACTATTATCACTTATCAGGTAACTATTACCTCTAGGTCCTCAGACCAGGGTATACATGACACTTGATGTACAAGCATCTCACATGGCTTTCAAGGCCCATTTAAATATGTATCACATAGAACATAATAGCCCATACCTGGCTATGCTCATCATCTCATGATACCTGCATGGTTAGTATTTCATGAAAACAGCCATATCAAATACATATCAACACCATGCAATACAAGGGTAATACCATGATCCCAATATTAGGGTTAGGGTTTCCCTTTCTTATCGATTAGGATTTCACATTACATATCCTCACCCTTCATTAGGGTTAGGGTTTCCCATTATTAACCATTTAGGGTTTCAAAATCATGTTATCAAGAATCAACCCTAATTCATACTCTACTCATATTAGGTGTATGCTTATTACATGATTATCATAGAAGTATGAGTCTCTCTCTCATCCTTACTAGGATGTTGATCACTTCATACTTTATTAAGTTGACTCAACCTTTCCTTCAAGGTTCATTGGCCTACTAAATCAATATTCATTAAACTCCATACCTCTTAATGTATGACTTAATATAAAACACTCCATGTGTTACTCCATCAAGTACATTGCATCTAAGGTACTTTTCTTCATATGTGTTTTGAGGTACTTCCACCATATCGAGTATGAGGTGTTTTCTTACTACCCATATCACTCTTGAGGTGTATGTGTGCTTACCATATCGGGTTTGAGGTGTATGTATGCTTACCATATCGGGTTTGAGGTGTATGTGTGCTTACCATATCACCCTTGAGGTGTATGTGTGCTTCACACCATATCGGGAAAAGAGGTGTGTGTGTGCTTCACACCATATTGGGCAAAGAGGTATGTGTGTGCTTCATACCATATCGGGCAAAGAGGTGTGTGTGTGCTTCACACCATATCGGGAAAAGAGGTGTGTGTGTGCTTCACACCATATCGGGTTAGACCCTTATGCTCATGCCTCTTCAAACCTTCATGGCATCGACCTACCTTTCACCATGGGTTAAATGACAGGCTAGACAACTATTTGACAACCCATTGTACAAACCAATAAGGGTGTGGGGTCAGCATCATATAGGGTTGCATCATCATATCAGGTTGGAGGTGTGTGCTTCAACCGGATATCACTTTACCTTTGATGATGTCATCACCATCAACCTATAGACCCTTGTTCTTACATTCTAAATCATGGACAACACTCCCATGAAACTTTTAGAACTCAAAGGATAATCAATTATTCAAGAGAAATCAAAATTGCTAATAGATCAACAAGTATGACAAAATTGAAAGTGCATAATAATATAATTGGGTTCAAGTTATATAACCAGCCTTAAGAACAACTTCAAAGATACAATCTCCAAATCTTCACGTTCCTAAGGTTGAAGATGAGCTTCAAAAATCCTCTATATGCAAGGAATCACCATGGATAAGCATTTGGTGAAGAAGAAAAGAAAGGAAGTTCATAACCCTAGATTCATGCTTCAATCCAAGGTTGAAGATGATCATGGCCTCACCTTAGGGTTAAGTATTGAGCTCCTTCTTTCTCCTTATCACATTGCACAATTTTTTTTGAGTAAATGGCATAGCTTATATTTATTAACACATAGAAGCAAGCAAACACATGCTTATGTGGGTTCCGTACAAGATGTTAAGATACGTAAACTGAAATAAAAGTTAATGTTTGTGTCTAGTTGAGAATAAAGCAAAGTTCAGATGATGTGGGGGAGGCACCCCTTAACAAGCCTCTAGATTAAGTTATAGTGGAAAGTCTCGAATTTTTGCAAAATCATCCATCAGGAAGATCAATCAAAGTTGTTGTTGGACTATACTGACTCCAATTTCGTCATCGACCATTGCTTTGAGATCGCACAAAAATTTTGCTTCTGATTCTCCTTCATCAAATTCTTCATGTCCTCCTTCAACTTGGTTACCTGCATTTTGTTAGAATGTGAAGATCTGCATCTATATGTGATATAATATTTTGTTTCAATTTTTTGTTGTTGTTGAAGATTATGTTGTTTCTTTCTTTCCATAGGTTTCAACTGATAGTGGTGAAAATTTCACTACTCTTGAAGTTTTTGAAGTGTCTTTTTGGTGTAATTTGTGATGGAAAAGTAGCTTTCTGGAGGGTAGGAATGTAGTTTCGTGTGTAGTGTGTGAAGATGTTTTGTGAAAAACTACATTTGAAGAAGATGTGATCAACTGAGTCAATGTTTTTTTCACATAGTGAGCATCTGAAGGGGCCAATGAAACCCTTTTTTGCAAGATTTTCACCAGTGAGTAATTTTTTATGTAGTAATAGCCAAAGGAATGTTTTATATTTTTGTGGCCATTTCTATTTTCAGATTTTTGTGGTGGTTGGAGCATAACCTCTGAAGGAAAGGTAAGTGTAGGCTTGCTTGACCGAGTATGTTCTGCCCCATTTCCATGTTATGATGTTTGAGGTATTGTTTTCCAAAGTGAGTTTTAGATTTCTGATTTCGTCTAGACTTAGCTGCATGTGTATGCATCTTTTAAGAGAATTTGATCTGCTACTGGTGATAAGGCGGAGGGCTTTGTCAATTTTCATGTTGAGAAATTTGTTTGGGATAGTCCATGTTGATCGAAGGTTGATGACAGAGTTGTTTTCGAACCAAGGGTCAAACCAAAAGGAGATATTTAGGTGGGAGTGTGGGGGAATGTTAATGATTTGGGTGATTTTTTGGATGTTTTTGTTGATGAATTCCCAAAGAGGGGAAGCAGATTTTTTTAGAATGGGATGCCAGGGAGGGGAGTGTTGGTAGTATTTGTATTTGATGAGCTGTGTCCATATTTTTGGTTTATTCTGTAGCAGGATATTAATGATTTTTGTTATAAGATAGAAAGCGTGAGTATCAATGTTTAGGATGCCCCAACCTCCCTGATCTAGAGGAGCAGATAATATTTTCCAATTAACAAGGTGATAGTGCTTCCCAGAATTATCCGATTTGTGGAAGTTGTTCCAAAGAAAGTTTCTCCTGATCTTGTCTATAATATTTTTTTATTTTGAGGGAAGAGGGATGCAGCTCAGGAAGTGTGTAGTAATAGGAGTGATGACACTGTTTAGCAGAGTGAGTCTTCCTGAAAGGTTAAGGAAGTTGTTTGTCCAATTTGTGAGTTTTGCGTTTATTTTTGAAATAATAGGGGTCCAGATAGCATTTGTTATGTTGTATGGTGTAATGGGAAGACCAAGGTACTTGATTGGAAAATCTTCTGTCTTACATCTTAAGAGGTCTCTGTATCGTTCTAGAGAAGTTTGATTAATGTGAACCCCAAAAATGGAATATTTTTGTAGATTTATTTTGAGGCCAGAGATGTATGAAAAAATTCTGAGGATTATGAAAATATTCAGAAGAGATGAGTCATCTGGGGAGGAGAAGATAATAGTATCATAAGCAAATTGAATGATATTTTCCTTGCATTCTGCAGGAGAGCTGATGAGGACATTTGTTTTCCCAGTTGAAACATGCGGGAAAGAATTGTTGTGATGATGATAAAAAGATATGGGGAGAGTGGGTCGCCTTGTCTGAGTCCATTTGTGTTGTGGAAATAGCCAAATGGGACACCATTTATGATAGTAGAAAAATGGTTTGTAGATATGCATGCATGAATCCAACTAACCCATTTGTCAGGAAAGCCAAACCCCGACAGAGTTTTAATTAAGCAATTCTAATTGACAGAATCAAAGGCTTTTTCAAAATCTAATTTGATTGCCAGAAGGGGGGATTTGTTTTTGTGGCAAAGATGTATTGTTTCGTTGACCATCAAAAAGGCATCTTGGATACTTCTATTTTTTAGGAAGGCTGATTGGTTGAGAGGAATGATATCGTCCAGGTGTGGTTTGATCCTGTTTGCTAGGGTTTTAGCAATGATTTTGTATGAGGTGTTTATGAGGTTGATGGGTCGGAAAAGGGATATGTGATCAGGTTGGCTCGTTTTTTTTATTAGTGTTATAAAAGTTTTATTTATGAATTTGATGATGTTATGAGGGTTTGAACTATCATGGAAAGAAGTCAAGAAGGCTAAGAAGTCTTTTTTGTAATGTTCCCAATTTGCCAGGTAGAATTCAGTGTTTAGTCTGTCTGGTCTTGGAGATTTATTTAAGCCTAGGTCAGAAATGGCATCATCCAATTCACCAAGGGAAAATGATTTAATGAGGTCTAGAGGGTTTTTTATGTTATTTTGACAAATAGTGGTCCAAGATAAATCATCTAGGCAGGAGGGGTTGTGGTTATTATTGAAGATGTTTTTGAAGTGGTTTGTTATGTGAGTAGAGATGGTAGGTTTGTGTGAGGTGGGTCTTCCGTTAATGGTTAGATGGGTTATGGCATTTTGTCTGAAATTTTGGTTACAAATTTTGTGAAAGTATTTTGTATTTTTGTCACCTTCCTTAGCCCAAGAAATTTTGGCCCTTTGTCTCCATTTAGTGTCAATACAATTATTTATGTATTCCAGTTCAGCTTTTATGGAAAGTA
The DNA here is from genome assembly GCA_963693085.1 of Alisma plantago-aquatica. NCBI lineage: Eukaryota > Viridiplantae > Streptophyta > Magnoliopsida > Alismatales > Alismataceae > Alisma > Alisma plantago-aquatica. Next base: position 849,591,549 of record OY856413.1, read on the forward strand.
CAAGGGCAGGGTCAGCAAAAGGGTCCTTATCCACAAAAAGGAACTGTTCTTCAAGATTTTTTTGTGATTCGAATAAATTTTTTGGGTTTTGGAGTTTCCATTTTTTAATATGTATTTTAATGTTTTTGGTGTTTTTTAGGATGTGTAAACCTAAGTTTTCTATTTGTGAGTCAGCTAGTATCCATTGTTCTGAACAGGAGCTGGTGAAGTTGTTTATTGAGAGCCAACAATTTTCAAATTTGAAAGGCCTCTGACCCTAAGAGATAGATTTGGTGTCAAGGATTAGAGGTAAGTGATCAGAGATAGTTCTGTGGGAGATATGAACCAATGAGAGAGGGTGTTTGTCTTCCCATATGGTTGTGCAAATGAAGTGGTCGAGTCTGGCAAAAGTCTGGTTTCTAGACCAGGTGTATGATGCATTTGAAGGTTTGATGTCGATCAAAGAGTAGTTTGTTAGCATCTGACTGAAATTTTTATCTATTGCAGACATAGAAAGTGGGGAAAGGGTGGAGTTGATTCTATCTAAGATTTGAGTGATCAAATTTAAATCTCCACCCAAAACCCAGGAGGACAAGTGATGTTTTGTAAAGAGATGATTTAATTCAGCTAAATAGGCGGTTTTATAATGTCCTGGTTCCCCATATACTCCTGAGAAAGACCAGAGATATCCATCTGAAAGATTTTTGAAATCAATGGTTATTAAAAAATCAAGAATGGAGGTGTTTTGTGAAGTAAGACACTGATTGTTGAATCCTACTAAGAGGCTACCTTTGAAACCCTCAGTAGGTAGTTGGACCCAGTCGGTGATTCTATTTCCCCCTATAGTTTTGAGGGCAAAAGGTGTCAGACAGGTTTTTGTTTCTTGGATTGTAATTAGGTCAATTTTATTTTTGTAGACGTGGGCACATATTTTTTTGCGTCTATGGAGGTTTGCAACTCCACAGACGTTCCAAGATGAGATAATCATTTTACCGAGAGTCCAGACAGAGAGAATGTAAAACTTGGGAAGAAAAAAAATATTTATTTAGAAGGTCAATGATATTGTCTCAGATGGAATGACCCTTCTATTTGACCAACCCATAAAGGCTTCTATGCTATCAAGTGTTTTATGAGCTTTTTCATCATCTTCTAATTGGATACCTAATTTGTTTGCAAAAGTAGTAAAGTTGTTTATGTTTGACCAAGAAGCTAGATCTTCAATAGAGTTGAAATCTTTATATTTGTCCTTTGATGGGGGAGTATATGTTAAAGAATGAGCAGATGTAAAGTCACTATGAGAACATGAAGAATAGTTTGGAGAAATACCTGTCTTGGTCCTGTTGACGATGATATTTTTTGGATCTTTGTGATTTGGCTTCATGATCTTTTGGAGGTAGCTGGAAGTAGACCTTTATTGAGGGCTCTCCTGTTCCAAACTCTGCAATGATCAGAGCAAGGTCCAGCGGCTGGGAGCAGGGAGAGAAAATCGCCCGGGAGAGGCAGATGGAACCGAGCAGAGAGAGACCGAGGAGTTGATTCTATAGAGAAGTTGGAGCTATCTCTCACTAACCTACCGTTGGGGTATCGACCAAACTAACACCCACGTCCACTGTAGCTGCTGAGACGCCGCTGTTTTTCAATTTATATCACCTTGCATGATACCTCACTACTCATTCATGATATGACATCACTTGTGGCCGATATCCCCTTCACTTGTGGCCAAAAACACTCCACTATGGCCGATATCACCTTGCTAGGTTGATATCACCTTGCTAGGCCAATATTAACTTGCTATGGATGATACCTAAGGCCCTATGCATGATACCACTTCACTCATGCATGATACAATGACCCTATGAATGATACCTTAGGGAAAGAGGGTGGTAAGATTCGAAAAATTTCACTAGTGGGTGAAAAGAAGGGTATATATACTTAAGGTTCATGAAGAAGTGTGTAAATGAGGTGTCATCAATTTGAGCTACAAGGTGCCACATGTCCATGCATGGTTGACACATGTACATGCATGCATCTATATTTATATTTACATGAAAAACACTTGAGGATAATCTAGGGATGAAATTTTGTCCATTACTTATCTCTTTGAATAAGATATATCAACAAAATCACCACTTTATTCACAACCCGACACAACTTTTCTAAGGAAGTTGTAAATCGATACCCTTCACCTCATTGAGGTTATTTGCATGTCATGGCCTTTTCGAAGAGTCCAAAAAACGATATGAGACTCCCCCTATGGCTCCTTGGCCGATAGGCACTCATATATAAGCTTTTCAATTTGATACAACTTAAGTTAGGGTTTCACATTCAACCCCTTTCTTGGTCATTTCATCACCAAGAGTATCATCATTCATAATTGATTCAAACATGGTTTCTCCTTCTTTATCTCTCATCTAAATGATACTAGTAGGGAGTAGGGACACTCTAGAGGTGGTAATTTATATATTAACCCTACATTTTGGGTAAATTACAATTTGTACCAAAATTGGTGCACAATGCACTGACATTATTCAAACAAGTTACAACTTGAAATTTAGGCTTTTCACAAGCCATCCTTTAGCATAATTCTCTCTATTATGATGATAAAACACATGAGGTACATTCAACATGTGACATTTTCAATATAGCCCCTCATCTTGGGTAAATTGCACTTTATGCCCAAACTATCATATAATGCACAAATAGTTTGGAAATAAGCTCAAACTTGAAAATTAAACTCTACAAGAGTCTTAATTACTTTTAAAAATATTAAAACAAGTTTATGAACAATTTACTTAAGCAAAACTTCTAGGGTTATGCCATAACCCAAGTCAGGGATGTTACAATTATCAACCCCTAACAGGGATTTCATCCCCGAAATCTCAAGAGAAAAGAGAAGGGTACTTCCTCATCATCTCTTCCTCTAGATCCCATGTGGCCTCTTCAATGCCATGGTGATGCCATAGAACTTTCACAAGAACTATATCTTTCTTTTTCAACTTCTTGATTCTTCTGTCAAGAATCATCATTGGACCTTCCACATAGGATATATCCTCATTTAATTCTACCTCTACATGTTGCAACACCAACTATGTATCGGGATGGCACTTCCTCAGCATAGATACATGGAATACTGGATGTAGTCTATGTAGCTCAGCCTCTCAGGTGGTAACTCCAACCTATAAGCTACCTTTCCCATCCGTGTTGTCACTGGGTAAGGTCCCATAAATCTAGGAGCTAACTTACCCTTTTTCCCAAATCTGAGAACAGCTTTCCAAGGAGAGACTGAGATACAACTTGTCTCCAACTTGGAATTATAGAGGTCTATGACGCTTATCAGCATAAGACTTCTGTCTATCCTGGGCATCTTTCAACTATTGTTGTATTACTTTAATCTTCTCAGTTGTCTGTTACACTAACTCAGGACCCAAAAGTTGGTATTCTCCTATTTCATACTAGCATAACGGAGATCTACACCGTCTACCATATAAGGCTTCATATGGTGTCATATCAATACTGGTCTAGTAATTGTTGTTGTAGGCAAACTCTATCAAGCTCAAGTGTATGTCCCAACTTCCTACAAATTGAAGAACACATGCTCTAAGCAAGTCTTCCAAAGTTTGTATAGTTCTTCCAGGTTTCCCATTAGTATGAGGGTGAAAAGTTGTGCTAAACTTCAACTGAGTACCCAAGGATTTATGTAGTCGTTCCCAAAAATGACTTGTAAATTAGGGACCTCTATCAGATACAATTGTAGCTGGAACCCCGTGTAATCACACTATCTCATCTATATAGACTTGTGCAAGTTTCATAGTAGTATAGGTTGTTTTGACAGGAAGAAAATGTGTAGAATTAGTCAACATATCAACTATCACCCAAATGGAATCATGACTTTTGGTTGTTCTAGGTAAACCAACCACAAATTCTATTGTCATGTGATCCCATTTCCACTATGGTATAGGTAAAGGTTGCAATGTTCATGTGGGCTTCTGATGTTCATCTTTAATTTGCTGACATACTGGACACCACATAACAAACTCAGCTACATCTTTCTTCAAACTAGGCCACCAATACATATCTTTTAAGTTATGATACATTTTGGTACTCCCTGGATGCATTGCATACATGGAAGAATGAGCTTCCTCCATTACTAGCTTCCTTAAGTCATTGGCATCAGGTACTACCATCCTACCATGCTAACAGACTACCTCATCCTCTGACTCATGAAAACCATCTCGTTTCTCACTACCATACTCTGACCTGATATACTGAATAACAGTATTAGCCTGTTGTGCCTCTTTGATCTGTTGTTTCATAGTAGGTTTCACATGCATCTCAGCTAACAAAGATACTTTAAGCTATACATTGGTTTGCCTCAAAGAGACAAGCATGTCTCGTTTAAAGAACACTAAAGAGTTCAACTCTACTTTATCTATGGGTGGCAATGATGATTTTCTACTTAGTGCATCTGCCACTACATTAGCCTTTCCTGGATGATAATCAATTGTACAATCGTAGTCCTTGATTAACTCCATCCAACGGCATTGTCTCATATTCAACTCGTGTTGTGAGAAGATATACTTTAAATTCTTATGGTCTGTGAAAATCTGACATGTTTCTCCATAGAGATAATGTCTCCAGATCTTCAACGTGTGAACCACATAGCTAATTCTAGATCATGTGTTGGATAATTCTCCTCGTGTTTCTTAAGTTTTTGGGAAGCAAAAGAAACTACATGGTTACTCTGCATCAACACGCATCCTAAACCATTCTTAGAGGCATCACAGAAAATAATGTATCCCTTTCCCTGCTCAGGTAAAGCTAACACAAGTACACTGGTCAACCTTTCTTTCAACAACTGGAAAGAATGTTGACACTTGTCATTCCAGACAAAAGGAACTTCCTTCCTAGTCACTTGGTTAGGGGTAAGGATATAGAACTAAAGTCTTTGATAAACCTCCTGTAATAACTTGCCAGGCCTAAGAAACTTCTAATCTCAGTCGGTGTCTTGGGTTGTTCCCACTCTAAAATAGATTCCACTTTCTGTGGATCAACATGAATACATGAAGTAGATATAATGTGTCCAAGAAAAGACACTTCTGACAATCAAAACTCGCACTTGCTAAACTTAGCATATAGTTTGTGTTGTCTCAACAATGTCAAGGCTTGACGAAGGTGTTGTTCATGTTGTTGACCATCTCTACTGTATATCAAGATGTCGTCTATGAAGACCACTACAAACCGATCAAGGAATAGTCGGAAGATTCTATTCATCAGATCCATGAACGCAGCTGGTGCATTAGTTAGTCCAAATGACATAACTACAAACTCATAATGACCATACCTTATCCAAAAGGTCGACTTAGGTATATCACTCTCCTTGATACGTAACTGATGATATCCTGACCTTATATCTATCTTAGAAAATACTATTGCACTACACAACGGGTCAAATAGATCATCTATCCTTGGCAGAGGATATTTGTTCTTAATAGTCACTTTGTCAAGCTGTCTATAGTCTATGCATAATCACATAGACCCATCCTTCTTTTTAACAAAAAGAACTGGAGCACCCCATGGGGAAGTACTCGGTCGAATCAAACCTTTCTCAAGCAACTCATGTAACTGTTTCTTAATTTGTTCCATCTCAGCTGGTGCCATCCTATAAGGTGTTTGAGCTATAGGTTGTGTACCCAGAATTAAATTAATCTCAAAATCAATCTCTTGAGGTGGAGGAATGTCTGGAAACTCTTTAGGAAACACATCCTCGAACTCCCTGACAACTCGAACTCCCTGACAACTGGAACTTCAGAAAGACTAGGACTCTCTACTCGAGTATCTACCACATGTGCCAAGAATGCTTCACTTCCTTGTCGCATCAACTTCTCAGCTATCATTGATGATACTAGATAGGTTGGAAGAATCTTTCTCTCCCCCTGAAAGACCCATGTCTCACCATTGTCTGTGAATATAGCTTGCTTGGAACCACAATCCAAGACAACCTTATACTTTTCTAGGGTGTCCATCCCAAGAATTATGTCAAACCCATGCATCTCAAGTGGTATAAGATCCACCTGAATGATGTGTTTTGAAAAGGAAAGAACACAGGGAGAGCATACCTCCCGCAACACTGCAGATCTGACTAAAGGAGTTTCTAATAATAGATTATCTGCTCTACAACTGACATCCATATTGCAGTCATGAATCACTTCTTGAGTGATAAAGGAATGTGTAGCACTCGGATCAATCAAAACTGATACAAAGCAGGATGAAGACATATCAGAATGAAATAATTCCATCTGACCTGTCATGACTCGTGGGTTGACTACTGCTTCCGGCTGATTCATAGCATAGAATCTCACCATTGCTTGTTGTCGACCATGTGTCCTGTTGTTGGGTGCAGATGAACCAGCTTGGGATGCCTGCCCACGTCCTCGTGTGCCACTGCTAAACTGTTGCCTCTGAGAGCCTTGTTGACTCTGCCTCAGTGGTTGGGTTACACTCTTGTCTCCAAATGGACAATTCCTCATCAGATGTCCTGGCTTCCCACATTGGTAACAACTTAGCTTTTCCCATTGTGGCCTAAATGGTCCTGTTAATAACATTGATGCTGAACTATGGACTCTACTTGGTGGTAGACTACAGCCTCTACCCTTGATGGATGTCCATTGTGTCTGAGCACTGAACTTCTGTGGTGCTATCGGTGCAGAAAACCTTGGTTTCTTAAAAAAATTGAACCTTTGTCCTTAGAACTATGTTGGCACTTTCCTATTGTTGGCTTCATGTTTCTCAGTCACGGACCTTTCTGTCCACCTAACTGACTCCACAAAGGTGGAAAACCTCTCTCTATTCTCTAGAGAAGATATAGCTGTGGTTAACTCAACGTTCAGACCCTTCTCAAAATGTCGAATTCTCTCCTCATTTGTAGTAGCCATGTGTGGATAAAACCGTAGAATCTCCATGAACTTAGCTTCATACTCACTAATGTTCATTGGTCCCGGCCTAATCTGCTCAAACTGTGAGATTTTCTCATCTAGATAAGTCTTGGGAAAGTATCTACTGACAAACTCACGTCGGAACTCTCTCCATTCGACCTCAACACCTGGTCATTTCTCCTCCTCAATGGCCCACCAGTGGCCAACACTTCCTTTTAACAGGTACACAACATGCCTAACTTTCTCAATTTCTAGAACGCTGAGGATTCTAAAGGCTTTCTCCAACTCCTTGAGCCATGAATTTGTGTCTGCTGGGTCAGCTGTACCGACATATTTGGTGGCTCCTACCCAGCGTAGCCCCTCAAAGGTCTTACCAGATCCATGCCCCTCATTGGGAACCGGTGCCCTAGGTGCTGGTGTTGGAATCCAATCTGCCATATGTGTCATTGTGTTCATGAACTGTCTAAACAGAGAATGAAATGTTGGGTTTTCTATTGTAGCTTGGTCAAGCTGGGGTTTCTCAAGTACTAATTCCTCTCTAGTATGATCCCTTGCACCTCCTCCTAGTGCAGCAACACTGCTTTCAGTAGCATGTTATTCGTGTGATCCAGCCATCTTTAAGCTTTACTTCTTCTCCTATATGAGCAGAAACCACTATTAGATAAATTGGAGAACACTAGAACAGACTCAACAACCTTAATCCTATGTCTATGTAGACTCAGCAAAACCTTAGGCTCTTATACCAAAACTTTGGATGATCCGACTACAAATCAAATCGTCACCAGTGAAATAATTGTAGAATAACCATAAGCAGCGGATTAACAAATATCACTAAAAATTAAAACCATTTTGTAAAGAGATCCATTTCCAGGAAACTCTTTAGAATAGAACCAAAGTACTACATACATCATGGTTCACATTGTACATACCCTATACCATCTCACCTCGAGGATAACATATAACAGTTGCCTTGCCAAACTATACACAAGCAACATAAAACCTCAAGGCATTCAAGCCAAAATCTCATATCGTTCATAAAATCATTAAGTACTGACTCCAAGGACCTGAGAGTATAGAGATGACTCATAAAACTTATATCTACAAGACACGACAGACAATACACTCAACCTGAGATGCTACTGCTACCCCTGATGCTGTGTAATGACCACATTTATGCTTAATTGGTAAACTATGGTTTACTTGAATGATTACATGCTTGATTAGATTGAACATTGTTTGGACTTTATTAATGATAGTAGATCAATTGTGATGTTTCAAACCTAAGAATAAACTCTAACTATGATCTTAGTTTGAAGAATTAGGGTTTGAGAAATGTAAACCCTAATCGGCAAAAATTAGGGTTTTGATAGTACATGAATATGGAATTTGATCAGGATAGTAGTGGTAAATGATTTTTCATATATTTTTTAAAAATTTTAATTAAATTTTGGATATGATATGGATAAATCAATCATGCATATTTAATAAAAATTTCAGAATATTTGAGTGTTCTTTGAATGTGGTTCTCGGTCGAACTATACTTCGACCAAAATGCTGACAATGCTTTTTAGTAGTGTAGTGTTTTATTTTTAGTTATTTATTGGTAATTCAAAATTATCTTAAATTTTAACTGGAGATATGAAACTCTATCATAAACAACATGTAAAATTTTCATAATTTTTGGATGTGTTTAGACCTTAATAGTAGATGAATTACAATAATATTTTTATGACAGAAAATTCAGCTGAAATAAGAAAAAGTATAGTGAGGGGTCAATGTGCAATTGACCCAAGCAGCTCAATTGCTCTATATGGTCAAACTAACACAAAAGGAGCTCTCTTAATTCGTGATTCAATCTAGAGAAACGAAATCCTAGAGAGAGAGGGAGAGCTAGGGTTTGAGAGGAGAAAGTGATGGAGATGCTGACCTAGGGTTTTGCGGTCCGAGGAAAGATGAAATCATGTAAGTTTAGCTTCTTTGGATATAGTTTCATGGTGAATCTTCTCTCATATGTCAAGATTCCATCCCTCCCCTGATTGGATTCGAAATGGTGTCAAAACTTTCCCCTTTCTCACTTTTTCTTCATAATCCCTCATTTCTAGGGTTTCTAAGTTGAAAGGAAGAAGAATTGGGTGAATTGCTAGGGATTTGATATGAGATCGAGATTTTCAGGAATGAGCTACATTTTTAAGGTGTTTTCGCACCTTAGGGTGAGTGGGAACTTCCTTTAAATAGTATATTGCATGAAAATTTGTTAAATCATCCATAATCTTTAATTGCTTGGTATGCGACTACAAACCCTGAATCGTTTGTTTGATCTAAGTTGTTGCAAAATGATATGAAATGGATTCTTCCTCTATTTGTTTGAATTTCAGATGATAAATTCATATTAGAAATGTATACAATGCATCCTAATGAGAATTTCCTAAGTATTCACAAAGGTTACAAGAGTAAACTGAAATATAAGGAATTTGTCTGTGACTGAAATTATTGTATAATTAAATAGAGAAATTTGTTTATATGGATCCCCTTGGTTATGAATGATTGTTTATCTAAATGCGTAGTACATATATGTCAGATACTATTTTTGATTTCATGTGATGTGAATAGTGTTTGTTTGATATCTTCGTAAAGAGGGTGAAGCCCTATATGAGTGGAAAGTTGGAAATTTGTGAATACATATGGTGAAATCCATTTGAAGTGTTTTTCTTGGCTTCATATACTCTATTTATGCTATGTTATTCTTGATTCATGATATCTCAATGAATGCATGGAAAACCCTAATTTAGCTCAATTCAAGGATTTCATACATATGTTGATTGTATATGACTTGTTTAAAGCAATCTGTATTTAGTGGATGTTTATGACAAATAAATCCTTATGAGAGCCATGTGATAAGTGAATGAGGTAAATGAAACCCTAAGGATAGGGTGTTCATTGAATTAAGCATTTTGATTACCATGTTCTCGGTATGAGATGCACAACCCAGGATTTGGGTCGATGTGCACATTTTCTAAGAAAGTGCAAATAATTTATGAGTGCAAATGACGATTACTCATATGCTAAGTAATTAGCTCTTATCAGTATATTAAGATGTTTAATTGCATGATTCTAGTGTATAAGTGCCAAATGGACATGCATTATGTTTATTTAAGTATTTCAGTCTGCCTGCATGTATAGTATGTTGATTTCTCAGTTAATTACAATGTTTTAAATATACTGCTCTTCCAAGTTTATAATGATGTACATGTTGTATTATAAACTTCAATTAAATAGACGTGGTACCATAGAGATATCAGAGTCAAGTATAAGAGAAAGGTACAATGTAGAAAGAGCTTTCCAAGAATAATAAAATAATAGACATAGGTGCCCTGAACACCGTAGATTCCCTACGGATGTCTGTGATGTAGGGAGGAAACGATCTACCCTGGCAGCGACCAGTATAGGGGGATCGGATCGCACCCACAAAGTGTGCGGGGAGACGAAGCCATTGAGTAAGTCTCCTAAGAGAAGATAGATTACTCAACATGAACCAGAGATCCCGGTGGTAACCCAGAAGTACCCACAAAGTGTACCAAGATGAGGCCCACAGAGCGTCTCAGACCCTCCGCCTGTGTACTCAGCCTAGAAGGAGAGGTCCAGTTAAAAGCCAGTTGTTTAGCCGCCTTAGTCATACGTGACGATTCGAGTCAAGTAGACCCAGATTCAGTTCTAGGCTTAGCTTCTCGGGTTTTAAGCTAAGTCTTGTACGGTGAGATCGTAGTTTGCTATGAGTCTTCATATGTAGAGTACACTGCATATGATCAAGGCATAAGCTAAAATATGATAATATAAGTTTTAAAGAGTTTCTTATAAGTAAGAAAGGCTAAGAAAGATTCGAGTACAGTTTCCCAGCAATTATTCTTTGTCTGTTTCTGAATTATTAGTTCTCGTTGAAATTAATCAAGCATGCTCATATATTGATTTACTCTTGTTGATATCTAGAGTATCCTGCCATATTTATGATTGTCAATGATCAATCTCTTTAAAGCTTACTACTGTTATAATTAATATCAGTTGCTCAAAAGTATATATGTAATTATATCAGTGCTTTAGACTATTTCTTTGAAGTACTCATTCACTGAGCGAGTAGGCTCACCCCTCTACTCACAATTTTTAGGGAAACCACGTGGACTTGAAGAAGGTCAAAGCATCATACTAGACCTGCCACAAGAGTTAAGTGTGAGTATAGTGAAGTTCAGTCAGTCCCTGTCACTCTAGGTCCTAGTATAGATGTGAGAGTGTTGTAAGTAATGTTTTGTATCTTTGTTTCCTTAATAAGAGAGAATGTATCTGATTATCATGTCGTATGTACCTGAGAATGAATGTATGGATGTGTATCATTTATGTTGAGATCATATTAAAGAAATCAATGTTTAGATTCCCTTGTTAAGTTAGTTTTTGTGGTTCAATGCGAGAAAACAAAGAGTTTGAAGATAGAAGAAAAAGTTAAGGGTGATCTTTGTATTACGTTAAATCCTCAATTTATGCCCTAATCTCATTATTAATGGTAATTGTGAGATTTGGGTGTAACAACCTTGGTATCAGAGCTTAGGCTGAGTTGTCAGGGACCATTAAGTTAGTAAGTTAGAGTCATAAGTGTGGCAGATAGGAGATGTTATGATGTTAGCTCTGGGGATTTGAGTATTTGGATATCCTGGCCTGGTATCTGAGTACTTGGATCAACCAGTATCAAGCTACTTTGTCTATTCTTTCATGTATACCCTGGCCAGGTATACAATGGAAGGATGGTCTAGAGAGGAACCCTAAAAATATTAGGGTTAGAAACAAGATAAGTAACATGAATTAAGAACATAAATATAAAATGAGATAGAACTTTCGTTTCATATTGTTGTTTTATTGAAGATGAATAGAAAAGCTCTTATATGTTTGAATTCATATATTCAATATTTTGAGATATATATGGGTCTTTAAGATTTGTTGTACACTATGCAGTTGTAGCATTTATTGATTACATTCTTTGTATCAAGTAAACTAGAAATGATCTTTGAATGAGCTTTCCTAAGTGGATAAGTTTTCTTCCACACATTTGAGATGAATAGGAGTTGAGTAATCCTGAGTAGCTCTTGGCTTCAAGACTGCAGGTTCGGCCTAGTCCGGCTAGCAGGATGCATTATTGGGATCTAATGACTCCTATTAGTAATATAACAAGAGTAAATTTTGGATAGATTAGATCCAAATTCTAGTATGAATGTATAACTCTAAGGTTTTGAAGTATAAGGGAAAGACTGGGATAACTAAGAATTAGTTAGAAATGATATCTGAGATTCAACTTTGGGGCCTCATATGAGAAACCCTTAATTGGGAATAAAGGAACGTGACATAAGGTTCAGATTAAGTTTAATTATTATTATTATATGAACTCTAAATATGAAATATGGAAAAGATATGAGAAAAGTATGTAAGGGGCCAAGATAGTAAGAATCAATAATGAGGAATGGATTATATAACCGAGTACAATGTTTTTATGTACTCCAAAGCAAAAGGAAAATAGAAGAAAAGAGCTAAGTATACAATAAGTACATAGAAGTGAAGAATCTTCAGAAGATTTAAAGTGAAGAGAACTAGATGAGCATGTAAATTATAAAACTAGGATAAGAAACTTAGTTGAAACAAAGACAAATGTTGGAAATAATGAGCTTGATTAAGGAATGAGGGTTATGATATAATTGAGAGCATGGAATGTATACCTTTATTAATAATTTTAATACATTCATCCTTACTGCCTTTGGATTCTAAGTCTCTATAGAACAACAAACTAGTTTCTAAAAGAAGAACAAAAGTGTAGCTAAATAAATGAATAAGTCATACAAAGGTAGACTATATTTAGGAAGGAAAAACTTGATTGAAAGAGAAACTATGTTTCACCCATGCATGAGCCATTTGATTTAAAATGAAGGATATGTAATGTATTAAACATGAGGTGATACTAGTAGAGAGATTATTGATTTAGAATTTCAACTTCACATTAGTAGAAGGATAAAAGGAAATATATGCAACATGGTATACATGATCATACACATAAAAGAAGCAACATGATCATAAGAGAAAACTAGAAGTTAAAGATGACATGTGGAATAGTAGTATATGGTAAGGGGATTATAGAAAGTAAAGAAGGGTTTGAAACATAATGGAATAATATAGATTATAAAAGAAAGAGGTTGCGCGATTCAAGAAAGTGCTGATTAGTCAAGTATCCTTGTTGATAAGTAATTAAACCTACATATGAGAAATGTATTATTGAATGTTTGAAGATAAGAATTCTAAGACTCAAAATCATCTTCTCTTTCATATCTTCCTTGATGAGAGCAATGTGGGAATGAAGTGATAAGAAAATGAATCATATATGATGCATAACCACTGTGTTAGAGACATCTAGTGAATGTAATAATGACACACAATATGATGATGAAACCCTAGCAGGGTAAATTGAGAATGTAATCTATCTGAATGGCCAAGTAAGAGAAAGGGAATTCAATTGATAAGATAAGGAAGACTTTAGTAAAACTTGTGAGATCCAAAGTTTGACTTTCAAATTAAGGGAGTAAAGTCACATCACAATAACGTCATGCTACTGATAAGGACCGAACCCTAGAATGTTTAGAGTTGTAGTAGTTCAAGGGTTTTCACTAGTGATTTGAACTTGAATACTAGCATCTCTATAAAACAAGATCATGAAATTTGCACTATGAGAAGTAAAATAGCACTGATAGTAATCCAGGGTTTAAAGATAGCTAATCTGAAAGGTAGATAAACAATATGGAAATGATTCAGAGTAAAGTGTAAGATATAAATTTGAAATGTAACAAGTGTGTTTTGAAAAAAAAGGAGAAATACAATATGAGTGAAGTGCGATATGAGATAAATTCTTACAGTGATAGCAAGAATGATCTATAATCTATTTGTACCTTGTATGTTCCAATTTTAGGAATGTTTAATATACATGATTAAAATGAGAAGGATAAGTAGCAAAAAGTAAGTAGTAGTGAATGAGGAGAGAGATAAGAGAAAACAATGGCTTTTAGTAATATGTGAATTTGTTTTTAGAAGTATAATTTGTTGAAGGTATATCAAGGGATGTAAATTGGTTCTACGTATGATTTCAGTGTACATGTGCAAGCAATATGTTAATTAAAGGTGTCTCATAGTTGTAGTCATTCACACCAGTAATCCATCTTAGTATTGTACAATTGCAGTATGGTGATATGGGTTGAATAATGATGGAACAAATGAAGGGTTACCTAGAATAAGGTAGTCTTACCTATTCACTCATATGAATAGAAGGGATGATAACCATATTGTATTGATATGTAACCCTAATGAGGCATAGCTTGTTATACCTAGCTTTAATATAACTAAGTTATGGTAATTGGGTATGAATAGTCCTTGAATGACTAATACAATCATGGATTACTTTGTTATTGTTGTTGAAACCCTAGTATGCTATAACTCGATGGTTACACCTTGAATTATGTGTGGGTTCATACTTGAGAATAGTATGGAATGTGATAGTAATGCTTCACCTTATGCATCCATGATACAGTGGGGATGTCATGAGTAGTATTGTATAATTGATGTTGAATCTAGTCTTCCAACTCAAGACTGTTTTGCTATTTGAGTAGCACAATAGTAAAATTCAAAACAACATAGTGGACTCTCTTTTGTGACCCAGAGGTAATATAAAACAATAGTATATATTAAGCCGTATGAATTGAGATGGTTGGATCAGATTATCAATGTTGAGGTAACACCTCAAGAGTATACAAAAATATTGAAATGGTTGTTTTTTTCTCTCTCTGCTATGATTGATTGTGGTATAGAGAATTTGTTTGTTGTCATTGAGAACTATTTCAAACATGTTGTGATTAGAAAAGAAATGAAGGACTTAATGTTGAAAACTACATTCAAGTATGAAATACAAGAATGTAATGACATGTAAGATTTCAGAATCTTAAAATAAACTTTAAATATACTTTTTTTGCATATTTATATTTTGGGGATGAAAAATTTTAAGGGGGTGAGAATTGTAATGACCACATTTGTGCTTAATTGGTAAACTAGGGTTTACCTGAATGATTACACGCTTGATTAGATTAAACATCGTTTAGACTTGATTAATGATAGTAGATCAATTGTGACGTTTCAAACCTAATAAGAAACTCTAACTATGATTTTAGTTTGAAGAATTAGGGTTTGAGAAATGTAAACCCTAATCGGAAAAAATTAGGGTTTTCATAGTACATGAATATGGAATTTGATTAGGATAGCAGTGTGGTAAATGATTTTTCATATTTTCTACAAATTTTTAATTTAATTGAATTTTGGATATGATATGGATAACTCAATCATGCATACTGGAGACAAATTTCAGAATATTTGAGTATTCTTTGAATGTGATTCTCAGTCGAACTATACTTCGACCAAAATGCTGATAGAGTGCTTTTTAGTAGTGTAGTGTTTTATTTTATTTATTTATTTGTAACTCAAAATGATCTGAAATTTTAACTGGAGATCTGAAACTCAATAATAAACAACATGTAAAATTTTCATATTTTTTGATGCGTTTAGACCTTATCAGTAGATGAATTACAGTAATATTTTTATGATAGAAAATTCAACTGAAATAAGAAAAAGTATAATGAGGGGTCAATGTGCAATTGACCCAAGCAGCTCAATTGCTCTATATGGTCAACCTAACACACAAGGAGCTCTCATAATTCGTGATTCAATCCAGAGAAACAAAATCCTAGAGAGAGAGGGAGAGTTAGGGTTTGAGAGGAGAAAGTCATGGAGATGCTGACCTAGGGTTTTGCGGTCCGAGGAATGATGAAATCATGTAAGTTTAGCTTCTTTGGATATATTTTCATGGTGAATCTTCTCTCAGATGTCAATATTCCGTCCCTCCCCTAATTGGATTCGAAATGGTGTCAAAACTTTCCCTTTTCTCACTTTTTCTTCATAATCACTCATTTCTAGGGTTTCCAGGTTGAAAGGAAGAAGAATTGGGTGAATTGCCATGGATTTGATATGAGATCGAGATTTTCAGGGATGAGATATGTTTCTAAGGTGTTTTCACACCTTAGGGTGAGTGGGAACTTCCTTTAAATAGTATATTGCACAAAAATTGGTTAAATTGTCCATAATCTTTATTTGCTTAGTATGCGACTACAAACCCTAAATTGTCTGTTTGATCTAAGTTGGTTCAAAATGATATGAAATGGATTCTTCCTCTGTTTGTTTGAATTTCATATGATAAATTCATATTAGAAATGTATACAATACATCCTAATGAGAATTCCATAAGTATTCACAAAGGTTATAAGGGTAAACTGAAATATAGGGAAGTTGTCTGTGACTGAAATTGTTGTATAATTAAATAGAGAAATTTGTTTATTGGGATCTCCTTGGTTATGGATGATTGTTTATATGAATGCATAGTATATATATGTTAGATATTATTTTGGATTTCATGTGATGTGAATAGTGTTTGTTTGATATCTTCGTAAAGAGGGTGAAGCCCTATATGAGTGGAAAGTTGGAAATTTGTGAATAAATATGGTGAAATCCATTTGAAGTGTTTTTCTTGGCATCATAGACTCTATTTATGCTATGTTATTCTTGATTCATAATATCTCAATGAATGGCATGGAAAACCCTAATTTAGCTCAATTTGAGGATTTCATACATATGTTGATTGTATATGACTTGATTAAAGCAATTTGTATTTAGTGGATGTTTATGACATATTAAATCCTTATGAGAGCCATGTGATAAGTGAATGAGGTAAATGAAACCCTAAGGATAGGGTGTTCATTGAATTAAGCATTTTGATTACCATGTTCTCAGTATGAGATGCACAACCCATGATTTGGGTCGATGTGCACGTTTTCCAAGAAAGTGCAAATAATTTATGGGTGCAAATGACGATTACTCGTATGCCAAGTAATTAGCTCTTATCAGTATATTAAGATATTTAATTGCATGATTCTAGTGTATAAGTGCCAAATGGACATGCATTATGTTTATTTAAGTATTTCAGTCTGCCTTCATGTATAGTATGTTGATTTCTCAATATATTACAATGTTTTAAATATACTACTCTGCCAAGTTTAGAATGATGTACATGTTGTATTATAAACTTCAATTAAATAGACACGGTACCATAGAGATATCAGAGTCAAGTATAAGAGAAAGGTACAATGTAGAAAGAGCTTTCCAAGAATAATAAAATAATAGACATAGGTGCCCTGAACACCGTGGATTCCCTACAAATGTCTGTGCTATAGGGAGGAAACGATCCACCCTGAAAGCAATCGGTATACGGGGATCAGATCGCACCCACAGAGTGTGTGGGGAAAAGAAGCCCTTGAGGAAGTCTCCTAAGAGAAGATAGGTTACCCAACATGAACCGGAGATCCCGGTGGTAACCCAGAGGTACCCACATAGCGTACCAAGATGAGATACACAGAGCATATAAGACCCTTCGCCTGTGTACTCAGCCTAGAAGGAGAGGTCCAGTTAAAGGCCAGCTGTTTAGCCACCTTAGTCAGATGTGACGGTTCGAGTCAAGCAGACTCGTATTCAGTTCTAGGCTTAGCTTCCTGGGTTTTAAGCTAAGTCTTGTACGGTGAGATCGTAGTTCGCTACGAGTCTTCATATGTAGAGTACACTGCATATGATCAGGGCATAAGCTAAAATATGATAATATAAATTTTAAAGAGTTTCTTATAAGTAAGAAATGCTAAGAAAGATTCGAGTACAGTTTCCCAGCAATTATTTTTTTGGTAACTGAGAGAACCCACTCCGGGCGAGCTCGACATGGTAAACTCTCAAGGCATGAGAGGGTGTGGTCCAGTCACCCCCCTCCCGTGCCTAATCAGTGTGGATTTCCATTCGCAAAGTGCCTCTGGTGAGGTTTGAACCCGGGTCTTTCATTGGGACTTATCGAGCTCTTACCACCCGTGCTACTATGGCCGGACATTTCCCAGTAATTATTCTTTGTCTGTTTCTGAATTATTAGTTCTCGTTGAAATTAATCAAGCATGCTCATATATTGATTTACTCTTGTTGATATCTAGAGTATCCTGCCATATTTATGACTGGCAATGATCAATCTCTTTAAAGCTTACTACTGTTATAATTGATATCAGTTGCTCAAAAGTATATCTGTAATTATATCAGTGCTTTAGACTATTTCTTTGAAGTACTCATTCACTGAGCGAGTAGTCTCACCCCTCTACTCACAATTTTTAGGGAAACCACGTGGACTTGAAGAAGGTCAAAGCATCAGAGTAGATCTGCCACAAGAGTTAAGTCTGAGTATAGTTAAGTTTAGTCAGTCTCTGTCACTCTAGGTCCTAGTATAGATGTGAGAGTGTTGTAAGTAATGGTCTGTATCTTTATTTCCTTAATAAGAGAGAATGTATCTGATTATCATGTTGTATGTACCTGAGAATGAATCTATGGATGCGTATCATTTATGTTGAGATCATATTAAAGAAATCAATGTTTGGATTCCCTTGTAATGTTAGTTTATGTGGTTTAATGAGAGAAAACATATAGTTTGAAAAAGAAGAAAAGGTTAAGGGTGATATTTGTATTACGTTAAATCCTCAATTTATTCCCTAATCTCATGATTAATGGTAATTGTGAGATTGGGGTGTAACATGTTGTTGTCCTCCCTCTGTTGTATGGTCCCTACCTCCTCGTCTGTGTCCACCTAAAAATGTTGGTGACCAACGGGGTGAGACCCATGTCCCAGCGAGAGATATAACTCTCCGCCAACAATATTATCATTGTAGATAAAAAGTAATAAACTGAACAGAGGATTCCTTTATATTAATAAGTAGGATTTAATCACTGTTAAGCTTAAATCAACAATATCATCTTATGAAACATTGCATCTATATAAAGCAGTAATTCATCTATTCATTTTATAAGGAATATTAAGAACATATATAATATATATCCATTTAAGATGCATTAAGAAATGTAACATCAACCAATGATTTCTGTATTCTATCCTTAAGCAAATACGCTACATGACTGATTACATTTTACAATCACACTTGTGCCCTGAGGAGATGAGGTATACCGCTCATACTCCAACCGACCATTGTGAAGTCAAAATCGGTACCATACAAGGTCAATGGAAGATCTGAATGCCATGACCTCACTTATCTCAGTCAGTTTGAGACCACAAGCAAGACACCTTGTGTCAATTGCTAAATAGCTTTCCAGGGTATACTGGCAACTTCACTATAGAGCTACAGCCGCAACATTCACTCTCTTCATGATTGAGAGATTTTAGTTTTCTACACATCAATCCCGGCATTCATAATCATTGGGAGATTCATGATAAATCCATCCCAACATTTATAATGAAGGATTGAGAGATCTCAATTATCTACACATCAATCCCTCATTAGGGCGTAAGGATATTCACGCCCATCACCCCCACATCACTAATACAGAAAATGCTTTTTACAATAGTTCCTTTTCTTAATTTACAACAGGTGTAAACCGTTGTATTAGATCGCGTGGTCTTATGGGGGGGTATTTTACACAACATGTGATCGCATGTTTTAATATATGTATTTTATACAACAGTTGAAACATGTTGTCTTTTAAAGAATGACATGTTGTTATATGGGTATTTTACACAACATGTGGTGTACCTGTTGTAATATATATTATACAACAGTTGAACGACGTTGTCTTTCACTAAACACACCCGTTGTAATAGGGGTATTTTTTACAACATGCGGTTCGCCTATTGTAATATATATTATACAACAGTCAAAGCATATTGTCTTTCACTAAACAAATCCGTTGTAACATGTAGGTATATTACAACATGCAGTGCACCTGTTGTAATATACATGTTTATACAACAATTGGAGTATGTTGTCTTTTCATACATTTAACTGTTGTAATAGGATTGTTTAGACAACATGGTGTGTGTCTGTTGTAATATACACAATTTATACAACAGTTTATGCATGTTGTAGTTTACTAGAAACACCTGTTGTAATAGGTGTATTTTTTTCCTGACAAACCTGTTGTAACAGGTGTGGATAACACAACATGTGTTGTTTGTTGTAGAATCATACATTTTACAACATATCATTAATTGTTGTCTTTGATTAGAGTTTGACAGGTCATATATCAAACCAATTGTATTGATCAAAATGATATTATTAATAAATTATAATAAATATGTAATTATACTTTTTCATTTAACAAACAAACACATAGTTGAACAAAATTTCCATCAAACCTTGAAAGAAACTCGTACGAAATTTAGTTAATATTAAATCATCCATACAACGATTCAATAATACAAAGTACTGAGTATCCACTCTAGAATCGAACTGAAAACTAACTAAAAAGTTTCACACATTGGTCTATGCTAAAGAACAAATGTCTCCCCCACATGTCACATAATCTTATGTGTGCTCAAGAACACATGTCGTCCACTCATTTCGTACCTCATCGATTTCTTCTTGGTTGAAGCAACAACCAATATACTTCGAATAATACTACAATCATATGACAAATATATCAACATATTGTGATTTTTTCATTTTATTTAGAAATGTGAACAAACTAAAAGAATATAATGTTAAGTAGCTTATACATTCAGGAATATTTTAATTTCTCACGTCAAAGATGTCTTTCATATACTTCAGCACATAATACCCACAATCTATATTATTCGGCTGCTTTGGACACTGTACAAAATAAATATTAATTTGTTATCCAAATAATTGTGAGAACTTGTTAGCAAATAAGAGGATGGAAAGGTATAAATAGCCAGAAAACTTAATAAAAGGTATGTGTAAACAGAATAAAAAATGCTATAAGAGTGAAAAAGGCATGGTTTATTACTGAAGAAGGCGTCGTTTATATGCCATATTGGATGATGAAAAACTTGCTCTTGCAAGAGGGGGATTTTGTAAGAGTGAAGAATGCCACCCTTCCAAAAGGAACCTTTGTTAAACTACAGCCTCACAAAATTAAAATTCAATTCAAGTAGACCACTATCAAGCAAACAATCATTAAACTCCTGCATACATTCTAGAAGAAGGCTCTTTACAAACTTATTAAATGTCCTTACAATTGGGATCTACCTATAGGGTCTACTTGTAAACCCAAAGTGTAATATCTTATTTCAAAGGATAATGCCCGAGCAACTTGATGATATTGACCCAAATAAGATCTAATCGATATATGTAAAAATTAGAGCATTTGTAAAAATAAGACCATATCAAATCAAGTAGCAGAATCTGAAGAAACTAGAACAACACTTCTATTGGTGAATTAGAAAGCAGTATTTTTCTGGATCAAAATGGTAAATTTCCTTGATAATTTCCCATTTCAAATTCTTCCTATATTGCATATCTCTCTTTTGATAAACTTTATGAGTCCTATTCAAATTCATATCAAGAATTCTATGCATTAGTAACTATATATGGAACTTTCAATATATGTATTATGTAATTGAAATTGTTTTATGAAGTACTTATAACTCCATGAGTTTTTCCACATTCCCACGTAATTTTCCTCGTAACAGATCAAGATATATAGTGGCACTTACCCCACATAGGGACGAAAATGCAAAGTATCCAATGTCTCGTACGCATACATGAGTATTACATTTTAAGATTAATGCATTTTAAACAACATTTAAAGTAAACAAACAACAAACAATCGACAAAATGTATGCATACCCCACATTATAAGGTATAAAGAACTTGTACCCATATTTGACAATAATTAAAAAAAAATCATGATCTGATTACATGTTCATGAAAAATTCTATAAAAAGAAATTGCGTCCGGCACGGTTCATAGTATATAATAAGAAGTAGGAGTATGTTGTAGATACAACAACATGTATAGCGTGTTGCATAGTTACAAATTCAACATTCAGCGTTATTCGGCAAGGTTGAAAATTTTGGTATTCGGGAATTATGCGGGAATTTCGGATAAAAAACGGCAAAGATACGGTAAAAGTTTCGGTCAACCATTCTGAAAAAAAAACGGATACAATTTGGATATATATATATGCAAATTTTACTTGGTAATTTGGTACAAATAGTTCAACAATTATCAAGATTCATACATGTACATAAAAGTACCACGGTACCACAATGGTCAAATTGGTAAAATTATAGGTGTAGAATTTAGTTGAGAAACAAAAATATGTACAATTGATAAACATCGACCTTTAAGGGTCTGACTGGTTTGGTGTAACTGAAATTTTCCTCGAACTCATTTTTTTGGAAGGCTCCGATTGGTTCAGTGTAAGTACCGTTTTCTTGGAAGTCCTTTTTTAGGAACTGAAGTGCAGTTCCTGGAAATTGAGTTCAGATGATTGGTTTAAAAATAAAAGTTTTTCAGGAAAATGAGTTCCATGTGATTGGTTTGCTATAATTTTGTTACAATACATGAAATGTAATGTACCACAAACATCACAAACTTTATATTTTGCAAACCATACATATCTATTTTAAATAGAACTTCATTAGCAACAAAGTATTATTCATAGGCTTATCCCTAAGTACATATGATTTTTTAATACACGGATAATTTCTATGTCATCTCTTTCTCAAGATCAACACGATCATCATTATCCAAATGACATATGTTTGTTGACGTTCCTTACAACCAATATGATCAACCATCTACATAAAAAAGAAAATAATCCAAATATGTTCAAACAAAATTTCTATGGAAACATGTGATATTACATAAGTTATATTGTTGTTTAATCAGTAGTAGAACTGGATTTTGCTTTACAATGATTTATATGATACGAAGAATATGACAGTCATCCAAATACTATTTGGTAAGAATCCCTTAATCATGACATGTTCATAAACATCTTCCTTTGATTTTAAATACCTATTACTACAAGTTTTGCATGGACACAACAATTGATTGTTTCTTAAAGGCCTTTGATGAGAAAGAGCATAGTCTATGAATGCAGACACCCCCTCTCGAAAGTCTTTACTAAGGAAACATCTTTCAATGTACATCCAACTCCTATCGGCTAAGTAATCCATCTAAAAAAATAATAAATAATATATTTAGTATCATAGTAGGAAAATAAGTTGATCATCCATATGACAATAATAAAAATACTTCTCTAGATATTTTTATGAACTCCTTTTCCCTAGCTTGCAAGATACATTCTCAAATAAATTTTTATTGGAGATATGCCTATTTTAAATAATCTTCTTTTTTATGATATTTTATTGCATCTAACATAGCACGTAAGTTTGAGCATTTCAAATTGTATTGAATGTGTTATTGAAATTAGGAATTTATTAAATTTTTTTATCTTCTTTAAATCTTCATGTTCTAATGTGTAACAACATGACATTATTCAACACTACAATATCTTCATCATTAAATGAAAACAATGTTTAGCTAAGATCATTTGACTTAACTAAAATAGCATTATATTAAAGAGTTGTATTTGAATTATGACTATGTCGTTTGAAAATATATGAACCAGAAATACATATCACTACAGAATGTTTGAAAAAAATTATAACGTGCACATGTAAGTATAGTAATTGTCTACAACATGACATTATTCAAGTGTTATAGAAAAATCTATTGATAAAAATTGGAGCAAGATATGCCTTATTTAATTAGTTTCTTTTTATAATATTTTACTGCATCTAACATAGCACGTCAATTCATCATTTAAAGTTGTATTGAATGTGTTATTAAAATTAGGAATTTATTAATTTGTTTTTATCTTCTTTAAATCTTCATGTTCTAATGTGTAACAACATGACATTATTCAATATTACAATATCTTCATCATTAAATGTAAACAAAGTTCAACTAAGATCACTTGACTTAACTACAAAATCTATCATTTGTAGAGAAAAAGTACAAGTAATGTAGTTCACAAAAAAAACTTAGCATGCTCTTTAAAAATATTCTATATCTATTTGATCTTAATTTTTTACCATGAATAAAATAAATAAAATAAAAACATGTATATCAAATTTTTATTTCATTATAAAACAATGATAAGAATTTGGATATGCATTAGATAAATATAATTAATTCTAAAAGTAAACCATTGCTAATAATTTAGTTGATATAGGTATTACAATTGGTTGTTTGGTATCATTTGGGAAAGAAAGGACAAATGGGAAAGGAAAGGGAATGGAAAATTTATTAAAAATGGTTTAGTAACATGTGGGAAAGAGAGGATAACTGAAAAGAAAAAAGAATGGAAAAGTTATTACAAAAATATGTCTTCATCGCTATGCTGAACAAACATGATTTTTTAAGGTAAAGAGGACTTTAGCCTTATGGTGATCTAAAAAAGTGACAACGACATGCTCTAGGATGCCATAACAAATTTAAATATAAGCAACCTAATATAATTAAGTAGAATAATGATGATAGATCATGTATTGTAAAATTAAGATATATACTATTTTGGCCTATGTATAGAAAAAAGTTAAGATTTTTGTATCCAAGTAATACATACTCAATGAGAAAATAGGTCATTAACTTATATAGTTGAATGAACAATGTACGTCAATCATGATTTTTTTAATACTAACACTAAGATATTGTTAATACCACTTGATAATATTCGATTGTCAAGAGTATGTAATGGTGATAAACCTGATTTTTTAGAGTGATCTAATATTATTAATTAAAATATGATCTCACATATTTATCAGCAACACAAAAAAAAATAAGATTAGAAAATATTACTAAATATGCCATTGACAACAATTCCAACAAAAAGAGAACCTAAATCAAACTCAAGACACAAAATAAATCATTCCCGTCTACAAGATTTATCAAGCACGACGTCCCTTAATAAAAGGATTTGAGTTTGACTCTTAGAGGTTGCATTGAATTTACCACCCTTCTGAGTGTTTGCCTCTGCTAGGGGTTGAGGGAGGGGGAGAGTAATGTCTATCATGGTTCAAATAAATCATTGTTTTACATGTAAGTTTTATATAAAATAACAAGAACATCTCATTTGATGGGTTGACATGTAAAAATATGGATGCAATATCTAGACAAACATGTCAATGACTCTCAAGTTCAGGTTTTTATTATATAAAACAAAAAAAGACATATTGTATATTCTCTTTCGGACAGACTCTTAAGAACATTGATAATATATGTACAAAAATATCAGAGATACGAGAATCCTTTTTCAGAAATGAGAAATTACCTGACTTCAGTCACAATGAAAAGATGTTAATTTGTATTGTCCTTGCTGCTACACAACTATGCCTCAGAGAATGTTGTTTGAGGAGAGAAAATAGGAAAGACCTAAACGTTGTCGGTCACCCAGAGATGCGATTTAAAAGATGCCCCTTTTAACACTGTCTAGGTAGATTGGCCAAGGATAAAGGTTCCTGGTGCAGGGACAAATATAATTTTAGTATACAAGGAACAATCTAATAGTCAGAGAAGGCACTCACCAGAAGTAGAGACAAAAATAGAATGACCTATCCAACGTCAGAGCATAATGGATAAGGAACAATCTAATGTTCGGAGAAGGCACCCACTAGATAATGGCCTATCCAACGTCGTCAGTTACCCGATTAGGCTTGGACACAGTAGACGAACCATGCCGAAGACTCCTTGCAGAAACAATCATAGACTTTCGATGGCTAATTCAGAGGGAAAACAGATTGAATCCTGATAAAGAAGACCAGACAAAAGAAGACTTATAGCGGCACAAGGAGAGGGAGTGCTTGTTCTGGTTTTGGAGGTGGGACTTTGGCGTCGTTCTATTTTTGGAGTGGGAGCGAGAGCGAGAGCGAGGGTTTGGCACCGTTGTTTTGTTTTTAGAGCGGTAGATATAGAACAGAAGGGACACATGTATTGGAAAGTAATCCACCATCTAAATGAATTAGGATTCAACAAGGTACAAAAAAGGAAACTGCAATTGTTGTTTAAAATCAATGGCTGATCCATTTAAACAATTATGATTATCTAAAAAGAAAAGGATAAGTGTCCACAATCAAATGGATTCTTCATGGAAGTAAAAGAGATAATGGTTGGTTTAATATAGTTAATATTGGGTAGGAAAAAAGTTAATGAGGGTCAGGAGCAATCCTTGGGTAAATTAAATAATAGTTTGGGATACATTTCCAAAGGTCAGGGATAAGCCTTTGGGAAAATTTAATATACTCATCAAGGATAGCATCACAAGGGTCAGGGATAAGCCTTCAGAAAAATCAATACACTTGTCAGGTATTATGTCCTTGAGGAAAAATCCTTCGACCTTGTTGAGTTTTGTAGTAGTGATTGAGGGGAAATAGTTTTAGAAAATATTGAAACATGAAACAATGCTAAGTGAGTATTTTTTTAAACAATTCGGAAATAAATTGTTTTGTTTGGGATAATACGTGAAAATGCGTAAATGACGAATAAAATACGAATAATGTTGTTTAAGTATGGTCTTTTGCAATATGTAGCTAGTACAACAGGTGATATCATGTTGTGTAATAATAGTATATTACAATGGTTTAGTTTATGTTGTGTAATGGGGGGTTATTACAACGATGTTTTATGTGTGGATATTACAACAGGTTACAACATGTTGTGTAATTATAATATATAACAACAGGTTGGAGTCTATTGTCTCATGTTGGGGTATAACAATGAGTTTTAATATGTTGTATTATGGTGGTCTATTACAACATGTACCAAATACAACATGTAAAGATCTGTTGTATAATTAATACATACTACAACGGGTGAGTCTGTGTTGTGTAATGATGGTCTATTATAACATGTGACTATTACAACGAGTTAAAATATGTTGTGTAAATAACATCTTTTACAATGATTTTGAATATGTTGTGATACTACAACCTATTACAATACTTTAGCAGTTGTTGTAGTATCCCCCTATACTACAACAGGTTTGGCATGTTGTAAATGACTTGTGTTGTATAAAATATACAATATACAACACAAAAATGGGCTTGTTGTGATAAGTATGCTAACTACAACACAATCATCAGAATTGTTGTCTATCTCCCGTTGTAAAAAGCATTTTCTGTAGTAGTGCATATTCAAAAATATTCCCTCTGGGAGATCTCGTGGGAAAACCTGTTTCACCATTCAGCAGCTACTGATGCTGATGGATCTATGGTCAGGGCACTACATGATAAGATTCCACTTGATTAATTAAGTGCATTAATGTATCTTTTAGCATCAGTCAAGTTTCAAACATGAATTATTATAACATATGCTACAAAGAAAGGTGTAATACATCTATCAAGTAATTTTCAAATCTTTAGAACACATATAACATTTACGATCTCAATCCCTTATCTCATTACTGGGAATTCTCATCCCTTAACATTATCATCATCATTACTAGATCTGGGTATTCAAAGCCTTAGTTCATCACTGAACATTGTTATCACTTATCAGGTAACTATTACCTCTAGGTCCTCAGACCAGGGTATACATGCCACTTGTTGTACAAGCATCTCACATGGATTACAAGGCCCATTTAAATATGTATCACATAGAACATCATAGCTCATACATGGCTATGCTCATCATCTCATGATACCTGCATGGTTAGTATTTCATGAAAACAGCCATATCAAATACATATCAACACCATGCAATACAAGGGTAATACCATGATCCCAATATTAGGGTTAGGGTTTCCCTTTCTTATCAATTAGGATTTCACATTACATATCCTCACCCTTCATTAGGGTTAGGGTTTCCCATTATTAACCATTTAGGGTTTCAAGGCCATGTTATCAAGAATCAACCCTAATTCATACTCTACTCATATTAGGAGTATGCTTATTACATGATTATCACAGAAGTATGAGTTTCTCTCTCATCCTTACTAGGATGGTGATCACTTCATACTTTATTAAGTTGACTCAACCTTTACTTCAAGGTATATTGGCCTACTCAATCAATATTCATTAAACTCCATACCTCTTAATGTATGACTTAATATAAAACACTTCATGTGTTAATCCATCAAGTATATTGCATCTAAGGTACTTTTCTTCATATGGGTTTTGAGGTGCTTCCACCATATCGGATATGGAGTGTTTCCTTGCTACCCATATCACTCTTGAGGTGTATTTTTGCTTACCATTTCGGGTTTGAGGTGTATGTATGCTTACCATATCGGGTTTGAGGTGTATGTATGTTTACCATATCAGGTTTGAGGTGTATGTGTGCTTACCATATCACCCTCAAGGTGTATGTGTTCTTCACACCATATTGGGCAAAGAGGTGTGTGTGTGATTCACACCATATTGGGCAAAGAGGTGTGTGTGTGCTTCACACCATATCGGGCAAAGAGGTGTGTGCGCGCTTTGCACCATATGAGGCAAAGAGGTGTGTGTGTGTGTGCTTCACACCATATCGGGTTAGACCCTTATGCTCATGCCTCTTCAAACCTTCATGGCATCGACCTACCCTTCACCATGGGTTAAATGATAGGCTAGACAACTGTTTGAACCTTTGATAACCCATTGTACAAACCAATAAGGGTGTGGGGACACTATCATATAAGGTTACATCACCATATCGGGTTGGAGGTGTGTGCTTCAACCCGATATCACTTTACTTTTGATGATGTCGTCACCATCAACCTATAGACCATTCTTATTATTGTTATAAATCATGGAAAACAGTGCCATGACACTTTTAGAACTCAAAGGATCATCAATTATTCAAGAGAAATCGAAATTGCAAATTAGATCAACAAGTATGACAAAATTGAAAGTACATAATAATATAATTGGGTTCAAGTTATATAACTTGCCTCAAAAACAATTTCAAATCTCCAAGATCCAAAGATTCACGTTCCTAAGGTTGAATATGAGCTTCACAAATCCTCTATATGCAAGACCATGGATAAGCATTTGGTGAAGAAGAAAACAAAGGAAGATCATAACCCTAGATTCATGCTTCAATCCAAGGTTGAAGATGATCATGACCTCACCTTAGGTTTAAGTATTGAGATAATTCTTGCTCCTTAGCACCTTTCACGATACCTCACTACTCATGCACGATATGACATCACTTGTGGCCGATATCCCCTTCACTTGTGGCAAAAAACACTCCACTATGGTCGATATCACCTTGCTAGGCCGATATCAACTTGTTATGGACGATACCCAAGGCCCTATGCATGATACCACTTCACTCTTGCACGATAAAAGGACCCTATGCATGATAACTTAGGGAAATATGGTGGTAAGATTCGAAAAAATTCACTAGTGGGTGAAAAGAAGGGTGTATATACCCGAGGTTCATGAAAAAGTGTGTAAATGAGGTGTCATCGATTTGAGCTACTAGGTTCCACGTGTCCATGCATGGTTGACATGTGTACAAGCATTAATATATATTTATATTGACATGCAAAACACTTGAGGATAATCTAGTGATGAAATTTTGTCCATTACTTATCTCTTTGAATAAGATATATCAACAAAGTCACCACTTTATTCACAACCCGACACAACTTTACTAAGGAAGTTGTAAATTGATACCCTTCACCTCCTTGAGGTGATTTGTACGTCATGGACTTTTCTAAGAGTCCACAAAATGATATGAGACTCCCCCATGTATCCTTGGCTGATAGGCACTCATATATAAGCTTTTCAACTTGATACAACTTAAGTTAGGGTTTCACATTCAACCCCTTTCTTGGTCATTTCATCACCAAGAGTATCATCATTCATAATTGATTCAAACATGGTGTCTCCTTCTTTCTCTCTCCTCTACATGGTACTAGGATGTAGTATGGACACTCTAGAGGTGGTAATTTTCATATGAACCCTACATTTTGTGTAAATTACAATTTGTACCAAAATTGGTGCACAATGCACTAACATTATTCAAACAAGATGCAACTTGAAATTTAGGTTGTCCACAAGCCACCCTTTAGAATCATTCTCTCTATTATGATGCTAAAACACATGAGGTACATTCAACATGTGAAATTTGCAATATATCCCCTCATCTTGGGTAAATTGCACTTTATGCCCAAACTATCATATAATGCACAAACAGTTTGCAAATAAGCTCAAACTTGAAAATTAAACTCTACAAGAGTCTTAATTACTTTTCAAAAGCATAATTTTTTTTTATGAACAACTTACTTAAGAAAAACTTCTAGGGTTATGCCATAACCCAAATCAGGGATGTTACATTTAGTAATACCCCCTCAACATAGTATGATCCATGATGTGTTCCATGTATCCAATCTAAAGTTCTATGTGAAGGATTCAAGCCATGAAATGAGCATTGAACATATTGAGCTCCAAGGGAGGTTGACATACCCTGAGTCACCTATGAGAGTATTGGATACCAAGTGAAAGAGCTCAGGAATAAAAAGATAGAGATGGAAAAGGTTCTTTGGAAGCACCATGGAGAGGATGAAGCCACATGGGAGCTAAAGACAAACATGGAAAAATCTTATCCTAAGTTGTTTGTTTGATTAGTAAAATTTTGAGGATAAAATTCTATAAGAGGGGAACGATGTTATAACGTCAATTTCACTTTTACTTTATGTACTTTAAATGCAATTATTCTCATAAAAGAGACTTGATTGGAATTTGTATGTACTTTGTTTTTAAAGAATTGTCTTCTTTGCAAATTTCCCTTGGATGATTGATTTCATGAATTCTACTATTTTATTTTTCCAATAAAGGATAAAAGGAAAAGGGAGAGAAGAAAATCTCATAATAAGCACAGAGAAAAAGAAAATAGATAATAATTATGTGTGTTTGAGAGAATTGTGTAGAATTCTCTAGAAAGTGGCATGGATGGCCACTATTGATTAGTTTTTGTTTGCACATGGTTTCTAGTAGAAAGAATAGCCAAAATAAATAAAATAGAAAAGAAAGAAAGATAAAAGGGTTAGTTTTGATGCCTTAAATATTATACTAGAAGAAGACTTGCATATTAAGGAAAGTCCCCTTTCTTTTTGCATTTTGGTCCAAATCTTTGCACACATCTAGATAAAGTCATTAACGACTTTCCTTTAAAATATGAGATTAAAAGGATGGATGATGTGAGAGACATGGATTTTATAAAAAAACCCTAAAATGTGAGTATTATAGATGGAATGACATAAATGTCACAATTTCTATTTCTATTAGAATTCATATCATCAACCTTTTAATTGGTGCGAGATATGTAGATCATTCGATCTGTGATCTAATGACAACACACTCATCTCCTACCTCGATCAGTTAGGAAATAGGGACACTGACTGGCCTACCTTCCAAGATGATTTCCTTGACATTATTACATGAGCAGATTGGGAAATATGACTATTGTCCTAGTGAGAATGAGACAAACTCACCCACCCCAAGTTTCACCTAGTTTGGAGGCTTATAGGAGATTAGCCCAAATCTCCCTACATGAGCATACCAATTGACTTGGTAAACTATAAATAGAGGATCATCAGACCCTCTACGAGATCACAAAGACATCCACAAGACGCCACATGACTCCCCACTCTTTTCTCTCCTCTCGATTTTGTAGCAAGCCTTACCCTCGACCCATGGTACCTTCCCAAGTTAGCAGGAGATACCTTCTCATTACCCCTCACGTACAAGTCATCTTCGAGCAATCAAAAACCACCTTTGAACTCGACAAGGTGCAATGAAGGTGAAAGCACCCCCCGATTCTGCTGGTAAGACCTGTGGCCCATAGTCAACCCTTAAAGTTGACTCCCTACTCACGTAAGGAGGAGAAACAAGGAGGAAGATGACCAAGGATGAATTTACCCTTCTGCCCTGACTCCCCTTCCTTATAGGTTAGGGTCATTCTTGTCTTTTCTCCTTTCTTTACTCGGTCCAACAGTTTTCACCACGCAAGCGTGGGAGCCGAGCTGGCTTGAGACCATTGGCTCGGCCCCAACCCCGACCTGATGGCTCGACCAAAAGCCCACCTTGTGACACCCTTTGCCATACAAAGCAAGGTTACTCAAAACTCAAACCATGATTAACCATAGACAATAGATTACCAAAAATCACAGGAAATTAAAACCAATTTGCAACAAGCACCAGGAGTTGAGAATTATTATACAAGAGCCAATACTTGCATTTCATAACATATATTCAAGGTGCTACATCATCATATTCCAATCAACCTATTACATAATATAATAGTTCCATGCGTATATACATATCACCAAAGGCACATAAGCCAAAAACCACATATCAAACATCATGTCTACATAACACATCAAGAACACCCCAAGGACTTGAGTGCATGGGGATGACACATAGAACTCTATTACTAGACACTACCCATATACATGTTTTACCAGGTGTATTTTCTCATCGTATTATGTCCTCAGCCATATGATCCTTAACTCAACACGCACATCCAACAAAAATATATTTAACCAACAAGGTAAGACAACAATCCCAGTGAAAGATATAACTCTCCACCAACTCTATTATTGTAACATCCCTGACTTGGGTTACGGAATAACCCTAGAAGTTTTGCTTAAGTTGTTATCAAAATTGTTTTATGATTTTGAAAAGTAATTAAGACTCTTGTAGAGTTTAATTTTCAAGTTTGAGCTTATTTGCAAATTGTTTGTGCATTATATGATAGTTTGGGCATAAAGTGCAATTTACCCAAGATGAGGGGCTATATTACAAATTTCACATGTTGAATGTACCTCATGTGTTTTAGCATCATAATAGAGAGAATGATTCTAAAGTATGGCTTGTGGAAAGCCTAAATTTCAAGTTGCAACTTGTTTGAATAATGTTAGTGCATTGTGCACCAATTTTGGTACAAATTGTAATTTACACAAAATGTAGGGTTCATATGAAAATTACCACCTCTAGAGTGTCCATACTCGATCCTGGTATCATTTATAGGAGATATAAAGAAGGAGACACCATGTTTGAATCAATTATGAATGATGATACTCTTGGTGATGAAATGACCAAGAAAGGGGTTGAATGTGAAACCCTAACTTAAGTTGTATCAAGTTGAAAAGCTTCTATATGAGTGCCTATCGGCCAAGGATACATAGGGGGGAGTCTCATATCGTTTTGTGGACTCTTGTAAAAGGCCATGATGTACAAATCACCTCAAGGAGGTGAAGGGTATTAGTTTACAACTTCCTTAGAAAAGTTGTGACGAGTTGTGAATAAAGTGGTGATTTTGTTGATATATCTTATTCAAAGAGAAGTAATGGATGAAATTTCATACCTAGATTATCCTAAATTGTTTTTCATGTCAATATAAATATATATGCATGAATTTACACGTGTCAACCATGCATGGACACGTGGCACCTAGTAGCTCAAATTGATGACACATCATTTACACACTTTTTCATGAACCTCAATATAAATACCCTTCTTTGCACCCACTAGTGAATTTTTCAAATCTTACCACCCTATTTCCCTAAGGTATCGTGCATAGGGTCCTTGTATCGTGCAAGAGTGAAGTGGTATCATGCATAGGGCCTTGTTTATCATCCATAGCAAGTTGATATCGGTCTAGCAAGGTGATATCAGTCATAGTGGAGTGTTTTTGGCCACAAGTGAAGGGGATATCGACCAAAAGTGATGTCATATCATGCATGAGTAGTGAGGTATCATGCAAGGTGATAAGGAGAAAGAAGGATCTCAATACTTAACCCTAAGGTGAGGCCATGATCATCTTCAACCTTGGATTGAAGCATGAATCTAGGGTTATGATCTTCCTTTCTTTTCTTCTTCATCAAATGCTTATCCATGGTGATTCCTTGCATATAGAGGATTTGTGAAGCTCATATTCAACCTTAGGAACTTGAATCTTTAGAGCTTTGAAGTTGTTCTTGAGGTGGGTTATATAACTTGAACCCAATTATATTATTATGCACTTTTAATTTTGTCATACTTGTTGATATATTTGCAATTTCGATTTCTCTTGAATAATTGATGATCCTTTGAGTTTTAAAAGTTTCAAGGGACTTTTGTCCATGATTTAGAACAGTAATAACAAGGGTATAGAGTTTGATGGTGATGACATCATCAAAGGTAAAGTGATATCGGGTTGAAGCACACACCTCCAACCCGATATGGTGATGTAACCCTATATGATAGTGACCCCACAACCTTATTGGTTTGTACAATGGATTGTCAAAGGTTCAAACAGTTGTCTAGCCTATCATTTAACCCATGGTGAAGGGTAGGTTGATGCCATGAAGGTTTGAAGAGGCATGAGCATAAGGGTCTATCCCGATATGGTGTGAAGCACACACACACCTCTTTGCCCGATATGGTGTGAAGCTGTAACACCCCAACTTCACAAACTGAGCGGAAGCATACATCTTATTGGGATGTCACAAATATGATCATCATTGCATAAAAATAAATTTTAATAAACCATCAAAGGATAAATAATTTGCAATTATCATGTCTCAAGTTCCAGAACATAAAACTAAAGCTTTTAACTAAACTAAACTAGTACATAATCTCAACACTGATTGAAAAACTAAACTAAACTAAAGGCCATTGATAGTTGGCACCCCACCAGGTCTAAAATCTTCACTTGTCCTTGAAATGTATGTTCCTTTCTTAAGCTCCTTGCTTATTCTCTCCTCCTGTGGACATCGCGTCCCCAACCATGCATTCAAAATAAAAAACACGTTAGAGTAAGCAACATTGAGTATTATTATACTAACATAATAACTGACAATAAGAAAAAATCATAAAAGTAACTGAAAAATAAAACTTGATTTCACATAATATGCTCTTAATTGGTAATTTATAATGTCTTTTACTCTTATGCACCAACTGTGCTCATAAGGCTCGTAGGCTCAAATTGATGTTCCACTTGAACTCATGATTTGCACCAAAGTGCCATAACTATGCTCCACTTGAGCTCATGATTTGCACCGGAGTGCCATAATGTTCCATTTGAACTCATGAATTGCACATAAGTGCCATAATGTTCCATTTGAACTCATAGCCCGAGGGCTCAACATTAACATAATGAGGACCAACTATATAACTAATTACATGATTCATCATTAACTTGACATAATGATCATTTACTTGGATTTAAAATGAACATGACATGAATTCTTGAAATAGGAAATTTAAAACATAAGGATCATATGATAACTTTGGAAGCATTAACTCAAGACTTTCTAAAAATTTAACACATATCTATCATATGGTTTAAAGCTCAAGACTTTTTAAAAATTTAACACATAGCTATCATATGGAAGCATTAACTCAAGACTTTCTAAAAATTTAAAACTTTGCAAGCATTAACCCTGTGGCAAGAGAATCGGGTCGGCGAAGGAAACATAGGCCGCCTAGCTTGTTCTCTGTCTCCTACTCGAGGTAGGAGATGAGTCCAGAGGCATCATATGGGCATCCAACGGTTCAGAATTATTTTGAAATCTTTAACAAGTGTGTGACATATAAACCATAGCGGGTGTGACATTAAATGGCCGAACCATATGAAATCAAATAAATCTATTCAATTAACATGGTATTTAGGGTTCAAACTATATTGAAAGTTTCTAAATCCATTAGGGGGTCAAATAAAAGTCCAAATGAACTCAAATTTCGACCACATGTTAGTTAAAGGGTCTAGAATCCTCCTATGTGACCAGATTTAGGTTTTATCTACGTTTTCTTCATCAAGAACACAAATGTCATTATCTCAATATATATGAATTAAAATGAATTATCTTTTCCTTACTGAGTCATATTTTGAATCAAGATTCAAGGTATGATGAGAAAGTCCCTTATATTTGGGTAGTTTACATAAATTCTTATGATCTTGAAAATAAAAGTGGAAGATTTACACTAAGGACCTTAGACTTATTTTATTCACAAATTTGGGATGTTACAATTCTACCCACCTTAAATAAATTTCATCCTCGAAATTTTCTTAGATCACTACCCACCTTAGGGTTTTACTTACTCCTAGTTTGTAAGAACTAAACATGTATATCCACAAAACTAAAATCATGGATAGAACTAGATCGTACCTTCTTCTTCCTCCTTGCTATGCACCATTGCAAAGATCCTTGCTTGCCTCTTTTCTCATTGCTCTGTTTTAGGGTTTTTCCCTACTTCATTCTTTTCCTTTAGCTTGGGACATTCTGGCTTCTTATGATTTGGGTCTCCACAATAGTAGAAAACACCAAGTACTTTCTTTCATGGTCCACCGTGAAGTCTACCACAAGTTGTACACGGTTCTTTAGTAGGTCATCCTTCTGGAGCTTTCCTCTTCTTGTCATCATGTTTTTTCTACTCATTCTTGCTTCCTGAGGATCCTCCATTCTTCCAGTATCATACATGATGGTCCTCCAGATCTAGGGTAGACTCGAGTGCCTCCTGCACTGTCATGATGCCATGTCTAGTCAAAGCATAGCCCAAATCAGGTTTCAGTCCACACATGAACTTCTTTACAAGATGAGTCTCATCTAAACCATAACCGTACTTATGCAGCATATAGAACTTCATCGCATATTGGCTAACGGTTGAGTCATATTGTCTCAGGCGCTTGAACTCCATCTCCTTCTTCTCGATCATAGCTTCAGATATGTAATGATTCTGGAAGGCAGTGGTGAACTTCTCCCAGGTCAACGGCTCAACATTGGGTCCTCGAGCATTCATGAAGTTTTCCCACCAAGTGTGGGTTGTACTCCTCAGCATGTGTGTCCCAAAATGAACTTTGGAAGGCTCGGGACACCCTAAGTCACAGAAGCAATGCTCGATGTTGAGAAGCCACTCCTCAGCACAACTGACTACGTCGGTCTCCGCTTCTCCAGAGAAGGATTATGGCTTGATCTTCAGAAAGTCTACTAGGTCAACTCCTGGTTCCTCGGTTGATGTGATCTTCCTTGTTGTCCAGTGATAGAATTAGTGAGAGCCTTGATGAGCACTTCTAGAGGTGCATTAGGGTTACCATTAGGGTTATCCCCTCTAGAAGCACTATGGTCACTTTCTCCATTGGAAGAGCTTCCCTTTCCATCTACGTGCTCCTTGCCCTTATCAGATTTCTTCTTGGGAGCCATCTACAAAAGGGAACATAAACTACATGAGATTTTGAGAAAAGCCTGGTGGCCAACTATATTTTTTGCTCTGATACCATATTGTAACACCCCAATTTCACAAACTGAGCGGAAGCATATATCTTATTAGGATGTCGCAAACATGATCATCATTGAATAAGAATAAAGTTTAATAAACCATCACATGATACATAATTTGCAATTTTCATGTCTCAAGTTCCAGAACATAAAACTAAAGCTTTGAACTAAACTAAACTAGTACAAAATCTCAACACCGATTGAAAAACTAAACTAAACTAAAGGCCATATGATAGTTGGCACCCCACCAGGTCTAAACTCTTTGCTTGTCCTTGAAATGTATGTTCCTTGCTTAAGCTCCTTGCTTATTCTCTCCTCTTGTGGACATCACGTCCCTAGCCCTGCATTCAAAATAGAAAACACATTAGAGTAAGCAACATTGAGTATTATTATACTAACATAATAACTGGAAATAAGAAAAAATCATAAAAGTAACTGATCAATAAAACTTGATTTCACATAATATGCTCTTAATTGGTAATTTATAATGTCTTTTACTCTTATGCACCAACTGTGCTCATAAGGCCCGTAGGCTCAAATTGATGTTCCACTTAAACTCATGATTTGCACCAAAGTGCCATAACTATGCTCCACTTGAGCTCATGATTTGCAACGGAGTGCCATAATGTTCCATTTGAACTCATGAGGCCCAAGGGCTCAACATTAACATAATGAGGACCGACTATATAACTAATTACATGATTCATCATTAACTTGACATAATGATCATTTACTTGGATTTAACATGAACATGACATGAATTCTTGAAATAGGAAATTTAAAACATAAGGATCATATGATAACTTTGGAAGCATTAACTCAAGACTTTCTAAAAATTTAACACATAGCTATCATATGGTTTAACTTGATCATCATGATACAATAATCTTAATGCGATTGAAAACCACTACTTAAATACTCAAAGTGCATGGACCCTCTTAGCTTATTGGAGCAAAACCTAATTTAGTCTCCTTGATCCTGAGTCACTCCTAATTTTTCTGAAATTACATGATTTATATTATTTACCTTCATTAACACATCCTAAACCCTAATTTAACTCTTCTAGGAAATCATGTTCAGATACTATTGATTTGGGGTCTGAAAACATGAAAATCGTATTCTCCATTGAAAAACCTTTCCAACGCATGTTTTTACATAATTTTCTGACCATCGGTTGAATTGTTATTAATTTTCAAAGATCGGCCAATAGGAAGGCAGGATAAATCCACGTTTGCAAATTGATTCGACTCAGCATATAGGAGGCCCAAGCTATGCTTGTGTGGACCAATCCTTATCAGCTAACTAGAAAAGGGGGGCTCAC
Source organism: Alisma plantago-aquatica (assembly GCA_963693085.1). Taxonomy (NCBI): domain Eukaryota; kingdom Viridiplantae; phylum Streptophyta; class Magnoliopsida; order Alismatales; family Alismataceae; genus Alisma; species Alisma plantago-aquatica. The sequence goes on from OY856413.1 coordinate 849,629,979, forward strand.
CCCAACAACTAACGGATGCACAAAACAATATATGCAAAAACTTGATATTGCCCTTCTGAGATCAAATGCTCGATTAACGTCCATGGACACTCTAGTCAAAACACAGGCTGGCATCTTCTTCCTTGAGGCCTGGCACGAGGCACGGCTCTATAGGGAAGAATAGCCATTAAACCATGTATAAAACTTGGTCGTTTGTAAGAAAATGGGATCGGGGATGAGTCTCCTGCATCTATGTGAAGGCAACAAGCTCCAACATGGGAAGTTCTGTGGTCTGCTGCTCCAGAACCATCGAATGCCATGGCAGAGTAGGAGAGGGATATCTTGGGGATAGGAGACCATAAACCCAAAGCAAAAAGGGAAAACCAAGAATGGAAAAACACTCGCACAGTCCTGACAATCTCAGTCCTTGCCTCACGATGCCTAGATGACTACTGAGTTATTGTGATGATAAAATGACGGCAAGCATGCCTTAAGGTAGCTATAGGATACAGCGAGTCACGACGCAACAAGGCATGAAATCCATGTGGAAAGGAAGCTGGATGTTCATAGATGCTTACCTGCTTTCTAATTTTGCTGGAGATGGTAGAGGAGGCTGGGCGTTCAAGGTGCACGCCTGATATGAAGACCTAATCCGTCAGCGTGGCCCAGAGCACCAATGATCAAATTGGCAGCAAAGGAGCACTTCTATGAGGCTAGCAGTTGTTAAGAACCCAATATATATAGGTTTTGTTGACTGGGAACCCCTATGTGAAAAGATGGCAACGAGAGGAGTTTAGCCCTATTAGGCGATTCCCAGTTAGGGCACATAGTCCCCTCAAACCTAGGATTTCTAGGTACACATGAGGGTTACGAGTTCATTGGTGGCGATATCTCAAGAAAAAGGAGCTGTGTGGCAAGAGAATCGGGTCGACGAAGGAAACATAGGCTGCCTAGCCTGTTTTGTGTCTCCTACTCGAGGTAGGAGACGAGTCTAGAGGCGTCAGATGGGCATCCAACGGTTCAGAATGATTCCAAAATCTTTAAGAAGTGTGTGACATATAAACGATAGCCAGGTGTGACATTAAATGGCTGAACCATATGAAATCAAATCGATCTATTCAATTAACATGTTATTTAGGGTTCAAACTATATTGTACAACAAGTGTCATGTATACCCTCGTCTGAGGACCTAGAGGTAATAGTTACCTGATAAGTGATGACAGTGTTCAGTGACGAACTAAGGGTTTGAATGCCCATATCTAATAATCATGATGATGATAATGTTGAGGGATGAGAATTCCCAGTAATGAGATAAGGGATTGAGATCTTAAATGTTATATGTGTTCTAAAGATTTGAAAAGTACTTGATTGATGTATTACACCTTTCTTTATAGCATCTGTTATAATAATTCATGTTTGAAACTTGACTGATGCTAAAAGATACGGTAATGCACTTAATTAATCAAGTGAAATCTTATCATGTAGTGCCCTGACCATAGATCCATCAACTTCAGTAGCTGTTGAATGGTGAAATATGTTTTCTCATAGGATCTCCTATAGGACATATTTTTTAATATGCGAGGGTGATGGGCGTGAATATCCTTACACCCTAATGGGGGATTGATGTGTAGATAATTGAGATCTCTCAATCCTTCATTATAAATGATGGAATGGATGTATCATGAATCTCCCGATGACGATGAATGCCGAGATTGATGTGTAGATAACTAAAATCTCTCAATCCTGAAGAGAGTGCATGCTACGGTTGTAGCTCTATAGAAAAGTTGCCAGTATACCCTGGAAAGCTATTTAGTAGTTGACACGAGATATCCTACTTGTGGTCTCACACTGACCGAGACAAGTGAGGTCATGGAAGTCAGCTCTTCCATTGACCTTGTATAGTACCAATTTTGACTTCGCAGTGGTCGATTGGAGTATGAGCGGTATACCTCATCTCCTCAGGGCATAAGTGTGATTGTAAAATGTAATCAACTGTGTAGTGTATTTGCTTAAGGATGGAATATGCAAATCATTGGTTGATGTTACATTTCTTAATGCATCTTAAATGGATAGATGTTATATATGTTCTTAATATTCCTTATAAAATGAATAGATGAATTACTGCTTTATATAGCTGCAATGTTTCATAAGATGATATTTCTCTATTATGCTTAAATAGTGATTAAATCATGCTTATTAATATAAAAGAATCCTCTGCTCAGTTTATTACTATTTATTTGCGATAATAATATTGTTGCCAGAGAGTTATATCTCTCGCTGGGACATGGGTCTCACCCAGTTGGTCACCAACATTTTTAGGTGGACGCAGACGAGGAGGTAGGGACCATACAACAGAGGGAGGACAACAACATCAGGGGCATCATTAGCATCTCAGGTTGAGTGTACTGTCTATTGTGTCTTGTAGATATAAGTCCTATGAGTCATCTTTGTACTCTCTGTTCTTTGGAGTCAATACTTAATAGTTTTATGAACGATCTAAGATTTTGGCTTGAATGCCTTAAGGTTTTATGTTGCTTATGTATAGTTTGGCAAGGCAACTGTTATATGTTATCCTCAAGATGAGATGGTACATGGTATGTACAATTTGAACCATGATGTATGTAGTACTTTAGTTCTCTTCATAAGAGTTTCTTGGAAATGGATCTCTTTGCAAAATGGTTTTAGATTTTTGTGATATTTGTTAATCCGCTGATTATGGTTATTCCACAATTATTTCACTGGTGACGATTTGATTTGTAGTCAGATCGTCACACTAAATGATAAGTAGCTTCACCAATCTGTTCTAGAATCTCAAACAGACCCACGTATTGAGGACTCAACTTTCCTCTGTTCTTATCTATGGCTCAGAGGGCTCAGATTTTTAGAAACACATGTTCACCCACATTGAAGTACAAGTCAATCCGGTTCGCATCAGCATATGACTTATGTCAATCATGGGCTCTATTCAACCTTTGCTTGACCAAAGTGACTTTATCAATATACAACTATAGTTCTTCTTACCTCAATAAGGTCCTCTCACATACATCATCCCAGTGGAGAGGTGACCCTCACAGCCTCCCATAAAGAGCTTTGTACGGAGGTATCCAGATAATGGCTTGGTAACTATTATTATATGCAAACTGAGCTAAGGCCAAGTACTGCCCCATAAACCACCCCAATTGAGCACACATACTCTCAACAGTTCCTCTAAATTCTGGATTATTCTTTCTGACCGTCCATCAATCTGGCGGTGATAGACTGTGGTAAACTTTAATCTACTATGGAGTTATTCAAGCACTTGATTCCACAACTTGGAGGTATAGTTAGGATCACGGTCAGATATAATTGAACTTGAAACACCATGCAATCGAACTATTTCTCTAATATATAGTTCAGTTAGGTCTATCACCTTGGAAGTGGTATTTAAGGCAAGGAAATGTGCCGACTTGGTAAGGCAATCTACCACAACCCATATTGCATCTTTACCTTTCTTTGTCTTGGGGAGACCCACCACAAAGTCCATGGTGATTTGTTCCCATTTCCACTTAGGAATCTCAATTTCTTGTAGTAATCCACCAGGTCACCGATGTTTAACCTTCACCATCTGACACATGAGACAACTGACCACATATGTTGCTATATCTCTCTTCATTCCAGGCCACTAAAAGTGTTGCTACAAGTCTTTCAACATCTTGGTTGTCTCGGGGTGTACCGTATACTTAGAATTATGAAATTCTTGCAAAATATGATTCTTCAAGGGAGAATCTTTAGGAACCTTGATACGACTCTTGTAGCAGATTCTACCATCTACTCCCATTGAGAGATGTGTTTGAGGTTTCTCCAACAAGCCTTTTATCTTGTCAAGCTCTAGGCTGGCTAACTGGTCAGCTACCAACTTGGTCAACAAGTCTAGTTTTATCTGAATGTTAGCCACAAGGATCTAGTCTTCTAATGGTTGTAGAGTCCACCTACCAAACTCTTCCGATTCTCTCCATTAGGTAGATAAGACAGTTGCACACCTGAGTTGTTTCTAACTAAGAGCATCTGCTACTACATTAGCTTTTCTCAGATGGTAGGCCATGGTGAAATCACAGTCTTTCATATACTCCATACATCATATTTGTCTCAGGTTTAGATCCTTCTGAGTCAGGGGGTACTTCAAGCTTTTATGGTCGGTGAAGATTTCAAAAGTGACTCCATAATGATAGTATTTCCAGATCTTCAGGGCATGTATAATTGCAGCCAGTTCTAAATCGTGTGTTGGGTAGTTCACTTCATTCAACCACATTTTATTTTTCTCTATCACACATCCAAGCCCCATCTTTGATACATCAGTGAAGATCATAAATCCTTCATTGCATGATGGTAGAGTCAACACATGAGTTGTGGTCAACTTCTCCTTCAATTCCCAGAATCGAGCCTTACACAAGTCTAACCACACAAACTTCTCATTCTTTCAGGTGAGCTTTTTGAGGGGCAGAGCAGTCTTTGAGAAATCTTTTATAAAGTGCTGATAATATTTGGCCAATCCTAGGAATCTATGAATCTCAGAAGGGTTCTTCGGTGCTAGACAATCATGTACGACTGACACTTTAGCATGATCTACAGAGATGGCCCCTATGGATATGATGTGTCCAAGGAATATGACACAATCTATCCAAAGCTTACACTTCAAGAATTTCCCATAGAACTTCTTCTTTCTCAGGATATCAAAGACTCTAATCAGGTGGTCATGGTGTTACTCTAAGTTATCAGAGTAAACCAAGATGTCATGTATGAACACTATGACAAAAGAGTATAGGAAAGGTTAGAACACACTATTCATGAGATTCATAAACACACTTGGGGCATTGGACAACCCAAACGACATGACTACAAACTCGTAATGGCCATAATGGGTTTGGAAAGTATATTTTGGGATATCCTCACTCCACACTCGCAAGTGATGATACCCGGATCTCAGGTCAATCTGGGAAAAAACATGAGCCGACTTGAGTTGATCATATTGGTCATCTATACAAGGTAGAGGATACTTGTTCCTAATGGTAGCCTGATTTATCATTCTATAGTTTATGCATGTTGAAGTGATCCATTCTACTTCTTTAAAAAGAGGATTGGTTCTCCCCGAGGAGAAGTGCTAGGTTAGATGAAGCCTTTGTCTAGCAATTCCTATAGTTGCTTTTTTAGCTCAAGCAACTCTACAGGGGCCATCCTGTAAGGTGCCCTATAAATAGGGTTTGTCCTGGGCGCTAACTCTATCGAAAAGTCTGCCTCTCTCTCTCAGGAGATATTCCAAGAAAATCATTTGGGAACACATCTGCATAGTCCCTGACCACCTCTATCTCCTCTAAGGGTTGCGCCTTAGACTGTGACTCAGTAATTACTGCTAGGAATGCTTGACAACCTTTAGCTATCATCTGCTCTTCCTTCAAGGATGACACATATAGGTTGGTGGTAGCATCCTTCCTACCTCTAATGGTGAATGGTGGATGACCTAGTTTCTCTGTCCTTATTTTCTCTTCCCTACATTCTATCTTTTCTATATCGATACCAATCCATACCAATGATCACATCAAAGTCATTCATGTTGAGAAGGATAAAATCTACATGGAGTTCATTATTCAGATATTTAACTGATATAACTGGGGTTTTAAGAGAGACGTAAAGATTCAACCACTTGGGGCAGTGACATCTAAAATATATCCTAAATCCTTGACGTCCAAACAAAGCATAGTCGCAAGATTTCTCAAATAAAGTATTTGTAGAACCAGAGTCAAATAGAGTTTTTACATTGTGTACCATGATCTCAAGCATGCCTACATTATTTTCATAACAGTCAAACTATTGTATCACTTACCTAAAAATAGTGAAAAGAACTCTAAGGGTTATTTCCCTTTATCAAATGATTAGAATTGGCTTGCGCCTCTTCACTGTCGATGGTGAAAACTCGGGCATGCCTTCACTCTCCTACAAGTGTGGTTGCAGCTAGTGCAACTACTGCTATTGGTGGCGTTGCTACCACAGACTGGGCCACGACTGGGCCTTGTCCTGGTGGAGGAGGAAGGGGGCAATTGGCTACACAAGATGGCCTTCTTGCTGATAATGGTAACACTGACACTTCTAGTAGAGACACTTTCTATGATGCTTCTTTCCATAGGTTGTACACCCATGGTTGTGACCTTCTTGTCGAGTTTTCCCCATTCTTCAGTGTCTTCCTTTGGCATGGTTTCATGCTTGCCCTTCTCTATGATCATTCCTCAGGCAAGAGGTACCTTTAGTGAAACCTAGGCTCCCCTTTGGTGGGTTTGGTGCAGGCATCATCGTCTTCTCCATGTCAGGGCGATGTTGTAGGTGTTAGTGAAGTTTGTCGGTCTGCTTGCCATCACGTGGGGCTTGATTGTAGGGTGCATAAATTCTACAAAGTGATCCACCCACCTTTCCTCAATCAACATATAACCAAATCACTCTAGAAGGCAGAACTTGTAGGCGAAGTCTGCTATAGATAGATTGCCCCGAACTAGGTAGGTGAAGTCCCTATCTTTCTCTTTATTGGATGAGACTGGTACAAATATAGCAGAGAAGATGGTTTTGAAGTTAGTCCAGACCATCGGGTCTTCATTTAGATCTCGGCATAGGCCTGAAATATGTGTTTCTTGATGAACAACAATTATGCCCTGTTATTATCAATTCTGACCTTACCATTGAATAGGAAAACATGCTTATGAGAGAACTTAAGAAAAGAAAAATAGCTTTAGGGTATAAAATGACGGATTTAGTTGGGATAGATCAATCCATTTGCATCCACAAAATCCCAATGATTGAAAATAACAAACCTTCCCGAGACCCACAATGGAAACTCAACCTAAACATGAAGGAAGTTGTCCATCTTGAAGTGATTAAACTTTTAACTACAGGGATCATCTACCCTATCTCTGACTCTCCTTGGGTCAGCCCTGTCCAAGTCGTCCCCAAAAAAGGTGGGACCACAGTCATTAGGAATGAGAAGAATGAGCTCATCCCCACCCGTACCGTCACAGGGTGGAGGATGTGCATTGACTACAGGAAACTAAACAAAGAAACTAGGAAAGACCACTTCCCACTTCCCTTCCTCGATCAAGTTCTTGAACGTTTAGCTCATCAACAATACTTTTGTTATCTAGATGGCTACTCAGGTTTTTATCAGATTCCCATTCATCCTGAAGATCAAGAGAAAACCACTTTCATATGCCCTTTTGGTACATACGCCTTTATACGAATGCCCTTTGGCCTGTGCAATGCACCGGCCACCTTTCAAAGATGTACGTCTGCTATTTTTTCAGGATTAATTGAAATTGTCATGGAAGTGTTCATGGACAATTTCTCTGTCTATGGAGACAACTTTGATTCCTGCCTTCAAAACCTCTCTCTTGTCCTCGATAGATGTATTGAATCACACTTAGTCTTTAATTGGGAGAAGTGTCACTTCATGGTCAAGGAGGGTATTGTTCTAGGCCATAAGGTGAGCAACCAGGGCATTGAAGTAGACCAAGCTAAGATTGAGGTCATCACCAAGCTGCCTCTCCCAACCTCAGTCAAAGACATTCGAGCCTTCTTAGGACATGCCAGGTTCTATCGGTGATTCATCTGTGATTTTTCCAAAATCACAAAACCTCTCACTAATCTTCTTCAAAAGGATGTGCCTTTCCATTTTGATAAGGCATGCATGGAGAGTTTTCTATGTTTGAAAAATGCTCTCACCACCACTCCTATCATCCGTGCTCCTGACTGGGCCTTACCCTTTGAAATCATGTGTGATGCTATTGATTTTGCCGTAGGAGCCATCTTAGGACAAAGAGTTGACAAGAAACACCATGTCATTTATTATGCATCCAAGACCTTAGATGAAGCTCAACGAAATTACACAGTCACCGAAAAGGAAATGCTAGCCATTGTCTATGCATTCGATAAATTTTGCTCATATCTTGTTGGTTCAAAGGTTGTTGTTTACACTGATCATGCATCCATTCGCTACCTCATGACCAAGAAAGATGCCAAGCCTAGACTCACAAGATGGATTTTGTTATTGCAGAAATTTGATCTAGAAATCCTAGACAAAAAGGGATCTGAAAATGTTGTGGCTGACCACCTAAGTAGACTTAGCTATAGCCCCATTGATGAAAATCCCATAAATGAATCCTTACCTGATGACCAATTACTCAAGGTAGACTCCCAATTCCCTTGGTTTGCTGATTTTGTGAATTATTTAGCTGCAGGTGTATTGCATCCCGAATATAAGGGACACTCTAAAGCTAAATTTTTACATGACGTCAACAATTATTATTGGGATGAACCTTATCTTTTCAAACTTTGCGCCGACGGTTTGTATCGTCGTTGTGTTTCCCAAGAAGAAAGCATTGACATCCTAGAACAATGCCACTCTAGCCCCTGTGGTGGACATATGAGTTCCCAAAAAAACACTAGAAAGGTCTTGCAATGCGGTTTCTATTGGCCCATCATCTTCAAGGACTCTTATGACTATGTACTTTCTTGTGATCAATGTCAAAGGACAAGAAACATTTCCAAACGTGACCAAATGCCCCTAACATCTTGGCAAGAATTAGAGATCTAGTGAGGGCGGTGTGTAGGGGGTCATCAACTAACTCCCATTCCTGCCTTAGTTGGGATAATTCATAAATGCAATCAAGGAGGTAGATTTCTTCCTCAAGGCTAGGTCCCCTCATGCTTTCAAACACCCTAAACTCAAGGTTTTGCTTCCCTAGCCTTAACAAAATGGTGCCAGCCTCAACATCAATTAAGGCATGGGCAGCGGCTAAGAAGGGACGTCTGAAAATGAGAGGGTAGCGTAAATCTTCCTTGATGTCCATGATCACAAAATCACAAGGGACATATGCATCATTTCTAACTTTTACCGGAATGTCTTCTATGATTCCCATGGGTTTGGTTGTAGATGAGTCTGCTAGTTGGATGGTCATGTTTGTGGGTAACGTGTCATTGAATCCTAGTCTTTTGCAAAGGCTATAAGGCATGATGGATATACTGGCTCTTAAATCTGCTAACCCTTTTCTGCAAGCATTGTCACCCAAGTAGCATCTTATTCCAAAAGAACATGGATCCTTCTATTTTTAGGCATCTTACTTAGGATAATGTCTGAAGTGGTCCTAGCAAATTTAACAGTCTCATATTCTTTAGTAACATACTTCCTGGTCAAGAGAGATTTCATGTACTTGGACCATGCGGGCATGTCAGTCAAAGCATCAAGGAAGGGAATGTCGACATGTATTTTTTCATAGCATCCCTAAATTTCATGAAACATGCATCAAGCCTTGTTTGTTTGAGGCGGGCTTGGTAGGGAGGTCGGGGTTTGTAGATTGGTTCTTCGTCTTCTGCTTGAGGGGTTTTGGGGGTGGGGGTGGATGGTTTGAATGTAGCTTCAGGCTCGACAATGACCATGTCCTCATCCTCGAATTCTAGAGGTGGGTCTGGAGATTTTTTAGGAGGTGGAGTTTGTACTTTACCTGAATGAGTGGAGACAACCTTGAGTTGTTCGGGATGTTTGGGGTTGTTTTCGGGCTGCCCTGTAAAAGTCCCGGCAAGGGGTTTCTGTTGAGCAAACAGACGAGCTAGTTGGGCGTCAGTCGCCTTTTGATGAGCTTGTTGAGCAATGATGATTTGCTCCAAGGCAGATATCCTTTCGTCTGATGAAGGGGTGGAGGAGGCAGGGACATTTGGTTGAGGAGGTGGTTGATTGAGGTTTTGAGGGGGAGGTTTAAGTTTTGAAATTGTTGCCCTTGATATGGTGGTCGGGTTGTATGATTTCCTCGATAATTTCCTTGGGTTCCAAAGTTCCTTTGGTTGTTGTATGGGAATCCATGTAGTGGTTGATTGTTACCTTGAGGATAAGGAGGCCTTTGTTGGGTCTGGAGTTGGCTAGATTTCTTGACACCTGAAGGGTTCCCATATTGAAAACTAGGGTGATTTCTAGTTTGGTTTGGGTTGTCGTAACCTTGTCCTGGTATGGTGTGGATTGAATTGAGGTCTTCTTGTTGTTGTCCCATTTTAGGTTGCATGGGTATGTTGTAGAGATATTGACAGGGGAGGGTGGTGTGGTCATATCCTTGACAAATACCACAAAGAGAGTCCATGGCTTTTAGTTGTTGGGGTGACTCCCTAAGGGTGACCAAAGATGACTCTAACCGATCTTGTTTTAAGGAAATTAATTTGAGGCTTTCTGCTATGCTTTGGCTATCCGTATTAACTTCTGCCTTGGCTACCTTAAGGACTCCACCAATTCCTCTTCTAGCCCTTGTTTCGGAAGCCCGTTTGACTACTTCCCATGCACTAGTCAAACTTTGATGCATGAAATTTCCTTCAGATGAGGAATCGAGAAAGAACTTGGTATCATCATCAACACCACGGTAGAAGATCTCTATGAGTTGGGCTTGATAGATATCATGGTGGGCGCACTTCCTAAGTAAGTCTTTGAACCTTTTCCGTGCTTTTCCTAAAGACTCTCCTGGGGACATGGAAAAGTGAGTTATTTGACCCCTAAGTTCGTAGGTCAGAGACGGGGGGTAAATTTTTTCAAGAAACTTGCTTTGTAGAACTTTCCAAGTTGTGACATGGTCTTCGCTCTCCATAGTGTTGTACCAACTACTAGCTTGGCCGGAAAGGGAATACTTGAACAACATAAGGCGGATGGCATCTTCAGAGACACCAGGAAGTTTTTCGAGAGCAAAGGTCAATGAACCTTTGGAGATGATCTTGGCAACTTTCACCATTGTTGCCTGAGAAGGGGTTGGCTTGCATCATGGTGATCCATTGTGTTCAGATCTCAAATTGTGGAGCAATGATGTCAGGAGGTATGATTGGATGTTGTGCATAGGTGATTTTTGGAACAGAAAAATCTTTTAATTGTTTTTGCCTTTTGGCTTCCCTCCTATCGGCTTCTATGGCTTCTTGTTCAGCCCTATAGGCTGCTCATAAAGTAGCTTCTCTTTCCGCTTGTTTGGCTTGGATGAGCTCTCTTTGAGCTGCGAGAGCTTGGTCGATTCTACGGGTGACTTCTTCTTCGTTCATTCTTGCTAGATTTTGACGGTTTAAATGATGAAAAGTCCTTTCTATTTTAGGATCAAACGGTTGAGAATCAACGTTCGGGCGTCGCATGCACAAATGAAGTAGTTAATCGTGTACAGAAAAAATAGTCTACCGGAATGGAAACTTGGCAGAAGGAGGAGTAGCACTTTCGAAATGTTACTCGGAAGGCATAAAAAAAGTTTTTCAAAAAAAATTTCAGGGTTTGAGAAAACAATCCGTTGTCCCCGGCAACAACGCCAAATTGTTCATGCGTCACTTAGCACTTACAATCACTAAGATGTTTATCCTAGAGTTTAATACTTTTTTAACTTTCCGATTAAGGCTAGTATAAAAAGGGTCGATCCCACATGACAACTTTTTAAGATTGTTTCTTTTTATCCCAATCGTTTTGAAGAACTTGTTATTTATTTTTGGTATTTTTTTAGATTTAGAACAGAAAGTAAAAGTCAATTTTTTTGGGGTTGGTGATTAACACTAGGGAAAGAAATGCAAGAATGAAAATGCACTTAACAATGATATAAATTTGCCCTGTCACAAGGAAAATTAAGATTTTTGTTAGCACAAGAAAAACTATTATGAATGAAAAGACAAGGAATTAAAGAAAGCAAAAGCAAGCGGTGATTAAATCAAGAGATGGGAATCGAGGCTTTAGGGGGTTTCACCACCTTAGCCTAGGCAAAACAAACTAATCCTTTAAAACGAAGGATTCGATGAAGGCAAGTGAATCAATAAAAATCCACTAAAGATGGACTCCACATGAGCCCATTGGTCCTGGTGCTCATGCTTCTTAGTTCATCATCCTAAAAGAAGAAGATCCACGGTCATTTCAAAACTCCCATGCGATTGGGTTTGTTGTTCTAAATCTAAACTTCCATGGTCATATCCATCCAGATTAACTTTTGATCAAATCAGTTAATTACTTTGATAGATCAATTAGTTATCAAACCCAAAAGCCATCTAGAATCATTTTTAAGGAAAAGTCGATAAAGCCATGGCTCAGGGGCTATTTCCCTTGCCTCGATAAAGAATTACTCACTCATAGAGAAGGAGAAAAGAGAGACAGAGGAAGGAAGTGATCTAGCCATCTTCGAGTCTTACGACTACTGATCCTTAATTAGAGACAATGAAGATGGTTGTCTCTTCCTACCTTGCTCGATTACTCAAGAGAGGGGAGGAGGAGAAAAGCAAGTACTAGATTTAACACAACGGAACAACGGAACAACATGTAACAAGATGCAAAACCACTTTATTCTGATCTAGAAAGAGAATACAAGGAAAATTGCTTCATAGCACTAATACAAGAAAACCCGAGATGCCCCAATGAGGAGGAAGTGCCCCTCCTTTTATAGGAGAATGAGGGGTATACATTAGGTTTAGGGCAAAAGAAATGATCGGCGGCTGGCTTTTTGGCTGTCTGTGCGCCGCCAACCGACCAATTTAGAAGTGAACCGATCTGCTGGATGTTGGTGGATGGTGGCCGCCAAGCGATCGACTGCCAACCCTAATTAGGGTGGCAGTGCATGCAAAACATCTGTGTTTCTTCCCATCAATAGGGCTTGGGCCGAGCATTTGGACTAGGAACTGGGCGATCTGGCCGGTCGTCTGTTCAAGAGCAATGATCAACGCTAGAACGTAAAACGAGCAGTTGAACAACTGAGACGATCAGGTTGTGATAGTGAGATGATTGGTTGGTGATGTCAAACGATTGGCTCAAGTACTAAAACTACAATAAATGCACAAGATTGTCTGATTTGTGATAAAATGAGAAAATATTGATTTGTGCAATTTTCAAGAGATGAATTGAGTATTTCTATGTGACAAGCTTAATAATTTGTAGAAAAAAAGTGCTAAAATAGCACTCATCAAGTCTCCATTCACAAATGCTTTGGATGAGCCTTCTTCACCCAAGAGAAAGAAAAAACATTGAAAATATCCTTGAGACATTCAAACAAGCATACATTAGTATACCTCTCTTAGATGCAGTCAAACAAAATCCCACATATACAAAATTTCTTAAAGAATGTGTACATTCAAAATATATATGCAAGAAGGATGCCTCAGATGTGGAATTCATTGAATAAGCAAGTCCAATTGTATAATATTTGGTTTCTAGAAAGAGGAAGAACCCTAGGGCTCCCATCATCCCTTGCAACATTGGAGAGTAACATATTAAGCAAGCTCTCCTAGACTTGGGGTTAAGTGTGAATTTGATGCCATGTCACATGTATGTTGAACTTGTATTGCTCCAACTAGAACCAAACAGTTACACTCTTTATTGGTTGATCTATTAGTGAAGATTCCACAAGGTTAGGTAGATGATCTATTTGCAAAAATCAACGATTGATACACTGATCATCTTCCCAATTGATTTCATTATACTTGACATGGATCAAGATGGCAAGAAAATACCTATAATATTGGGAAGTCCATTATTAGACACTATTGATGTTGTGATTCATGTGAGGATAAATACTATTTATGTGACACTCATGTACATGAAAATTAGGTTGAATATCTCCATTAAAGATACTAGAGTCAAAGTTATAGGATCCACTGAGGAAGATTATTATTTGCTAGATTGTCTATATGGCATTGTTGAAGAGTGTCTACCTACATGGATTGATATTGATACCAGAGAAAAAGGGTTGGAACAAAAAAAAATTGAATTCCCCAACCAACCAGTCAAAAAGGCCAAAGAGGTTGAAGTAGTGGCTACTAATGGAGATCTACCTTTTGTTGTTATCAAGCCTATGAAATCTTCTATCGAGGAACATCCCATTCTAGAACTAAAGACTCTTATGAATCACTTGAAATATGTTTTCCTAGGTTCACTATGACACCCTCTTGGTGATCATTTCCTCTCTTATTTCCTTGGACCATGAATATACTCTTATTAAATGTTCTCAAGAGAAATATTGAGGCCATTGGATGGTATGTTGCTGATATGAGGGGAGTGGATCCTTCAATTTGTGTACACTATATCTATGTAGAGGAGGAGACACATAAAAGTAGAGAAATGCCAAGGATGTTGAACTTGACTCTAAGAAAGGTTGTGACCTAAGTGGTCGTGCATTTACTTGATGTTGGTATAAAGTGAGGTCAATATCACCCCAACCTACTCCATGTGATCAAAGAAAACATTAAAGAAAAATGCTTCACTAATTATAAAGTTGAAGACTTAAGTGCTCACAAATCTCTCAAAGCAGTTGTGGTATGTTTCTACGGTCGTTCTACACAAGCTTTAAATCATAGAAAATCACATGAGAATCAAGGAAGAAAGCATCATCATCAGCACATGTGTTTTGAGGCGAATGATAGTGGCAAGTGGAGACAATCATGGTCATCCCATCTGCCACAATTGTGGCAGCCATGATCATCATGGATGTCTCAACAACCACAATCTCCCCCTTCCTCACTCATCATGGTCATTCTACCCAGACTGGTTGTACTACCTCCTCCACACCACATCTGTCCTACCCAAAATGATTGCACTACCTACATCCCTTTCCACACCATTTTTCCTAAATCTACCCCATATCACCATGATAGTTCCCTCCTGTGCAGTTGTTCCCTTCTTACCCACCATAGTCATTCTACCCAAAATTTCCATGCTACCTCCTAAACCCTAGTGCTTCTCAGCACCACTTTTACCCTCTTAACCATAGCCACTGTAGACCCCTATTAAGACTTAGTGGTGATGAGGGGTCCAAGGTTAGCTCCATTATGCATTCAATTCCACCACGTAACTCCTATCTAACCCATTCCCTATCCCATTGATCACCTTCCACCCCTAAAACCCTACTTTTATAGGCTCTTTCCTATTCCACTTCCATTTTCCATGCCATTTGAATTTCTTAAAAGAGAATTTTGAGATAGTCATTGCTATAGCTGAAGGAGGAGGCATGTCTATTGACATCCATGGCCTTTCTCTTCTCGTATTCTTTTTTTATCTTTTATTATGAGTATCTAAGCCCCTTTGGTGGGTTGTTTGGGTGTATATCTTTGATATCGTGTTGTGAAATTATTCTTTTAAAATACTTTGATTTTGTTGAGATATGATATGTTCTTGCTTTTTCTCAATTCTTGCCTATATCTATGGTGATTGATGTATGAAATCACCTAAGGTATATATAAAATAGGGAATAGGAGGTTGTGAGAGGAAAAACTCAAAGTTCAATTAGGGGATCCTTAGATAGTATCATCTCCACCCATCTATTTATATATTCCACTAACCCAAGTGAGAGATCCAAGTATCTAGGTATGCTTCTCTTGATGCATTTGGAAAAGACCATGTTTAGAGGTTGGATGGAGTAATAAGAGGTGAAGCACCCTTCTCCTACACTCCATACCAACCATTTTTCACCAACTGCAATAGGAGAGTGACTCCTAGAAATCTAGACTAGGGTGATAATGGTTGGAGTTTGCCTATTCATTAGTAAAGTGACCATCGTAATTTGAGATGGTGCCCAGTTTAAAAAGAGGGGAGAGGGCTCCATTGAGGTGACCAGAAGGGAAGAGTCAATTATGTCGCTTGGAACCTCATCTGAGGTCTCTTTTAAGGAGAAATGGTCCTTACATAAGTGCAGAATGGCTCGAGTGGTGAAGAAAGGCTCAGGAAGATCCCAACTGATGCCCTAGATGGCAAGCCTTTCTAACTTCATGTCAAAGTGGAGAAAATTATGTAGAAATGGTGGAATGTGGTCTCTGTCTATGTGAGTGAACTGGAGGTTTATATCCCTACTCTAGAGAAGCATCTGGGATGGTATTCGAAGGTTAAATGTGGTATTGAAATTTCTACCAGGAACCATGGTTTTTCATCATTAGATTTTCAAAGCGATCGGATATGCAACATGCTCTTGGGGATGGACCTTGGATGGTGAAAGGTAAATTTTTTATTCTAAAACTTTGGGAAAATGGAGATAAACTTTAAAAGTTATCCCTTGATTTTGTTTTGGTTTGTATTTTTCTCTTGAATCTTCCTCTAGAAATTTGGGATCGCTCTATGTTTTCAAGAATATATAGTTTCCTGGGTAATCTCATTCAGATTGGTCCAACAACTAAGAAGTATATGATACTTGAATTCCCTAGGCCTCACATTCTAATGTTGGTTGATTTTGATTTCCTTCCTCTATTGATATGATGAGAGATTCTGGGGTTGAGCATGTTATTGACATTGCATATGACTGGATGTTGAAGAAGTGTGTTAATTGTTGGTCCATTAGTCATGATTCTAATGGATGTCCTAAAGCTAAGATTGTTAGTCCTGTTAAAAAAATCATGGGTAAGGGTACTTGAATTCCCAAACTTGTTTCTAGTGTTGATGTTCTGAATTAGTCTTTAAAGAATAGGTTGGCAGTTCCTTGCACATTGACTAAAAATGGAGTAGGGGCTTGTTGTGGCTTCCTGTGTTGTAGTGGATAACATCAACAAAGTTTCTTCAATATCTGATCCCTATGTTAAGAATCAAACTAAGGTTTAGCAATGTTTGTACCTGAGTGTTTTGGTTCTATATTTCAATCCTCACGTAAACATACTACCTCATCTTTGAAGAGCAAAGTTGACAATGTTATCAGATTTATAGGGGCTTCTGTTAGACATTCTAAATCTTCAACCCCAGTGAACACGAAAGAAATTATTATTGATAAAGATGACTTTAAAAAAATTATAACTCTGCATCCCCTCTTAGGGGTGCTAATAAGACAAACAAAATCAAGAATGTTGTATCCAATGACCAAATTTATTTTCTCCTAATGAATTCAAGGAATTGGAATTTTCTGAGAATGTGGATGTTATTGAGACTAGCAGGACTCTAGTTATGAATATGCCAAATGAATGGCCCTGTCTCCAGTTCATTTTGGAATATTAGAGGTCTCAATAGTTCTTTTGATTGGATTAAAATAAAATAAGATTTTGTTAAAATGTATGACCCTATACATGTCATATCTAAAACTAAATTTCTAAGAAAGAAACATCTAAAGTTATGAATAAGATTTGGACTAAACTTTTGTTGGCTCTCTAATCATGCTTCTAATTCTCTTGAGAGTATTGTTATTCTATGATATCCCAATATTGTTGATATTACCTACTTTGAGGAATCTGATCAACACTTACGTATGAAGATATCGATGCCAATACTTGCTACTCTTGTATATAGTTCTACTGGAGACAGAATTAGAAGTGCTCTTTGGAGTAACTTGAGAAGAATTAGTGGTAGCATTAATGGTGCCTAGATCGCTGATGGTGATTTTGATGTTGTTAGAATGGTCTCTCAAAGAGTTGGCAGATCCAACCTTTCTTGTCTTCCTATGAGTTATTTAGTAATTTCATGATTAATGATGTTGAACTCAAAGGTACTTTCTTTACTAGGGACAATCATTAGGAAGGGTTGAATTTCACCACTTATAAGATTCATTAGGATCCTTTAATATTAGTGGTGTTCATGTTACTGATGAGAAGGTGGTTAAAAATCATACTACATGTTTCTTTTCCAATTTGTTCATAGATTCTAATGCTACTCCTATTTCCTATGACGAGGAATGGGGGGTTCCTACACTAAAATATAAACAACTATTGATTTTGAATTCCAGAGTTACTAGGAACAAGATTGATTGTATCATTCATGAAGCTAATATTGACAAGGCACCTGGACCTGATGGGTTCAATGCACACTTCTTCAAATCTACTTGGCATTTCACCAATGACTTGATTTCTAAAGCTATTTTATATTTCTTTGAAAAGGGAAATCTTTGAAGGGAGATTAATACAACCTTCATTACCCTTATTAATAAATGCAAAGATGCAAGCATGATTAAATAATGAATACCTATTACCTTGTGTAATTTTGTTAAAAACCCTTGCTAATCATCTTAATACTATCCTGTCTGAGCTCATAGATAAAGTAAATGTGCCTTTATCCATGGAAGTAATATTAATCATTTGACCCTTGTTTCTAGTGAAATTATTTACATCTTTTCAAACTGACTAGGGGTTACAAGATGTGCATCAAAGTTGATATTACAATGGATAATGACTCGATCTGATGGGATTTTCCTATGAAGGTTATTGAAAATATGTCATTCCTAGGATATTGATGTGTTTGGGTTTATGAAATTCTCAACTCCATTACCTATCAAGTCCTTGTGAATGGGAACCTCCTAAACTCTTCAAGCCCTAAAGAGGCCTTAGGCAGGCTGATCCATGAGCTCCTTTGTTGTTTTTGATATGTATGTAAGGCTTCTATAGTATTATAATTAAACCACTATGTTGAGAAGAATCTCTTTGCTCTGAATAAGTCTTCTCCTTCTCATTATGTATCTCATGTCATCTTATTGAGGATTTAATGATCTATTGGGACGCTTTTAAAGAGAATTATATTGCCATCGATAATATCATCAATTCTTTTGGTTCAACTTTTGATCTTCAGTTCAACCAGGGGAAGAGTTCCTTATTTTTGAGTAAAAATGCTAGTAAGTTTAATATTGCGAAGATTATTGAGTTCCCTGTTGGTAATATACACGTCAAATTTCTGGGGTTTTCTCTATTCTTTTGGAGTATAACAAAGAATTTAGTTCCCCCTTTATTGATAAAATCAAAGCTTGAAGCATGGAAATCCAAGTCTCTTTATCTTTCTAGCATGATTGAGTTAGTAAGATCATACTTTATCTACTATTTCTTTGTATTGGGCCAATGCTCCCTTTCTTTCTTTTGTATGTAACGAGATTGGTGGTATTTGCATAAAAAAATTATTTGGGGTGATAAGGAGGATAATAAATGGATTCATATGATCGCTTGGGACAATGTCTATAAACACAAAAAGGAAGGAGGTTGAAATATTCATTTGACCAAGGATATTTGTACTACTGGCATGGTTGTTAATTTTTTGGGTATTGCTAGTAATGGAGAGTGTTTATGGGTTTGTTGGATCAACAACATATATTTGAAGGGTGATACTATATGGATGTGTAAGGAATCTTCAAGTGCTTTGTGTATGTGAAAGAATATCTTGAAGCTTAGACACTCTGTCATTGTATTGGGAGTGGTGATAGGATATCTCTTTTGCGAGATCTTTGGATTAGAGGTCAAAAATTCCTTACTGATGTTATTGATAAATACATGTGTGTGAATCTGGGAAAAGGCAACTTTGTAAATCTAAGTTTGATCATCCTTAATCGTAACTCGTCAGATCTTGAACTAGAAGATTGTGTGCCTTGGGTTCATTCCTAAAGAATAACTATACTTTTGGTTTGTGAATGGATTCTATTTTGATTGATGGAAAGTCTTCCTTCAAGATTAAAGATGCTTTGAACCTTGTTAGAATCAAAATTTCTAATGTGGTGTGGAGTTTGTGGCTCTGGAAGACCAATGTTCTAGAGAGCTTCAAAGTTAATGGATGTAAGATCATTATTAGTTCTCCATCTACCATAGACAATTTGAGAAGGATATGTCTCATCTTTGTTTCCTATTTTTTGATGTGTAGATCAAGCAATGAAGTGCACCACCTCTTTTTGGAGTTTTATTTTTCCAAGGAGCTGCAAAAGCTGGCTACCATAAATAAATGGTTTTTGTCCTCTCTCAGAATTAAAGACGATTGTGTGAAGGTGTGGGATAAGAAGAGCCATGGATGTTATGCTACCATCTTGTATCATATATGAAGATATAGGAACTTAGTTGTTTTTCATAACATGATTCCTAGTATACAAAGGTGTTTGGATAATATACTTATAGATATTAGTTATTTTTATTGTCCAGATGTATAGTTGTTTTTTGTTTCTCCTTTTGAACATTTTATGGACTATATTTATGTGGTGTAGGCCCCCTCCTATGGGAATAGCATGCTTGGGTGACCAAAAAACTTGAAACCTACTAAGGGTATATAGGAGGTGATAGGGACTAGTTCTACTATACACATCTTATGCAATCTCGACCAACCAATTTAATAGGATTTTATATCATCATTGCTTGTATTTGTTTGGTCTATAAGCATATTTATTAGATTTATTTTCATGAATATGACCCTAGCATGATTAATGTCTACATTACCCCAAACCCACTCTCCTAATTACTTGTAAAACCCTGACTTGGCCTAGTGTTAGCTACATTTTGATTGCTTAGTTACTTAATTGATTGCTTATGCTAGATAGTATTTTATAGATAGTTGTTCATGTATAGTGATTTCCTTCATTACACTTGATTGGTTAATTTCTTATTTTTGTTAATTTGCTCACTTAGCTAATTGTTTCTCTTTGTTTCTAATTAAGGTTGCTCTGGTTAGTGTAGTGTTAATTGCTTGTCTCTTAGTTGAGAGAGAACCATAGAAATTAGTTGATGGCAGCCATCACATACATGCACCGCATAACATAGATCAAGCATGGGAATGGATGTTTGTCAAGTTTAACAACAGCCATGTAGAATGGATAACACATTTCCTGGACAAAAGAGCACACCGTGAGGTGACCAAAAGAACAAGCATCAGACCAATCTAGTGATCATTGTCAAGTATGATACAATGCTTCTCTTGTCGTCATTTTTTCTATCTTATTTTGTCCACTTAATTACTTGTCTTTAGTTGCTTGATTTATAGAAATTTCCATCTCTGCTTAGTTTGTTAGACTACTTTGTGTAGGGTTAATCTAGGTTTACTTCTTGCCCCCTTTGATTGCATGCACACCTAGTCTACTCTAAACCAACCTTTAAACCTTAAAAGTCCGACACTCCACTTTATGAACCTAGTAAAAATAAACAAACACTCATGCCCCCATGTCTCCATGTGTATTAGACCCCTTACTTGCACCATCTATACTTACATCCTGAGCATGTGCACTTATAGATCATATATATTTAGAGTGCAATGTTACACTTACTTTTGTTAGCTTTGGTGTACACAATCAAGGTGTTGAAGGTACACCATTAGATTTATTATTGGGTGATTTAGACATTGAAGTTGAAGCCACATCCATTTAGGAAATGATCGTGGTCTTTCCATTATCAACAAAAAGCTCATTCTCCCTTGTTTGTATCTCTTTAGAGTATAGTATTAGCAATGTTCGGGCTTCTAATGATGCCTTGGTAGTATCAACATGCACAAATTGCACTGTTGCAGCCCTAAATATGTCACATTGATTTCACATCTTGGATAGATATACTTGGTTTCATGCATGGTTGACCATCATATGGTCCCACCATTACCTATTGCAGTGTGAATGACAACAAATCCATAACATACATTTTGAAAGCATATGTTGGCTACCCCTTCATTTTTGACCACATTGATTATGATGCAACCTTTTTATAGTGTTGATTTTGTGGTGCTCTATTGTGCCTCATGTATTTGGTCGATTGGTGTAGATATAGTACTCTCTATGAACCATGCACTTTGATAGAAATAATAAGTGGATTTTTTCTGACAAATCAAAAGCATAAGGGTTTTCCTCTCTAAATCAGGTAAGCTCCTTTCAAAGAGTTTCACAGTCATTTGTATTGTGACCTTAAACTTAGTGAAAAAGGCAAAAACAATGCATATTGTGGTTCTTTGATGGTTTTGATGATGATGATTCAGCTTGACGTACTTTGGGCTTTTCTATTATTTGCAAGGAGATTGTTTTGAGAAAATTGAACGCTTCAACCTTCCCAAGCATGGATGGTCATCATCATGCATTTTCTCAATTTGGGGTCCACAGAGGAGGGGTGGCTCTTCTTGTAGTTGGTGTCCTTCATTTTAGAAACGTGGCATGGTGTGCACGTTCATGTTGGTTAGCGTACCTTATTTCTAGATTTTGTTGGATAAAGGCTATGAGATATGTAAAGGCACTCTTATCCATCCTCTAAAGTAGAGGGATTATAAGATTGGGGAATCTTTCTGATGGTATAGGTCCAAATTAGACACCATATGTATCCCATGACTCTTCAAAAGAAAATGAATATCCATTTTCCCCCAGTCGTCATATTGGCCCTAGGTGCTCTAGTTGATTTGGTGACTAGATTATTGGTTTGAAAATAGAATCATAGCCATGATTGTTTATGGTTGTTGGATTGTGTGTGCCCTCTAGAATGCCTCATCAATGATATCTTACACAACATGCATGAATGCACAAAAAATGTCTAGGAGTTGATATCAAGAGCGTTAAGACTTATAGCAGGTCGTCTGATCAATTTTTTGGGTAGTGGATTTAGTCATGGACGTTGTGCTAGGAACTTTAATGTCATTTGAATTTTGGGAAATATTAATGTGTAAGTACATCCTAGTGGTTTCATTTTTCTTGTGGTCCTTCACTAGGTCGTTTTATCAATTGGTTGTGCATTAATGACATTTGGAGCTAGAGGGAGCAGGAGATGGGGTTGCTACAATGAGAGAAGGGTTCATTGTGATTATAACTATAAAGTTTTGGATGTAATTATGGATTATACCCCCCCCATAGTTATAGTAATTTGGTGGTGTGTAATTTCATCCTTGCATTAACTTTTATTGTTGTTTCACTAGAGTGGTTGATGTGGTGTCAGTGGTGCATTTAGCAACTATGAGTTGAGACTTATTGGTTTTAATTGTCACCCCATAGATGGAGATGGGACTGATGATTTTCATCAAAATTTTGACGATTGTCATCAAAATTTTGGCGAGTCCAATGTTTTTGATAACACCCTTATTGGTTGTCATATCTATGTTGGTATTATATTGAGTTAGGTCGGACAAGGAGTTATAGGGCTAAAATGTTAGCATAGTGGGTAATGCAGGTAATACGGACTTGACGACCATGAAGATGTCTTATTTATCTACTTGTTGTCTGTCTATTTTGCAAGATCCCTCATCATCCCACAAATGAGTGAATATTTCATTGGATTTTCACATGAGTTCTTCAAGGTCATCCCTTGTCAAAAGCTAGTTAGTATTCCAATTGTATTTTTAGATGAATCGGTAGGAAAGTTTAGACCAACACATGAGCTTCTACAACTTTTTCTAATAGTACATGGTCAATGTAGGCTATCAAGATACCTCTATAATTATCAAATCAAGATTTTTTTGACATCCATAAATTTGACCATGTTTGTGTAGTATGTTTGGATGTACAGATCAAGATACACACACACCCTTTATAATAGGATTACTCACAAAATTCAAACCTCTTTGGAAGGTGGGTCTGTGGGAAGTTGCAAAAGTGACCAAATTGCTTCAATCTCTCTTCCTATCTCTAAATTTCACTTGTTGTTTTTCTAGTGATTCCAGATTGATTTCAATCAGTTCTTGAACTGGCATTGAAATGACCTCTCTGTGGTTGTCATGTGGTCAAGATAGTACAATTAATGGTACCCTAAATTGTTAAAACATCAATGGAAATGACCAGAGTGGCATGGACTGATGCATGTATGATGTTGTTGGTGATAGTGGTTGTGTGGGTATTGTGAGTGGTGTTGGGTGTTCTAGTTCTTTTGCTTATTATTTCTTTGGTTGGTTTTATAACTAGTACTTGAATTCTAAACCCCTGTGAGTCACCTATCGAGTCTGGGGTTGTGGGAATTTGTGTTTCATGGTTGGTAGTGGCAGCTACTGTTAGAGTCATGTCATATTTATCATGGGAATACTGAATGGGGTAGTTCATGGAATATAATGGCATGTTGGAATACAACTTGTATGGTGTTGTAAAATATTGTAGTGGGTTGGTGGTGATGACATTGTCTACATTGTTGTTGTCTAGGCTATATGAGTCCACAAATGTTGCTTAAATGAGTTCCTTGAGCTTGTTAGTTGCAAGATTGGTTGTTGCCCAAATGATGATTGGTGTGGTAAATGTGTTTCTTGGTGCTGAAAAAGACCTTGTTCACAGTGGGGCCCATGGTTGATACACTGCTCCATGTCTCCTTGCATATGGCACCCATGGCATATATACTAAATGACAGGTTCATCAATGGATTGAATTGCAGTCTAAGGAATACATTTTTCTATTCATTAATGTGTGATTCTAGACACATGCATGACCAATGTAGATAAGGGCTTTGTATGTGGGGTGTAACATACTGAATTTTGGGTATTAAATCTATTTTGAGCTATAAACCATCATTCCTCCTGAACTTGCATTCATTTACCCAATGGTCCTTCCTCCTAAGTCCCAATCATTATTTTGATCAATTGGCAAGTTTATATGATAGATTTTAGTCTCCATTTGAGTTTCTTGTGTCAAGATGAATTAATTCCCCACATTTGAGAAAACATTTACAAATTAGTCCCTTGATTTTTTTTCTTATGAATCACTTTGAGAACATTTTATGCAATTTGAAGGGTGGTGCTTCAATACTAGGATAAAGTCCTGTATTTTTTTTTAACCAATGGCTTTGGAATGAGATAAAAATATTATTTAGATAATTATATATTTAGTGAATTATGGTAGAAGGTTTAATAGGCAAGACATGGCTTGGAAATGATTATTTATCAATTTACTGTTTTGACTAAATAGCAATTAGACACATGGTCTAATTCTTAGAGAAATAGGACACATAGTTTATAGGTTAGAAAACAAAGGAGGTAATTGGAAGATAATGGATTTTTTTTATAATTAACATTTTATTTATTATCTAAAATGGTAACATAGAAGACACCACCACCATGGAGATCATGTCTTTCTCCTTGCACAAGGAAGCAACTTCCCTGACGGCGGCATCTGTTCCCTCCTCTTCCCTTCTTTCCCATGCTCCCTCATCTCATAGAAACCCTATCCTCCCTCCTCCCATCTCCCAAGCACCCTGCATCCCTAATGCCATCACAATATAAGCCATTGATAACTCTACAACCAGGAACTTAAGGCATACAAGACCCTGTAACACGGCAGTCGGTGCTAACCTACAACCTCTCCTATCCCCCATCTTCTCTACATCTGCATCATTGTTAAACCCTGGCCCTGAAGCTTTAACCACTGTATACTAGATTTGGCCAACTTGTAGCCTGCAATAGTAGTCGCTGACCTACAACATAGCAGTCGACACACCTCTTACAAATGTGACTTATCTGCATAGCAGATAGGAAGCAACGAGCATGTCGGCCCCTGCCATCCCCTTGGAGGTGACATGTAATCATTGTCACCACAAACCCAATGATTCCACTTATTCTATCTTAATTGCAATCATCCTCAACCTATGTTCCCTTACCCCTCACCCTACCTCCCCCTATTCTGGAGGAACATGAAGGCAATCTTTCTTGTACCTCATCTCCCCCTTCAACCATATACTGATGAGACTTGTACTAAATCAATGCAATTCAAACACCAACCATGGTATTCATCTTCTAGACCTCTATTTTCCATCACCCCTAGTGATTATTATGAGACACCGGCTGTAACCTTTCAACCCGCAACACAACAACCAAAATGCCATGGCTAAGCCCTTGTCAGCAACACCGTGAGAACCTCCCACGCTTACCCCTTAATCAACAACCTATGTCCCATAATACTAGTTTCTAATCACTGTGACCTACCTAAACTAACCTCCTCCCTCCATTGTACACTGACCATATAGACGCAACTAACATTGTAGATTCATAATTCAAAAATATTTCTCATCAATGAAGGAGGCTTACAATGGTTGTCGAGGCAACCCTCTCCAAATGCTGATAAACATGATGGACTAAAGACCAACATTCAAGACCCAACAATGAATCTATCATCAACATGTGACACCAGGTCTGACCAAGGAATGATATGTTGATGAATCAAAAAGATTCATAGATGTTCATCTATTAATTGATCATTATGATTAACCCGAGGTATATTCTCTCTTTTATAGTTCAGTTCATGCATTCAAATGATAAAGGACTATAGTGTGAATGTTATGGAAAATAGAGACTTAGTTAAACCTAGTTATGTTAGCGAGACCAATATATATATATATATATATATATATATATATATATATATATATATATATATATATATATATATATATATATATATATATATATATATATATATATATGCCTACCTATGAGAGAGTGTGGTTACCAATGAATATAATGTTAATAAATTATGTAAGCTCAAATGAGTATATCAAACAATTGATATTAAAATTTATACATATTGTAACCAAATTGTAATACTTTTGGGTTAGTTGACACTTTATTCAATAATGTTCATACATGTATACTTATTAAAATATGTATATCTTAGCTTATTAAATGAATTATCTATTGGCAAAAGATAAGTAGATACATATCTAATGAATAAAAGAGTCAACAATAATCAAACATGGCTATATAAGGGTTTTTATAATATGTCTAGGAGTCAATTATCTAAGGATGGTCATGTAGGCATATTTGTATTAGTAAGTAGAAATTCTCAATTTTCAAGTAATTATTATTGTGAGCATATAATATAGAAGTATGATTTTACGGAATGGTACGAAAATTACTTTTATGTAGGTTGAATTTTGATGATCATATGAACTGTTAGAATAGAAAATATGAATGTCTTGAATCGAGGTCCATATTACTTTGTGACATGTATTATTGCATTAAAATTGGTGTGGACTCTATAGTGTATCATGCATAACATACTAAAAAATCCAATATCCTATGATGAGAGAATAAGAGAAGCACATGTGAAGTTCCCTATTGTAGTAAATACAATATATGACTTGAATGAATGAGCAACTATAGCCATTAAGGAATTCATGTTGAAAAATATAATAGAAAACGAAAGTGGAATATTAGGTCCAAGGATCCACTAAGGAGTTACATGATATGGATTTCTAAGGTTGCAACATGAAATAAAATTAACTAAATCCTCCAAAATTTCCATGTGACAATTATGAATTAGCTAATCAGAAAGAATTTTGGTTTTATAAATTCTCATCCCATCATGGATTATTCTCATCACTATCACCCTCACTAGGGTCTTGCCCCTATAATGGACATATATATCATTCCATTCGAGCTTGATATTTCTTTGGTCTTCCCATATGGGCTAGACCTCTCTTATGTCCATCCCATCCAGACTTGATTTTACATTAGTCCACACCTCATATAACCATCCTAGCTGAGCTTTGTTTTCCTTTAGTAACCTTCCCATTCGGGCTATGTTCATCTTCTTTTTAGGGCATGAGCAATTTATTACATATATACACTGTGATAAACATATTCACTTTAAAGATTGCAAGAATTAAATAAAAAACCAAAAATTTATTTTACAATCAATCTAATAAATCTCGGGAAAACATCAACAAAATAAAGTGAGTAACCATAGGCATAACCACATACCTTGATCATGTGTTCTTGATGTCCAAGTAAGAGCAATCAGGAATAACCAAACAAGCAACCAAGCAGATTATCCTAAAAGTCAAAGCAATACATCTATGTATTATTATTTTATCCAAATCATCATTAAGACTGAATTGGGTCTCAAGTTAGGGTTTCAAGTTCAACTTTAGGGTTTCAGTAGGGTTTTGATTTTTCAAGCCCTAATTACCACTTTTGATGTCCTTTTGGTTTACAAACCCTAATTAATCAATAATTGCACTTTTAGTCTCAAAGAAACCACGATTCATCCAATTATGGGTTGTTAAGTTCACATAAGTTCCATGTTTCTCTTTTATTCACAAAAGATCCATCTTTGATCATTAACATCATTTGGATTCATTAGGATCATCAAAACTTAAAAATTTGGGTTTTGATTCATTTAATACATTAAAGATGCCAACTTTAGGTACTTTTAGAACTAGAAGCAAATTAGGTCTTTGTTATATTTTTATTGGATTCTCCATACTTGGACAATCCTACGTGTTGTTATGATTTTTATAAATTAAATATACTATGGCCAATCCTAGGCCACCACCTAGCAATAGGCGGGCCTTTGGCCATGCCACGGGGCCGGGGCCGAGCCAATGGGCTCAAGCCAACTCAGTTCCCATGCTTGGGTGGTGAAAACTACATGATCGAGTAAAGAAAGGAGAAAAGACAAGAATGGCCCTAACATGTAAAGAAGGGGAGTTAGGTAGAAGGATAAATCCACCCTCGGTCGTATTCCTCCTCATTGATCCCTATTACGCAAGCATGGAGTCAACTTTGAGGGTTGACTCTGGGCCTCAGGCCTTACCAGCATAACTGAGGGGTGCTTTCACCTTCGTTGCACCTTGCTGAGTTCGAAAGTGGTTTTTGATTGCTCGAAGATGACCTGTACGTGAGGGACAAAAAGAAGGTATCTCCTACTAACTCATGAAGGTACCAGGGGTTGAGGGTGAGGCTTACCACAAAATTTAGAGGAGAGAAGATAGTGGGGAGTCGTGTGGCATCTTGTCGATGTCTTAGTGATCTTATAGAGGGTTTGATGATCCTTATTTATAATTTACCAAGTTGACTGGGCTGGCCATGGAGGGAAATTTGAGAGAATCTCCTAGAAGCCTCAAAACTGGGTAAAACCCACGGTGTGTGAGTTCGTCTCATTCTCATGAGGAAAATGGCCCTATTTCTTGATATGCTCATGTAATAACTCTCGAGGAAATTGTCTTGGAAGGTAGGCCAGTCGATATTCCTATTTCCTAACCTAACTGGGGTAGGAGATGAGTGCACTATCATTGGATAGAAGATCCAATGATCCACATTGTGCATGCCATTTACATGGCTGACAATAGGAATTCTAATAGAAATAGAATTCATGACATTTAATGTTATTCCATCTATAATACCCACACTTTAGCGATTTTTATAAAATCCATATCTCTCAAACCATTCATCTTTTTAATCTCAAATTTTAAGGGAAAGTATTTAATGACTTTATCAAGTTGTGTCCAAAGATTTGGACCAAAACTCAAAAATAAAAGGGACTTTCCTTCATATTCAAGTCTTCTTCTAATTTCATGCATTTAAGGCATCAAAAATAATCCTTTTCTCTTTCTTTATTTTTGATTTTCTTTATTTTGGCTATTATTTCTATTAGAAACCATGTGAAAATGAAAATTAATAAATAATGTCCATCCATGACACTTTCTAGAGAATTCTACACAATTCCCTTAGACACACATAATTATTATCTATTTTCTTTCACTCTTTTCTTATTAAGGGATTTTCTTCTCTCCCATTATCTTTTATCCTTTATTGAAATAATAAAATAGTAGAATTCAAGAAATATAACATCCAAGGGAAAATGTCAAAGAAGACCATTCTTTAAAAACAAAGCACACAAAAATTCCATTCAAGTTTCTTTTACTAGAATAATTACATTTCAAGTACATAAACTACAAGTGAAATTGAGGTTATAACAATAACACAATTTTCTAATTCGATGATTGATGCACGTCATTCAACATATCATTAATTGTTTGACCAACCAAACTGATCATTTTACATCTTTGTTTGACCCAGTCAAATTGATTGGCTCCAAAAGTGATCCAGTCAGTTGACTATACACCCAAGTTGATCGACTGACACCATTCGATCGACTGACTTACCAGTCGAATGACTAGACACACAAGTCAGCCGGTGTTGTTTAATTTGATTATGTAAACACTTTTAGTACGTTAAATCTTATCCATGAACAAATTCCTATTCTAAATGCATCATATATGTGTGACCCTATAGGTCCCATATTATGTTAGCAGTGAAGTCCATAACTATTATGACTACACAAGAAATGAGAGGTATCTAGAAACACATCATTGTTATCCAAGTAATTGGAAATTTGATGAACAACTTCAACCTATAATATGTGGTCATTATTTCCATGATCATGTAGTTCCTTTGTCTCTGATGTCCATACTGAATGTGAGGTATGAAATTGTGATCCTCTTAATACTAAATCTATGTTCTTGAACTAGAATAGACTATAGAGATACATGTGAACTAACATATCACATAGACTCACATGAGTTCAGCCATACATTTCTCAGTCTCACTTATTAAGGGCACATGATTTTGAACTCTCAATAGGAGGGACAAATCCCATCAACATCACTCACAATCAATCCCCATGTCACATTGTACTCAAGCACCATCTTTATGGAAATCCTTATTCAAGGTCATGTTGGATGGTGTTAAAGTTCATTGAATGACATGTGATGAGTGTAGTGACTTTAGGTCTATGAACCATAGTCACCACTATCACTTTGAGAGTTGATTCTGACTACCATTTTGTGGTTTCCATGTATCACTCTTGAGGTGGGTCTGCCTGGCACATTATTCTCTAACATATACCTATGTGCTTGACTTGATATCCTATATCATGACTAGTGAAACTCTATCATCAGTCAACACACGTTCAATTCTTATGTATTATTGTCGTCTATTTTGCTCTTCCTAAATAATATCTAACTAGGGACATAAAAAGAATGTATGTACTCTTATCATATGCATGATGTCACTCTTCAGGTCCTAAACATGAAGACATATGTCATCGGATAACATAATTCTTCAGACATCTATTATGATGTCTCATCATCTCCAGATTGATATAAGCATAAATAGACAAAATTGCCTTAAATAATATTATCGAACCATGTACACAATGTCACATTATGATAATCATATGACTAGCTCTCTAGGTATACATACCAATAAACTCCACATGCACTCAGGGCCAGTCACCCATGAATTTAATTCCAAATGATATAACATGACCATCATGCTTCTATTGTGAAAGTGCTTTTGTCAGTGGGTAAAAAATATTGCTTCCAGTCAGTACTCTACATGTCTTCACATCTTCTTATTGTACTATCTCTCGTATGAGATGGAAGCGTAAAAGTATATGCTTGGAATATTGATCCGATCTAGGTTCCTTAGCTTGTCCAATAACTCCATTGTTGTAATAATACAACTTTATTACATTGCTAATGCTTAGAACCACTCCAAGTTTGCGAATGAACTTATTGATCCAAAAAACTTCCTTTTCTATGCTTGAGGCAAAAATATATTCAACTTCTGTTGTAGAATCAACAATTGCTTCTTACTTGGAACTCTTACAATTTACGTCTATGTTGTTGTGGCAAAACACATACTAAGATTGTGATCAATAATCATCTTTGTCAGTTTGGAAGCTTGCATCAGTTTAACCCTTTACACTCAACTCTTCCTCACAGCCATAAATAAGGAACTGATCCTTAGTCCTCCTCAACCACTTAAGGATGTTCTTTATGGCAGTTTGGTGACCTTCACTATCATCTTGTTGATATATGCTCATTGTGCTCAAAGAATACGAGACATGGAGACTCATCATAATATTGCATATATGATATATCCAATTGCGAACACATGTGGCATGGGCAAATTTCCTCTATTTGAGTCGTGCTTGTTGAATCTCTTCAACACCTTGTCAATGAATGTACTATGTATTAGGCCAAGAAGCCTTCTATATCTATCTATATAGATCTTAATTCCTAAGATATAGGATGCTTCGCCTAAATCCTTCATAGAGAAGGCACTTCCCAGCCAGTTCTTTACCATTTATAGGGTAGGGATATCATTTTTCCATCAATAATATGTCATCTACATACAATATGAGGCATAGGACTATACTCCCACAAACCTTCTTGTAGACACATGGTTCATCTTTTTTTGACTAAAGGCAAACTCTTTGGTTGCTTTGTCAAAACAAAGATTCCAACTCTGAAATGCTTGCTTCAATCCATAGATTGACCTTTGCAACTAACAAACATTATTTGCATTGTTTGGATCTATAAAAACCTCATGTTGTGTCATGTACACATACTCAATAAGATTCCCATTAAGGAGAATGGTTTTAAAATCCAATTTTCAAATCTCATAGTCATAATAAGTTGCAACGACAGAAATGATTCTAATGGATTTAACCATGGCAAATGGTGAAAATATTTCATCATAGTCAACACCTTGAACTTGTTTGAAAACCTTTGCAACTAATCTGCCCTTAGAGGTTTGTACATTACCATCCATGTTGATCTTCTTCTTAAAAATCCACTTGCACCGTATGGGTTTTACCCCTTTGGGTGGATCCACTAAGGTCCATACCTTGTTGGTGTACATGGAATCCATCTCATATCTCATGGCCTCATGACATTTCTCATACTCTAATCCCTCTATGACCTCTAGGTAGGTTGTTGTCTCATCATATATGACCAACTCATCGTCTTCTCAAGTCACAAGATACACAAATCTTTCAGGCTCAAAGCGTATCCTACTAGATCTATGAGGTTCTTGTGTTACATGAGGAACTTGAGATTCTACAACAGTTTGTGATTCTCCTTGTTCCTTTTATGCCTTTATAGGTTCAATGTTTTATTTTTGGTCTCGAACCTCTTCGTGTTCTTCTTTTCTTTCATTGATTCCTTTAGAAATAAATT
Organism: Alisma plantago-aquatica; assembly: GCA_963693085.1. Classification (NCBI taxonomy): domain Eukaryota; kingdom Viridiplantae; phylum Streptophyta; class Magnoliopsida; order Alismatales; family Alismataceae; genus Alisma; species Alisma plantago-aquatica. Next base: position 849,662,331 of record OY856413.1, read on the forward strand.
CCTTTTCTAGGGAAACAAAAATCCTTCCAATAAACACTTTGTTGTCAGATGAAGTGTAAAAGTAGTATCCCATTGTTTCCTTGGGATATCCAAAAAAATAACATTTACCTGATTTGGGTCCAAGATTTTTGGGAAACTATTTTCTCACATACGCTTTACAACCCCAAATATGCACATCGGGATGTTTCCGATGCCATAACTCATATGGTGTCTTTTAAGCTGATTTACATGGTACGTGGTTCAATGTAAATGCTATGGTTTGCAGAGCATGTCCCTGAAAGGAAGGCGGAAGATCGACAAAGCTCATCATTGATCGTACCATGTCCAACAAGGTTCAATTCCTTATTTCTGATACACCATCATATTGTGGTGTACCATGTGGAGTCTGTTGTGGTATAAATACCACAGTTTCGAGAAGGACCTCAAACTCTTGGCTTGAGGATCCTCCACCTCGATCAAATCAAAGTGCTTTAATACTTTTACCAAGTTGGTTTTGTACTTCATTCATGAAATCCTTGGAACATTTTAAGGGCTTCTGAATTGTGTTTCATCGAGTACACATAGCTAAACCTACTGAGGTCATCGGTAAAGGTAATGAAGTATTGTTAACCACATCTGAAATTCATTCTAAAAGGTCCACATAGATCAGTATGTAGGATTCCTAATACATAACCCAACTCTCTCATTGTTACTAGAAAAAAGGTGCTATTATCATCTTGCCTGACAAGCAAGACTCACATATCTCTATTGGTTCAAAATAAAAAGAGTCCAAATAACCATCTTTATGGAGTCTGGAAATGTGTTTCTCATTTATGTTCCCTCAACGATAATGCCAAAGGTATATCTTGTTTGAGTTATCGAGTTTTAGCCTTTTGATATTTAACTTATATATGACTGTCTCTATATTTAACAAGTATAGACCATAGGACATTGAGGCATTGCCATAAAAGATCTCATCTCTACTAATAGAACATCGACCATTCTTTATAATAAATTCCAATCCATTCTTGTCCCAAAAAAATACGAATATGATGTTTCTATTAATGGTAGATACATAATAGCAGTTCTATAACTCTATTACAAGCCCATTGGACAGAGATAACTGATAGGTTCCAACTGCATTGGCAAAAACTCTTGCGCCACTAGTGATGCACAGTTCAACCTCGCCTTTGTCAAAGGCCTTTTTCTCTTCATATCCTACACATTTGAGAAAATTTGAGATCCGCATTTGGTATCCAATACCCAAGATGAAGAAGTGTCAAATTTAATCTCAATAATGTATATACCTAAAGTAGATATCTCTATCCCTTGCTTCATCTTCCTTAATTCCTTTAAGTGAAAAGGACATTTTTTGCACTTACCCTTCTCCTTATCTTGAGTGCAGAAGATTTGTACTACATATTAGCCTCAAAACGTTTCTGGGCCTTGCCTTTGCCCTTAGACTCCCATCCGTTGATCACCATCATATGTTTGTCCCTCTTCATTCATGATTCAACAATTATCAACATGTCAAGCAATTCATACGATGATTTAGCCAAGGTACTCAAGTAATAGCTCTCGATAAACTGGCTATATGATTCAGTCAATGATCGTAGAATCATATCCATGGCCAACTCATGCCTTAAAGGAAATCTCAATGTATCTAGATATTCCACATGCCCAATCATATTGAGCATATGTGGCTCTACTGGATCCCCTTTTGTCATATTGCACTCAAAGAGCATCTTGGATATATTGTACCTCTCTTGCTTTGTGTGACTTTGGAACATGTTCTTAGGATGTGCTACCATCTTGAGAATGTCCATGTTTTAATGATGATTATGCAACTCATAGTTCAAACTGCACAACACAACACAAGGTTTTTTGTTTTTGAGGCATCATTGGCATGCTTCTGATAAGCATCCACCTCAGTCCCAGGTGCATTGGTAGCAGGTTCATTTGGCACTAGTGTATCTAGGACATAGAGCTTATGCTCATGAATGAGAACCATTCTCAAAGTCCAGAACTAGTTATTGAAAATAAATTGCACTTGTCACAAACACTTTTGATATGATTTGAAAATGTTGACAATATTAATTTGGCCTTTAATTAATTATTGCTCCCACTATTTTGTTCAAATCAATAACCCCGTATATTGTTTCACAAACATTGCAATGCAAAATTTTGTAGCAGGCCAAGACCCAAAATACACTGAATTATTACTCAACCAACCTCAGTGTTCATAACCATATATTAAGGTAGGAAACATTTTCCAACTGCATCCAATGTAATTCTTATATAGATGGTATGCACAACACCTTGTCGTAATCCATTTGTATGCTTCTAGGAACTTAATCGTATTGAGATCACCTAGTTAGAATGACCCAAAAGAAAACATGATATAAATACACCCTACTGAGGTAGACTCACATAACTATCATCACACTTCCCTGAGATAACTGTGCACCATGTTAGCATGTGCCCACACTTAGTCGATCAAGCTTTTAGTGTGTGATGTTTATGGAAAGCATCTAAGACTTAATATCTATTAAGGGATTTTATTTATAAATACATATGCACGTCCAATCACCACATACTTATAATATGCATATACATACTAATACACAAACTAAACATGCAATTACAATCATTGAAGTGATGGTTATGGTCATACCAATGCAATTATTTAAAGCCACAAAGAATTATTGTCCACCTAAGGTCATAGATCATATGTATACACATGTATTAGAACTTCTTATGCTAGGAATAGGTAGGTTGGTCGACTGGACCTTCCAGTCGATCGATTCATTCTCATGATTGTTGACTGATCTCTGTTGATCGGTCGACTGGGTCCTGGATCAAGCGGTTGGTTGGACTCCTCCAGTCAGTTGGTTGGGCCTACAGTCAATTGATTGGCTCCTGCTATCCTTCATTCAATCGACTCGACTTCTAGTTAGTCAACGTGCCCTATAAGAATGCCTTCTTGTTGCCAAAATAAAACTAATACTAATCCTATCTACATATTATGTTGTGAAATGAGAATACCTTGAGTTACATTCCAGGGGAGCATAGTGGGTTAAGCATCAATTACATTTAGAGAATAAATAGAAGGCCTGGTGTGTAAACTAAATTTATAATATAGGAAATAAACCACCCAACCACACAAAAACCCGAGGGGTATTAGCCATAACCACAAATACATCGACCATTACAACCACTTTAGGGCAACACATATGGATTGCACGTGCATGCGCGCGCGCACACACACACACACACACACACACACACACACATATATATATATATATATATATATATATATATATATATATATATATATATATATATATATATATATATATATATATATATATATATATATATATATATATATGGCTATTTATTTGTTACCCGACGGGTAGTTTTGACTAAGTTACCCGGTAGCAGCACACGGTGGCAGGCGCATGTAAATAAGTCGAAGTTACTGTAGCACGCGTTCAGGAAAGAAAAAACCACACAGCGTCATCCGCGATCGTCTGTGCCGCCGCCAGGTTGATACATCCTATCTACCCCCATATGCCGATCATCTACCCCCCATCTGCCGCTTAATGCCCTGCATATATAATTCCGCCTCTGATTCCAACTTCCTTGGTGTATTTTAATCTCCATTTTACATTTCTTCCTTAGAAATCCCTACATTCATTTCCATTCCTGAATAACAAGAACGGTTTCCCCTTTTATCAATCTTGCAGAGCAGGACGACTAAGGTGTCTCCCACTTTCGTCTGTGTATCCCGTGATGGTATCGATTTTCAACAAGTTGATTCCACTGTTTAGACCTATTGTTCTGAAGCTCACGCCGCTGAGGATGAGGGAGTGGGTGTGGTTGGAGAATTCCCTGTTCTCTCTCTGCATATTCAGGAGCAAATTGCTGTTGTGTGAATTCCACGCCGCTGAGGAGGGAGTGGAGGTGGTGGGAGAATTCACTGTTCTATCAGCATTTTTACGGGCAACAATTTTTTCAAGCTACATTCATGTAGATTTTGTATTTCTCTTTGTAAATTCATTCAGTTATACTCATTTTTTTATTTTTTCTCATCAATTCAATGTTTATTCATCCCTATATCTTGTGTGGGAAAGAAACCCAATTTTTGTGTCTGCATTGTCGTTTTTGAAGTAGTAACTGGCATACATGTTTTTATGTTTTGCGTAGTTACTCTCTTGTTATAATTGGTTACTCTTTTGCCTTACCGAGTTACTCTTATTGTGTTACAGAGTTACCCTTCTAATCTTCCGAGTTACTCCAACACACTGTCATGGATCCCATCCTTGATACGGATGTTGCTAATGCAAGTGTCGGCCGTGATGATGATAATCCTCAGTCTTCTCATTCTATTGGTGTTTCTTCTCTGTCCCCAGCTGCAGTCCCTAGAGTTGGCCTTCAGTTTGGAAGTCTAGATGAAGGTATATCCTTCTATTGCAGCTATCCTGGAATGATTGGGTTTAACATCAGGAAAGACGACAATAGATATGAACGGGAAGTAAGATTCTGGTTGCTAAAGATCTGGTTTGTGATAAGCAGGATAAGATCTGTCGTTCTAAGAGGTCTAGAGGGCTTCTGAGCCCCGTTTGTGATGAAATGGGTAACTTGCAGGATAAGTTGTCCAAGAAGCACAGGCGTTCTGTGAAGAGGTACGGTTGTGGAGCCATGATACGTTTCACACTGGATAAGTCCTCATCCATGTGGGTCGTGACTGCATTTGTTGAGGAACACAACCACGATCTTGTTGACGTTGCTCATCTCCGTTACCTCAAGTGTAACTCATCTCTTGATGAAACTCAAAAAGAGATCCTTTCTTCCATGAGCCAAGCTAACATACATGTATCAAGACAAATTGCATTGATAGCATCCGAGTCTGGCGGCTATGAAAATCTGACATTTACTAGTAGACAAGCTCATGGACACATCAGTAGAAAGAGGAAAGAGTTGGCCAAATACAACGTCAACATGGTTTTAGATCGCTTTTCCAGGTTCAAAGTCATCGATCCGAAATTCTTCTATAGCTACCAAAAAGACCCCAATTGTTGCCTTACTCATCTGTTTTGGGCTGATCCTGTCTCTGTTGAAGACTGCAGGCTGTTCGGGGATGCGATTGTGTTTGACACCACCTACCGCACCAACAAGTATCCGATGGTTTTTGGAATGTTTGGTGGAGTTGATCACCATTGCAAGACAGTGTTGTTTGCATCTGCTCTGCTGGTCGATGAGAAGTATGACTCATTTGTCTGGGTTTTCAAGCAGTACCTACTTTGTTTTGGCAAAGAGCCGATTTCCATCATAACCAATCTGGACCCTGCTATGAATGCTGCTATCATCTCTATTTTTCCCAATTGCAAGCATCGCTTCTGCAGCTGGCACATCCTACAGAAGCTTCCCTCCAAGCTTGGTGGCATTCCTAACAAGGACCAGATCATAAGCTTGTTGAATGATTGTGTCTGGAATGTGGATGATGTCGACAATTTTGAATAGAGGTGGGATTCTGTAATTCAGGAGCATGATTTGTTGTCCATCACCTGACTTTCTGATATGTATGTGATGCGTTGTGATTGGGTTCCGTGCTATATGCAGTCCTCCTTCTTTGCGGGCATGAGGATGACTCAAAGGAGCGAGAGCCTAAATGCGTTCATTAGGAGCCATGTGAATAGTAGGAAGACTCTATTTGAACTTGTATGTTCATTGGAGACTGCGTACTCTCATGTGTGGGAGATTGAAATTTTCAAAGATTTTGATGACGAGTACAGTAACCTCCCTTTGTCATCATTGTGGCCCCTAGAGGAGCAGATGAGAGGTATATACACCAAGTCCATCTTTAAGATATTCCAGTCCGAGGTTCACCAAATCATGGTCTACAATGTAAAGCAAGCTTCAGAAGGTGTCTTTGAGGTGTATCGCGTCGGTGGACTTGGTACTCCCTGTATATTGAAGAAAGAGTTATCTAGTGACATTATTTCCTGCAGTTGCTTCATGTTGGAATTCAAAGGCATCCCTTGCAGGCACATCCTCTCTTATTTGAAGAGCCGTGACTATTGCACTCTTCCCGAGCCTTAAATTCTGAAGAGGTGGACCAAAGGGTACAGAGAACACCCTTTGATTTTTGGCAAAGCGTCAATTAAGCATCCATCCACTGGGAGGACACTTCATCTTGTTTCTTCCTGCAACTCTATTGTCAACATATCATTTAAGAACAATGTTGTAGATCTTTGCCATGAAAAACTGTTAGCTTTGCGAAAGGAGCTCTTAGACTTGGATCTCGCTGATCTTGGTGCAGGCGCTGGTGTAACCGCTTCTAATACAACTTCCTCTTCTGCTGTCAAGCTCCATATACCTAGTAGTTGCAAAACTAAGGGAAGACCTAGATCGACCGATGTGGGGTTTAAATCTGGAGTTGAGATTGCCCAGTCTAAAATAGAGAGGCAGTGCAAGAATTGCTTAGAGTTTGGGGTCAACCATGATAGCAGGAACTGCCCTATGAAGAAGTAGTCCATTCCTATTATGGACTATGTGTTGTTGCTGTTTTCTATTCAATTATTATCTCTGTTGCTAATCGTGTGGTCTGTTGATGCTGGACGTTTTTTAGTGGAGTTTGTAGTTGATTAGCGCGTGAGTGAGGGATATTCAAATCTATAATGGGTTATTCTTTTTGTCTGTAGTTTTTGTGAAAGTGATTTTGTAACCATCCATGTATTTTTACTTTTGTGTTTTGTAATGTATTTTATGTGTTACGTTGAACTCCACCAGCTATATGTATACTTTGAATATGCTTCAAAGAATCTATTTTGATCAGATCTTACTCTTTTGCAGAATATTTTTTGTTTTATCTTCGTGTGCATTGAAAACTCTTTTCTTTTGGAATACATACATTTTTGGATTAGTACAATTTTTTTCATGGTTTGTTCAGTGTACTCACGAAATGTCAGTTTTTACTACTATGCCATACACTGGAAGAGTTACTTTCTGGTTGCTGGAGTTACTTTTTATATTGTCACAGATACTCTCAGTGTTCTCGCAGTTACTCTCAGTGTTATCATAGTTACTCTCAGTGCGTATCAGAGTTACTCTTAGTGTTCTCTCAGTTACTCCTTAGTGTTGTCATAGATACTCTCAGTGTTCTCATAGTTACTCTCAGTGTTATCATAGTTACTCTCAGTGCTATCAGAGTTACTCTTAGTGTTCTCTCAGTTACTCCTTAGTGCTGTCATAGATACTCTCAGTGTTCTCATAGTTACTCTCAGTGTTATCATAGTTACTCTCAGTGTGTATCAGAGTTACTCTTAGTGTTCTCTCAGTTACTCTTAGTGTTCTATCAGTTACTATCAGTGCTATCAGAGTTACTATCAATGCTATTTGAGTTACTCTCAGTGTTCTACCAGTTACTCTCGGTGCTATCAGAGTTACTTTCAGTGCTATCTGAGTTACTCTTAGTGTTCTCTCAGTTACTCTTAGTGCTAATTGAAAGTATATATAATCAGACAAAAACACTACAGCTAAACATTCAAGATTACAACATTCAAAGCATAAAACATTATATATTATACAACCAGATCAACTATAAAGAAGGTCCATCAACTGAACATAAAAATCAAATAGTTCAGGGGGTCGGATCCATCCCTGGTGATAGATATCATACACACAATTCCCTCCATTAGAAAGCATAGACATCAAGCCTAAACACACGTTCGTATCTGAGAAGTTCATATCTGTTGTAAATGAGTGAACCTGCAAAGGCTAAGAGAAAAGGGCACCAGTGCATACCTATTTGTGGAAGGAACGCTGGACAGAAGAAGAAGCAGTGTCTTCTGCAGATGTTGAGGTGTCCTCTGTTTTGGATGAGTCAACCTAAACGGGATTTACAGCTGATCCCGGCGCTGCTTGGTATTTGTCCCTAACGAAGAGATGATCTGCAGAGTCCTCCGATCCAGAGTATACTTCGTCGCCAGGCATTCTGAAGAGCAGAATAAGCTCAGTTGGTGTTTCTAAGAACTGATATGTGATCCATGCTGTGATGGTCTGGTGATCAATTGGCTTGAGGAAGATGATCCAACCTTTGCAAAGACTGAGCTGTGCGATCATCCTTTTCCAGCCCTTAGCAGTTGAAAGTGACCCGTTTTTATTCTGCATAAGGGTTATCTGGAATGTCTGGTTTCTGATTAGGAAGGTGGTCTTGCCTGGTTTGATGTGAAAATGGAGATGGTTCCATTCTATAGGAAGTAGAATGGATTCCATTGTCTTGTCGTCAATGGTGTAGTTGATGGGCTGGATGAACGACTCCATGGTAGGCTGTGAAGAAATGTTAAAGGGGATCTGAGGAGATGGTCAAAGGGGGTGCTACTGAAATGTTAAGGGGGTTGCCGGTATTTCTTCTGTAAAACTGTCCATTCTGTAAACTGTAGCAATCGCGGATGAAGAAGAGGTGGACGTCGAGGGTGCCGTGGAGGATGGAGATGTTGAAGATCCGAAAGCCCCCCACTGTGTTGTAAACAGTAGTAGTCGCGGATGAAGAAGAGGTGGACGTCGAGGGTGTTGTGGAGGATGGAGATGTTGAAGATCTGAAAGCCCCCCGTTGTGTTGTAAACTGTAGCAGTCACGGATGAAGAAAAGATGGACGTTGAGGGTGCCGTGGAGGATGGAGATGTTGAAGATCTGAAAGCCCCCCATTGTATTGTTGGTGCTGCAAATATGTGCATCAGTGCTCTGTGTTGTTGGTGCTGCAAATATGGACAGCAGTGCTCTGTCCTGTTGGGTTGCAAAGATGCCAGCAGTACTGTGCTATTCTGACGACACAACAATGCACTGTGCTATGTGTCTGTGCATTTACATCATACATCAGACTCTTGTACATATCTTTATAGCTCTGTTCTCTCTTTTCTTCACTTTTCTGGTTCCTTGTTTAATAAAGAATCTTGTACAATGGACTCCTGAACGCTAGAGTTACTTTTTGTTTTATCACAGTTACTCCTTAGTGCTGTCACAGATACTCTCAGTGTCCTCGCAGTTACTCTCAGTGTTATCATAGTTACTCTCAGTGCTATCAGAGTTACTCTTAGTGTTCTCTCAGTTATTCCTTAGTACTGTCACAGATACTCTCAGTGTCCTCACAATTACTCTCAGTGTTATCATAGTTACTCTCAGTGCGTATCAGAGTTACTCTTAGTGTTCTCTCAGTTACTCCTTAGTGCTGTCATAGATACTCTCAGTGTTCTCACAGTTACTCTCAGTGTTATCATAGTTACTCTCAGTGCTATCAGAGTTACTCGAATTATATATCTCAAAGTATATATCTCCATACAAAACCAAAATAGTTTTCTTGGTTAGTAGTCTAACTCAAAGTATATATCTCCATACAAAACCACAACAGTTTTACATTCAAGAACACAACATTCAAAGCACAAAACGCTATATATTAAACCCAGAAATACTTGTATTTGCAATATGATTTAGATCAAAAATGTAATTTTCAGGATTTTCACAGCACACAAGTAATGTATCTCATAGCGGTTACACATCAAAATTCCAGAAGCAAACTATTCAAGTTTTACATTTCAATTAATAATTAACTATTTCAGCTAAAATCCAGCCATTTATCTAGGCTTGAAACAACTTCTTCCTCCATTCTTTTCTCTTCATCTGGTGCTTCTGTCTTCTCTTCTTCTTGTTGCTTCTGACATTCATCTATTCCTCCCTTGTTCTACTCAGATGGACCTTCTTTGATGACTTCATTGTTATCTTTTTGATGTGCTTGTACAGGTTGCAACACCCCCCTCGCCATCATTCTCTTAAAAATATCAGCCCTTATGGCCGGCATGTCCTTGCAGGTGAAGTCCATGTGATTTACATTTACCAGGCATTCTAGGTACTTCATGACGAATATCCCACAGTCAAGTGAGTCTTCTGCCTGTTGTGGACATAGCGGGTACTCCTGTCCCCATTGTGATAGTTGGTCACCTTTTTCTGCCCCCCTGAAGAATTTGTGCACAATACCCACCTGCATTAAAAATACACAACTCTTATCAATCATCAATCAACAAATATTAACCCTGTCAATCCACTACAAGTAGAGTTTCTTTTTATAGAACGCTTACCCATCTAAGGAATTCCTTTTTTGACTTGCTATTTCCACTCATTGAGTTATAAGACCGGTGTGCTCCATCCCTGAAACTTGCCTCATACAAGTGCCAGTGGTTGTCATTGTTCAATATGGTGAACACCGAGTCCATTATGTCCCAATCTTTCATCGGGACATTGAATAGTGGAGATAGCATATCGATCTGCTCCATGGTTATGTTTTCAACATCAAACGCCAGCTTCTGCTGCAAACGCAAATTCACATCTATAAGTTTCAGTTTTGTGTATATATTTTTGTATTTTTGATGTAATTTTGTATACCAATTTTGTTCTTCTTACCAGAGCATATGTGCTCAAGCAGTGCCATGACAGACCCTTCTTTCTCTTTTTGCTTGTGGTAGCTTTGAGCATCTGTACAAAGCAGTCCATAACCTGAAAAAATAACCACAAGATTTCTTTGTTTAGAAAAAAACCACAAGCTTTCAAAGAGTTACACTACTATTTATTAGTTTCTTACTGGCGATTGCATCATTTGATCTTTGTACAGTAGGGTGGTGAGGTCCTTCCCCGTGCACCAAGTGTCATCACTGAATCTCCATTCTTGTTTTGACCTGCCAATCGTTTTTATAGATGTTAGTTTTGGATAATGAATAAGCGATGTTTTATATGTGTACACTTGACAAAATAACAAATTCTCTTACATTTCTTCTATATTGTCCATGAAGTGGTGGACAATTTCCCTGGATTGTTTTGTTTTGAAATGCTCAAAACTAATGAAGTTTGACAACTTGTGCTGTCAAACAAAAGAGCACTTCATGTTAGAATCAATCTTCATTTTCTACTAGTTACACTATGTTGATATGTCGTACGGTTACTATAGACCATCGTATAGTTACTCTTTATGTTCTTACAGTTACTCTTCTAATTCACATAGTTACTCTAGACCATTATAGAGTTACTCTTTATATTACTACAGTTACTCTACAATATCACACAATTACTCTACTGTATTTACACAGTTACTCAAGTATTGATATACTTTAAAGGAGATGCAACCTTACCTTTTCCTCCCTCCTCTTCTTCACATTTTTCTTGATGCTGCCTATGATTTGCTGTTCTATCTTTGACAATTTTTTTCTGGGCTCCTTCTGCCCTTCTTCTTCGATTATATTCTTCTGTTGTTCACCTATTTCTTCTGCATCTCGTGCAGATTTTCCGTGGTCCAAACCTTCAGCTGATTTTTCTTTCTTCTCCTCCTCCTCATCATTTTTCTTCCCATCATTCTCATCTTCTGAGTCATTCTCTTGCACATATTTTCTTCTGAGGCTCAGCCTGCCTCGCTTCCTCGGCATGTCGTCCTTATCCATACCTTCATTCTCTACTTTGCTCGTAGAAGCAACATCCTTATTGGGTTCTTGAACATTCCCCGATGTGAACCTCTCAGCAGATTGTTCGAATCCACCGACAGGTGACTGTGATTTGTCAACTTCATCTCCAAATTTTCTCCTCAGATTTCTGTTCTCCTCTTCCAGCTCGGCTATTCTATTTTCTAGCCGTTTCTTCTCTCTCTGCATTTCAGTGAATGCCTCAACAACAATTTTCGTGCATATCTCCTTCTGCATATTTAGCTCCTCCTCGAGTATGTGAATTCTTCTCGCCAGGTTGGAGTCATCAGCAGGCACTCCTTTTCGGATGACTGGCTTTGCTGGCGCCTTGTCTGGCGTTTGTTTACTTTTCACCCTTTTCTCCACAAGGTAGTAGGGCATGTCTTTCATTGTTCTTGCAGCTCACCAGTTATCCCCCTGGTCTATATTCATACCATCACAAACTTGTCCATAAAAAAATCAAAAATAGTATTTAACAATGCAAACTTGCAGGATTATGTTATATATTAGTTTTTGTAACAAATAAGAAATATTCTTACATCCTTAGGGTTCACAGTCCCTAAATCCATCAACTTCTCGACCGGCGCAACCCACTTCTTTATCCTTGGCTTTGCGTCGAGGAACGTTGGCTTTGCCATGTTTGTCATCTCATATGCCCAAACCTACATTTAAACAGAGTGAAAATTCAATGCATATGTAACTGCCCCCATAGTCATCATTGTAACAATTTTTTAGATGAAGATAATTTCGTTCACTTACACATAGGCACATCACACACCCTATTGTGTAGAGGTGGTTTTCCCTTTCTCCCCATTCCTCCTCAGCTGGACATTTTGCTTCAACATCTTCATATAGCTGAAGATGCTCCCATGCACTAGCTTTGCCCAATTCATCTGCGTCGTTTCAGTAACATCGTCTAGGTAGTGCAGTATGTAGATTGGTGTGCAATAGCTGGTGTCTGGGAGTAGGAATGTTGCCAGTAGGTATAACATCCACGCACAACACATGTTCTGGTAGTCTGATGGATCGTCGATACTTGCAAATTGTTGCCAAAGCTTTGCTAAGTTGTCCTTGTGCAGGACATCCTTTTCCCTTAACCTCTTAGAGGTCTCCTCTTCATTTCCTTTTTTACCTGTTGCCCTGGCAAATTGTTGCCATATTGATCTCATAATCTCAGAATTTTTCCTAGGTATGATGTCCATACCTTTGCTTGGGATACCTAGAATTACCCCTACATCCTCAACTGTCATCCTTCTTTCCACCCCTCTGGCTAGAAAAAACCTGTCATCATCTACATATCTGTCTATCAAATCTTCCAAGAGGCATACATCAACCATAAGATTCAACATCTTTATCATGCTTGCAAATGTCGTCGCCCTCATTATTCTTATATGATTACTTGTAAACACCACACTCTTGCTGGCGGTGATGTAGCTCTTTAGGTAACACATGTGGTACAACCTCTTTATCCCCACTGCAAACATATGAAAATTTACTCTTAGTTTTCTTTTTTTTAGCATTACTTGTTACTCAGTCAAGTTACTCTTCAATTTTTCACATTTCAATCCACGGGGTAGGTTGATAATATTTTTAATGCTAACTGTTTATTCTTGTAACAACAATTTTAATAAAGTTCAAGTAAGTGTCATATGATAGTAACAACAATTTAATAAGTTTACAAATCCATTCAATATTACCTTCAGCTGCCTTTCCTTTCTCCTTTTCTGTCCTCTTAATTCTATCCTCTTTTTCTCCCTCATAGGCAGCCTTTTCCTTTCCCTTTTCTTTCTTCCTCCTTATTTCCTCTTCTTCTATCTCGTCAGCAGCCTTATCTGTATCATTAGTTTCTTCGGCCTTCCCTTTCCCTTCACTTTCTTTTCATGTATAGGAATGAAGTTACTCTATATTTTTAGTATTTTTTAGCTTAACAATATGGTTTTCATAGGTCAAACTGATATGTAAAATGTGCAAATTACTCTTTGTTCTATAGTAGTTACTCCAGCATTTACTCTAGTTACTCTAGGCTATCGTACAATTACTCTAATGTTCTATATCAGTTACTCTTGGTATCATGTAGTTACTCTAATTCTTATAACAATTGCTCTTTTAACATGCGTTGTTACTTTCTATACGATATCTTTATGTTTCTCATTTGTAATGCACATGCTATCATAAATTACCTTGTCGTTCTTTGCTCTCCGCTTTGTCACTCTGAGGTTTTCCAGTCTCGGTAGCTCATTTGCCTTCTTTCTCAGCCGTACCCAGCTTACTTTGTTTTTCTCTTTTCTCGGACGGTTTACTCATCAGGGGATATGCAACCCCTCTTTTCTTCCTTTTCTTTTTGGACAGAGGAGTCGCAGAAGCAACCTCCTCCCCTTTCGCAGCTTCTTCTTGTCCTGTTTCACCCGTGTTCGCATCCCCTTTTTTCATCTTCTTTTCCGCAATTGCTTCTTTCTCCACTACATATGTTGTCTTGGGCATCGTAGCCCATTCAGTGTCCCCTTTCAGGGTAGTATGTGATTCTACGGCCGCCACTTCTTCTGGTTCTTTGGCCATCTTCTCCTCAGCCTGATGGGGCTGCATTTCGAAGTCTTCATCTTCTTCAATCACTGGCCGTAGATTCCTTCTCCACGACGGCATTGTCGAGGTCTTCCTTGATGCTTTCTTTGTTCTCGTCATCTTGGAAGAGGTAACTGATTCGGAATTGAGATGCAGCGAGATGTGGAATCAAAGATGATGGAGATGGAGGAGCAAGTAGAGACGGAGGAGTTGGGGATAGAGGTTGTTGCAGTGATTTGGTCGCCGATGATTTTTGCACGAGAGGCAGAGCGATGGCAGAGGGAAGGCAGAGCGACGGTCTGAGCGAGGGCAGTGCGAGGGTTTTGGGCAGGTCGCGTTCGAACGCTTTCTGCCTAATTTTCTTTTTTGAAGTAATTACGGGGCAATGCCACCACGTGCTGCTGCCGGGTAACTTGCCCAATGCTACCCGCCGGGCAACAAATTCTAACTCATATATATATATATATATATATATATATATATATATATATATATATATATCGAGTGTACATATCGCATGAATACACTCAAGTGTGTTTGCATGTTAAGACTATTTTTTGCAAAATGTAAACTGTTGATCTTCACTGTCATACTATAACTAGGCTACACACAAACTTTGAGCCCATTTGGATGAGTGTAAGTCACTCATCCAAGGGCAATAAAATCGATGCGCGAAACTAATTTGAAATGCATAATTTTTGCAGTGTTTATAACATGACCTCTAAATGTCCAAATGTTTTCAAATTTTGCGTATGAGATATTCACAAGATGTTTAAGAAGATCAATGGATTAGATTTTTGAAAAAAAAATATTGAATCATGAAAAACTACTTGAGTGTATTCTGCTCCGAATACACTCAAGTGTATTCTAGCATGACTCTCTCTCTCTCTACACACACACACACACACACACACACACACACATATATATATATATATATATATATATATATATATTGCATATAAGGGACATTCCCTAGTGTATGCAATATTTAATCATATATGCACATTAATCATTTAAATGTTTGCATCATATGCAACAGGATAAATGATAAAACTAAGTTTGATCACATCAATTTGAACCCTGATTCACTATAAATTGATGTGGCTCTGATACCACCATTGGGAAATATGGCAACATAGTAGACAATGTAAATAAAAAAATTGTCCATATTTCCTAACTAGCAAATCACATCAACAATGATGTATTTAGGAAAGAGGGTACAAGATATACCTAGTCCTGAAGCAAGTCCAGCGACATTATCACATAGTTATGTGTTCCCTTCACAAGTATTACATGAATGGTAGTTGACATCATTCTCGTAGTGTGGCAACAATGACTTCCACACCTCTACATAGTCTACGTGGACCATCGTGAACTCCACATCGCACTTTTAGAGCTGAGAAGAAGGAATACTCCATTCGTTTGTAAACATTCTAGCGTCGACTTCCTTTCCCCTTGTTGTCTCTCCCTTTCTTGGGAATATTGTGAAGGTTGTCTCACACATTATCACATTCATTCTCCTAGTGTGATAACGAGTTCCACACCTCTACATAGTCTACACAGACCACCATAAACTCCACATTGCATGTCCAGAGCTTACAGGAAGGAATAGTTCATTTGTTTGTCAATGTGATAGCGTCGACTTCCTTTACCCTCATTGTCTGTCCCTTTCTTGGGAAGACTGCTAAGGCTCTCTCACACATTATCACAACTACGAAAAGAGAAATGTCTTGTTGTATTGACAGCCTTACCCAACCCCCTCCTTATATTGGAGTGGATGTGCTATAGTTTCTAAAACCCAGAGGGTACAAAAGGCCATATCTCATGGTTAACAGCCACTGCGTGCCGCCACTCAGTCGAATGAACCATTTAGTTGATAGACTAGTACACTAGTCGGTCATCTGGCACCCCTTTCGATCGACTAAACTATTTGATCGGTCAATTGGCTTATGTGTAATGGCACAATAACATCATCTATTAATGTGATGATTGATGCACATTATTATGCACATAATTAATCATTTGACCCAGTCAAACAAGTCATTTGCATATTTTCTTGACTTAATCAAAATGATTGGTACCAAAAGTGATCATATAGACCGGCTAGACACTCCCCTCTTCCAGTGTTTTTTAATTTGATTACCTGAACACTTTTAGTAACCAAGTTAAATTTTATCCATGAGAAAATTCTCATTCTGAGTGCACTATATGCGTGTGACCGTATAGGTCCCATATTACGTTGGTAGTAAAGTCTATAACTATTATGACTACACAAACAATGAACAATATCTAGAAACACATCATTGCTACCCAAATAACTGCAAAATTGGAGAACAACTTCAAAGTATGATTCATGAGCAGTATCACCATGATCGTATAGTTCATTTGTCTCTGATATCCAGACTGAATGTAAGGTATCAAATTATCATCCTCTTAATCCTCAATCTATGCTCTTAAACTATAGTAGATTGTAGAGATGCATGTGAGATCACATATCACATATTGACTCAAATGAGTTTGGACATATGTTTCTCAGTCTCACTTTTCAATGTCTCAAGATATAAAACTCTCAATAGGAGGGACAAATCTACGTCACTCACAGTCAATCCCAATGTGTCACAATATACCCAAGCACCATCTTTATCTCAACCCTTGTTTAAGGTTATGTTGGATGGTGTTCAAGTTCATCGAACAACATGTGATTCAGGTCTAAGGACTAAAATAACCACTATCACTATGAGAGATGATTTTGACTACCATTATGCGGTTTCTATGTATCACTCTCAAGGTAGGTCTGTTCGGTACCTTGTTCTCCAACACATACCTATGTACTTGACTTGATATCCAATATCCTGACTAATATCATTCAACATACATTTTAGTCTTATGTATTGTTGTCATCTGTTTTGTTTCCACAATAAAGTCCAACTAGGGACATAACAAGAATGTGCGTACTCCAATCATACATATGATCTCATTATTCAGGTACCAAACCTGAAGACATATGCCATTGAGTAACATCATTCTTTAGACATCTATTGTGATGTTTCATAATCTCATAACTGAAACAAGCATAAATAGATGAAATTTCCTTTATTAATATTATCCAACCAAGTACATAATGCCACATTGCAATCATCATGTAACTGGAACTTTTGGCATGCATACCAATAATAATGTCATGGCAACAACACTCAATAATTTTTATTTGATTTTCAACATAATCACTTTTATACATCAGTTTCTAATAAATAATTGAGTACTTCATTCTATGCACCACAAAATCTAAACATCTTATGTGTAGTGGTATAAATCATATGAATAAGTCAATCTCAAAATATACTTTTTGGTTAAAATTTGATCTTAACATTGGCATTCATTTTAACTAATATTAAAATAGGTATATTGAGTTATATAGGTGATCAATTAATAAATATTACACTATCAAATCACATTAATTATTACACATCAAATAGCCTTCACATACTCATATTCTTTACATGAGATGTACATTGTCTTGGAGCTAGTCTTTTTGATTGAGGGTCTATAGTTATAGACTGTGTATCAATATCATCATTCAATATATCATCTTGTATGGAACTTGCTTATGAATAACATAGAGCTTTATGTCTAGATGTCTGCATCTATATTACCATTAGTAGAAAAATTAACTACAATTACCTTACTATAGTATATAAGTATTGTCTTATGAACTAAATCAAATTCTTAAGACATTTTACATGTGATGATGTTTTGTGGCAAGCTATAATCTCACCCTCTATGGTAGATGAAGTTGTAGTCCTTTGCTTGACACTCCTCTATGTCACTAAACCACCATCTAGTAGGAAGGTATATCATATCATAGACTTCCTACTATATAGAAACCTAACAAAATATGCACTTGAAAGTCATGTAACCTGAAAGTGGTTTATTCTTATATATGTAAGCATGTTGTCTTTTCCTTCTAGATACACATCACTTTCGTTACGGCTCTTCAGTGGTCAATGTTTGGGTTGTTTTGGTAACATCCAAGCATTCCAACAGAATAATCAGTTTGTGGGTCACATGCATAACTAGAGTTATTGTAGGCTCCCAACTATAGATGCATACGATGTCTTCCTCATTTTATTTATTTTAATGTCATTACTGAGACATTACTTGAAGATAAATTTATGTCATTTGACTAATGTGCAAGCCCAGATGAACAACTTTTCATTCGATATTCTATAAAACTTGAGATACATATACCTTTTGAGAAATTCCAAGTATGCCCTTAGTTCGGTCACGATGAATCTATATACCGTGTAAATATGTGACTTCACCCATACCTTTCATATCAAAGTCACATAAATAAATCCTACATTTTCATACCACCTCTTGTTGGGATCTTTGAAAGGTTCCTCTAATTTATTATTATTGCTCAAGGTTTCACTCCCCAAAAGAGCAACTTGAAGACCCAGTGGTCTACCTATGGCTCCTCATTCAAATGTTGGGAATTGTATAGGAAGTGTAGAGTGACTAGAGCACTTGTCTCTCTTGAGGATGAGGGGAGGCAATCACAAGGATGCTTATATGCTAAAATTATTACTTGGAAGGAGAATGTAATATACACATAGAATCAACAATATCAACCTTACATATACCTATAAAATGTTAGGCTTCAACCCAAAGGATGATACAATGGTGTAAAATTTTACATACCATTGTCGAATGCTTGTTTAAGTCCATTAACCAATTTCATTCATTTATAAATGATATGAATTTCACTTTCTTCAATGAAACTTCCCGACTATTTTGTATAAATTTATTTAGATAAGTCACCTTCAAAAATACATTCTTACACCCATTAGGTGTATCTTAATATCAAAATGAACCACTAAGGCCATGATTACTCTAAAGGAGTCCTTTGACAAAATTGCAGTAACATTTTCTTTGTAATCAATATATTTATCTCATGTAAAACCCTTCCAACTAGTCTAGCATTCTATCGCTTGATTTCCCCATTTGAGTTTCTTTTGGTCTTAAAGATCCATTGAATACTATTTGTCAAAGGTAAAAGGTCCCAAACTTGATTCTCATCTATGAAAACTAATTATAATCTAACATCTTCAAAAAATTCAAAAGAACTTTGACAATCCATTATGAAAAATATAAAGGATTAATATCTCAAAGTCTACAATTGTCTTGTGAAGGTATATCACGTAGTCAAATGGGATAGTTTGCCCCCCTAGTATTATGGATCTTCTTAATTCAAGACCAAGATCTCCATTTAGTGTATACTCCTCATATTATTCATTTTTACGAACATGTTCAACATGTTCAATTTTAACTAACTAGGAGAATTGTGAGAACCCGTTACACTAAACGAGATTACTCAAAACATAAAACACAATCAATCACCAATTAACCACATACCCAAAAATATGGGTAAATTAAAACCAATTTCAACGTCAGCACCCACTCAGAAACATTTGCATAAGAGCCCAACATCTTTCTTATATCCATAATATGCCAAGATTTTGATACAAATTGTTATATCACCTTACCCACAACATATATACACAGGAGAATAATATTTGTATATGCCACACAAACAAGCATTAATATGCTAACAAAATTCTGATTCGTTTGAAACACCATATACAAACTTTTCTTACCCAGACCTAAGAGTACAGGGACGACTCTAGGACACATTAGACATCTAATCAACTTTCTCACAGATTCATTACTATAGCTCCTCTCTTGCTGTCACATGTTTGTTTTTGTCACTTCCAATTACCTAAAAAAATGTGGCAAACCACAAGGGTGAGACCCATGTCCCAACAAGATATATAACCTCCAACAACGTTTATTGATTCCAACATTTTTAGGTAATGAGATAGTTTAAGTAGTATAATCATATATAACAAATAAGCTCAACAACATTGATGATTAACAAAATACATAAAGGAGCAGATAATAACTATCTTCATTAGATAAACTATTCTCATATCCATGTTAATAGTATAAGGAGTCTAGCAACATGAGCATCTCTAACATCATGAATAAGTCTAGTATCATATGTATAGCTAACAACATTAGCATGTCTAACAGGTTGAACATATCAACATAATAAGAAGAGCTAACAACATAAGCACAACTATCTGGATAAGCATGATTAGCAATATATGCATGTCTAGTTAGAAAGGCATGGCTAACATGCTAAACATAACTAACAACATGAGATAGCTAGCATCATGATTATAATCAGTAGCAACAATATAGTTATAAACATAAGCATAGATATTGTATGTACACATCTACAATCTTAAGCATATCCACAACCTAAGTATATCTACTATCTCTAAATTGCACTAAGCATTGTCTTTATGTAAAGATAACAAACAAGGGTTATCATCCAGTGTGAAATGTCGTGTATAACTCTAAACAAATATGATACATGACTATATTACATATTTTATTATGCCCTGGGGAATTTGAATCGTACCATTCAAAGTCCAACCGACCCCTACGAAGGGCTATTCGATTCTGTACAAGATCTAGGAGTGTCAGTATCCTATGATCTCTTCCTCTCAGTCAATACGAGTAAAAAGGTAGTGGCATATCAGTCAAAGCTACCACTGTAGCGACATATAGTCAAGTTGCTAACCACTAGTCCGCCCTTGGTACAGGTCTTGGCACTAGAAACCAGGGTATACAAAACCCTCTAATCCAAGGTACAACTGGAGTTGTCCTCTTTCACATCAAATGTCTGAGGCATGACCATAACCATCCTCTATAACCTACATTGTGGATGACAAGGATATATCCTCAACTTGCCACCCCCGCATACTTAACAGTATGTGCTCTGAGTTTCCCTTAGGAATACTCGTTTCACCATCCAACAAGTTCTGACACTAAAGCTGGCTCTATGGCACATGGCACTACACGATTAGAGTTGCACTCGATTAGTTATGCCAATTTGGTGAATTAAGGCTACATCAAACAAGTGGACATACAAACCCTAATTCACTTCTAGGAAGCATATAAATATCACAACTTCAAAAGATATAAAACACGTGAAACATAATTTCTCATCTCATCATCACATGGTACTATTCACTTTCCATTCATGAGACTACACTAGTCATCATACTATCACAAGGTATAAATCCTTTTCACAATATCACAGGGTAGCAACCCTTATCTACACAAGAGGATTACACCTCATTCAGCGCTCAACCATGCCCAAAGGTCATTAAGACCATCATACTATTCCCTACAAGATCATCATTATCTTTTCATGCCTTATAACAAGGCTCAACAACATCACTTACATATAATACACCAGATCAACACAATATTGCATTAATGAGCTAGGAGATATTCATAAAAAATCATCGCAGGGTTATATTAACATTCAGAATATTCCTTTATTACATCAACATGCAAGGAATGAAGATATGATTAACCCTCATCATATTCATAATGCACATGTTTAGCATAAGAAAGTATCAACCATGTGGGTATGATAATCACAAATTAACACATTAAGGTTATGATCATATTAAGGAGGTTATTTCACCATCATGCCATCATATAAGAAGGTTAAACATGAATACTCATCTTTATCTATTTACATCATAGTTAGGTTCAACAAGATAAATTATATTAATGTTATTAATCAACATTCATACCCAAACTCTAACTCATGACATCCCCATGGGATCATGGATGCATAAGGTGAAGCATCACCATCACATTCCATACTATTCTCAAGTATGAACCCACACTTAAATAAAGGTGTAACCATCGAGTTATAGCATACTAGGGTTTCAACAATAATAAGAGAGTACTCCATGATTGTATTAGTCATTCAAGGACTATTCATACCCAATTACCATCATTTAGTTATATTAAAGCTAGGTATAACAAGTTATACCTCATTAGGGCTACCCATTAATTAATTATGGTGATTATAAATCATAATAATAGGAGGGTAAGGGTAAGACTACAAGTTTAAGACATTGAACCATCACGTTCTCATCATTAGAATCATAACATTACACTATATACTTCACCCAAAACAATGGGAATATTAAGGCGTCAACTTCTAACCATTAAATGTTGAAAAGGTAAAGCCATTAGTCATTTACATAAGTAAAAATCTTGAACAAACCACCTATGAAGTCATTGAGTTGTGATCTAGAAAGAGTCACCATCTAAATCTAGACATCCCTTAATTAACAACATAAAAAGTTCCATTGCGGGTAGGGTAAAACCCAAGGCGATTGTTTATTTAAAACAACCCGTCAGTAAATGAGCATCTTAAGTTGATCTCATAAAGGAAACCATTTAAATCACTTTATTAGGACCAACATATTACATTTAGGCATCATTACAATTTATTAGATGAAGAAACATTATATCTTAACCATTAGGTCAAGTTCATATATTAAAACCATCAATTGGAGTATAGATCCGACCATTGCATCAAATGACCTAAGAAACCATTGGTTTAAGGCTTAATTGATTCTACAACTACATTATTAATGTAGGGTTTTGTGGAGAAAACATGCGCGGCGGAAGCAATAAAATCCACGCAACCCAAAACATGATCTCGTCAACAACAACGTATTTGGAAGGAGTGTTTGCGGGATATACCTTATCACGGAGCAAGTCCGGCGATGTCCCGCTGCACGACGGTGTGCAATGCTGCTAGCCTACATGGACGGAACTTCTCTCCCATTTGTCAAGCGCGTCGCAGGAAGATCCGGTGATGTTTCTTTGTGGCAGTGATGTATGCCGCTCGTAGCGCGTACAGGTGGTGGTCGTCGACGTCCTCCGAACGCAGGCGTCAAGGCGTCTGCGTCTCTACTTCGTCCACGCGGATGGACAGAACTCCACGTCATGCTTCCCAAGCTGGCGGGAAGGAGTCGTGTCTCTGCGGCAGCGTGCTAGTGGCGTGTTTCTCTCCTTTCTCTCCTAAGGACGATGATGGCTAGGGTTTACGTGCGTGAGCATAAATTGAAAAACCTCTATCAATCTTATATAGATATCGACCGTCAATCCTCCTTTAAACAGGATACGAAGGGAAATAGGGTTTCCTAAACCCATCAGTAAATAGAAATGTTGCGTTAATTAAAATGCTCATGGATTAATTAGAATATTCCGGAATTCATTAATTAACCAAATAATCACATTAATTGATTAATTAATATCCGACTCCATGCAATTGCTTGGGATGGCTCTATGGGCATACATATACCAACAATTAACTCACCATAGGTTTTAGAGACCTGATCCACCATCATTAGTGACCATTAAGTCACCATAGGTTGTTATATCAACACTATATTCATTAATCACCATCGAATATCAAACTAATATCACCATTGATTGATAACATCAATAGGGTACTTAGTTGTTAATCACTAAGCTTCTAATTAGGCCAACACCTGACTTAAGCGGTGAACGTTAGTTGAAACCCTTGGTCACCACTATCAGTTGTCATGAAGACTACACCATCGGTTGTTGCAATGATACCACCATTGAGTCATGTGTGTATAGAAGAAATCAACTTTAAACCCTAAAATTGACCATTGGTTGATAGGTATTTAGCACCATAGGTTGTCAAAACAACCTAATCTAAGTCATATTATACCTTATGAATAATGTACATATGATCACAGGTTCATCTAGAATTGAAATCAAAATAGGGAACATTATAAAAATTGAAATCCAAGTCAAGCATAGCCTTTTAGTGCATGGATCATCATTTAAAAGCAAGAGCATGAGCTAGACAGTTTACGGTAAGAAATAAACATGGAGCAAGTCATAAAACTTGCATCTTATTAGAAGATAAACTCCCAAACAGAATAAAACACGAGCATGTAGGGTATAAAATCCAAGCATAAGCGGTGAACTCATCCATCTAGCACCTTTTTCATCAAATGAGCAAACCCTAAGCATAAGGAGCAAGAAAGGTAGGGTTTTAGAGCTTTAGAGAAATTTATACCATGGAAAAGCAAGGTTATGACCTGGAGGAAGGTCTACAGAAGGAGAAGAGCAAGAGAAATAGAGAAGGCAGGACGAAAACAACTTGCCTTGGTCAAAATCCCTAGAAGATGACCTTGGAAACCCTAGGTAGGGCTAGATGGAGCTCTAAGAGTCCTTCTTCTCCAAAAGAGGTTGTCTTATACCTTAGAGCACTTGGTTCTACAGAAAAATAGAGTGGAGTCATTGGTCTAGGTTAGAGGAAAGAGAAAAAAAGAAAAGTTTCGTACTTGGGCAAGGAAGAGGTAAATATAGCCCATGGATAAGGATGGAAGCAAGCATGAATTGTAAAAGTAGCTTCCCCATGTGTCTATGGCCTTAAAATATTAAGAATATACCAGCACACACACAAGAAGCTTCCCCACCTTCCATATAGGCTTGATTAGATATATTTTTTCGAATTTTGAAGCCAATCAAATAATTCATTAGTTGATAGCTACTAAAGGTAGCTCATCCATGAAGGGGTAAACCCTAAAATACCCTAGAGGAAAACACCTTCAAACCATGACTCAAATAGGAGTCCCATGGATCAAAAAGCTCAAGAATGATGAGAGAACATCCAAAGAACATAATGAAAGTGATAAATTGCAAAGAAAACCCCTCAATTGGGTAAATTGTAGAAAAATCCAAAATGTACATAAAATTGCATATCTTGCTCAAACAGTGTCCAAATTGGACCAAAATTTAAACTTAAGTTTGTATTATGATTTCAAAGCATATCATGAGGTTATATTAGGTTTATGAGCATTCAATTATGGTAATTAATCTTATTTAACTAATTAAGCAAGTTTAGGGGCCTTACAAGAATGATCTACC
Organism: Alisma plantago-aquatica; assembly: GCA_963693085.1. Lineage (NCBI taxonomy): Eukaryota > Viridiplantae > Streptophyta > Magnoliopsida > Alismatales > Alismataceae > Alisma > Alisma plantago-aquatica. The sequence continues at coordinate 849,687,230 of OY856413.1, forward strand.
TCTAGTGGCTAATCCACTTGATAGTTGTTTACAAGAATAATAATTGGATGGATTATATGACTTTTATTAGGTGAAGGTGTGAAATAACCATCATGCATTTTATCTAAGCAAATATTTTGAAGCACATCATTCCCACTCACTTGATGATCTTACAAGAATCTATCTTAACCCGTCTCAACAATCTTGCTTGGGTGAGATGGACAATATAGTCCATATCCATATGATCATTCTAGACTACCAATAAAGAAACATGTGATAATTTAGATTTTCTCTCATTCAAATTATGTATGTCTTGACTCATCACATGCTCTAGTGAACCTAATAACATTTTCACCCTTAGTTTGATGACTTTGAGTGGCTTTATGGTCAATTGATGAGTTGGATTTGATTATATATCACTTTATACTTATATATATGCCTTCAATTTGAGTTTTGAACTAAGTGTCATGCTTATTAGGTGTAATCAACTTGTAATCAAAATTGATCCCATTCAATAAACTCTCTTTTCTATCAATTGTATTTTATGATGTATATGATTCAATTGTGAATCCAATGGCTAAAAAATCACCTCAATCTAACCATCCTAGCCCAAGCTATGGCCTCTTGAAATTTTCTATCTAACCTTTATTTTAATGTTGATTTTAGCTTATTTTGAGCCTTATTGGGCCCAATGTGGGAGTGTGGTCCAACCAAGTTGGGTGCCTCCTTTTTTTCACTTAGACACATCATCGATCTGCACCCCTATTTTTGGACCAATCGCATACCCTGGATTAGAAAGCAAGAGATCCCAGTTGTTGGGTCCTCATGCCACATATTCAACCCCTAATCTAAGGGCAGAGATGCTTCCCCTACCTCAATCGTACACTGTGTAAAGGCACAGTGATAACTACTTTGCAACTGGTCTTAGCCCCTTTTCACGCCCCTATTGACCTTGTTTTTCATCCCATTCATTTCACTTTCTTCCCCTCATTCATTTGCACAATATTTCCCTATATTGGATACCCAAAATCACCTTCTCCCCAAGTTTGTGACACACCTCTATGCTTGAAGCTCTGTCAAGGTCCTGTGGCATCTCCGGTCGCATTCGGCGGCCCATGACATTAGGGTTGGATTTGCAAGACCCATATGTCCGTGCCCAGGCACCTCGCAAGTCCTCACCACCCTCCCTTTTCTTTCACTCCCTTTCTTGCCAGGGAGGACTCCACTGCAGCTGTGATGGCTCTTCCCAACAAAGTGACTATGGGTGAATTGTCAGATCGCCATCCAACACTCACATCCACTGCTCTCTCTCACTCCCTCATGCTCACTCCCTCACCCGCACGAAGCTGACCCCACCTGCGTTGCCCACTCATGGAGTGTCACCCGTCCTTGGGGCCCATGTGACCAGCTTATGAAATGACACACCTACTATTAGATTGACTGCCAACCATCCTGATCAACCCCACCCTCAGGTCTCTCCGTGCACCACTCACAACCTCTTGCACCCGCTCACCACTACTTATATTAGCGACCTTGAGAGAGGAGCCAAATACCTCTAAACGCCACCCCAAACAATGACCATGGCCAGGCCTAGTGCAGGAGAGTGCAAGACTCACTGGTCGGACCAGCCCAATGCAGAGTCACTGCCCTTTTGCGGTCCAATAATGTAAATCTCGTCCAAAAATCATCTTAAAACCCTAATGTTGGTCCTACCTCTTAATGGTTGTATCACTTTCATATCTTAATAAAACATCAAGGTATTATATACCATTTTGATTAGAAAAACATCACCTATCTATTAATACTGATATCTATTGCTAATTTTGCATGTTTAGTCTTTCATTAGGTGAAAATGGTGTCTTTGTGATATTATGTTTGCTAATCAACCACAAGCATGCACCACTTGTGTATCTAATGATCTTGGACCTTATATTCATGGAAATCAGTAAACAATAGCTCCCTTCTACTGTGATTGACATCTTGTACCATCTAAATACACCCTAATGATAATCTTGACCCCCTATGATTAGCTTTGCTCTATAAATGGCTCTTTTATGTGTTTAAATGATGCAACTTGATCATATATGGAGTCTTGAACCTAATTTCTCATAGTGTAATGGTTTAACTTCAAATCAATATAACCATCAAGTTGTAGCTCTACATCCTAACTTGTTCTACTTAGTGCTTCTATGACTTGGAAAAGTAACAATCTTGATTGAAAACGATCTAATATGACTATATATGTTTTGTATGATCAAATCATGATAAGTACTAAATTTTAATGATTCCCATGAACCCGAATCAGTTATGATCTCACCTTATATCTAATCTCGAGTGAATGTTAACCCTACAACCAAAGTAGCTTCGATAACACTTGAAACTATGTTGTTAATTACATGCTTGGATGACATGATGGGACCATGATTGAATGCTTTGAAAACCTAAGTTTAGGATAACATTCACATGGACTAGAAAATGTTTATATTATTAAAACCCTATTGATCTAAGATGCACTATTATACCTTTTATATATTAGGTCCCCAATGGATTGGACCTACTCTAGAATCTACTCATGGATCATAAGTTGTACTCTAGTTGCAAGGTACACTCAATCTATTGATCCTACTATGTTATTGTCTTATTTGTATGTATGCTCATATGAATGCATGGGCAGGTAATTACTTGTTTGAGCTACTGTTCCTATGATTTCTACTTTCATTCTTATTTATACTGCGTTGATGAACCTTGAACCAAATTTAGAGAAATCCATCATATATCCTTGTGCACCTGCCTGAAGTTTTGGGGTAAGGACACAAGGTTGGGTGTCTTACTTGAGATGTCAAGATAAGGTAGACAATTATGATACAAGGGTTATCTCTTGGCAATGGTCTTGGGGTTCCTTATGAGTAGGGTTAGCTTTGTTAGCACCCTTATAGAGTCTTCCAATAGGAAGTTAGTCAAAAGGCCTACAATTGATATAATGGATAAATGAACCTAAGACATGCTTTGTATAAAAAAATTCATTAATTGTTATCACCTTGTTTCTACTTCTTTCTTATATGATTTTTCTAGCCAAGCAACTTTTTTATATTACCCTTAAACCGTGGTTACATGTTTTTCATAGCGTACTCAATGCACTCATATTGATATATTTTGTTTATTGAATTTGTAGTTGCCAAATGAAGATCCACTGCACTCAAAACTCTAAGATCTAACATGAACCACCAATGAGTATACTAAAATATAGAAGTGGGTGCATACCTCTTATATCCATGTTTGGAATCTTGTTATCTCTTGTTGTTATTGCTTCTCTATATATATTGCTTGTGTGATTTGTGCCATTCTACAGACGAACGCCCAAACCCTACTGCCACTAACTCTGTAGTCAGTGGGGGTACGAGGAGTGTAACAAATAGTTTCGTGAGAAATGGTATCAAAGCCAAACACATAGGCCTCTTTATATGTTTAAGGTATATAACATCATAAGAACCCACATAGGAATAAAACGCTTTCTTAAAGATTTAGAGACTCTTCTGCATCTCATTTCTTCTTTAAGGACCACCTAAGACACCCAAGTAGATGATGATTAGTTAGTATTCTCATCTCCTCATGTGATTCTTCTCTCAAGACTATTAATCACATGATTCCTCGATTATGGGTAGCTATACATTGGTAAACTAAATTTCATCAAAATGATGAAAGATGAGTAAGATGATAATGCCATGATCTCACATTAACTTGAAAACCCCTGTTGTGATCAATGCACTTTTGGCAGTAATGTACTCATATGGAAAGTTTATGCAAACTCAACAATAAATCAGATATAAGTGCTTTATATGTTTGAGGTAAATTCTTAATATGGTGAAATAAGGTGACACTCATATTTTGCACCTCATGTTTGATGAGGTCCCTATTTATTTAACCCATGTTGCCCTATTGATTGATGAGACTTCAAACATAGTTAGGAAAACTTTTCCCCTATTTGATATGTAGCATGATCATGCAACAAAATGACCATGCCTTTGGATCCCTAGATTATGATGTGAACACTAGTTACAAGAGGAAAACCCCCTATTGACTATTATTCCTCTTTATAAACTCAATTTTGAATAATATAATGGACATCAATCTAAATCTAGCCCTATTATGATATACTTTTGAAGTGCCTAATTTGACTTCTCAATTTTAAAATTTACCCTTACCTCGAGCATGAAAGGAAGGGAACACGATTATGACTTTGATCTTACAAAAGCTTGAATCATGGTTGCCCTATTATGATCTTGATCTTTGACCTCATGACATTAGGAAATGTGATTTGACAATTTATACTCTCCTTGTTTGGATATGCTAGATGACTCATAATTACTATGGATTAATGTGCTAGATTAGGGTGGTACTTGACTTATGACTCCCCTAACCTAGGTCACATCTCTATTATGACTCCTATAAATTTTCATCTTGTTGATTATTTAGAGAATGGAAAGGTAACCCCTTCCACCCAACTTTGATTTATTGACCTAAGTCTCTAATAGCTCAAATCTATGAAAATATTGATACCAAATGTTGAAGCTTGATTCAATGATGATGTTGAAATATGATGGTGTTGATTATAGTTAGTGGTTAAGTTACTAGAAGGACGTAGGCCTAGATCATTCATAAACCTCGAAAACCATGGAAATGAACTCAATATTTATGCCATGAATGTTGAATAATGCTCAGAATGTTGCTCAATTGTTGCTCTTAGAGATGGTCTTGAGGTCCCTTAAGAACAAAGTTAGTTTTTTAGCACCCTTATAGGATCTTCCAATGGGAAGTTAGTCAAAAGGCCTACATTTGATATAATGAATAAATGAACTTGAAACATGCTTTGTATAAAACAACATCGTTAATTGTATTTGCCTTATTTCCACTTCTTGCTTATTATGACATTTCTAGCCAAGAAACTTTTATATTACCCTTAAATTATGGTTACATGTTTTTCATAGCATACTCAATGCACTCACATTGATATATTTTGTTTATTGAATTGATAGTTGCTAAATGAAGATCCATTCCACTCAAGACTCTAAGATCTATAATGAATCACCAATGGGTATACTTGAATATAGAAATGGGTACATACCTCTTATCTCCATGTTTATTATCTTGTTATCTCTTGTTGTTATTGGTTATATATATATATATATATATATATATATATATATATATATATATATATCTTGTGTGAAATATGTGTGCCATTTTGTAGATGGACGCCCAAACCCTACTGCCATTGACTCTATAGTTAGCAGGGATAGGAGGAGGGTAACAAACAATTCTGTGACAAAACCACTAATAGTTCTAGGGTCAAGTGTTCTCTCATGTAGAGTTTAGAGCCTAGCTTTTGCATGACATCCCCATATATGCATATTGTTCAGGGATGGATTCTTCACGCCCACTTTTCATATGGGGATTTCTGGATGGACTTACTAGGAACCTTGTTTAATACATGCATTGTCATCTTCAAATCCTCACTTTGTATTGTAGAGGGGAAGGATGAGTTATAGAGCACTATGTTGATCATTTTCTTTCAATGTATAGTTCATTTTTTCAGCTATACCATTTTCATTCAGTGTGTCTGGCATGAAAAATTGAGGTATAATAACTTCTTCTTGAAGAAAATGTACAAATGGTCCTTTATTTTGTCCCATGTCAATGAACCTTATGTAGTATTGCTCTCCTCTATATGATTGTCACATAATCATTATTGCCCCAATCACAGTCCCATTGCATAGACTATGGTAGAGGGGTTGAAGCATCTATCCCTGGGTGACATAAGGGAATAACACATTTTCATATTCAATAAGAAATAATGTTTTCATTCCATTAATTTTGAACCAAAAAATCTACAAAAGGGGCTTGATGGCAATGTGATATGAAAGATACATAAATTGAAACTGGAATATAGCTGCTAGATCCCAAGGGTTTGCTATATCCCATGAAGTTATTGTTGTGAAGATTTATCAGAGTTTCTTGAGTTATTAAATGGTAGAAGATCTGGGCAGTTAGTCATCATCGACCAAAAAACAAGAAAATCAATAACACAATCAATGCAAGTATATTGCTATATTTTTAAAAATCAAAATGAAACAGTAGGTTTAAAGAATATATTGCCTGGAAAAGAGTAATATAAATCACAAGAATGAAACAAAACTCAATTGATTTTTTTTTTGGAAAATTATGGTAAATATATTTCCCAACCCCAAAGAAGGACAAAGTTAAAAACTACATACGAGCATGCAGTTTACAAAGGAAAACTCTCACAAGAAGAGTTCTAACAATAATAAAAAGATTTCATGAGTTCCCAATTCCTTAGAATCACACTATTAACCTTAGATAGCCTAGGTTTATAAATGATGAATAGAAGCTTCATCTCATGTACTAGATTGTTGAAAAGAGCCAGGATGTCTTCGTGAATGCCACCATGGATTTTGGTATTCCTCTATATCTAGAGAATATGCACACAGCTGGTTATAGCCCATAACTCAAAGATTTCGTTGTACTTTGATCTGAGACCCATGCTTGTAAGGCATTCATGTAAGGAATAAGACCATCTGGTATTATTTTTTAGCCGAGCTCGACCCCATAGACACTTCCAGAAACTACATTTCATAAACAAATGATCAATGGATTCATCTTTAGTTTGATGAATCAAACATGATGAGTCTATAGATGGATTCCATCTACTGATCTTTTCCAATGTAGAGAGTATGTTATGCATGGCTCTGAAAGTGGTTAAGCTCCATCTTGGTTTATGCATCTTCAGGTTGTTTCTTCTTGCAATTGTGCCATAGTGTAGCATTGTCATAGTGGTTGTACGAGGGCGATAGTGAAGTCATTCTACACCAGGAGGTGGACATCTAACTGTGGAAGATGAATTCATGACCATATCTAAGTCTCATCGAAGAGCACCAAATGGAATTGCCATGCAACAGTTTGTCGATCCTTTTGAGAGTATAGAAGTCGGCTAGATCCTTCAAAAGATAAAGGTCCAGACCCCCTTCATTAACTAGAAAAGTAAGCATGTCCTAGCTAGCTGGATGTTTAGGACTACCCCAAATGAAGTATGAGAGGAAAATCTCCATCCTTGACAATGCAGCAACAAGCACTTCACCTTGCCTCATCCAGTATTTAATGAGCCCCATAGCACAATATTTCACCAGTATTAGTCAATATGACATAGAAATTTTAGTTCCAGACCATCTATTGATCATATCTCGTAGACGATCTAAGCAATCACTGAAGTGCTTTCTTCTTAGATTTCCACCAGCAATAGGGAAGCTGAGATACTTCGTAGGCCAGATACCTACTTGAACACCCAGGGATTCAACTAGTGACTGCTTGTTTCGACATGATGTATATATATATGTGTGTGTGTGTGTGTCTTAGATGCATTGTATCTCATGCCTGAAGCTTCGCCAAACTCAAAAGAAGGTTTTTTAGAGAATTGAGGTTGTGTGCTCTACCTTCTAAGAAAACAAGAACATCATCAATGAACAAGGGGTGGCTGAGGACCTTTGTGTGTTTGAATGAGTATGGTTTAAGTAAATGATTATGGTGAGCAACTTCTCTTCTCCTACTTAATCCTTCCATGGCAATACTGAAGAGTAATGGTGATAGTGGATCACCTTGTCTTAGTCCGTTCGTGTTTTTGAAGAATCCAACCGTAGAACCATTGAGAAGAAGAGAGAAACATGGAGTACATACACATTGCTTTATCATGTTGATCCATCTTTCATAGAAACTGAATGCTTCTAACCATTTCCAGAGATATGACCATCTGACTGAATCAAATGCCTTCATGATATCGAGCTTTATGCAAGTGGTAGGTGGACTACTTTTAGTGTTGAATCTAAGATTAAACTTGGCTGCAAGCTGGGTGCAGTCTTCTATACATCTACCTTGAACAAATGCTCCTTGATTAGGTGAAATAAGTTTGGGTAGGATAGTAGCTAACCTTCTGGTAATAATTTTAGTGATTATTTTGTATAGCATGGAGCAACACGAGATGGGTCTGAAGTCAGCTGGTGAGGCTATTACTTGCTTCTTTGGTATAAGAGCTAGGAAGACATGATTAACTTGACGTACCATATTCCCTCCATCAAATATCGATTTAATAGCATTATGAAGATCATATTTGAGAATATTCCAATTACCTCTATAGAAGAAGCCATTGAAGCCATATGGGCCAGGACTTTTGTTGGGTCCAATGCTCCAAACAACATCTTTTCTTTCCTCCATATCCAGCTATTTGCATAGCATCAAATTTTCTTAATTTGTGACTCTATCTAACCATTCGATGGCTTGCGAGTCTAGTTCTTATGTGTGAGAAACATGAGACTGCTCATGAGAATCATGATTGTATAGTTTATCAAAGAAAGAAATAGTAGATTGAGTAATGTCTGCATCATCTTGAATAACATTACCATTAACATCAAATAATTCAGTGATTGAATTGATAACATCTCTTCTTTTGACAATGGTGTGATAAAGCTTTGTGTTTTGATCACCATTGGCAATCCAGTCAATTCGACTTCTTTGCCAGTAAAATAGTTCTTTAGCCTTTTCAAGTGTATTGGGCCTTTCATATGTGATTCTTTCAACATCAATAAGATATAAGTCAAGCGGGTTCCTTCTGATAGCTGAGGCAATATCATCCATTTCTCTTCTTTCTTTAGCAATAAGATTCCTTAGGTTGACGAATTCCTTTGACCAGATTTTGAGTTTTGCCTTCACTTGTCTTAGTTTGGAATTGAAATAGAAAAGTGGATTACCTGTAACCTTAGCAGATTCCCAAGTATCTTTTATAAGGTCTTTACATCCGGGACAATCCAACCATAGGTTGAGGAACTGAAATGGTTTCTTCTTACGAATCAGATCTCTCATATTAATATTTAGAGTTGTATTATCATAATAGTTGCAAGTAATAAGTTTGGATTTCGATCCAGGGAACTTACAAAGCCAGGCATCATTGGAAAATGCTCGATCCAATTTGTAAGCAATTCATTTTGATGCGCCTTGTTTATTATTCCATGTGAAAATGTCATTTCCAACAGTAGGTAGTTCAGTCAGACCTGCCTTGTCAATAGAAGTATTGAAAGAGCTCATCAGAAAGTTGGGAACTTCTCTACCCCCAACCTTATGTTCATACTTCCTGATATTATTGAAGTCACCTGTAACAATCCATGCTTCTATCATAGTTGTAGCTATCTCTTCCAGAATTTTCCATAGTTGAGTTCTTTGTTGTATAGAATTTCTGGCATATATAGCCGTAAGATTAATGAGGAGGCCACCTTTATTAAGGCACTTGACAATGATATGTTGATCAATAATGGAGTATTGAGATATATTCCATGATTTCGGATTCCATCCAATATAAATACATCCGTTTGCATCCTCTAAATGATTTGACAACCAGATCCATTCACTAGGAAAGAGCTTATTAGAAGTATGTATAAGATGTCTTTTGATCTTCATTTCTACTAGAAATGCAATAGAAGCTTTAGCATCTAGAATTGCCTTCTTCACCTATTTTTTATGTGGTTTCCCAGAACCACGTACGTTGGTCATTAGGAAGGTCATTAATGACCTCTCGAGGAAGATCAGGTTTTGCATGACCTTTCCCCTTTTAAAGTTTTTAGTGTCTTGCTCAGGTCATTGGACTTGTTGTTGCTTGACTTGTCCTGACCTTCTTTGCCTTTTCCTTTATCTCTATTTGCTGAAGATCTACCCGCCTCACCTATCACCTATCGAGATGCACTCCGATACATTCTCGGCTGGAAAAACCTTATTAATCTCACATGTCTCCATTTCAAATACCTCAACATTGGTAGAGACTTCATCAACGTTGATAGAGACTTCATCAACATTGAGGGTTTCAATTTGGTTTTGTACCGGGACAGATGATTCCTCTTCTCATGTAGATGACGCATTAGAGCTCTTTTTCCTGACAACCTATTTCCATACTTGAGTTGTTTGCTGAGATTTTTGAGGTTCTGTATGTATCACATGATTCGGTGTGCAATCATGGTCATCATGACCAAAAACCTTACACGTAGGCAATGATTGGGGATGTATTCATATCTGATGCCACTTCTTATGCTTCATGATTTGGCATGTTTACCCAAATATCATTGGGAGGTTCTTCATCAGCTTCAAGCTCCACCAGTGTGCATGCTTCACCTAGAGACTCCTAGTTGATTGACGTATAATCAATCTGAAGTAATTTGCCAACTCCACTGGCCACGATGCCAACTGCTCTAGGTGACCAATTTCTTCCCATGCTAGGGATGATGATCCAGACATGTATAGTGCTGAAGAATTCCTTCTTTAGGTTATCATTGGTCTTATAGTCCTTGACAACCACTAACATGTTGTCAAATCATCTCGACCCACTCTTTTTGATGTTCTGTTTGTCCTCTGCATAGTTGAATCTCAAAAGAAAGAATTTGTCAGACTTTGAGAAAAGATCGATGCCTCCTTTTGTTTTCTGTACTCTTTAAATCCAGGCTAGGAGATAGAAGTAATACGGACGCTTGCCCATCGCATACAAAATAGCAGTATGTTTCCAACAACTTAATTAATTTCAATTAGTTTAAATTCAAACATCTTTTATTTATAAATTCAATAATATCAAAGAAGACATCGGCACCAGGCCAACATCAGAGCCAACATTCGATAGGTGGGTCCAAGCGAGACATGAATACTTGAGGAATACAAAGACACCCTTTAAAAGTATGGCTTTACCTTAATAATACAGGCATGTACACCAACTCTTGCACCCTTATCCAAAGGCAGGTGTAGTAAGCTTATACCCTTACCCCAAGATACATGCAAGTGAAATGAGGTAAACAAAGTCTTGCATCTTGATGCAGCCCTATTTTAGGGCTCCATCCTGTGCCATTTTGTATTTAAGTTGCATCTAAACATGTTAGATTACAAGTATTTTCCCCCAATATGATTATCATTGCAAATACGCTTATGGATGCTCTTTGCACTGTATTTCAGGTACTTGGACCATGCTTAGATGGACGAGAGAGAGAGAGGGAGTTCTAGGGTTCCCCCACTCAAGGAGGGACCCAAAGAAGGCCCCAAAGCCTCCCTCAACCTACCTCCAGTGGCCAAGAATCGTCTCCAAGCAAAGGCATCCAAGATTTATGAATTTTAAAGCCATGCTAGCATTAGAAGACCCCAGCACGACCGTGGTGCCATGGAACGGCCGTGCTGGCAATTGAGCAAATTTACAGGTTGATCGACAAATCACTGAAGTTCAAGAAGTCAAGCCTCACCACGGCCGTGGCCCCAATGCCACAGTCGTGGCTTTATTGCCAAATTCCAACATGCTGCAATAGGGAAATCCACAGAATCCCACGGCCGTGGCCACCTGCCACGACCGTGGCCCTTGAAGACACCACGGCCGTGGCCATCAGAACGGTCATGGTTAGTAGAAGAGAACACGGCCGTGGCACCCTGCCACGGTCGTGGGAATTAAATTGCGAAAAATTAGTTTCCAACAGGGAAGTTGCCCAGAAAGCCACGACCGTGGCCGATGCTGATCAAGACGCCTGTAGCCCCTCCCCACGGTCAGCTCCAACTCCTCCAAAACGGCTGTGTTACCCAACATGGCCGTGGTGCACGCTACACACCACGACCGTGGCACTCCGCCACGGCCGTGGCCACCACCCTACTTTGCTTTTTCACCACTGCCTTCACCCCACGACCATGTTCACCACCCCACGGTCGTCCCCCACTACCCTCACCACGGCCGTGGCACACCCACCACGACCGTGGTGATCACATACCCTACATAACTTTCCACTGTTATTCCTATTCTACCCCCACTTAACCCTAGCTCCTATATAAGCACTAGTTGCTTCTAGGGCTCAAGGTTAAGCACGCCTAGCCGACCCTAGCTGCTGCTCTTGCATCCCTTGCTCCAATCCACCCATTTCCTTGCAATCTACCCTATTTCCATCCATTTTCCACTCACTTCCACCATAGAAACCTAGTTTCTCTAGGTTTCTATCCATCCATTCCACCATTTTCATGCACCCCTGCACCTTTGGAGGAGGGAGGTCATCTGCAGCTGCTTGGAGGTGAAGAAGGAGGCCACTACATCGAGCTTCATGGCGTTTTCCCTTCTTCTACCCCTTTCTTTTCCTGTTTTCATGACTATGTCTAGCTAAGCCCCCCTGTGGTGGTTTGTTTGGGATTAAAATGTTACTGTGATACCATGTTGGGGGATAAATTCTTGTAATGAACTCAATTCATATTTATGATGATTACTTCTTGCTTCCATCTCTTTTCCTATCTTATTGCATGTGGTTTGTGCTTCCTATATGAATTTTCTTGTTTTGAGATTTTTGATGACACTTCATTTCTAGGAGGAATTGGGGTGTATGTGGCAACCTTAGGAATGGCTCCTAGGTCCAATTAGTGGATCCCTAGCTAGCCCCCTTTGTTCCTACATACACTTCCTTCCCCCTACAAATGAGTGTGAGATTTAAGTGGCTAGTGCAAGTGAGAGTGATGCATTTGCATAGGGCCTTCTAAAGGCTAGAGTGGCTAATGGCATGAGGTTAAACCCCTTCATCTCCACTCCCATCTCTACCCTCAACCCTCAATTGTCCACTATCACTTACCCTAGAAACCTAGATTTGGCCAATCTCACTAGAACTACACCTAACCCTAGTCTTCTACTAGTAGTATAGGGTATGTTCTAATGGCATTGCCCTTGTTGTTTGGTTTGGTAATCTAGATTTGAATTGAGCACCATGCATGTTTAATGAACTCCCCCAACTAAAATCAAAGTGACATTTCCCAAATGGCCCACCCACCTTAATCATCTTACTTAAAACCCTAATCGCATAGTTTGCTTGTTAATGCTAGTGTAGTCCTAATTGCTTTAGTCACCTTAGCTAATTGCCTAGTTCTGCTAGCTAGTGTTAATTTAGGTCTTTGATCTTGTTTAGTAGTTAATTCAGTTCTTTAGTTGCTAATTGCTTGCTTAGTCTAGTCCCTCTTTCCCTTGCCTTAGTTTATCTAGTTTGTCACCTAGATTGCTAGTTTAGTATTTTGATAACTTAGTTTCATTTTGCTTTTCATACTCGTTCTCTTAGTTTAATCAACCAACAATCAACCTTAAAACCCTAAAAACTTTACTCTCTGCACTAGGAACGTAGCTCACGCCAACTAACTCTAGTGCCCCCTCTATCTCCGAGGTTCGACCCCATACTTGCCGCCTCACCTATACTACGACACGACCCCGTGCGCTTGCGGGCGTAGTGTCTTAGTAGACGTAGGTAGTTAGTGTGGGACCATACAAATATCGAAAGCTAAGATCCCATCTCATCCCGTGCCTCCTGACCTCGTGGATTGCACTCGTTGCAAGCCTCTAGCGGGAGCGCTCCACATCCTTACCCCAAGATTTAGGTAGGTGCAATAAGGTAAGCTGAGGTCCATGTAATGTAGATTTATTTTAGCTTATGAGTTTTATCAGAATAAATATAAGAATTATGAACATTATTCAACGAGAACATTGCAGCTCAAACAAGTAGAGTACCAAGAAAATGGACTCATACATATAATAAGAAAACCAAGAAACACCACAATCAAGGTATATGAGGATAAAGCATACGTTCAAGATTAGAGTAAGATCTTGAGTGAGTCACGTGAATATTATCAAGTCCTTGCATGTGAACAAGTACATGTGTATAAAAAAATAGGAACTTCAACATATTGGTGCCAAGGGGACTAAAATAGGTTTTTAAATCTTATTAGTGAACTTTTAGGTGAGATGTTCATTTATGATCAAGATTTCATGTTTCTAAGATTACTAAGACTAATATTCAGTTCTATACTTAATCCAAATCACAATCACTACTGTCAACTGGTCAAATCTGTCAATATTAAGATATAAATTCCACAAAAGATTCCAAAGTATTAGATTCCAGAGTTCAATCATTAATAGAGTCAAGTACCATAATATTTCGATCAGATAACAATTATAGGGTTTGATTAATTTTCTTGAGTACAAGTATAAAAATTGATAATATAGAGTCTAGATATCATCATTACTAGACATGAGTTGCAAATATGAAAAGTTAATCAAAGGGGTAGATCTATTGACTTAAATTCATAATCATCAAGGTTAGATCATTCAACATTGTCAAGTAATCAAGATTTCTCAATATGTCAACAATATCGAATATCAAGTTTGCACCTGTGGATGAATGATTTTATTAGGCAATATATGTCATAATATCAATAAAACCTTAATCTTTATCAAGTTTCACGTTTATATACCAAGTTTCAAGATTATGATTCCAAAATTACATCAGTACCAATCAAATGATTTCATAATCACAAGGCCAAGTTAGTCAAAGATTCAACTTTTGGTTTCATAATCAAAACCAAATATTATTACATAAGAACTTTTAGAAGAGTTTGTAATTAGAATTTAACAATGATCTCATCGTGTTCATCGCGTTGTTGTGAGAAAAATGTATTGTATTTTTGTCTGGATTTGATAAAGGATGTGAGAGTTATGATCAAAACATGATACAAAGATATATATATATATATAAGGATGACATGCATAAATCGATATATATATATATATATATATATATATATATATATATATATATATATATATATATATAGAGAGAGAGAGAGAGAGAGAGAGTTAGACATTGAGAAGAAGAGGGAGTGATACATAATATCTCTGAGTCTGTGCACTGCCAGCCCTAGTTGGGAAAAAGTACAAGAGATGGCCTGAGACAAATCCAAAGGTCTGATCTTGAGTGGAGGTGAGGTGAAGTCGAAAGCGTGTCTTAAATAACAAGGAGAGACCTAGGTTTAGGGTTTCGAGTGCCCCAAGCCTTGATGGTGGATGCCATGGAGATGAACCTTGAAGATTCTCAAATATTCTTGATTGTAGCACAAAACCATGTACAAAGTGGGTGGAATTCAAAAGCAAAGAGAATGGGACTGATATTTGTTGAAATGGGACTTGATAGGGGCGAGATCGGGGTACCTACCCCTGAGAAGCGACAGAAACCCTAGATGCCCGAGGTAGGAGATGGCATGCTGGTTTGGTCCCCCCACCCAGGGTCGATGGGGGTACCTGCGTACACACAACTTGAGCTTCAGGCCCAGGTCAGTGTTGATGTGACCCAATAAGATGGGAAACGACCCAAAAAGGGAGAAAATGGTGATTTTTAGGTGTATTTCTTGAAGTTCTATGAAATTCCAATTGGAGTGAAATTTGGATCCAATGCTTATGATATAGCATACAATATTTAGAAAAGGTTTGGGATCCATTGGATGTATCTAGGTATAGAAATGATGTAAAATACTATCGAGTCTAATATAAGTAAATTTTCATGTATTCAAACTATACATAGGTATGAAATTCCTTAATTAATGTCACAAAACTCCTCAAATTATAACATTATCTGAAAGTTCATTTAAAATGAGTGTCTAATACTTATGTAGTGATAAAGTTGGATCATTGATCACAAGATAAGGAACAAAGTGAATTGAGTTAGTAATGGGTACACTTTATCACATCATTCCCTCCTTAAAGGGAATTTTATACCCATAATTTAAAAACATCCTCAACATACTGGGACCAACTACTCCATATCTTATTCAATTCTCATACTTGAAGCTATACCATGGTTTATTCAATGTCACTCAGAAAGTGTGTTGATCAATTAGGGATCAAAAGATCATAGTTCAACAATTTTCTTATATAGAGTTCAATTTCCAAATCATATAAATAATAAGGATTGGGATTAAGAGTTCAGAATAGATATCATGGATCAAATAAGGTCATGATCAAGTAAGTTGGATTCAAGGGTCAAGATTTGGATATAAAGTATATATTCAAGTCTATGGTTCAAATTCCTACTCAGACCCCACCTATGGTCATTCACCCGTAAAAAGAAATCTAGAAATATTTTGAGATTTCAACATCAATTTCTTCATCAAGTATAATAAGGGTGGATGGATGATCCAGACTCAGGTCATTTTTAGAAAATTAGACCTATGCATATATTCAATATTACCAGCCTCAAGATTGCGATATGGGGTTTTGAGTCACTTATCAGACTTTTGCATGACTGATTTGTAGGTCAACCAGGTACAATAAGTTGAGATTTGGAGCTTTGAATGTGGGGAGTCAAATCAAAATCATACATCAATTAATCGAGTATGCATCTAATCTCCACAATATTATAATATGATAAAAAGGATGTGTATGAGTTACATAAATCAAGAGTGCGTTTATTTCAAATTTTGATTCTACATGCCCTTTTTGATGTTGAGCGTGGTACATTGGCATGATGTTTGTCAAGGTTGGGTTTGATAACCCATGGAGGAGGTGGGTAGGGGCATTCCTCTTAAAATTTCCTTCCATATCGTAGAAGTGGCAAAGAGGATTCTGATGCCAACGTGGTTGATGGTCCATGGTGTTGTTACCCGCACTTGAGTCAGCTATTTGGTTTTGTCCCTTTCTTACTCTCATGTTGGGGACCTTGATTGAGCAATTGAGTTGGTTCTCCAATGTAACTTTTGACCTCTATTTTTGTTCCTATTTTCATGGAGACGGGGTTTGGATCAAGGGATGAAAGAACTAAGGGTGATGTGAATTCCTCCAGAGACAATGAATGTTGTTTTGGTTGCTAGGTTGCAAAAGGTTGCCATGAGGAGCTTGCTTTTAAACGTTTCCCTAGGTGGTTTCTCAACATTTTATCCCTCAGTGAGAACCCTATCATGTTTTCTTTTTCCTTATCATCCTTCACACAAGAGGCACTCACTTCAACCTTGTAATTGTTCCAAGTTTGGGGATCCATCTACAAGTTATATTCAACTTCATAAGTTCATCGTGGTGCAGACTTAAATTATGAGTTAATTAGAATTTTAGTTTTCTCATAACCCAAAATTGAGAGAAAACAAGGCTCAAGTCAAGACACATTGCTAGAGTTATAAAGATACTTAGTCACTCTATTTCATTCTAATTGGATAGCTTACGATAATCCTTAGAGAAAAGATGAGATGATTAAAGACTCTTTAATGTTTCACTTAAGAAACTTTAGGTATTGTTCTGGATGGACTGGATCCAGATAGAGTGGGGAACCTCAACCTCTATTTTGAGATGAAAAGGAGGCAATTATATTTAGAAGCTCGAGCCTAGACTCCCCAGTTTCACCATTATGGATCTTTAATGTTTCCTATGTTCAAGAGAATGGAGAAGTTATTTACCTAATGCATATTGAAGTGTGTATGCTCTGATGCCAACTATCATGGAACTGTTCTTGCCCCCAATCCCAATACCACTGCCTAGACATTGGTAGAGGGATTCAGGCATTCATCCCTAGGCATCCTAAAAGAATAACACAATAACATATATAATAAGAAATAATATCCCATTCCATTAATTTTGAACCATAAGGTTTACAAAAGGGGCCTGAAGATGACGTGATGCAAAAGATACACAATTATTTCATAGAGGCAGGCTGGTTCTTAGCAATATGTTATTTAAGTAAAATCTCTATAATCTAGGTCTCACTAGACATAATTAGTATGGTACTAGGTCTGGGGAAGCAGTGTACTATCTACGTAGAAGATATCCAATCGACCTTAACTGAAACTAAAAACTAGCTACTAGATCCCATAAGCTTTTCGATATCCCATGGAGTGTTTGTTTTTGAAGCTTGATCATAGTTCCTCAAGTTATTAAAAGGATAGATCTGGGCAATTAGTCATCACAAACCTAAAATTAGGAAAATCTAACACAATAAATGAAAATACATGGGTACCCTTTAAAAATACAAATTAAATTATAGGGTTAAAGGAGATAATGCTTTTGGTAGAAAGTAATATAAACCATAAGCATGTAAAAAAGTCAGGAAACATAAATTTCTCAACATCAATCATCTCTTATTTAGAAATTACAATATACTTGAGAAGACGTTGCCACTAGGGCCAATGTCAGGGTCAACATCCAATATGATGGGTCCAAATGAGTCATGACTACTTGGGGAATACCAAGGTAACCTCCAAAAGTGTGACCTTACCCTAACAGTACATGCATGTGCATTAATGCTTATGCCCTTACCTAAAATCATATGCATCAAGGAAAGTCGAGGATCATGCCCTCACCCCAATTTACTGATAGGTGCAACAAGGTAAAAGAAGTCTTGTGCCCTTACCGCAAGATTCAGGTAGGTCAAACAAGGTAAGTTGAGGTTTGTAATGGAAATTTATTTTATGTTTTGAGTTCTGTCAAAATAAATATAAAACATTTAGAATATTTTTTTTGAGGTTTAACAAGCCTTTGTATTAAATAAAGGTTGATACAAAAGGCTCTCCTGAAGCATCAGGGTAGACACAACAAATTACACCATCCCCCTCATTTACTAACCCATCTTTTGCAAGGTTGTGGGCCTCCCAATTCCCTTCTCTAAGGGTATGCAAAAAGATGACCGATGGTAAGCTGCTTGCCAAGTTTTGGATGTCTCTGCAGATCTGCATTATCGGGCTAAACCCCTCAATGGTTTGTGTGACCTTTTGAAGAACACTTTTGGCATCCATTTCGATATCCACCCAATTAAGATTTTTTCCCTTAGACATTTGGATTCCAAAGAGAACCCCTTGAGCTTCAGCAGTGAAAGGATTCCATAAGTAGGTTACTATTTTTGTTGCCTTAATTATAGTACTGCCTTTCCTATCTCTGAACACAACAGCTAGGCGTATCTTGTTGTTCTTGATGTAGGCAATATCAACATTTATTTTGATGTAACCTTCAGCTGGTGGTTTCCATATGCAATCTCATCATTTCTCTATAGGGGTAGCCTGCAGATTGTTGCTATATCTGTAATCCATGAACCCATGAGCCCAATGGCCAATACTATGTGTTGTGATTGTTGGCTGCACTATGTTCTGGATGAAGATGTTATCATTCCTGCATATCCACGCGGCGAGGTCGTTAGCAACAAAGGTGGTTAACAACTTTTGATCGCCCTTGGTAGTTATCTAGTAGAGAAGTGATTGAAAGTCATGCAGGGGGGCACCATTGATAAGGGCCACGTTCTCATGTGTGTTCCAGATTTCTGCTGCTTGCTTGCATTAGATGAGTGCGTCGATAGTAGTCTCCACCTCTTCCTTGCAAACTTCACACACCTCTGTGAGTTGAATATGTCTATGATACAGGTTCACCATTGTGGGTAGGGTGTTTGAGCACCCTCTCCATAGGAAATGTTTGATCTTCGAATGCATTGATCATTTCCATAAAGAGTTCTAGAGTTCGTTGTTGCTGTTTTGGTTTGGCCTTCTCTCAGCCCTATGGTCCAGAAACCCCATCCAGTAGGCTGATTTCACTTTAAAAATGCCATCCTGGGTGGGGTACCAATATAGGTTGGCTTTGCTCTGGCAAATGGGTATTGTTAGAATAGTTTTCTTCTATTCCTAAGAAAAGAGGGAAATAATGGCATTGTTATCCCATTCATTACAATTGTTCATCAACTCCTTCACCGGCGTGGGCTGGGAACTTGTGTCATTTGTTATTCTGTGCCATGTTGCAGCTTTATCAGTAATCCAATTATCATCCCATATGTGTATGTTAGAATCATTTGTGATGGTCCACCTCAGGCCTTCTAGAAGAAGGGATTTTGCACCCCATATGCTTCTCCAGTAGTAGCTAGGGTCATAACCTCTATTATCCTATATAATGTTTGTGCCATTGTAATACCTCGCCTTTATGATCACAACAACATTAGATAGGGGGTTTGTGAGGAGCCTCCAAGCTTTCTTAGCTAGGAAAGCTAAGTTGACAGTTTTTAATTATCTAAACCCCAACCCTCCCTATTTTTTGGTTCACACAGCTTGCTCCAATACTTCCAGTGCATTTTCCTTTTTCCATTATAGCTACCCCACCAAAAATTTGCCAGCATTGTGTTAATATCAACAATAATGTTATACGGTACTAGAAAGGTACTCATCATATAAGAGGGAATAGCTTGAAAAATAGACTTTATTAGCACTTCCTTTCCTGCCTGACTAAGCATTTTCTCCTTCCAACCATTGATCTTTTTCCCTATTCTGTCCTTCAGTCCACTAAAAATCTTTTTTCTTTGATCTCTCAATGATGGTGGGTCACATGAGGTATTTGTCATGGAAATCCACTTGTAGGACCTGCGGTTTCTCAGTAATACATTTCCTCATAGTGTTGGGGACATTTCTGCTAAAGCAGAGCTCCGTCTTGGTGAAGTTAATTTTCCGCCCAAAAGCTTGCTCATAGTAAGCTCAAAAGGGAGGCTATTTTCTCAGCTTCTTGTAGGTTTGCTTTAGCAAAGAGTATACTATCATCCGTGAAAAACAAATGGGTGGTTCTTGGCCCGCATATGCAAATTCTAGCACCAGTGATAGTACCTTCGTCAACAACTCTATTAAGTAGGTTAGAAAGTGCATCTGCACAAAAGAGGAAAATGTAAGGAGAAATGGGGTCACCTTAGCGTAACCCTCTTTTAGGGGAGATAAGACCCCTTTTACTTTCGTTGATAAGAAAGGAGTAGGTTACACTGCTCATACAATCATAAATCTTCCTACACCACAGAGGACCAAAGCCAAGTTTCTCCATAACTTTTATAACAAAGTTCCATTCAACTCTATCATAGGCTTTACTCATGTCCAACTTGATGGCCATCTGCCCCTTCTTTCCTTTGATCTTTCTCTCCATGGAATGGAAGGTTTCAAAAGCAATAAGAGCATTATCTGTTATCAACCGACTGGGGATGAAGGCACTTTTATTGGTAGAGAGGATATCATTGAGGATGGGCTGGACTCTATTTTCCATAATCTTGGAAATGATTTTGTAGACCGTATTACATAGACTAATAGGTCTAAAGTCATTCATGCTTTCTGGATCTTTGCATTTTGGGATAAGAATGATGTTGGTAGAGTTGATGCTTTTTATCTCATTTTCTCCTTTCCACCACCCTTTGATGTACGAAGCTACATCCTTGCCAACTGTAGTCCAGAAAGTCTGAAATTTTTTGGCATGGAGACCATCCAGTCCTGGGTCTTTATGGGGGTGCATATCAAAAACAACCTTCTTGATTTCTTCATTGTCAGGCTCCTTTTCCAACTTTGTGTTTGTATTCGGGTTGATGACTTTCTCCATGCCCTCAATAATCGTATTAGCATTAAGTGTCCCATACGAGGTAAAGAGGTTGTTGTAGTAGGAGGTCACTATGCTGGTAATCTCCTCCTCGTTGTGTTTCCAAACTCCTTCATCATTCATGAGCCTTTTGATGTGATTTCTTCTTTTGCATTGGCATGCTTTGTTATGGAAGTGATAACACCAAATTTTGTGATATTTTAGACTATTTTTCTGTTATCAAAACTGCCCTTTTAAACTGTTTTCCTCTCTTTTATATGTACTTTCACAATAATTGGCCAAACAATGCTCTTAATTTAATATTTCCATCTTTTGCAGCATTTTCCTCCTATTTTGACCCATTTATCGACAATAAGGCCGTTCCGGCCCACAAATAAGTTCAACCTGCATCGGCCTTCCAGATGGCCGATACGAGCACTGCCCGACAGGGTGATGTGACACAACGAGGCATGACACAGGGATACTGCGCTAGATGAAACTGGCGGATGACACGTCTTTTACCCGATAGGGAGCCGAAGCTCGCCACGACAACTAAAGCTTGTCGCGCGACACAGGCCACCCACCGGCAGGTGCCTCCGTCACGTGACCGACAACCGACACCCTTGTGCTGGGCGATACCAATATCGGTCGTCCACCGACCCCGCGAAAAGGAGGGATATGTGGCGCCTTGAGCACCATAACTTCCCCCAACCGCTGCCTATAAATAGCAGCTACAGGAAGCTGAAAAGACAGGTCGGAACCCTGAGAAAATCTTCGAAGGAAGCTGCAAGAACAGAAGTATCGTGCCTGAGTGTTCGTGCCGGGCAACTCTAGGTGAGCTCTTCCCCGTCCCGAGAGGGAGGGGATGGTTCACTTAGGACCATCCCGGGCGACACTGTAGGGCGATATCAGCCAATGTGGATGAGCAACACAAGAGCCCGACATTAGATGCGTCACTCCTAGCCCGACACGGTATCGAACCCGATACGCTTCGCCCGTCATTGCGTGCCGCCCGAGAGGGTGCTGCCCGACTTGAGCGTATCGGCCAGGGTCCTTGAACGATACAATCGGCCGTCACGGTGTGTCTCCTGAGAGGGTGTGCCGCCCGACACGGTTGTATTGGGCTAGGCTCCTAACCAGTATCGGGCTGGAGAGCCGCTGTAGTCTGTCGTCCTTCTACATCAAGGAGACGACCTCTATCTTTATTTCTGTTATTTAATTCTTTACTTATGCAATGTAATTAAGACCCTTAATGTTTATGGAAATGGAAAAGCGTAATTACTTGCTGCTTTATGTTTGGTGCAATTGTTGGATGACTGCTATGTTTAATATCTGAACTCTAGCTTGCATGTTTGGATCACGTTTCTCTTAACTATCGAATCATGCTTTCCCGTCGCAACAACTTCGAGAGATTTGTTGTGGCTCTAGTATTTGGGCTGATTCTGGAGTACGAGAGTGCCCGGAATCGGAGTTGCTTCAGTAACTTTTCACTCTAACTTAAAGTCCAACAACCTCGAGAGGGGTGTTGATGCTTGGTTAGAGGTATCTGCTCTGAGAGGAGGTTTGGTACAGGATGTTCCTGCTGCGGCTTGTTTTACCAAAGTTCATCCTTCGCACCATGCTTTAGCTCTAGTTTGATCTTTCTGTTTCTGTTGCATGAAAACCCCTAAAAACTGCTAAATGACTAAAACCTTAAATCCTTCTTGTAACTCCAATTGGAGATAGTTTTCTTTGTTTTGTTTGTGACATCTTGTTGTTTCCCCTTGGGGAATTTACAATCTCTTTGTACCTACCGGAGTGTAGCGTTTCGATTCATAGTTCTCAACACTACCACCCTTGTCCCTGTGTTCGAACCTATATATCTACTTTGACCCCATAATTAAAGTTGCGGGGGCCTAGAAGAGTTCGGGTTATAAATGTAAAAGTCCGACTAACTTCAAATCCGCCTCCAATTTTGGACACGCGATTTAGGCCAGTCAACTTTTTGGCATCGTTGCCGGGGAGAAAGGTGGTAGCAGTGCACTCCTGTTTTTGGAGAATAGTGCACAAATTGGTGGCGTGCTTGCTGTTCAGCAAGAACGAGTCCAACAACATCTACAAGGAAGAACTCCATGTCATGTGGCATGTGATGGAGGGATGGGTGATAAACCTCGGACGATTCTTACTAAACAGGCTGCACTCGATGAAGGACGCCACCAAGGAATACTGTATGGGAGGCATCGTCAACTTAATTGCGGCAGGGCTTGGGTACCCAAAGGAGCCGCACAACCTTTCAAGGACGCAAGACGATGAGATGATCGACACCAAGTACCTAATGAGGACTAGCATCATAAAGGAGGGAAGGGACTACTTCTACAAATTTTCAAGAATGAACATACTACTCCCGCTCCCTCATTGTGCCACCTACGACGCAGAAAAGCTAGTCTTCACTACCGCAGAGATTGAAGCTTTGGCGGTAGACGCAGCCTATGCCTCAGCAACCAAAATTCAGGAAAGGGCAGCCATGAGAGGAGAACCGATTCCTCTCGACCCAAGGCGGGGAAAAGCTTTGACGACCCGCGTCGAACGAACCACCATTCCAGAGCTCCCAACGACAGCTACTAATAGAGCTGTCATCGCTCCTACTATACCAGCTACTACCAGAACAACAACTGTGGTGGCTGAACAAGAGTCGGTGACCGTGGAGGTCACCGAGACAATGACTATGGGAGCTGCCATGGGAGAGACAGCCGCAACCCCCGAAATTCATGTATTGCCTGAAGAGGCAGAGGAAGGGTCGCAGCCAGACGCCAGTAATGAGGTGTTCGTCGCGATCCTTCAGATGGAGCTCGAAGATGGATGGATGATGCCTTCACCACCACTGGAGTCTTCGTTTGTAGCCGGAGCTGAGGGGATCATCGATAGTGTAGAGGTGGAGCAGCGTCTGCCCACACCACAGCCTTCCCCACCACGACGAGAAGGCAAGGTGGTGACGGCTGAAAGAGCACTGTCACCTCGCCCGGCGACATCTAAATCGTGAACGATCGAGATAGACTCTACCTTGTCTGGTAGGCCATCATGCGAGTAGGGTGTCGCGACGACGGGAGGGAGACCCGCCGGGACCCCTCCGTCCATCGGGAAGATGCTCGGGCATGAGTTCGACTACTTGCGGGAGGTAACAGATAACAACTCAGCTACCTGTATTTCCTTAACGCGCAAGTTTGCATCTTTCCAAGACAGACTGAATAGCCAAGAACGAGAGCTACTAGCTGTAGCTAGCCTTCCTGACGGACTAGATGCTCTAACTACGACGCTTCAACAAGTTCTCCAACGCCTCGACAAGATCGAGGAGAGGCTAGACAGAAGGGACGACCATTCGCGCCGAAGACAGCCGAGAAGGTCGCCGTCGCCCCCTAGCCGTGGCTCTCCTTCTTCTTCATCAGCATTCGCCTCGAGAACTGCATCCTCCTCCTCCAGCGGGTGATCCTCAATGCCCGAGGAAGGGACGCAACAAAGGTCAGCTGAAGGAGCTCCAGCAGGATAGGAGAGCTCCCTAGGCTTGGAAGGAGAAAACCCCTTCGTTCCCCTAGATGAAGTCGAAGATGATGACGAAGATATCAACATCGGTGGAGACTCTTCTGATGAATCTGAGGGAGAGAAGGGGGATGTCTACGCAGTCAATAGAAGACACCTTCCCCGAGGAAGGCACTCAATGGCAGACATATTCCGTGAGCCATCCGAGATACCCTCCTTTGAAATGGCTGACTTCGACAGGAGAGCCATCGGATGCCTGACGATCAAAGACCAGAAGCTGCTGAACAAGGTCTTAAGATCACAGGCAGATGAATAAGACGTCGTCTGGAGCGACGGGTACCTCTCCGTACAATAGGGAGATCTTCGAAGGATGTTCCGCATGCCGGCCTTCGTCAACAAAAGACTATTTAGGGTCCTAGAGAATGCAATAATAGAAGATATCGACAGCAGGACGGGTCGGAAGATGATATACAGCGCCACCCCGACCCTGGCGAGAAGACTGATGAAAGGAGATACAGACTCCAATGCGGTGGCCGACATGCTGCACTACATCAAAGAGCACAGACCAAACTTCGTGTTGGCCCCGTATAAGCACCGCAACGTGTGGTTGCTCTGCGTGGCAGACCTCAAAAACCATGACGTCCAGTTGCTGTGCTGCAGCAATGACGAGGTGCCACACTCCGGGGGCGTTTTCTGTCGACCGAAGGATGAGAAACTAAGACTCTTGCCGCTGCGTCTCCTTCGAGCTATAAAACGCGGAAGCCAATGTCACAAAGGTGTTTGGAACTTCTTTACTCTCCGAGACCTCCCCGTCCAAGCAGAAGAGGGGAGTGGAAACAACACTTTCACCATCTTGGGTGCCATTGAGGTGCTCAATACATTTGGAAATTTGGGAGCCCTTAAAGGCAGATCCTTCTATCACCGCAGGGGCATTTATGCCATGTTGCTGATCAAGAACAAGCGCTATTTCCGAGACGCAGGGGTACCAAAGCAGCTGCTGGACAATGACCTAGAAGAAAACTCTTCTCAATCCCGCAGCCCTTCAGAAGGAGAAGAGGAGATAGCAACCGACACCTATGGGGCAGGAAAGCAGTTGGAGACCCTGAAGAAAGTGCACGGGATAGAAGACGCTGCTTCGCCTGAAGTTTCATAAGAACTTATCAAAGATTTCGATCACTTTTCATGTGCAACTCTCACGCAGGAGCAGGTCAACGTAATCCATATGAAGTTAGCTGATTCTACCCCTTCGGTTGTCACCTTTCAGGCAGGCGATGTCGTAGTCCCAGTTGATGATCTAAGGGACATGGTAAAAGAAGGAGGATGCTTGGCTGTATCGGTGGCAGCTGCTTACATCCAATTTATATAGCCAAGGCTAAAACATGCTTACATAGCTCATCCTATGTTGTTCTACGACATTTGCCTCACCGACGAAATAGGAGCGAAGCAAGCATTTTTGCAGGAATTGGAGAACGAGGTTCCACGCACAATCTTCCTCCCCGTCCTCCCTTACAGTCATTGGACGCTCCTGATAATGTACACTCAACAACGAGCGGGAATCTTCTACAATAGCTCGGACAACAACAAAAACCATCTAGTGCCGTGTACATCAGAACCATTGTCATCCGTCGAACGTTTGGCTTGAAAATACTATGACGAGGTGTCAAAGATGGTCCAACCATTCCTGGACATGCAAGGAGGCAAATGGCACGAACTCCAGTTCTGCCACCGCAGTCCGAAGTAGTTTCCACTATCCAACGACTGCGGCATCCATTTCCTGGAATGGATAGCAAATGAAGCAACGCCTGACCAGCTCCACAACATCGATTATCACAGCAAAAGAGGAGAATATGTGTGGCAGCTTCTATCTGACATAGACCCAACCTCACTGGAATAACATTACCTCACCTTATCTACTTCACAACTCTAGGACAGAGTGTGGAGTAAGTTTGGGGGGGTACCATGTACCAGTGAGGGAGGTATAAATTTGTCTCAAATTCTTTATTATGTTGTTCTTTCTATACAAATATATGCTCATAACCCAATTTTGAAAATTTTCTATTTATATCATCTCCATACATTTGTACAAGGCTGCTAGAATAGTAAAAACCTGATGCAACTTCTTGCCAAGTTTGTTTTCTTTATGCTTAACGAGATGCAAGTTTTGTTATATCTTTCTGATAATGCTGCCTCAAATAACAAAAGATTACATTTTTTCCATGCCAAAAATTTCGAAAAAAAAATAATAAATATAATAATCTCACAAACAACTAAGAGACGAGTATGGAGAAGGAAAAATCTGCCCAAATAGCAGAAATCTCTTTTGTTTTCCCTAACCCAACAAAAATCCCAAAAAGAGAAAGAAGCCTTATGAGTGTGAATAAAAACATGAGAGTTGTACCCAATAAAAGAAAAGAAAAAATATATATACACACTTATTTTCCAAAAGTACCCATCTTTAGGCATGGTAGATCTGGGGCAGTGGTACGTAGGATGTGAAATCACTGCTCTAAAGCCAACTGGCTTGGACTGCAGGGACCACTTGCCCGTTAACGGACCCTTACCTGGATGGACTGATGGGAGACGAGAAAAATCCCAAAAAGCCTTAGCCTACCCTATACACAACTTTCTGCCCTAAAATAAAGTTGTTTGGTGTGTAAGCTAACTTCAGAATCATGCCCCAAAGTCTCACTGAAGCTATAGAGAAAAATTCTACTGAAATAATGAGGCAGGAAACGCAAGGTCTTTTATTCGTAGGGAAGCAGCATTATCTCTAAAGGCATTACGATACTTGTTTTACCCCTTGGTCTGAAAGCTACACCAAGCAAGAAGAAGCATCACTAAATAAAGTTTAAATATTGATTGAGGACAATCAAAACACTAAGTTTGGGGGAGTTGATAACACCAAATTTTGTGATATTTTAGACTATTTTTCTGTTATCAAAACTGCCCTTTTAAACTATTTTCCTCTCTTTTATATGTACTTTCACAATAATTGGCCAAACAACGCTCTTAATTCAATATTTCCATCTTTTGCAACATTTTCCTCCTATTTTGACCCATTTATCGACAATAAGGCCGTTTCGACCCACAAATAAGTTCAACCTGCATCGGCCTTCCAGATGGCCGATACGAGCACTGCCCGATAGGGTGACGCGACACAACGGGGCATGACACAGGGATGCCGTGCTAGACGAAACTGGCAGACGACACGTCTTTTACCCGACAGGGAGCCGAAGCTTGTCACAACAACTAAAGCTTGTCGCGCGACACAGGCCACCCACCGGCAAGCGCCGCCCGTCACGTGACCGACAGCCGACACCCTTGTGCCGGGCGATACCAATATCGGCCGTCCACCGACCCCATGAAAAGGAGGGATACGTGGCGCCTTGAGTACCATAACTTCCCCCAACCGCTGCCTATAAATAGCAGCTACAGGAAGCCAAAAAGATAGGTCAGAACCCTGAGCAAATCTTCAGAGGAAGCTGTAAGAGCAGAAGTATCACGCCTGAGTGTTCGTGCTGGGAAACTCTAGGTGAGCTCTTCCCCGTCCCGAGAGGGAGGGGATGGTTCACTTAGGACCGTCTTGGGCGATACTGTAGGGCGATATCGGCCAATTTGGATGAGTGACACAAGATCCTGACATTAGATGCGTCACTCCTAGCCCGACACAATATCGAACCCGATACGCTTCGCCCGTCATTGCGTGCCGCCCGAGAGGGTGCTGCCCGACTTGAGCGTATCGGCTAGGGTCCTTGAACGATACAATCAGCCGCCACGGTGTGTCGCATGAGAGGGTGTGCCGCCCAACACGGTTGTATCAGGCTAGGCTCCTGAACGATATCGGGCTGGAGAGCCGCTGTAGTATGTCGTCCTTCTACACCAAGGAGACGACCTCTATCTTTATTTCTGTTATTTAATTCTTTACTTATGCAATGTAATTAAGACCCTTAATGTTTATGGAAATGGAAAAGCGTAATTACTTGCTGCTTTATGTTTGGTGCAATTGTTGGATGACTGCTATGTTTAATATCTAAACTCTAGCTTGCATGTTTGGATCGCGTTTCGCTTAGCTACCGAATCATGCTTTCCCGTCGCAACAACTTCGAGAGATGTGTTGTGGCTCTAGTGTTTGGGCTGATTCTGGAGTACGAGAGTGCCCGGAATCGGAGTTGCTTCAGTAACTTTTCACTCTAACTTAAAGTCCAGCAACCTCGAGAGGGGTGTTGATGCTTGGTTAGAGGTATCCGCTCCGAGAGGAGGTTTGGTATAGGATGTTCCTACTGCAGCTTGTTTTACCAAAGTTTATCCTTCGCACTTTGCTTTAGCTCTAGTTTGATCTTTCTGTTTCTGTTGCATGAAAACCCCTAAAAACTGCTAAATGACTAAAACCTTAAATCCTTCTTGTAACTCCAATTGGAGATAGTTTTCTTTGTTTTGTTTGTGACATCTTGTTGTTTCCCCTTGGGGAATTTACTATCTCTTTCTACCTGCCGGAGTGTAGCGTGTCGATTCAGAGTTCTCAACACTACCACCCTTGTCCCTGTGTTTGACCCCATATATCTACTTCGACCCCGTAATCAAAGTTGCAGGGGCCTAGAAGAGTTCGGGTTATAAATGTAAAAGTCTGACTAACTTCAAATCCGCCTCCAATTTTGGACGTGCGATTTAGGCCGGTTAGGAAGTATGTTGTGTTTTGGTCGCCATCCACCATTTCTTTTGCTCTAGCACAGGTGAACCAGTGGGTTTCCTTTTGCTTTTGTAGTTTATTAATCTCTTCACATAGCTCTTTGCAACAAAGGATATTGTCAGCTGTCATAGCTAAAGCTTGTTTTTGTAGCAGCCTTTTTTCAGCCTTTTTCAGTCTTTTGTCAATATCACCAAATTTCTACTCAGCCCACTTATTTAGTTCTATCAAACATCTGTTGATCTGTTGTTGAATTAAGTCACACATCTTCCATTTGTCTTTTATGATTTGTTCACATTCATGATATTTCATCCAGTAGTGTTCAAACCGTGCACTTCTCACAGTAGGCTTTTTAGGATGATCAACTAAGCATTTCAAGAGGATAGGAGCATGATCCGAGTTAATTCTGAGCAGGTGAGTGACTTTTGCCGCAGGAAACAAGTCACTCCAAAGGTGGAAGACCAAGGTCCTATCCATCCTCTCCATCACAGTAGACTTAGTTTTTTTGCCCCTTACCCACGTGTATTTGTTGCCTCTGTAGTTGATGTCAATAAGCGCGCATGTGTCAATAGCCTCCTTGAAGTTGTCTATGTATTTTTCTTCTCTTATGGCACCACCATATTTTTCGTCATGACTTTTGATCTCATTAAAATCACCGATGAAAGCTATGGGCAGGTTGCTTTTGATTTTGATGTTCATCATCAGCTCCCAAGTCTTAGTTTGGAGTTGTGTTTCAGGCCAACCATACATCCCCACACACTGCCAGTCCTTGATTTTTCCTTTGCCATGGATAATAACACTGAAGTGGTGATTAGAAAATGATTCCACATCCACATCAATGCCATTCCACCAGAACCCCATGCCACTCGATCTCCCTCTACTTCTAAGGCACACACCATTATTGAAGCCACATTTTTTACGAATCTCATTCAGATCCTTTTCTTTCATTTTTGTCTCCATGAGGAAAACCACCTCAGGGTGTTCTCTCCAACAGAGGCATCAGAGAGTTTGGAATGTGCCACGGTTGCCCAGACCCTGGCAATTCTAGCTCAATATTTTCATTGATTTTAATGGGTCTGAACATAGTCAAAACTCGCTACTTTGTTTGGGTAATTCTCCCAAACCATACTATCTACTGCTCCTTTTTGTAATTTCTGGTATCTTGCAATCACAGTTTCATGTATTGGTCCTTGGTCCCCTTGTTTTCTTCTTTTTTTACTTTCATTACTTGCTTCTCTGCTTCTGTCCTGGCTTCTCATGATTGCCCCTTTCTTCTGTTCTTTAAACTTTCTAGCAGCTTTGCGCCCATCACTTTCTTTCTGTACTGGTTTGTCTTTTTTTCTTTGTGGCCCTGTGTCGAGCACTTTTTGTGTGTATAGTTCCTCTACCCCCACTGTAGTTATTGCAGCTTTGGTTGGTGGCTCCTTTTTTGTCGTGGCCTTGCCTTGAAGATCTGAGAGGAGGCCCTTGAAGATAGGGCTGGTAAATGGGTTTTCATTTAATAACTTATCACCTTCCTTTGTCGATGTGTTTTCCTGGTTTTCATGGTTTTGTTCCCTACTTGTGGTCTCGTGAGGAATCTCTGCCTTGGTTGCTCCTCCCTGCTCTGGGTTAAATTCTTTCCTACTTTGGCTTTGACTCCTCGCCTTTACAACATTGTTGTTTCTTTTAGTTCCTTCCTCCACCTCAGCAATGGCATTAGCTTTATAGTTATTTCTTTGTTCTTTTTGTTATACTACTTTTCCTTTAGCTCTCTCCTCTCCTTTATGCTCCATGCAACTATCCCCTTTTTTCCCCTACCAGCTGAGTTTCTTCTTGCACGATTCATAGTTTATACCTATGTGTGATGCTCTGGCTTGTTTTCTTGGGGAAGCCCGAAGCCAATGTCCCTAGCTACCATCCTCCACCAACTCTTTCTCTTTGCAGTCTCTTTGTACATGTCCAAGTTTTCCACACACATAGCAGAAATTTGGTAGCTTTTCGTAGCAGATGTCAACTTCTAGTATCTTTCCTTTTGCGTCTTTCATCCTTTGTTTTGTTTTGAGAGGTTTTTCTATATCAATCACCACTCTCACTCGCCGGGCTCTATCCCAGGAGGACTCAGCTTCATCAACCTCTAGAAACTTACCTATCTTGTTAGCGATGATCTCCACAGCCTTGTTTGACCTGTACCTCGTCGGTAGGTTGTAGATCCTTAACTAGACCGAGGATTCATTGATCACTATGTCAGAAGGTTGCATTGATTCATGAATTTCTTTTATGAGCACAAGGCTGTTGTTGAAGCTCCAGGGTGCTCCGTCTAGGACTCTCTCAATGTCTTCCCTTTTCTCAAACTTGATGGTTATAGCTCCGTGTTCTATCATCTTGAAGATTGGTTTGCTGCTTAGCCCCAGATGAGTTCCATTGTTCTTTTGAAAGCATTGAAGTTGAAAGGCCGATCCGTTTTCAGCCTAGCCGCCAGCACCGGGTTGAGTTGTTCACCATTGATGGCTTCCTCTTCTTCCGAAAAGATTGCAATGTCCTCCTCTTCGATTGTCAATGCATCACATTGTCGGGTTATTTCTTCCACCATTGCAATCTTCTTTGCCACACTAAAGAATTGGATAACCTGTTGGAGAACCAGGACTCACCGATCTCAGTCAGCGGTGGCAAGATGCAAAAACCTAGACACCCTTCCATGCATACAAACTCATACATATAATAAACACACCAACTAGAAGTTGTAGGAAAGTTGTAGCTAAAAAAGTAGAGTAGCCATGCATACAGACTCATACATATAATAAACACACCAACTAATACCATAATCAAGGTCAATATGAGTATAATGCTTACCTTCAAGATCAGATTGAGATCTTGAGTAAGTCAAGCCAATATTATTACTTCATGGCATGTAAACAAGTACATATGTATGAAAAATAGGAACTTCAACATATTGGTGTCACAAGGACCAAAATAGAATTTTTAAAGCTTATTAGTGAATTTTTAGGTGAGGTATTCAACATGATCAAGATTTAATGTTTTTAAGATTACCAAGACTAATATCAAGTTCCACACTTAATATCAAATCATAATCACTATGATCAATTGGTCAAATCTAGATCAATATTAAGATATAGATTCCACAAAAGTTTCCAAAGTATTGTATTTCAAAGTTTGATCATTAATACAATACATTATCATAAGGTTTAAATTATATAACAATAATAGACTTTCATTTATTTTAATCAGAACAAGTATCAAAATTGATAATATAGAGTTTGGATATCATCACTACTAGATATAGGTTATAAGTATCAGACAATACTAAAATAGGGATAGATCGATTGATTTAGATTCATAATCATCAAAGTGAGATCATACAACATTATCAAGTACTCAAGAATTCTCAATATGTCAACAATATCAAATATCAAGTTTGCACTTGTCTATGAATGATTTTAATTAGGGCACATATGCTAAAATATCAATAGAGCCTTAATATTGATTAAGTTTCAAGTTTAAACATCAATGTTATAGATACCATTTCCAAATATTATACCTATTTCAAATAGAATTCATGATAATAAGGTCAAGTTTAGTGAAAGATTCAACTTTTTTGTAGGGTTTTAAGTGGTCGAAGTAGGCAGCGGAATTTTTTTTTACTTGACCATAAACCCATAACCAACAGATTGCATCAACATCTATGTAATGGGAAGGATGGTTTTAGCAAGTTATACCTGGTCCTGAGACTTGCTTAATGACTATACCTCGCAGCAAGTGCGGTCTTCAACCACCTATCTTTGACGGTGTCTGTGCAGCTCCTGGTCTTGACCCGTACTATGGTTGGTTGTCATCCTCCTGAGCGGCAGAAGTCTCCCGCCTCTATAGATAGTCCACACAGACTACCGAGAACTCTAGTCATCCTGAAGAATGGACTAGAAGGAGTTGTCCCCTTCTATTGGCATACTAGTCACCAACACGCCCTCCCACAATTAGTTGTTATTCTATAATTGTCTTTCCCTCATTGTGCCTCCTCCCTGTTCGGGCGACACTTGCTCGGGATCTCTTGGTTACCAGAACCAAAGAGGACAATAACTTTATAGAGCAACTGTTTCTCATAAGTCATTTTGTGATGTTGTCTGTTGTGTGTCTGAAGAAGCCCCCTGTAGCTCTCTATTTATAATAGAGGGAAGGGTTAGGGTTCCTAGTCTGTGCGGGAGTAGAAGGGTCTGGATTTTCCATGAATAATTTGCACTGTGATAGGAGAACCTGTCGGTTCACTAGTGAACCAGTTGGTTGGCTGTGTGAACCAGTCAGTTGGCTGTGTGAACCAGTCGGTTCACTCAGTAAACCTATTGATTCACAAGCCAGACTTTCCTGTAATTGACTTTCCTATTTTGTTTCAAATTAATGCGAAGATCAATTCTTGTCTCAATCGAATTGGACTTGTGAAATGGGAAACTTTTCTTACAAGATGGAAAAACCCAACACTGCTGGTTTGGTCCAGTTGAACCGAGCAGTTCACTAGAGTTAATCAGTTGTCCCACTGACCATGAGCCAATTGGTTCACCCAATGAACCGGTCGGTTGGTGGTCCAGATTGTGCAAAACTCAGCTAATTCAGTTCTCAAACAATATGACACTCTAATCAGTTGGTTCAACACTTGAACTTCATGATTCTGAGTCAAGTCTATTGATTGAATGTTTGATTGAGTACCTAAACACTTTAGTAATCAATCAAAACATCATTCATGGATAAACTACTCTTCCAGGTTAATCCTATGTGCGTGACCCTATAGGTCCCATGTCACGTTGGTAGTGAATGTCCATAACTATCTTATGACACCACAAGCAAAGAGCGGTACCTAGTCGCACATCATTGCCACCTAAGTGATATGCAAAGTTGGAGAACAACTTTCAATCCTATAGTCTATGATTGGTATTAAATTGAATGTAAAATTCCTTTGTCTCTGATATCTTGAATGAACTCAAGGCATGAAGTTGTCATCCTTTCAATGTTCATTCATGTTTATTGAACTAGAGTATATTGTCTGAGACATGTGTGATGTCAATATCATATATTGATTCACATGTGCAAGCACATTCCGTTCTTAGTCTCACTTATCAAGTGGCCTGGACATCATACTCCCTTAGGAGGGACAATCCCATATCTATCACTCACAGTCTATCTCATGCTTCAAAGCCACCCAATCATCACCTTTATAACAACCCATGTTTCAGGAATGCGTTTGATGATGTCAAAGTGTACCCAATCACATTCGATGAGTGCAATGATTTCAGGTTTAAGAATCACAATCACCACCATCACTATGAGAGATGATTCTGACACCATGTCATGGTTCCATGTGTCACTCTCATGGTGGGCCTGTCTGGTACACTGTTCTCTAACATGTATCTGTTGGGTTTTAGGGGAGGCAGAGAAGGCAGCGGAAAACAAAAAAATTTCTCTCCTAACCCAGCACGAGGAAACGCGTCAACGTCTATATAATAGGAAAGGATGGTTTGTGGAATCATACCTTGTCCCGAGGCTTGCTCGGCGACAATACCTCACGTCTTGTGCGGTCTTCACCTCCGGTCTTGGACGGTGTCTGTGCAGCTCCTGGTTGCACTGGGACTGACAACTCCTCCTTTCACTGGACTGTCGGGATTGACAGTTGTCCTCTTGAGCGGCAGAATTCTCCCGCCTCTGAAGTAGTCCACACAGACCACCTGGAACTCCACACTCCTTGTCCCACAAGGAAGTGGAAGGAGTCGCACCCTCCTGTTGACGTACTAGTCACCAACACACTCTCCTGCCTCCAGTTGCAACTGTAGTTGTCCTTCCCTTGTTGCGCCTCCCTTTGCGGGAAGCACTTACTCGGGCTCTCTCTCGGTTACCAAAACCAGAGAGAATGACAACTTTCCAGAGCAACTGGTTGCACTGAGTTGTACATTGAGAAGCCCCCAATACCCCTATATATAGGAGGGTCATGGGACAGGGTTCTCCATCCCGGGCAATATGGGACTAAAAGTAGGCGTAGAAGGGTTCGAGATTTTCCACAAAAGCAACCAACTCGCAACCTGAATCGATCGGTTCACAAGTGAACCGGTCGGTTGGGGACCTGAACCGGTCGGTTGGAACACCAACCGATCGGTTGGGACCCATGAGCCGATCGGTTCACTTCTGAACCAGTCGGTTTGTGGTCCTGATCAGTTCCCGATTGACTTTACTTCTTTTGTTTCTAATTGGTATCGAATACCAATCCTTGTTCCAATCAAATTGGGCAAGTGAAACGCAAGGAAAATTCTCACCGACCTGACTTTCCCAACTTGCTCAGTTGCACCAGTTGAACCGATCGTTTCAACACTTGAACCGACCGTTTCACTCTGACCATGAGCCGATCGACTCAACACTTGAGCCGACCGGTTCAGCAATCTCAACCGACCGGTTCAACACTTGAACCGATCAGTTGGGAGTACAGGTTGTGCAGAATCAGTCAAATGCAATTTCAATCAATCCAATACCCTAATCAATGTGTCCAACACCTTGAACATTATGATATTGAGCTATCAATTGATTGAGTGTTTAATTGAACTACTAAACTCCTTTAGTAATCAATCTAAACATTGTTTGTGGACAAAACTCCTCTTCCAGGTTAAATCCTATGTGTGTGACCCTGTAGGTCCATTTCACGTTGGCAGTGAAAGTCCATAACACTTATGACTTCACAAGCAAAGAGCGGTGCCTAGTCACACATCAGTGCTACCCAAGTGAAAGTAGAAAGTTGGAGAACAACTTTCAATCCTACAATCCGTGAATGGTGTTACAGCGAATGTATAATTCCTTTGTCACTGATATCCTGAATGAACTTGAGGCATGGAACAGTCATCCTGTCAACGTTCATTCACTTTCTTGATCTCAGAGTAGATTGAACGAGATATGTATGACATCAATATCACATACTGATTCACACATGTGTGTGCACGCCTATCTCAATCCTACTCATCAAGTGGCCTTGGATATCAAACTCCCTCAGGAGGGACAAATCCCATATCTATCGCTCACCCCTCAAAAGCCCCATGTGTCAAAGCCACCCAATCATCACCTTTATAACAACCCATGTTTCAGGACTGCGTTTGATGATGTCAAAGTGTGCCCAACGACATGTGTTGAGTGTAGTGATTTCAGGTCAAAGAATCACACTCACCACCATCACTGTGAGTACTGACAATGACTACCATGTCATGGTTCCATGTGTCAAACTCACGGTGGGTCTGTCCGGTACCTTGTTCTCTAACAAGTACCTATGTGTTTGGTTTGATATCTCTATATCATGACTAATGAGATTCTGTCATCAACCAACACCACAATCCAGTCTTGTGTGTCATTTCTGTCTATCTACCTTCCACAATGACATCCGACTAGGGACATAACAAGAATGTACAAACTCTTAACATCCGTATGATCTCATCGTTTAGGTCATGAACCTGAAGGCATACGTCATTGAGTACTGTCATTCTCTAGACATTCAATCTGTTCTATCACTATCTCATATGACTGAACCAGAAAGAATTGGAAGCTTGCCTTTGATGTTTATCAAATCAATCTTAATGTATCCCACCAATCATCCCATGATTGGCTCTCAGGGCATACATACCAACAAACTCCCACTTGCACTGTGAGCCAATCACCCTTGAATCATATTCATAGTGATCTTCAAACATGTCCCACATGTTATTCTGCTCTAGTGCAAACATAGTGAGTAATGGCAACATCTTGCCAAAGTCAGTATAAATTGCATGTCTCACATCTCTTCGCTGTACATCACACGTATGAGTTGGAGTTTCCGTAATACGCGATCTAGTATTCCTTCTCTAACCTTTAGCCACATTGCATGATCAAGGATTCCATACTTGTCATCAATGAGTGGAATATAAGTTCATCTCATGAACTTCCAGATCCATATAATATCCACTGTTGTTCTCTAACGCATAGATACTCGACATTTCCTTTTAAATGGTTTTATTGGAACACTTCCAATCACCAACAAACCTTCACTTTTATATATCCTATATATATTTTGCGATTAATTTTCTATCCTTTCGGAAGTTCGCATCAATGTAACTCTTTACATTGAACTCTTCCTTATCTCCATAGAACTAGTACTTCCCAAGTACTGATCAAGTTCTCATGGTATTCTAGTAACCCTTACTGGAAGTAGACAGACATTCACTCGTCACGTCCCACATACGAGTTATCAGGATGAGCACATCATATTGTCATGTCATACATACAAAATGATGAATGCATCTTATTCTTGCCATGTCTATACATGCAAGATAATGGGATGATTACATACATGATAGATCCTTATCTATTCTTAGTGTTCCCATTCTTCATAAGAATTGGACACTTGGCCTTGGGATACTAACTCCATGTAACATGGACAAGTTTTCTCCCACTGAATCTGTGCATACTAAACACTTCAGTACATATTTCCAATGTATGCTCTCTCTTTTCAGGTTAAGAGATTTTTCGAGAACTATCTCTATAGATCTCTATTCCTATCACATAGGAAACATCTCTATCTTCCTTAAAGATAATTTCCACTTTTGGATTTCCATTCTAGAACATTTCCATTTCACATCAACATGTGGAATGTGAACACGCTCCCACTAAATCACAGATGCCTTCTTTATCTTTGACATATCAGTCAAACCCTTTGACTATATCATCAAAGTAAAGATCCAATTCTGAGTTGCTTGTACTCAATCAATCACATTGATTGGTCCATTGTAACTTATAGACTTCATTTTTCATTAGTGGATTCATAAACCTTATAGGTTGTGTCATGTACACATCCTTGTTTTATTCCTCATAGGAATGTGGTTTTAGTATCCATATGCCAAATGTCTCAGTCATTAAGTTGCAATCAACAAGCATCATCCTTCTCAAAATGTTATCCACGTGTCTTAACATTTAAGACTTATTTGCACTTATGGATTTCATCCAATGGGTGCTACCATCAAGGTCATACCTTATGGTTCACATGGATGTCATTTAGGATGCAATGGTCATAAACCATAACTCAAAATTTGGTTCCTCATATTCATCTAGATAGTTGACTCATCACATGAACAACTCATCACATAGATAATTGAGGTGTATCTGTCAAGGATATAAGAACTCACAACTCCTTGTGATTCTCAATGTCCTTTATTAGTG
The DNA here is from genome assembly GCA_963693085.1 of Alisma plantago-aquatica. Taxonomy (NCBI): domain Eukaryota; kingdom Viridiplantae; phylum Streptophyta; class Magnoliopsida; order Alismatales; family Alismataceae; genus Alisma; species Alisma plantago-aquatica. Next base: position 849,725,812 of record OY856413.1, read on the forward strand.
TGGGGTATTCTTTTATTAAGAAGAATTCAGTTATTTGATAATCATTCTCTAACTCCTTAGAGTATGATTCCTTCTTGATTTAGACATCACCATGCCTTAATCATGAGTTCACTATGATACATTATCATAATCACTCATAAGGATCTCAAACATTTGGTCCAAGTATTTCATTCATTGATCTCATCAAGAATTAACACTTTACCAAATTTGCACTTCATCTATGATAATCTTGAACACTTCAAGATATTCATATTGGTATTTCTCTAAACACCTTTTGAAGTATTAGCATTTACTCCAATAGGTATGTAAATACATCACATGTATTATACCTAATAGGACAATCATTCTCCCACTACCATTAGTGAAGATTGATTAATCATGTCCAAGATATTCATGTCTCTTACTGGTTCTCTAACCAAAAGAGTCTAGATTTATCCATCACATGGAAACTAGAAATGAATTTCTCATGATTGATGCTAATTTGATTGTTTGAATTATCAATAACTTTTAGGTATCATTTTATCTTATGCATACCATGTATCACAAGATAAACAAGGCATTGCCACAAAGATCATATCTTTAAGATTGAAACATCAACTTTATTAATTGCCATAATTGTCATACAATATGCAAAAATAAAGTGTTTCTATCTATTGGCAAATTGAAATAGCAGTTCTCAACTCTATTTCGTGCCCTTTAGGCTGAAATAAACTGAAAGATACTCCTATCTATGGCAACACTTGCTCCAATGATGGGTGCTTCTTTCTTGGTCCTTTCACAAAGTCCATCACTTCTTTGCGGATCTTGCATATCATATATGATAGATCCATATCTTGGTATCATATACCTCAGATAAAGAAGTGGTTCATTTCATGATACCTTAGGTGGAGATCTCCATCTCCTCCTTCATCTTATTTTATTCTTCCAGATTTAGAGGGCAATTCCTCATACGCCCTTTCCCCATGTGCCTTGAGGCTGAAGACGGCTTGGATTGCTGGCTAGCATCAGAACACTTCTTTGCTTTGCCCTTGTCCTTGCCCTTAAGAAATACATTTCTCTTTGATCACATCAAAGATTATGGTTTGTATTTCTTCATCTTTGCCTCTACTATCCTCAACATGTCCAACAACTCTATCAATGCTTGTCAAAGTTGTTCATGTTGTAGCTTATCATGAATTGTATGATTCTTGCAACATTTGCAGTATCATACCCATAGCCAACTCTTGGCTCAGTGGGAATCCTTCTTAGTCAGGTTTTCCACATACCCAATCACATTGAGTGTGTGAATACCTTACTGGATCTCCTTCTGTCATGACATACTAGGACAGTGTCTTGGAGACATCATATGTCTCATGTTGTCTCTGCAACTCATAGTTTAGAGAACACAACATCAAGCACTCCTCATCAATGTCTTCCTCGGTATGCTTCCATAAGCATACTTTCATCCATTGATGTGGTGGGATCGAGTTCATCTAGTTCTTGTATAACTAGGACTTAGAGCTCTCTCTCTTTGAGAACACTTCTCATCATCCTAACCAGTTGTGGAATTATTCCCATTTAATTTGTTGGTCTCAAAGACCGATCGCAAATAAAGTGATTTGTTGATTAACCATTTATTTTAACAAAAGGAAATATATGAAATTTTAGTCCAAAACTCTTTTGACTTGTTTGATTGATTTGAAAAGTTGACGATAAAATTAGGCCTTTAATTAATTATCGCTCCCACTATTTTAGTTCAAATTGATAGCCCTCACCATCAATTCAGAAGATTGCAGCGTACAACCTTCTAGTGGGCAAGATCCTGAAATCCTCTAAGTCATGGACCAGCTAGGGCTGTCACCCACAACTTAGATCTCTCAGGTAGGCAACTTTTGCCAATTGCATCATATGCAACTCTTGATAAGATGTCATATGCAACTCCTTGCCATGATCATCTCCATGCCTCAAGGTGCTAGATCCTATCTAGGTCACCTTGTTAAGTCTGACCCAAAGCAAACACGATGAATATGCACCCTGCTAGGGCAGACCCACACATTCATCCTTCACGCTTCCACGAGATAGACGGTGTACAATGCTAGGGCGTGCCCATACTTGGTCGATCAAGCTTTTCACGTGTGTCACATTTGGAAGGCATCTAAAACTTAATATTTTAATGAGGGATTTGGTTTTTATATACATATACATATCCAATCACCACAATACATAGTACGTATCATATACATGTTATATCCCATATAAAACATGCACAAATGATAAAAGCGATGATTATGGCCATCCTAGTGTGATTCCTCGAGCCAAGAGGAATCACGGTCATCTAGGTCTACATCACATGCAACATGTACAAGATGAACTCTGTGCTTTGCCTTCAGAGTAGATCAACTCATCACATGAGTGACCTGCTCGATCTGGTCGGTCGTCTGGGTGCCACCAGCCGATCGGTTGGCTCCTCCAACTGATCGGTTCGCCTGGACGTCGTGCATCTCATCATGGCCGCCACCCGCTCATCTTGCTCTTCGAACCGGCCATCAACCAATCGGTTCACTCCTTGAACTGGTCGTCTGGAACGTCAACCGATCAGTTCACGCCTTGAACCGATCATTTCAGCTGTCGTCAGATGTCCGCCGGTCTTCGACATAACAGGAAATAAAATCTATCATAATATTATATTACTTAAAAGGGAAACCCCGAGTTACATTCGGGGAGAGCAAAGGTAGGAAAGAATCTCGAATTATTTCAAGTTACATTAGGAATAGGAGAGGGAAGATCATTGCGCAGACCGAGATGCAAGCAACCTCAAACAACCATACACAGATAGGGTTTATTGGCCATAACCATGCTATACATCCACCACAAAACTCGTTTAAGGGCGACGCGTATCGAGTGCATTAATAATACATATCATATATGTAATTGGGATTTGTGGATTTAGGATTGGACATGCATAAAGCCAATATTATTCGCATCGCATGCAATAAATAAAGGTGACAAACCAAAATCGATCATATCGATATTCCTAAAATATAGAGAAGTTGACGTGGCTCTGATACCACTGTTGAGTTTTAGGGGAGGCAGAGAAAGCAGCGGAAAACAAAATTTTTTCTCCCCAAACCCAGTACGAGGAAACGCGTCAACGTCTATATAATAGGAAAGGATGGTTTGTGGAATCATACCTTGTCCCGAGGCTTGCTCGGCGACAATACCTTGCGCCTTACGCGGTCTTCACCTCCGGTCTTGGACGGTGTCTGTGCAGCTCCTGGTTGCACCGGGACTGACAACTCCTCCTCTCACCGGACTGTCGGGATTGACGTACTAGTAGTCCACACACTTCCGCCTCCAGTTGCAACTGTAGTTGTCCTTCCCTTGTTGCACCTCCCTTTGCGGGAAGCACTTGCTCGGGCTCTCTCTCGGTTACCAAAACCAGAGAGAACGACAACTTTACAGAGCAACTGGTTGCACTGAGTTGTACATTGAGAAGCCCCCAATACCCCTATATATAGGAGGGTCATGGGACAGGGTTCTCCATCCCGGGCAATATGGGACTAAAAGTAGGAGTAGAAGGGTTCGAGATTTTCCACAAAAGCAACCAACTCACAACCTGAACCGATCGGTTCATAAATGAACCGGTCGGTTGGGGACCTGAACCGGTCGGTTGGAACACCAACCGATCGGTTGGGACCCATGAGCCGATCGGTTCACTTCTGAACCGGTCGGTTCGTGGTCCTGATCAGTTCCCGATTGACTTTTCTTCTTTTGTTTCTAATTGGTATCGAATACCAATCCTTATTCCAATCAAATTGGGCAAGTGAAACGCAAGGAAAATTCTCACCGACCTGACTTTCCCAACTTGCTCGGTTGCACCAGTTGAACCGATCGTTTCAACACTTGAACCGATCGTTTCACTCTGACCATGAGCCGATCGACTCAACACTTGAGCCGACCGGTTTAGCAACCTCAGTCGATCGGTTCAACACTTGAACCGATCAGTTGGGAGTACAGGTTGTGCAGAATCAATCAAATGCGATTTCAATCAATCAGATACTCCAATCAATGTGTCCAACACCTTGAACATTATGATATTGAGCTATCAATTGATTGAGTGTTTAATTGAACACTAAACTCCTTTAGTAATCAATCTAAACATTGTTTGTGGACAAAACTCCTCTTCCAGGTTAAATCCTATGTGTGTGATCCTGCAGGTCCATTTCACGTTGGCAGTGAAAGTCCATAACACTTATGACTTCACAAGCAAAGAGCGGTGCCTAGTCACACATCAGTGCTACCCAAGTGAAAGTAGAAAGTTGGAGAACAACTTTCAATCCTACAATCCGTGAATGGTGTTACATCGAATGTATAATTCCTTTGTCACTGATATCCCGAATGAACTCGAGGCATGGAACAGTCATCCTATCAACGTTCATTCACTTTCTTGATCTCAGAGTAGATTGAACGAGATATGTATGACATCAATATCACATACTGATTCACACATGCGTGTGCACACCTATCTCAATCCTACTCATCAAATGGCCTTGGATATCAAACTCCCTCAGGAGGGACAAATCCCATATCTATCACTCACCCCTCAAAAGCCCCATGTGTCAAATCCACCCAATCATCACCTTTATAACAACCCATGTTTCAGGACTGCGTTTGATGATGTCAAAGTGTGCCCAATGACATGTGTTGAGTGTAGTGATTTCAGGTCAAAGAATCACACTCACCACCATCACTGTGAGTACTGACTGTGACTACCATGTCATGGTTCCATGTGTCAAACTCACGGTGGGTCTGTCTGGTACCTTGTTCTCTAACAAGTACCTATGTGTTTGGTTTGATATCTCTATATCATGACTAATGAGATTCTATCATCAACCAACACCACAATCTAGTCTTGTGTGTCATTGCTGTCTATCTACCTTCCACAATGACATCCGACTAGGGACATAACAAGAATGTACAAACTCTTAGCATCCATATGATCTCATCGTTCAGGTCATGAACCTGAAGGCATACGTCATTGAGTACTGTCATTCTCTAGACATTCAATCTGTTCTATCACTATCTCATATGACTGAACCAGAAAGAATTGGAAGCTTGCCTTTGATGTTTATCAAATCAATCTTAATGTATCCCACCAATCATCCCATGATTGGCTCTCAGGGCATACATACCAACAGTATCTATGTGCTTGGTTTGATATCATATATCATGATAATGTGACACTGTCATCAACCAACACACACTCTAGTCTTTATGTGTCATTGTTGTCTATCAACCTTCCAAAGTGACATACGACTAGGGACATAAAAAGAATGTACATACTCTTATCATCTGTATGATCTAATTGTTCAAGTCACGTACTTGAAGACATACACCATTGAGTATTATCATTTTTTAGACATTCATTCTACTTCATCATTATCTCATAATGGATTGAACCAGAATAAATAGGAAGCTTGCCTTTGATATTTATCAAATCAATCATGATGTATACCAATCCAATCATCATATGATTGGCTCTCAGGGCATACCAATAGACTCCCACTTACACTTAGAGCAAATCACCTTTGAATTATATTCTTAGTGATCTCTAAACATGTTCAACATGTTTTTGCTGCCTAGTGCTAATCCAATTAGTTAGCAACATTTTACTTTAGTCGGTATATTGCATGTTTTACATCTCCTCACTATACGACATTTTGTATGAGATGGAGTTTCCATAATATACTATCTGATATTCCTTGCCTAAAAATTTGCTCCATTGTTTGACTTAGTATTTCTACTTTTTCATCAATGGTTGGAATATATATATATATATATAAATATATATATATATATATATATATATATATATATATATATATATATACAAGTTCATCACCACAAACTTCTAGATCCACATGGCATCCTCTGGTGTTCTCAACACAAGGATACTCAACATTCCTTTGAGAATTAAATGGATTTCCATAGCATTCTTAGATTGTTTTTAAAATTCGATCAATTACATCGAAACAGGAGATAAGCGGGCAACAAGCTGCGCCGCTAGTCCTTTCTGGATGGCAAAGCTAATCCTTTGAAACACTACATCCATACACTTAGGAGAAATTACATTACTATTCATAACTCTTTGGACCCTCTTCAGAAGCTCCACAGCTTTTGGTGCTAAGAATCCAAAAGTATTAAAAGCAAATAGGATTAAGGCATGTTGATTTTCGATACATGCTTGGCTACTTTAGCTGAAGCAGCTTTAAGAACAACATGTCCTACTGTAAAAGTCCCACTTCTCAATCCCACTAATAGAGAAACCCTTGTCAGATCCATGAAAAACACTAGAGGGGGGGGTGAATAGAGTTTCAAAACAATTTTACCAATTATTTAACTCAAGCAACCAACCACAAGAATATTGGACAAGGGGACAAGGATTTAGAGTGGTTCCTACCTTAGCAAATACTAAGGCAGTCAGTCCACTACCCGGTTGCTTACCCAACCGGGATTTGGAAAGAATTTAATTTTATTACCTCGCAAGGACTTTACATAAAATTACAATTCTCTCCCTAAACCCTTCAAGCAGCCTTCACCTAGAAGTAATCGCACCAACCTTGAAGCAACCTTCACCTAGAAGTAATTGCACCAACCTTGAAGCAGCCTTCCTCCTGAAGTAGCTTCCCGTTGCAATAACCTTCTTGAAGTAGCTTCCCGTTGCGATAGCCTTCTTGTAGTAGCTTGAAGTCCACCTTCTCCTCCGAGAAGAACCTTCTCCAATCCGCAGCCTCCAACCCTAGGAGTAGCAAGGAGAATACAAGTAATAAAAGGAACAAGAAGGAAAATAGAAATTACAACTTATCCTTTGAAGCACAAGGCTTGATTTGCCTATATCAAGCGTATTGATCTCCTAACCAATGAGTGTAGAAGTGTAAGTGCTGTGGAAAGGAGATGCTAGCCTATAGGACACGAAATAGGAGCAATGGGAATGAATAGCCAATGTTGGAATTGCTCTATTGCTCAAAACAGATTGCCTAATGAGTATTCAATCTCAAGTGTAGCACAAGTGTAGCTTGGGTGTCTTTAGGTGTCCTAAGGCATGTCCTATTTATAGGAATGACCTACAAGTGCTTAAGGACGTTCTAGACACTTTCTAGGGGGTTCTAAGTGCTCAACTAGCCGTTAGGTACAAGTTTGTTGCTTTAACAACGGCTAATTAATTAATTCTGCAGTTGCTGTCAGAGTCCATCTCGGTCGAGAAGTTTGTCGACCGAGAGTGTCTCGGTCGAGAAGTTTGTCGACCGACAGGCTCTCTGGATCAAGTGTTTACAACGTTCATCTCCAACTGCCAACTATCTTGTCAGCTGTGTCTAACGGCTACTTGGGTCATTCTCAGTCGAGAAGTTTGTCGACCGAGAGTGTCTCAGTCGAGGAGTTTGTCGACCGAGATTGACCCTGTTTCAATGTTTCAAATAAAGACAATAAGTGTGTGTATGAGTGTGCATATGTGACACTATTGAAGGGAATGACCTATCTAAATGTGGTGTTTAGCTAGGGAAGATCTAACGCTTGATTTACATGAAGTCTAAGTACTTGTACATTATATATTTGTACAAGTTTACAATTGATTACATTTCATGACATTTACAATCATTCAAGCATATAGATTCCCTAGTACTTTGTCATTCACCTTATTCCTGCAACACTCAAGTAGCACGTTAGATCGACAAGAATGAAATGTTTGTCATCATCAAAACATAGGGATTATGCTAATGTCAATTTAGCCAACAATCTCCCCCTTTTTGAAGATGACAAACATTTCCTAAATATAAAATAAGGAAATATAAATCATGTGAGTTTCATACCTGAAGATTACCTTTTGTAGCCATTCTTGTTTTGCAAGTGGATGCTGGCCGAGATATTATGAAACTCATATTTTATGTTTTATATTATTTCTCCCCCTTTGTCATTTCAAAAAGATATCCAATATAATAGATTTTATTTCTCCCCCTTAATTTGATCCAATATAATAGATATTCAATTAAAAACAAGGGATTAAAGCAAAACAATTATTGTTAAATTTAGCCACAATTTATTTCTCACTCATTTGCAAAGGATGTTAAGCCTTGAAATGATATGAGTTCCTTTTAGGTTCATGGCATTTGTGTATTGATTTCTTATCCATTTTACAAGGGATGTTAAGCCCTGAAAATGATGTGAGAATCCTTTTAAGCTTATAGTAGATTACATGAAAAAGTATCTCTAACCAAATGCACGGGATGTTAAGCCCAGATTTGTTTAGAGAGTTCCATTAAGAACATAATACATATCACATTCATGGTTTATTTTTATCTTAAAAATACTAAGGTCATAACCAGCTTCGAGTTTATGTTTGCAAAGTTTTGTAAGTTTCTTGATCTTATAATCAAAAATAGTTTTTGTGAGCTCCCCCTTAATTTTATAATTAAGACAATTTAGGGATTCTAAGGTCACAAATGATTTTTAAGATTTTGACCTTTTATTAGAGCTTTGTGATTTGCAATATGATGAACACATTTTGAATCAAGATACTAAGGTTAAGTTCAATAAAATGATGTCCAAATAAGCATTTTGTCAAAGCTTATTTTAGGTCGTCCTTGACTACGACCATAGCGCCCCTTGGTCAAATTTCATTTTAACCAAGAGGCAAATTTGCAGATTTTCGAATTGAACATATCGAGTATAATATCTGCATAAAATAAGTATCAAGTTGAAGCATACTTACTTGATATAATTCTTAAATGAAGGCACAATTAATATCTCAATTCTTCAAAGATACAAATTTAGAGATTTTGTCTTATGTGTTGCAAGCAATAGCATATAACCAATGAATCATTTTGCTTGCCGGATATCATCACAGATCCATGCATACAATTTATCATTATCTATGCGTACCAAATATTGAAAGCATATCCATGATGTAATGATAACAACATATAATTCCATCACATGATCATGTGAAAATAGAAGTTTTCTTTTTATTTGAGCTAAGCATAATTTCAGTTTAAACTTAAATCATTTATGCAATAAACTAATATTAATCTCATTTAAGTTTGTAGGGATGATTTTCAAAATATATATCCATTCATCAATCACAAATAGATAGCAATTTCATCAATTTCAAAGAAATTCAAAAATTTTGCAACAGACTGGAAATCAGTGACATGCTCGGTCGACAATTTCTCGACCGACAGTGTCTCGGTCGACAGTCTCTCGACCGACAATATTTCTGGAACTGTTGATTGCTTCCAAATAAAACATAACTATGCAAGTTAAATATTTAGATACTTAAATTTGTTTGTTATCCCATTATGTTGAGTTGAGATAGACGTAGAAATATGCAACTAAAGTTCTTGGTCATATCTCAACTTAATTGCGTTTATTTAGTTTGGAGGTCTTGGAACCCAAACTAACTCGACATCTTTTCTCTTGTAAGGACATGAAAAGGAATAATGACTAAGGCGCAAACAATAATGACAGCATATCGAGTCAACCTCATATCTTTTTCTATGGTTGTGTTCAGTGTTATTCTTGGGTGATGATGTTCCTTTAGGTACATATATAGATTGATGTGTTTGTGACTTTCTCCAACTAGGTTGTTGATAGGATTTCCCTTTAGGCTTGTAACCTAGTCCTCTTCTCCCGATTTGATGATAGGGATTATCTAAGATTTTATCAAGAATGCCATTATTATTCAAATTACTAACTTTTTGTTGTAACTTGGCAATCTCTTCCATTCTCTTCTTGATATCTAGTTTTGCTTGATCTAGATTAGAAGACAATGAATTTCTTTCTTTGACAATAGAATCATAATCTAGATGGTTGCATAAGATGGGTTGTTTTTGAAGATCATTCACTTGACTTTGCAAATTATTCTTCTCTAAAGAAAGTAGATTACAATTTGCCTCTATAGATTTTATCTCAATATCATGATCTTCAATGATCTTTTTAAGATCTTCATTTTCAGATGTGATAGCAAGAAGCTTAGCATGTAATTCATCATTTGCTTTATTAGATTTCTTTAATTTCTTCTTGCATTCAACATATTTAATATGTATTTCTTCAAGGCTAGCAACTAGTTCTTCTTTAGATAAATCAAAAAGACTTACCTCTTCTTCTTCTTCCTCGCTAGTTGTAGCAATGAGACAATCTTTGTTCTCATCTTCCTTCTTTGATCTCCATGGGCATCTAGTTGTTGTGTGGCTTGTTCCTAAGCACCAATTGCAACATGTTGTAGTTTTGTCCAAGCAGCACCTTTTGTTGTGATTGTAATCACCATTACCCTCCATTCTTCAAGACCTGGTTAGGGTTCCTTGAAGCCTGCTCTGATACCAATTGAAAAAAACTAGAGGGGGGGGGTGAATAGAGTTTTAAAACAATTTTACCAATTATTTAACTCAAGCAACCAACCACAAGAATATTGGACAAGGGGACAAGGATTTAGAGTGGTTCCTACCTTAGCAAATACTAAGGCAGTCAGTCCACTACCCGGTTGCTTACCCAACCGGATTTGGAAAGAATTTAATTTTATTACCTCGCAAGGACTTTACATAAAATTACAATTCTCTCCCTAAACCCTTCAAGCAGCCTTCACCTAGAAGTAATCGCACCAACCTTGAAGTAGCCTTCACCTAGAAGTAATTGCACCAACCTTGAAGCAGCCTTCCTCCTGAAGTAGCTTCCCGTTGCAATAACCTTCTTGAAGTAGCTTCCCGTTGCGATAGCCTTCTTGAAGTAGCTTGAAGTCCACCTTCTCCTCTGAGAAGAACCTTCTCCAATCCGCAACCTCCAACCCTAGGAGTAGCAAGGAGAATACAAGCAATAAAGGGAACAAGAAGGAAAATAGAAATTACAACTTATCCTTTGAAGCACAAGGCTTGATTTGCCTATATCAAGCGTATTGATCTCCTAACCAATGAGTGTAGAAGTGTAAGTGCTGTGGAAAGGAGATGCTAGCCTATAGGACACGAAATAGGAGCAATGGGAATGAATAGCCAATGTTGGAATTGCTCTATTGCTCAAAATAGATTGCCAATGAGTATTCAATCTCAAGTGTAGCACAAGTGTAGCTTGGGTGTCTTTAGGTGTCCTAAGGCATGTACTATTTATAGGAATGACCTGCAAGTGGTTAAGGACGTTCTAGACACTTTCTAGGGGGTTCTAAGTGCTCAACTAGCCGTTAGGTACAAGTTTGTTGCTTTAACAATGACTAATTAATTAATTCTGCAGTTGCTGTCAGAGTCCATCTCGGTCGAGAAGTTTGTCGACCGAGAGTGTCTCGATCGAGAAGTTTGTCGACCGACAGGCTCTCTGGATCAAGTGTTTACAACGTTCATCTCCAAGTGCCATCTATCTTGTCATCTGTGTCTAACGGCTACTTGGGTCATTCTCGGTCGAGAAGTTTGTCGACCGAGAGTGTCTCGGTCGAGGAGTTTGTCGACCGAGATTGACCCTGTTTCAATGTTTCAAATAAAGACATTAAGTGTGTGTATGAGTGTGCATATGTGACACTATTGAAGGGAATGACCTATCTAAATGTGGCGTTTAGCTAGGGAAGATCTAACGCTTGATTTACATGAAGTCTAAGTACTTGTACATTATATATTTGTACAAGTTTACAATTGATTACATTTCATGACATTTACAATCATTCAAGCATATAGATTCCCTAGTACTTTGTCATTCACCTTATTCCTGCAACACTCAAGTAGCACGTTAGATCGACAAGAATGAAATGTTTGTCATCATCAAAACATAGGGATTATGCTAATGTCAATTTAGCCAACAATCCACACATGCATGTTTTCCTCCTATCCATCCAAAAACCAAAACATCAGCAGGTCTAAGTGTCGACCTCCCCTCTTGTGGATCAATTAGAAAGTTCACTGGTGCCTCTTTCTTAGCAGCAACACCTGCACGTCTAAGAACATCAAAGAGAACATATCTAACAAGATCATGTCTGTACTTAAAACTTGGAAGTTCCCTGCAATGAACCGCATGCTCCCCAAAAGAGTCCAAACATGCCTTACGACAAACTGGACATATCTCGTCGACCGGAAACAAGGGAATCATGAGACGATATTTGAGGATACTACAATACTCCACTGGGGACATGTGCAAACCAAGTCCATCAATAAGAATAGTAAGAAGAAAATCTTGAGTATGATCATCTTGTAGACACTCAAAAACTCCCTTTTGTCAAATGGTCATAGCAAACTTAGCTTCCATATCCTCAATTATTTTACTAAAAAGAGCACTCGCCGAAGCATTTTGTGCCTTTGGGGGGACGGTGTCTTTTTTGGAAAAACAACTGAGATCAAAGGAAGGAATCATGACATGAAGATGATCTAGGGTGAAATCAAAGTTAGTGTCCATACCGTGAATCCCACTACCTCATAAGATGTGATCCTGAAGCACCCAAGATTGGGCCCTAGATGCCACAAAAGCATATGAAGAAGCTTCAACAGCTGAACTAAGTCCCAAGAAACCAAGATGGATCGCAATGAAGCCAACCTCCATTGGAAGTCCCCAAAAAAGGGACCTCCAAAGACTGTAACGTCTTCAATAGATGCTCACAACTCTCTATCAAAACATGATGTTGCCTCTTCCATGTACCTAGGTTAACAAGTCCTCAAGCCAAAAAGAAGCTTTGCAATTCCCATACACGAACGAAGTAATAGGAGCTCACTCTGAGGACCACCTAACTGGGGAAGAAGATGCATCAACTCAATAGACTTCGAAGCCCTCTCCATAGCCAAACCTCCAATAAAATTATTGTCTTTTCTAACAGCTCCTCCAAGCAGCTTCACTCCAACTAAAGGTCTCCCAATATCTTTCGGGAAAAACTCATTTTGAAGCTTTCTAACATCACATGTAGGCCAAAAAATCTCTATTTTACGGATATTTAAAATCAAACCTAGATCTAGTCCACACTGCTGAATGATATCCAGAACCTTCGCCACCTCCTTAGTGTCTCCAATGACTATTCCATCATCAAGATACCATGCATGAAGAAGAAGTTTGCAGTTGTTTCTGATATGATAGATAAGCGGATGTAGTACAAGAGAGAAGAGTAGAGGGCCCAAAGGATCACCTTGTTGCACTCCTATAGATGACCAAATATGTCTGTCCCCAAGGTATAACCTAGCTGCCTGACCATACAAGAATTGCACCCACAAGGAAATGGATGGACACCTTGATATCACCTCATGGAGTAAGGAAGACCTATCAACCAGGTTGAATGCATTAGAAACATCCACTGTAAGCATGGAAAGGGAACCATCATTGTGTCACGCATTCAACACCCTGTTGACACTGTGCAAGATAGCCTCTGCCCCACCAGATACACCAACTCCAAATTGAAATTCATTGAGGTATTTGGACATAACTTTACTCACTCATGTCATAGTAACTTTGGACACTAGACATCTCGAAATAGTTCCAACCTCAATAGGTCATATCCCATTGTCTTTCTTAAGAAGTGGCATAAGTGGTGCAGAAGCTATAAACTCTACCAAACACACGAGACATCTCCCCCCCAACCATAAATTGATAACACGGGAGATTACATGTAAGAGGTCATTGGCCACAACAGACCCCTCCCCACACATTGCATCAAAGATATGTTGGGCTCTCAACCCGTCTCTACCACATGAAGTTCCTTTGGGAAAAGACTTGATACACTCGAGAATAGTATCGACTTCCGCTACCATAGCTGCTTCAGAAAAAGAATTATCTAGCATGGAAGGAGGTGGCTTGTACAGGTGTTTTGCCTCCAACACCTTAATGGTATCTTCATTGTATGGAGCCACACCTGATGAAGACAACACTTTAACTGCTGCTGTAAAATGACCATCTGCTACTTTGCGGAGACACTGCCTGATGTTGGTGTTTATTTTAGTATCTTCCTCCTTAGAGTCACCACCATCATGGTCCAAAACCTCATGTGTAGGAAGGTTCAAAACCTTATCAACTAACTTGGAGATACCGTTCGCTTCTCCCCACGTAGAAAGTGAACTAAGAATGGAGTGTTGTTGTAGTGACTTTCTATTATTGGATCGTCTATCTCGTCTGTTCTGAGGGCAAAACACCTACAAAGTACAACGCGGGAGAACTTTTAATTTTACTCAGAACTTTTCCATTTATCAACACCTATTTGTTGACCTAGGTGTCACACATTACCCATATTTTGATAATGACTTAACCATTCCATTCATATGTATCTAACAAATCTATTTGAGATCATTGCAGATATTAGATACAAGAAAAGAATCTCCTTTATCTCCAAAGCTACTCTTCCGGCACATGCAAAACATGTGACTTGTAACCGCTTTGTAATATAGCCCTTAGAGGCTTAGAACATTTTATGTAATCACTCATAATCATGTTTTGCATTGTATCTAAGATGGATAAATTGATTGGGACTCAAAAATCCATCGTTTGTACAGTTTATGAAAATTCCAAAATACCCTTAACAGGGATTTTGTCGGCCGAATTCCAAACTCGGCCGATCCATATATTCTGGAATTTTCTGGGCTGTCGGCCGAGTTTCCAACTCAGCCGATCCCTGTTCGGTCGAGTTTCAATGATAGGAAACTCGGCCGATCCACTGGTTGGTCAAGACTGAAGGTCGACCGATCGGTCGAGTTTCCCCATGGAAACTCGGCCGACAGTCTGCCTCTCAGACTTGTCGCCTAGTGTGTCGGCCGAGTTGCCTTTAATGAAACTCGGCCGATCGGACTGTACTGGAATGCAGAAAAAGCAATTCCAACCGTTGGAGGAGTTGGTGGGACTCAAAATAGATCCGTTGCAAGTTGTAAAACGGCTAGTTTGTGCCACTTAACTCTCCCAACCTCAAAGGGACACCCTCAACTATAAATAGGACCTCTTGGACTTCATTCCAAGGTTGCTCATTCACATATGCTTGGTCCTAGCCTTAGTTGAGTGGTTTCTAATCCTTTGAGCCCCTTTCTCTCTCTACCTTCAAAGCAAATTCGTGAGTATGAGTGAGTTAGGATCCCATGTATGAGAGCTATCATTTGTAATCTTGTAAAGCTCTCCTTTCCACTTCTCCCATCTCCATTCTCTATGAAGATTGATTGAAGTTTCTTCTCCGAGTGAAAGAGAAGAAGGTTGCTGCTCTTCCCCAAGTGAAGGAGAAGAAGGCTAGCTGCTCCAGGCCTCCGAGTGAAGGAGGAAGGTGCTAAAGCTCTCCAAGAGAAGGAGAGGTGCAAGGCAAAGCTCAAGCAAGATGGGTAATTCCTGCAAGGCCGAAGACTAGAGCAAGAGTAGGTAAGTCCTTTGAAGAAGGCTGAAGACTACTTGCTTGGTGGGTAAGTCCTTGGTGAGGTAGAAGATCTTGGCTTGATATATAAGTCCTTGGATGGTTGGTAGTTGTAGCTTGTAATCTTATTGTGTGATATATATATAAGAGAACCAAGTTACAAATCCTAGAGCCTAACCAACTCTAGGTAGTGGACTGACATTGCTCCTAAGTTTAGGACATGGAACCACTCTAAACCACCTGTCCAAGTGCATGCTTTCCTTGTCTCTTATCCTTGCTTTGTATGCTAGTTTAGGACATCAAATTGCTGTTTTGAATTAAGTTCTGCACTTAATATAATTTGGTGGTCTAATCACTTTTGTGAAGTTTGTGAAGTTCTATTCAACCCCCCCTTCTAGAGCCCATTGATCCAACAAGTGGTATCAGAGCAGGTCTTCTCCAAGCTACTTCAACAAGTAGGAGAAGATGGGCGATTCAGCTCTTGGGTCACTCAATCTTGAAGGAAGCTTCTCCATGAGACCCCCGGTCTTCGAAGGCACAAACTTCCTATATTGGAAGAGAAGGATGCAATTCTACATCCAAGGCGTGAGCTACGAGATGTGGAAGATAGTCCATCTCAAGTATGAAGAGCCGAAGGGAAATATCACCACATGGACGGAAGATGAGATGAAGCGTGCTCAACTCAATGCTAAAGCTGTGAGCATCATCTACGCCGCCCTTTCACCATCGGAGTTCAACCGCATCTCTTCTTGGGACACGGCGCATGAGATTTGGCATAAGTTGTGTGTCACCTATGAAGGGACGGAGCAAGTCAAGGAGGCCAAGGTCTATATGCTCGGCGGCCTACTTGAGAACTTCAAGATGGGGAAGAATGAAAGAGTTGCGGACATGTACACAAGGTTGAATGTCATCTTGAACAGTCTTGCAGCCCTTGGAAGTGTCATGGATAGAGGTACCATCAATGCAAAGATTTTGAGATCTCTTCCAAAGAGATGGGAGCCAAAGGTCACTTCAATTGAAGAAGTCTACAAGCTGAGCGAGTTGTCAACCGAGGAGCTGGTTGGTAATCTCCAAGCACATGAACCAAGGCTCGACAAGCAAGAGGAAGAGGAGAAAAGAGAAGAGAAGGAGTCCAAGAAGATGAAGGACACAGCCTTCAAAGCTCAAGTTGAAGAAATGATGCGACAACAACAACTTGCCATGAAGTCTCCCTGCCCTTCCTCAAGCGAAGATGAAGGTGCAAATGATCATGAAGCCAACTATTCAAAAGGAAGACACTTCAAGGGCAAGCCATCATCCTCAACTCCTAGATGCTACGAGTGTGGTCAAAAGGGCCACTACAAGAATGACTGCCCAAAAGCCAAGAAGGGCTATCATAAGAGCAGCCACAAGAAGGATGACAAATACGAAAGAGAAGCCAAGTACAAGAAGAAGAACAAGAAGGAGAGAAGACCCAAAGATGCAGCTCATGCGGCATGGGAGGAGTCCTCTACTTCAAGTTCCTCAAGCTCCGAGGATGGTGAATGTCACCTTGCACTCATGGCTTCTACTAGTGAAGAAGTAATTGAGGTAAGTGAGGTAAGTAAGGTAAGTGATGAAAGTTTACTTGATTTATCTAAGGAAACCCTCATTGAAATGCTTAATGATTGTCAATCATCTTTTGCTAAATGTAAAGCTAAAAGAAAAAGATTAGGAAAGATAGTTGATGATCTCTATGCCAAGATTGACATTCTAGATCAAAATGAGAAATTACATCTTGATAGCATAGATTCTTTACAAGGGCAATTTCTAGACCTTGAACTTCAATATAATGGAGTAGAGGTTGAGAATGGTACTTATCTTAAAACTATTGAAAATCTTAAGATAGAGAACCAAAATTTCCTAGATGAGCTAGATGTTCTAAAAACTGAAAATGTTGAACTTAAGCTTATTGATGATGCTAGGAGAGATGAAGTGTATGCTTATCAAAGGGAAATTGTGGTCCTTAAATCTGAAAATGCTAAACTTCTTGCACAAACAAATGATTTATCTTCTAGACCTATCTTGCCTAGAAATGAAGTTGCAAACTTAACTCTTGAAAAAGACTCTCTTCTTACTAAAGCCCTCTGTCTTGAGGCCGACCTTTTGCATGCTAGAGAAGATCTTGCTAGTTTATCTACTACCATTACAAATCTTAGTGATGATAATGCTAAATTAAGATCTACTTTGCAAAGGTTTCTTTCGGGTAAGAAGTCTCTAAATAATGTTCTAGAGCACTCTACCAAACAAGTTGGTACTAGTGGTCTAGGATACAATGCGACTACTCCAAAAGGTAAGAAGAAGAAAAAGGGTAAGAAAAAGAGTGTGGAAACTCCAATTTTCAATGGAGAGTCTTCCGGCTCTAAAAATCCCATGGTATGTATGCATTGCAAATGTGATGATCATTATTCTACCTATTGTCCTTACAAGCCTAAGGGGACCAACCCAAATATGAAATGGGTCCCCAAGCTAACCCCGGACCCCAAAGTTTGAGTTGGGTTCCGACATCCTCTTTTCTTGCAGGTCACAAAGACATGGATTGTTGATAGTGGCTGCTCTAAGCACATGACTGGAGAAATCAGCCATTTCAACAAAATTGTGAAGAAGAAAGGAGGATCGGTAACCTTTGGGGACAACAAAAAGGGTAAGGTTATAGGTGAGGGTGATGTAGGTAATGATTTGTGCATTAAAAATGTTTTGCTTGTTGATGGCCTACATCACAACTTAATTAGTGTTAGCCAATTATGTGATAATGGTTATCTTGTGCTCTTTACTTCCTTAGAATGCTTGCTTCTAGATTCCCTGTCCTATAATGTCATATATAAGGGAACTAGAAATGGTAATCTATATGTGATTGTTCTTGATGCTTTAAAGCCCATACTAAATAGATGCTTAGTCGTGGATAAAAATGATCTTTCGCTTTGGCATCGACGTTTGGGTCATGTGAACTTGCATCAAATGAAGAAACTGAACAAAAAGGACTTGGTTCGAGGACTTCCCAAATTGGATTTTGAAAAGGATGAGGAATGTCAACCTTGTACTCAAGGGAAACAAACCAAATCCTCCTTCAAATCCAAAGGAGTCATGAGTACCAAGAGAGTTCTAGAGCTTCTTCATATTGATCTCTTCGGACCTATGAGAACACAAACGCTTCGCGGCTCCAAGTATTGTCTTGTTATTGTCGATGATTTTTCTAGATTTACTTGGACTTTCTTTCTCGTTTCTAAAAGTGATACACTCGATGTTTTCTCGAGCTTTTGTAAACGAGTTGAAAACGAAGCTTCTTGTCATGTTGTTTCCATCCGTAGTGATCATGGGGGAGAGTTTGAAAATGATCTTTTTGAACGTTTTTGTGAAAAATCGGGTTATTCGCACAATTTCTCTTCTCCTCGCACACCCCAACAAAATGGAGTTGTTGAGAGGAAGAATAGATCGCTACAAGAGATGGCTAGGACCATGCTTCTTGAGTATGACACTCCTAAGAAGTTTTGGGCTGAAGCCGTTAGCACCTCATGTTTTGTGCAAAACCGAGTTTTCACTCATCCGACTTTTAAGAAAACCCCCTATGAACTATGGCGTGGTAGGAAGCCGTCAATTGATTTCTTTCATGTGTTTGGATGTCCATGTTTTGTTTTGAACACCAAGGACTCTCTCGACAAGTTTGATCCGAAATCCTACAAGGCTTTCTTCCTAGGCTATAGCACTACTAGCAGGGCTTTTAGAGTGTTTAACATTGAACTATCTAAAATAGAAGAGTCTATAAATGTTAAATTTATTGAAACTAACCCTGGTATTGGCAAGCATTTGGGTGATGATGATGTTGCAGATGAAATCATTCCTATCTTAAAAGAGCTCAACGTCAAAGACAAAGACAAGCAGGTTGAAGAAGAAGAAAAAGAAGAAGAAAGAAAGGATCCCACTCCCCGCTTTGCAAAGAATCACCCCAAGGAGTTGATCATTGGAAACCCGTTTGAAAGAGTGAGGACACGAGCTGCACACAACAAAGAACAAGCAGACAGTGCCTTCATCTCTCAACTGGAGCCAAAGAACATCAAAGAGGCCCTTGGCGATGATGAGTGGATCCTTGCCATGCAAGAAGAGCTTGAACAGTTCGAGAAGAACCGTGTGTGGACCTTAGTGCCAAGACCAAATGATAGAAAGATCATTGGTACCAAATGGGTCTACCGCAACAAGCTTGATGAGCAAGGAAAAGTGGTAAGGAACAAAGCAAGGTTGGTAGCACAAGGTTACAATCAACAAGAAGGTATTGATTTTGATGAAACCTATGCTCCTGTTGCTAGATTAGAATCTATTCGTATGCTTCTTTCCTTTGCTAGTTATAAAAATTTCTTGCTTTATCAAATGGATGTTAAAAGTGCGTTTTTAAATGGTACAATCGAGGAGGAAGTATATGTTGCTCAACCTCCAGGCTTTGAAAATGATAAGTTACCCAATCATGTATATTTCTTGCAAAAAGCTCTCTACGGACTCAAACAAGCACCTCGAGCTTGGTATGAGAAACTAAAGAACTTTTTGTTAGATAACGGGTATATCATGGGCAAAGTTGATTGTACTTTGTTTCTAAAACACACTTCTACCCATTTTCTCATAATTCAAATATATGTTGATGATATTATATTTGGCGGAACTGACCTTGATCTTTGCAAAGAGTTTGGTTCTCTTATGCAGAGTGAATTCGAGATGAGTATGATGGGTGAGCTGACCTTCTTCCTCGGCTTCCAAATCAAACAAACCAAGGAGGGTAACTTCATCAACCAAGGCAAATACACACTAGAACTTCTTAAACGCTTTGGGATGGAGAACATGAAGCCAATGGATACACCCATGTCAAACTCTGCCAAACTTGACAAGGATGAAGAAGGTGAGAAGGTAGATGAGAAGCTCTATAGAGGTATGATCGGAAGTTTACTTTACTTAACTGCCTCTAGACCTGATATAATGTTTAGTGTTGGCTTGTGTGCTCGCTATCAATCAAGCCCTAGGAAATAACATCTTATTGCTGTCAAGAGGATTTTGAGGTACTTAGCCAAAACTCCAAATTTTGGACTATGGTACCCTAAGTCAAGGGACTTTACTCTTGTAGCATATAGTGATGCTGACTACGCAGGTTGCTTGATTGATAGAAAGTGCACAAGTGGCACTTGCTTCCTCTTGGGACCATGCTTGGTGTCTTGGTTCTCCAAGAAACAGAGCACAGTGGCATTATCAACTACCGAAGCTGAATACATTGCAGCCGGAAGTTGCTGTGCCCAGGTCCTATGGATGAAGCAAATGCTCCAAGACTTTAACATTCATTTTGATGCTTCTCCTATATTCTGTGATAACACTAGTGTAATAAATCTTTCTTATAATCCAATATTGCATAGTAGAGCTAAACACATAGAAGTTCGCCATCATTTTCTCCGTGATCACATTGTCAAAAAGGATATTTATATCACACATGTGGATACGGAAAATCAGTTGGCCGACATTTTCACTAAACCGCTTGCTAGAGAACAATTTAATTTTATTAGATCAAAATTGCTTATAACCTCTCTTGATGATGTTGAATTGCTCTCTAATTAGTTGGTTACATCTTATGTGTGTTGCTCTTGCTTATAAATGCTTTGGTTGCTCAAAATGCTTGTTTTTGATAAAATTTCTCTTGTTTCTATCTCTTCTTCGGGCTTTTCTCACAAATCAGGTTTTAATCGACAAATAGTACCCTATGATGATGGGAATGTGCCTAAATATGCTTAATATACAATCTAGTCCAACCAGAAAATTTGCTTTAGGTCATTTGAGGCTAGGACTAGAATCTAGGTTTTTCCCACATCAGGGTTTTTGTCGGCCGAGTTGGAAACTCGGCCGATCGGTCGGGCACAGGGCACCTGTGTGTTCTGTCGGCCGAGTTTCCTCTCCCTGGAACTCGGCCGATCGGCGGCAGACTGGTTTAATATATATAGGAATCGGCCGACTTGCTCCCTCTCAACTAGAGCAAAGTCGACCGAACCCTAGACGCCCAGCCCGACCCTTCCTCCCCTGGTGCTCCTCTCTCTCTCTCCGGCCGATTTTCTTCCCAAATCGACATGTTCGTGTGTCCTTGCTACTCTTGGCGTGCCGCCTGCTCTCTCTCTCCACGTGGATCGGCTCCCTCTCCTCGTTCTCCTCTCCAATGAGGTCCCAACGCCGGAAACGTGCCATTCCCGCCCCTGCTCCTGCGGTTCCTCTTGCGCCTAGGTATATGGTGTTTGATAATCTTTCTTTTGTTGACAATGCTGCTATTGCTCGCTACAAAGAGCTCCTTCCTCGCTCTCCCTTTCCTTTTCGAGCTCTTTATCAGCCCCATAGCTTTCATGCCGACCTTTTCGAAGCTTGTCAACTCTTTCGCACACATCATCTTGAAGCTCTTTGCATTGAGGATGCCCATTTTTATAACCTAAAATATAGCTCCAAAGCTGTACGTCAATTCTACGCTAACTTGCGGTGGAATTACGACTCTTTGGTTCCCCCTTCGGACACCTCAATCGTTTTGACGTCTATGATTGCCGGCCAACCTTTCCATATTACTGAACGCTCGTTCAATCTCTATCTCAATGGCAATGTTGGCACGGCTTCGTGGATTACCGATTACCCTGCTTATCTTGATCTCTTGTATCCCGAGGACGTCTATAAGACCATTGAGGTTGACTTGACTGATATTCATAAGTTTCTCAAGCAACCCGATTTTCCTTATAGAAAGAAGGGCACTCTGCCATCTTCTGCCCTGTCCTCTCCTCGCCGTGTCTTGGCGTTCGTTCTCAGTTGCAATGTCCATCCAAAGAAGAATCAAACGGACATCGCTGAGAATACAGCTATGATGATGTATCTGCTTTTGAACAACCAAGGAGTCAAATGGGCTCGTTACATCCTTCACCATATGACTTGTTTTGACTCGGGAAAGAACACCAAGGGCACGCATCTTCCATATCCTGCCCTAATTTGTGGTCTTTTCCAGCATGCCACTGGAAAATCTCTCTTTTCCGATTTTCTCTACCGCCCCGATCGTAAGGGAGTTTATATCAGTGAGACCACTCTTCAGAAGAGTGTCCCTACCTCTGGTGCATCATCTTCTTCTGCTCCACCTCCACCTCCATCATCATCTGCTGCACCTCCTCCTCCACCCTCCACAGCTGCACCACCTCCTCCTGAGCCATCTTTCCGACCTCCTCCGCAGCCGGCTTTTGCTGACTTCCAGGTCTCCAATGAGGCCCTCATGGGGTACCTCATGCATCAGCAAGCCTACAACATGCAGGTCCAGCAACATCACCATCAGGATCTGTGCCACATCATGTCATCCATGTCTTTGTCTTGCCCTCAGCCCTACCCCACCTACGAGCCCTACCCCGGTGGTGACTACGCTTCTTTTGCGTACAGTCAGTTTTATCCTCCTCCACCCCCTTCTGCTTCCGCTGATCACTCTACAGGTGGATACTCTTCTCCGGTTCTGGCGCTCCCAGGTGGCCGTCTGTCTGAGCTTCTGGCCCAATACACCTCTTCTGCTCCCCCTATTGAGGTTGCCTATGAGTTACATGCTCTAGGTATGTCTTGGGACGAGCAGAGTGCGAGGTGGCCCGGGCGTGCTTTTGGTCCTCCAGACGAGGATATGGCTGACCAGGAGGATGCTGAGACTGACGCTGATGAGGCTACTGCGACGGATGCTGAAGACGACGATGACGATGCCGATGCTGAAGACGAGGCTACACCAGCTGCTGCTCCTCCTTCAGATGATGGAGATGAGGACTATCAGCCCGACGAGGACATGGAGGCTGCCGTTGATGATGTTGACATAGATTAGTGTAGCTTAGAGTTGATGTGTCTAGTTTAGTCTCGGATGACCATGATATATCTTTTTGGACTATGATTGTATTATTTACATTAGGCACATCATCTGAGTTGTACTATTGCTACTCCGTTTGTCCGTGTAGTTTTTGTCTTATGTTTGCTTTTGGACACACTTTGTATGGCTTATCTTATAGTGTGTTCCATATTTTAATGAATGATAGGTTTTTGCTTTCGTGCTTTATCTTGATATTTATTTGTTTCTCTATGTTTTGGTTGATTGAGTGTTTAGAGAAGACCTTGCTTTTATGCTCTTCTACCCCCCTGCCTTTTTGAGATGACAAAGGGGGAGAAAGACCTCAATCATATTGTTTTTTATTGCTTGTATGGTTCTTTTCTTGTCTATAAACTGAAATGCATCTAGACTTGTTTAGAATCATATAGTATCTATATATGCTATGTCTGCTTGTGTGTTAACTAACTATGCAGGAACGAGTAAGCATGAATTGAGGGGGAGCATTACAAATTGATCATATTTGCATCCCCTTGCAATTCCCTAAAGAAAAGGTATAATTTTCACATTCTTTTCAATATGTTGAGGAATGGTTTGTCATTGTCAAAAAGGGGGAGAATGTTGACCTAGGTGTCGCACATTGCCCATATTTTGATAATGACTTAACCATTCCATTCATATGTATCTAACAAATCTATTTGAGATCATTGCAGATATTAGATACAAGAAAAGAATCTCCTTTATCTCCAAAGCTACTCATCCGGCACATGCAAAACATGTGACTTGTAACCGCTTTGTAATATAGCCCTTAGAGGCTTAGAACATTTTATGTAATCACTCATAATCATGTTTTGCATTGTATCTAAGATGGATAAATTGATTGGGACTCAAAAATCCATCGTTTGTACAGTTTATGAAAATTCCAAAATACCCTTAACAGGGATTTTGTCGGCCGAATTCCAAACTCGGCCGATCCATATATTCTGGAATTTTCTGGGCTGTCGGCCGAGTTTCCAACTCAGCCGATCCCTGTTCGGTCGAGTTTCAATGATAGGAAACTCGGCCGATCCACTGGTTGGTCAAGACTGAAGGTCGACCGATCGGTCGAGTTTCCCCATGGAAACTCAGCCGACAGTCTGCCTCTCAGACTTGTCGCCTAGTGTGTCGGCCGAGTTGCCTTTAATGAAACTCAGCCGATCGGACTGTACTGGAATGCAGAAAAAGCAATTCCAACCGTTGGAGGAGTTGGTGGGACTCAAAATAGATCCGTTGCAAGTTGTAAAACGGCTAGTTTGTGCCACTTAACTCTCCCAACCTCAAAGGGACACCCTCAACTATAAATAGGACCTCTTGGACTTCATTCCAAGGTTGCTCATTCACATATGCTTGGTCCTAGCCTTAGTTGAGTGGTTTCTAATCCTTTGAGCCCCTTTCTCTCTCTACCTTCAAAGCAAATTCGTGAGTATGAGTGAGTTAGGATCCCATGTATGAGAGCTATCATTTGTAATCTTGTAAAGCTCTCCTTTCCACTTCTCCCATCTCCATTCTCTATGAAGATTGATTGAAGTTTCTTCTCCGAGTGAAAGAGAAGAAGGTTGCTGCTCTTCCCCAAGTGAAGGAGAAGAAGGCTAGCTGCTCCAGGCCTCTGAGTGAAGGAGGAAGGTGCTAAAGCTCTCCAAGAGAAGGAGAGGTGCAAGGCAAAGCTCAAGCAAGATGGGTAATTCCTGCAAGGCCGAAGACTAGAGCAAGAGTAGGTAAGTCCTTTGAAGAAGGCTGAAGACTACTTGCTTGGTGGGTAAGTCCTTGGTGAGGTAGAAGATCTTGGCTTGATATATAAGTCCTTGGATGGTTGGTAGTTGTAGCTTGTAATCTTATTGTGTGATATATATATAAGAGAACCAAGTTACAAATCCTAGAGCCTAACCAACTCTAGGTAGTGGACTGACATTGCTCCTAAGTTTAGGACATGGAACCACTCTAAACCACCTGTCCAAGTGCATGCTTTCCTTGTCTCTTATCCTTGCTTTGTATGCTAGTTTAGGACATCAAATTGCTGTTTTGAATTAAGTTCTGCACTTAATATAATTTGGTGGTCTAATCACTTTTGTGAAGTTTGTGAATCTCTATTCAACCCCCCCTTCTGGAGCCCATTGATCCAACACTATTCACTTTTATATTTTGTATTTCACGATAAATTTATGTCATTTCGGAAGCTTGCATCAATGTAACTAATTTACACTCAACTCTTCCTTTTATTACCATAAAACTAATCTTTTAATACTTCATAAATACTTAAATAAGTTCTTTATGGCATTCCAGTGACTCTCACTGGAAGTAGACATACATCCACTCATCATGTCCATTACATACGAGATAACTAGATGAGCATATCATATTGTCATGCCCAATACATACAAAATGATGAATGCATATATTTTCTTGTCATGCCTGATACATACAAGATAATGGGATGATTACATACATGATAGATCCAATTGTGAATGCATATGCAATCTATCTATGTATTCCTACTCTTCATAAGAATTTGGGACACTAGGCATCTAAAAGACTAACTCCATGTAATATGGACAAATTTTCTCCCACTAAATCTTTGCAACTGAACCCTTCAGACTGCCAATGTATGCTCTCTCTTTATCAGGTTAAGAGACTTTTGAGAATTATCTCTCTGGTCTCTATTCCTATCACATACATTTCTCTTTATTCCCTTAAAGAAGGTATTTCCACACCAGTTTCGATTCTTAGAACGTTTCATTCCTCATCATCATGTGGAATGTAAATATGCTCCCACTAAATCTTTGTAATTACAGATCCCTTCTTTATTTCAATATACCAATCAAACCTTTTGACTATATAATCAAAGTAAAGACTCCAGTTCTGAGGTGCTTATATTTAATCAATCATATTGATTAATCTCTTTTAACTGATAGTCTGCATTTTCATCAACAGAATTACAAACCCTTCAGGCTGTGTCATGTACACAACCTCTTGTTATTCCTTCTAGGAATGCGGTTTTAATATCCATATGCTAAATCTCATAGTCTTCAAGTTCTAATAGCAAGCATGATCCTTTATGGCCTATAGCCACTGTGATTGGTTAAATAAATTCACCAGGTTCAACACCTTGAACTCACTTGAATTCATCTCAACCAATCAGCACTTCAAATGTCATGTATGTCAGTCTTAACTCTTAAGACCCAATTGAACTTATGGGTTTTATCCCTATAAGTGCTACCGTTAAGGTCATACCTTATTTGGTTCACATGGAAGTTATTTTGGATCTTATGGCTTTAAGCCATAACTCAAAATCTGGTTCCTCGACATCATCTAGATAGATTATTGGCTCATCATCATATGACTAATTCATCACCTTTGAGTGAGTAGGATATCATTATCCATCAAGCTCAAGATGTTTTCTACTAGATATATGAGGTGTATATGTTACATAAGGAATTTGAGATTCCATAACACTTGTGATTCTTAATCTCCATTTTTACCTTATTAGGTTTCAATGTTATTATGTTGATCTCAAACATTTCAAGTTGTACTTCTCTCCCACAGATTCTTTTGGAATTCAGATATCCTTATAACAAACACTTTGTTATTGGATTGAGATTAGTATTCAAATAACATTATGTGATTTGTGAATGAAGCTCTTTCTAAGAAACTAGTTTTCTTATATGAGCATTCCATCACTAAAAGACATATTGGAACATTTCCAATACCATATCTCATATGGTGTCTTTTATACCTTTTGAATGGTACATTTATTTAGTGTAAAACATGTTCTCTAGAAGAATTCTATAAGATTAGTTATTTGTTTGATGATCGTGCTCTTACTATTTAGAGTATGATTCCTTCTTCGATTTTGACATTATTACGCCTTAATCATGAGTTGCCTTAATCATGAGTTCTCTATGATACACTATCATAGTTACTCACAAGGTCCTCAAACATTTGGTTTAAGTATCTCATACATTGATCATATCAAATAATTAATACGTTTACCAAGTTTGCTCTTCATTTATGATATTCTTGAATACTTCAAGATATTCATATTTGTATTTCAGTAAATATCATATCTGAAGTATTAGCATTTATTCCAATAGGTATGTATATACATCGGTATAATATATATGTATTATACCTAATAGATTAGTCATTATCCCACTACATCTAGTGAAGATTGACTTGTCATCATGCCCAATAAATAAGACATTCATATCTCTTTATGGTTCACTAATCAAGAGAGTCTAGTTTATCCATCAACATGGAACCTAGAGATGAATTTCTCATTCATTTGTTTATATGATAATGCTAATTTATTGTTGATACCAAGTACCACAAGATAAATAAGGCATCACCATAAAAGATCATATCTTTGAAATTGAAACATAAATTTTATTGATAGACATCCTTATCATTACAAGATGTAGAAATAAAAAAATGTTTCTATTTGCAAAATGAAATAGTAGTTCATAACTCTACCACATGCCTCTTGGGATGAAATAAACTAAAGGTACTACTATCTATGGCAGCAACACTTGCTCCATTCTTGATGAGTGTTCCTTCTTGGTCCTTTCATAAAGGCCTTCACTTCTTTTTAGATCATGCACATCAAATATGTCAGATCTATCTCCTGGTATCACATACCTAATATAAAGAAGTATTTTAAGTTTATTTCATAATACCTGAGGTGGAGATATTCATCCCATCCTTCTTCTTCTTTAGTTCATCTATGTAGAAAGGGCAATTTCTCTTCCAATGTCCTGGCTCATGACAATGGTGAGATTTACCTCCCTTGTTCACCCCTCCCTTGGAATTGAGTGTTGAAGATGACTGGGCTATTGGCTAGCATTAGAACCTTTCTTTGCTTTGCCCTTTCCCTTGCCTTTAGACTTTCCCTTCTTTCTACTGATCATCATCACAGATTTGGGTTTGTCTTTCTTCATATGTGCCTCGACTGTCCTCAACATGCCCAACAACTCTGTCAGTGGCCTATCAAAGTTGTTCATGTTGTAGTTCATCACAAACCAACTGTAGGATTCTGGAAACGATTGTAGTATCACATCAATAGATAACTCTTGGCTTAGAGGGAATTCCATTCAAGTTAGGTTCTCCACATACCCAATCATCTTGAGTGTGTGAGGGCCTACTGGATCTCCTTCTATCATGACACAGTTGAATAGTGCCTTGGAGACATCATATCTCTGTTGTCGTTCCTGGCCTTGATACATGTTCTTGAGATGTTGAACCATCTCAATGACGTCTGTGTTCTCATGTTGTCTCTACAACTCATAGTTCATTGAGCATAACATCAAGCACTTCACATCAATGGCATCCTCAGTATGCTTCCTTTAAGCATCCCTTTCAGCCTTTGGTGTGGTGGGAGCGGGTTCTTCTGGCTCTAGTGTATCTAGGAAATAGAGATTTTGCTCTTAAGTGAGACCAATTCTCAACATCCTAAACCATTCGTGGAAGTTTTTCCCATTTAGTTTGTCCTTCTCAAGGACCGATCACAATGGAAAGTGATTGTTGTTGGTAGCCATTTATTCTATAGAAGGGAAATTTGCAATTTTAGTCCAAAACTCTTTTGATTTGATTTGAAAATTGACAATATTTAATTAGGTATTTAATTAATGTTCTCACTATTTTGTCTCAAATTGATAACCCTCATTATCAGTTCGGAAGATTATAGTGTACAACCTTCTAGTGAGCAAGATCCTGATTTCATCTAAGTCATGGACCAGTGAGGGCTATCACCTACAACTAGAATCTTTCAAGTAGACAACTTTTGCCAATTACATCATATGGAATTCTGGATAGATGTCATGTGCAACTCCTTTCAATGTTCATCTTTATGCCTCAAGGTGCTTGATCTTATCAAGGTCGCCTTATTAAGCCCAACTCAAAAGCCAACACAATGAATATGCACCCTATGAAGGCAAACCCACATATTCACCATCATACTTCCACGAGATAGAAACTACACCACACGAAGGCATGTCCACACTCATTCGATCAAGATTTTCATGTGTGTTGCTTTTAGAAGGCATCTTCAACTTAATATGTTTGTTGAGGGGTTTTATATGCTTATATATGCATATATCTATCCAATTACCACATATATAGTATGTATCATATACATGCTATATCCCACAAATGAAAATATGCAATAACGATAAAGCGATGATTATGGCCATCTTATTATAGTTCCTTGGAGCCACATGGAACTACGATCATCTAAGGTCTACATCACATGCAACCTGTTATTGATGAAGATATGTGCTTGCTAATATGGGTTGACTGGTTCAACCCTTAAACCAGTTAGCTCACTTCTTGGTCGGTCGGTTGGTCTCCTCCAGCTGGTCTTCTGGCTCCTCCAGATGGTTGGCTCGTCTGGTCATCTGGGCTTCTCATTGGTCCACCAACTTCTCCTCAGTCAGTCATCTCAGTCCATCAAGCAGCCATCTTCAGTCTTTGTCATAATAAGAAATAAAGCTAATCCTATTTTACATAATCTTTGTGAAACCTCGAGTTACATTCGAGGGGAGAAAAGGTAGAAGAGAATCTCAAGTTACATTTAGAATATAAGAAGAGGGCTCAATGTGCAAACCGAGATGCAAACAACCATAACCAACCACACATATTCCCATAGGGTTTATAGGCCATAACCATGCTACACATCCACCATCAAAATCATTTTAGGGTGACGCATATCGATTGCATATATACCATATAATATATGTATATATTAGTTTGAGATCATGTGGTATTATTCAGATATTCACATTAGTTATTTAAATATTTGCATCGCATGCAAAAAATAAAAGACGGTAAAACTAAAATCTAATCATGTCGATTATCCCAAAATATAGAGTATTGATGTGGCTCTGATACCACTGTAGGGTTTTAAGTGGTCGGAGTAGGCAGTGGAAACAAAATTTTTACTTGACCACAAACCCATAACCAACAGATCACATCAACATCTATGTAATGGGAAGGATGATTTTAGTGAGTTATACCTAGTCTTGAGGCTTGCTCAACAACTATACCTCACAGCAGGTGCAATATTCAACCACCTATCTTTGACGACATCTATGCAGCTCCTGGTCTTGACTTGGATTGTGGTTGACTGTCGTCCTCCTGAGCGGCAGAAGTCTCCCACCTCTATAGATAGTCCACACAGACTATCATGAACTCTAGTCATCCTAAAGAACAGACTAGAAGGAGTTGTCCCCTTCTGCTGACGTACTAGTCACCAACACACTCTCCCACAACCAGTTGTTGTTCTGTAGTTGTCTTTCCCTCGTTGTGCCTCCTCCCTATTCATGCGGCACTTGCTCGGGCTCTCTTGGTTACCAGAACCAAAGAGGACAACAACTTTGCATAGTAACTATTTCTCAGAATTTGTTCTGAGATGTTGTCTGTCATGTGTCTGGAGAAGCCCCCTGTACCCCTCTATTTATAGTACAGGACATGATTAGGGTTCCCAGTCTGTGCGGGAGTATAAGGGTCCAAATTTTCCATGAATAATTTGCACTGCGGTAGGCGAACTGGTCAGTTCACTAGTGAACCAGTCAGTTGGCTGCGTGAACCGGTCAGTGAACCTGTCGGTGCACAAGCCAAACTTTCCTATTTCGTTTCAAACTAATGCAAAGATTAATTCTTGTCCCAGTCAAATTGGACTAGTGAAACGGGAAACTTTTCTCAAAAATTGGAACCCAAAACTTCTTGTTTAGTCCAGTTGAACCGATCGATTCACTAGAGTGAACCGGTCATCCCACTGACCAAGATCCGATCAATTTACCCAGTAAACTGGTCGGTTGGTGATCCAGATTGTGCAGAACTCAGTCAATTCAGTTATCAATCAATCTGACACTCTAATAAGTTGGTTCAACACTTGAACTTGATGATTCTGAGTCAAGTCTATTGATTGAATGTTTGTTTAGTACCTAAACACTTTAGCGTCAATCCAAACATCATTTATGGATAAACTCCTATTCCGAATTAATCCTATACGTGTGACCCTATAGGTCCCAATTCACATTGGTAGTGAAAGTCCATAACTAGCTTATGACATCACAAGCAAAGAGCGGTACCTAGTCGCACATCAGTCTTACCCAAGTGATATAGAAAGTTGGAGAACAACTTTCAATCCTACAGTCAGTGATTGGTGTTCTAGTGAATGTATAATTCCTTTGTCTCTAATAACCGAAATGAAGTCAAGGGATTGAGTTGTCATCCTTTCAACGTTCATTCATGTTTCTTGAACTAGAGGAGACTCTCTGAGATATATGACATCAATACAATATATTGATTCACATGTGCATGTGCATGCCTTTCTTAGTCTCGCTTATCAAATGGCTTGGACATCATACTCCCTTAGGAGGGACAAATCTCATATCTATCACTCATAGTCTATCTCATGCGTCAAAGCCACCCAATCATCACCTTTATAACAACCCATGTTTCAGGACTGTGTTTGATGATGTCAAAGTGTACCCAATAACATTCGACGAGTGTAGTGATTTTAGGTCTAAGAATCACAATCACCACCATCACTATGAGAGATGATTCTAACTACCATGTCATGGTTCCATGTGTCACTCTCATGGTGGGTCTGTCTGATACACTGTTCTCTAACATGTATCTATGTGCATGGTTTGATATCATATATCATGACTAATGAGACACTGTCATCAACCAACACACACTCTAGTCTTTATGTGTCATTGTTGTCTATCGACCTTCCACAATGACATACGACTAGGGACATAACAAGAATGTACATACTCTTATCATCTATATGATCTCATTGTTCAAGTCATGTACTTGAAGACATACATCATTGAGTATTGTCATTCTTTAGACATTCATTATGCTTCATCATTATCTCATAATGGATTGAACCAGAATAAATTGGAAGCTTGCCTTTGATATTTATCAAATCAATCATGACGTATGCCAATCCAATCATCATATGATTGACTCTCAGGGCATACATACCTACACTTTTGTTTTCATATTCTTCACTAAAGATAATTATATATGAACTTTTATAAGAGTCTTTAGAATTAGTTTTTTAATAATCTCATTGTGTTTGTTACATTATCATGATAGGCTATAAATTTTCTATTTCTAATAAAGGGTGTGAGAGTTATGGTCAAAACATGTCAGAGAGAGAGAGAGTTAGACCTTGAGAAGCATAGAGGTGGGGTGAGATGTAAAGAAACTCCAAGATTGTGCACTAATAGATCTAATTGGGTAAAAGCATGAGAGAGGGTGAGTGAAAAATTTAAAGGTATGGTCCTATGTGGGGGGTGAGGTGAAGCCAAAAGTGAGGTTTAAATATCAGGGAGACCTAGGTTTAGGGTTTCTAATGCCCAAACCTATGCGACATCAATCATGGAGATGGGCCTTGAATATTCTCTAATAGGCTTGATTGGGAGTTTAGAAATATGTACACAGGAGGATGAATCTAAAAATAAAGAGAACAAGACTGATATTTGTCAAAATGGGACTTGATAGGGGTGAGAATCCGAGTAACCGCCCTTGGGAAGTGGTTGAAACCCTAACTGCCTAAGGTGAGAAGACCTAATGGCTAGGTCCCAAACCACAGGCAGGATGAGGGAATCCAAATGCTCATCTAGGATTTGGGCCATGTCAGTGCTGTTGCAGGCCAATAATCGAGAAACAACCAAAAAATGGGAGAAAAAGTGGTTTTAAGGTGTATTATTTGAAATTTTGTATAGGGATCTAGGAAACTTGAATCATAGTGAAATTTGGATACAATGCTTATGATTTAGCAAAGAATTTTAGAAAGAGTTTGGGATCCAATCGATGTAGATAGATATAAAAGTGATCTAAAATTTTAGCGAGTCTAATTTAAGTAGATTTTCATGTATCCAATGTATATGAAGGTATGAAATTCCTTAATTAAGTGCCACAAAACTCATCAAATCATACAGTTATCCAAAAAATCCTTCAAAATTAGTGTCTAGTACTAGTGTGATGATAAAATGGGGTCATCGATAAAAACATAAGTCCCATAGAGAATTGAGTTATTAATGGGTGAAATTCCACTTTATCACATTGGCCTCTCTATCTTATTCACTTTACCTAATTGTTTCATCAATTCAACTTCAAAGTATAAAAAGGCTTTTAGATCTCAATTCTATCACTAACAAGTAGAGAAATATATATTATTGAATAACCATTGGAAGGTTACAACATATTTGGCCCCCCATAGAGCAAAGTGGAAAAGGTACACAAATATCTACGTGAACCATTTCTAACGCTCCATCGGTCCACTGTGCACCCTTTTAAGAAGTGTTGGTATGCTTAGCCTACATGCATTCTATACATGTTTTGGAATTACTACACTTTATAGGCCCCGAACTGCCTTTTTTTATACTATTTTTAGGATCCTTTGGAGATAGACCCAGTCTTTGATGCCAAAGAAGTTAAGAATTCTCATCTAATAATGTGCATTTCTTACCAGTTGACTCATTTTTTTTCAATGCATATCCATTCATCATGTCACTAGGCGGGTTCAAATTTGTGACCTCTTTGTCATACAACATCAGTTTTACCACTCAACTAGTGATGCTACTCTGGCTTCCAGTTAACTTGTGTTTGATTGTAAGATTTTTTTAATAAGAATTTAGTTTCACTAGATAAAGATCGTTGTTAAAATGCAAGTACCAATCGTAATAGAATTTATACATAATGAATTTGTACACAATTACACATGAAAGTATGCCTTGTATTATATAATCTAGATATATAATCAAGTTTCTACTATGATTTGGTACATATAATCTTTATTCTATGTTCAATAAGTTTCCATTGTCAATGGTTAATTTGCATGTCCTAGCAACCTTTCCATGAGATTCCATTTTTTTTCTTAAATAAAGGACACTTTCACACTATGTTGGGACCTTTGATTCAAAAATCCCTATAGTGTATTGGCAATACGTATAGTGGTGCCATCGTCAACTCACCAACTATATAATAAAACATTTGAAAGATGGCATGCATATGCAACAAGAGACATAACACCTTTCTTTTCCAACCATTTCTTGTGTCCAAAGCACTCCTTTTTATTATTTCATTTAATAAGGTAAAATAAGCATTTCATGTTAGCCTTTACTCATCAAGTTGTGTAATCACTTGGGTTGGACACTCCATCTAAGATAGGAGCAATGATGCATGAATTAATTGTACATGCAAATTATCTATGTATAAAATCCCTAGATTGTATCTAAACCAAGTGCACAACAATGCCACCTTCAAGTGAACAAATCTTATTGTAGTATAATTAGGATCGAACCTAATGGAAAATATTTTAAAGAAGTTGTCTAAAAAAAGTAAGCATAAAAGAATTAGTATTTACTATAAGAGTTTGATTGGTTGACTATATTAAGGTTGCAATGATTAAAAGGTTGGGTTAGAGTTCTAAATTATCGATGGATGCATATACAATGGTGAGTGGGTTTTACCACCACTACCAAACATTCACTCTCTCTCTCTCTCTCTCTCTCTCTTTCAATATCATAATAATCTAAACATACATATGTTGAGGCTAGAACAATCCTCCTTTCAGCATTAAGATTAAAACCTAACTAATATTAGTCTAATTTCGTTGTCATGTCATCTAGAGATCACTTATAGGAAAACACCAATCTAAAATCTCATCAAGGTTGAATATGAAATGAACAATAACCTCTATTTTATGTTCCGAGTTCTATATATTCAAATAAACATGCAAAGTAGTTGACCAAACAAGAATTACAAGCATAAAATGTTTGCTCCATGACAACTAATGTTCAAACAAACATAACATCCGTATAAAAGAGAAAAAATGGGTAGTGGCCCCACACCCTAACAAGGCGACTACTCTCTCATCACATAAGTAATAATTTTAATAGGAAAGGGGGGAAGAATTCATTCTCACAATAGAATATGCGGGCACAGTTGTGGTGTGTTGATACATTTATTTGAATGTGGAAATGATGGTGGAAAACATAGTAGAAAGATCACTCCTTGCATTTGTTTAAGATGGTGTTGATGATATTATCCTCCTCCTCTATGTACTCGATTTGTCACCATGAGGGTGAAGTGATGTAAAGTGTGGGACCCGAGAGGGGATCCACTCTTCACCAAGTGAGAAATAAAACCTCCTATCTCAAAAATGGAGGAAATGTGGAATTTAATAATTTCCCAAATGATATATATGTTATAGAGCTAAATGTTTATGAGGAGAAAAACAAAACTATTACAATGTTACTTGATAATTCATATACAATTTCTCCTCGCCAAAAAAGGTGGCATGAAAAAAATAAAAAGGTATACTTTAATATACTTTAAATAAATATAGGGCCAATTGTAGAGGACAACCCGACTATTCCAAGTTGTCCTTGAGTTCATATCTTGTAATTGATCTTCTTAAATCCTTGTTTTGTAGTGTATCTATACTTGGGTGGAATACAACTTCACCTGAAACAAAGGAAACAATATAGAGGTCAGCAAAGACTGAGTATGAACATAAAATAAACACTATAGGAATTACATTGGGTTATAAGTACAAAAGAGATATTCTAGAAAGTAGGGAGGCTATATACAATTAGGTAAGTTCAAAAGAGTTGTAACAAGAGAAATGAGGCATATTAAATTTAGGGTATAAGCATGGAGAATAAACCGCCTTGCCATATCAATTAGCCACAATTTCAATTTTAAAAATAAACTTTGCTTGCATACCAGTGTAGACTAAACATACCTAAAAGAGGGCATAACATCATAGGCTCATAGACTAAAAAGTAATGGTAAAAATGCACCTCGAGTAGAATATGTGTGACCTTTTATAAGTATGGTTGTATATAAGTACCACTATTATAGATATTAT
Source organism: Alisma plantago-aquatica (assembly GCA_963693085.1). Taxonomy (NCBI): domain Eukaryota; kingdom Viridiplantae; phylum Streptophyta; class Magnoliopsida; order Alismatales; family Alismataceae; genus Alisma; species Alisma plantago-aquatica. Next base: position 849,761,893 of record OY856413.1, read on the forward strand.
AGTCAAACATGTAGCATGCGTAAATATAGAGGAATGAATAACAATTTAATCTTGGTCACATAAAAGGCATACATGGCAGGAGATATCCAAGGACCCATTATAAAATAGTAGTTCAACATCACAATAATTTATATAAATTCAAAATAGGAAAGTATGAATGTCAAACAATGAAATCTTAAGTAGAATTAACAATTCAAAATATGCCTCATTAAATGAACTTATGCATCAACCAAATAATTCCCAAAATAAAATAGAGTATGTACATACCTCAAATTCAGATTGAAATATTCAATAACACCCACATAATCAGGGTCAAGTTTGTACAACCTAATCACCATATTTATGCATTACATTAATATTGATCTGATTGAATTCACTAATTATAAGGTGACCATACAATAAGTTAGAAATCATGGCTCATAACTTATCCTATTGAATCCACCTTCTTTTCTAATTCCAAAAATTTACATACATCTATTATTTGGATAAACCAATAATTTGTTATGCCCTTTTATAATATTAAATCAAATTCAAAATATTTTTATATTTTAAGCAAGAAAAATAGTGGATGGCCATCACATCATTAATCATATGTGATATGGTGTATGCATCATTACATATACTTAGGGAATCCTGCAACTACTGGAACAAAATATGGGTAAAATTACCCATATGCCCATACATGGATAACCGCTTGATTGGTTCAACAAGAACAACAAGGCAACCTTGCTCCCTTGGATCTTCCCCTATGATACACCGTGAGGAGCAAAAACTACAACTCACAACCTCCATCAAACTTGAGAACAATATTGATTCCGGGAAATGGGGTTTTCCATAGGTTTCCTCAAGTCAAGACAAAGCCATTCAGCCAAATCTCAGGCTCGAGGCATACTAGAAAACCTAGCTTTAAGCCATTTCCAAAATTAGAATGATGGAGGCACAAAGCACGATAACAACTATTGATGTTGCAATCAGAGACCATAAAACACTGGTGATATGTGATGAAGGTGACAACATAATTGCGGTGATGCAACAACATCTGCAACACCGAGGAACCTTGATTGAACAACAAAAACAAGGTAGGAAGATCAAGGTTGAACTCACTACAAACAGACACGAATGCATCAAGGAAGGCCAAAAACATCTTCTTGAAGGTTGTATGAATCCAAAGGGGACCAAATACGAGGTTTGAGGCCAATTGAAATGGCTTAGCGATGAACATAAGCAACAACCATAAGTAGTGTGCAAGTGGAGTTCATGGGGAGAGAGACCCAACAAATTCCATGGCAAAGTAAAAGTGAAGAGGGGAAGAGGTGGTAACCATAATGCTTACCTCTTAGTTAATTATCCAAGGGTGTTGGAGTTGTTGTGGATCCTCAATGGTTACCAAAGAAGAAGGTCAACCTCGACAGCGCAAATTAGTGGATCTTAGGAGCAATTGTGTGAGGTGGATATAAAGGAGTTCATTATGAATTTTATGTATGATTAGGTATCTTTCTATAATAGGTTATGGGGTTATTGCTTCATTTCCATAAACATGGTGGCAACTAGCTAGGTCTTGATTGGGTGTTTGGGGTATTGTCTGCCATCCATCACGAGTAATTACTTTAATATCAGGAGACAATGAGGAATCAATCAGTGAATAACTAAGAATGAAAGAGTGAGTGTGGCAAGAGGAAAGCTTGAATAAACCATTAATGTGAAGTTGGTTTGGTGTAGACTCATGGAAAGTGGGGGAAGGGGATGAAGTCAATCAACTTGATTACCTGACTCGACCTTGTATGCATGGCACATATAATAGAGTATAGTCTTATACAGTGGCGTTATATTGAATCCAGACTTAGGCCAAGCAGGGCATGGCATCTAAGAATCACATGAATAATACTTAAACTTACACCCAACCTTCTAAATTACTATTAAGGGTGTATTTGATATCTGATTGAGCCCAAACAAGCTAATCAGAATGTGAGGAATCTGAAATTGGCATTCATTTTCCTATTGAGTATGTTTCATATTAGATTACATTGCTAGTGTATTAATGATGCTATTGACATCTTTACTCCTCTCAATGACTCAATCGTGATGCCATAATGCATATTAACTAGATTTCTTTTACTATTACTAGGTGTATTCTAGAGTGTCAAAATGGATCCAAATTCATTATTTGCTATTTTACACCTCAAATATTATTTTCATGTATCATGGTTGTTTAATCTTTCAAATATCACGTATAAATAATATTTATGAGCATATGATAGTACTAGATGACAAATATTCCTATTGCTTATTGAACCGGGTAAATATGTGCTAGTTCTTCACATGATTGGATAGGGGCCTAGAAGAAGGGATGGTTACCGTTATAGATATATGTTAGTATGTCACGTGTAACATCCCTAGATTTCAATATGGGATAAACATAAACAATAATGCTAAGTTATGATTATAATGTCCTTTGATGATGTAAGACTCTAGAATAACTCCTACACATGATGATCTAATTCTACATCACATTTTAGTTTCATAATGCACGCCACCTATCCCTAATATGCAATTATGAGTAATCAAGGTCTAAATCACAAATTACCCTACATTTGTTCATAATATACTTTCTTTCTTGGTACATGAGTCATGAATGAGATACTAGAGCTTCCTTTAAATTTTTGGTGACATGAATTCTCTATAATGATTATTGATGCATTAAGTACCCTAAGTACCTAATGATATGAATCACAGGAGTGCATAGCTCAAACCAGAAATGTAATTGGACTTCTATATTCCTCATGATTGATTAGCAAATCTGTCAAATTTCATCTAAATTAGGTGACCCGAGCCATGATAAATAATATTGAGAAGAAAGTGAATAGTCACGGACATTTAAAACTACTTAAATGGTCAATATAGTCGATGATCTGTGCATCACACACTAGTGGCTATCACTAGGTCGTTATGGGTCATCAGATTAGGATCTCGAGGTGAAGAATTCGTCTTCAACCCCTGCACACTATGTGCATTGGGAACAAACAACCAAAAGTGATATTCCCAACCTCTCTCCCACACTCTATTCCACAACTTCGTTTATCGCCACTAATAGCTTCTGGTGGTCATTTTGAGTCTAATGATCCCTCACTTGGCTCCTACCTCCCACTATTGCAAAATTTCCCAAAAAGTCTTCTATAGCTAGTTGAAGCAACAAGCTCTCCACGCAACTTCGTCGCATCAGACCGTATCCAGTTGATACATGGAGTACAAGAGGACGGTAAAGGACTTGTATCCATGCTCAATTTTAGTTGAGGCTAGCGGAGCAACTGCCACAGACTTGACCTTCTCTGAAGATGACAATGAGCGCTGGCTAGCAACTTCAACCATCACGGAGGAATTAAGAGTCTAGTAAGCTTCCTGAGACACGTTAATCGTGTTGGCTAAATGGACATATATAAATCCCTTTGTTTTGATTATGACAAACATTTCATTATTATTAATCTAACGAGCTACTTGAGTGTGCAGGACTAAGATGGATGGAAAAGCAACTAGGGAAAATCCACAAGCTAAAATGTTTATATTTTCATGCAATGTAATCATTGTTGTAAAAACTTGTACAAATATATAATGTACAAGTACTTAGAATTGCATGTAAATCAAGCGTTAGATTTTCCCTAGCCAAACACCATAGTTAGACATGTCATCCCATTTAAATAGGATCATTTATGCACACTCACACATATAATTAGTGCCTAAATTGAAATCTTGAAACAGGATCATTCTCGGTCGACAAACTCCTCGACCGAGACACTCTCGGTCGACAATCTTCTCGACCGAGAAAGATCCAAAGTAGCCGTTAGACACAACAGATAAGTTAGTTGGCAGTTGAAGAAAGACGTTGCAAATCACTTGTTCCAGAGAGCATGTCGGTCGACAAAAGTTTGACCGAGTAGGTGTCTCGGTCGACCATTTGTCGACCGAGATGGTCTCTGACAGCAACTGCAGAATAAATTAATTAGCCGTTGTTAAAGCAACAACTTTGTACCTAACGGCTAGTTAAGCACTTAGAAACCCCTAGAAGTTGTCTAGAACGTCCTTAAGCATACTTAGGCCATTCCTATAAATAGGACAAGCCATAGGACACTAGAATTCACTTGTTACACTTGAGAATACACTTGAGCATACTTGAGCAATCTATTGCAAGCAATTTGAGCACTGTGATTATTAGTCTACATTCTCCTTAGCTCAATCTCGTGTCCTATAGGCTAGATTCTCCTACCCACAGCAATCACAAGTTCACACACTTGGCTAGGAGATCTATACGCTTGATCTAGGCATATCAAGCCTTGGGCTTAAAGGATAAGTTGTAATTTCCTTTTCCTTTCTTGTGCCTTTTTATTATTTGTACTCTCCTTGCTACTCCTAGGGTTGGAGGCTGCGGATTGGAGAGGGTTGACTTCTCAGGTGGAGAAGGGGACTTCAAGCTACTTCAAGAAGGCTATCGCAAGGGAAGCTACTTCAGAAGGCTGGTGCAACGAGAGTTGGTGCATCTACTTCAAGGGAAGGCTGCTTCAAGGTTGGGCGATTACTTCTAGGTGAAGGCTGCTTGAAGGGTTTGGGAAAAGAAATTGTATTTTATGTAAAGTCCTTGCGAGGTAATAAAATAAATTTCTTTTCAAATCCCGGTTGGGTAAGCAACCGGGTAGTGGACTGACGGCTATAGTATTTGCTATAGTTGGAACCACTCTAAACCCTGTGTCTCCTTGTCCAATATCTTCATTGTGGTTGTTTGAGTTTAAATTATTATTAAAATCTTTATAAAACTCTATTCACCCCCCTCTAGTAGTTTTCAGTTGGTATCAGAGCAAGGCTTCAAGGAACCCTAACAAGGTCTTGAAGAAATGGGTGATGGAGTGCTCAACAACCTCAACATTGAAGGGACACTTGTTGCTAGACCCCCAGCGTTCGATGGGACAAACTACCAATATTGGAAGAGAAGGATGCAATTCTATTTCCAAGGAATCAACTGGGATCTATGGAGAATGGTGTCTACTCCATACATGCTCCCTCAAAATGAATTTGTGGAATGGGATGCAAACACGGTAAAACTAGCCCAAATGAATGCAAAAGCTGTAAGTATATTATATTGTTCTATTTCGGTAGGAGAATTTAATAGAATATCAAATTGTGATACAGCTTATGATATTTGGCATAGACTGTCCATAACCTATGAGGGTACAGTCCAAGTTAAAAATTCTAAAATTAGCTTGCTTAAAACTAAGCTTGAACATTTTCGTATGGATCCAAATGAATCTATTAGTGAAATGTTTTCAAAATTATCTATCATTGTTAATGGTTTAAGTGCCCTAGGAAAACCTGTCCTTGAGGAAGATCAAGTCTCAAAAATCCTTCGATCACTTCCTCCAAAATACAAGCCAAAGGTGACAGCCATTGAAGAAGCAAACGACCTCACTCGACTCAAAATGGAGCAACTCATCGGCAATTTAGAAGCTCATGAAGCAGATCTAGAAGAGGAAGAAAGAAGAGAACGTGAACGTCAAAATGGGAAGAAGAAGGATGTGGCTCTCAAAGCTTCAAAAGTCGTCACACAAGAAAGTGAGGAGTCGAGTGAAGAAGAAGGAGAAGAAGCCTTGATCGTCAACGGTAAGAAATACAAAAGGTTTAAAACTAACAAAATTTCTAGTTCTTCTACCCCTCCTAGGTGCTTTGAATGTGGGAAGAAAGGGCATTTCAAAAATGAATGTCCCAAAGCAAAGAAGGGAAAGAAAAGCTCACACAAGAAGAAAGGAGAAAAAGCCTATAAAGCTGCATGGGATGAGTCAAGTGAGAGTGAAAGCGGAGAAGAGGTGGAATGTCTAATGGAAAGATAAGACAATGAAGACTCTCAAGAGGTAAGCCTAATTGATCTTCCTAAAGAAGAGTTAGTTACAAATTTACAAGAAACTCATGATAAATATATTGATGCCAAGAAGAAACTAAAGAAGGCTATAAAATCAAATGATGAGCTCATTGCCAAATTAGATGAACTTTCTTCTGAAAAGAACAACACTGATCTTGAGAATCTATCTTTAAAAACATCTTTAGATGATTGTACTAGAAAGCTACTCACTTTAGAAACAAATGTTGATCTTCTTTCTAAAGAAAAGACTGAATTGTTAGCTAAACTACAAAATTTTCAAACTCAGCCTATTTTGTGTAACCATTCAGACTATGATAATCTTGTAAAGGAAAAAGACTCATTATTTTCTGATTTAGATCAAGCAAGAAAAGATCTACACAAGAAAATGAATGACATTGCTATGTTACAAAGAGAACTATATGAGTTAAGAAGAAAAGATATACTTGATAACATACTAAAAGTTGGCACTGTTTACAATGGAAGAAAAGGTGTGGGATATGCTCCAAAGAAAAATCAACCCAAAAGAACTCAAACTAGGTTTGTACCTAAGAACACAATGGCTAGAAAGAGAAATGAAGTTGATTCTATTACTTGCCATTTCTGCTTACGTCTTGGACACTATTCCTTTTCATGCCCCTACAAGACTAAGGAGTCCGACTTAGTTTGGATCCCAAAACCCCAAACTTAGTAGAGTGGAATGTAGTTGAGATATGACCAAATGCTTTATTTTGCTATTTACATTATCTTATCTCAACTAAACAAAAGATGTCATGCATATTGTTATTATTTTTCTGCATTGTTACAGAAACCTTGTCGGTCGAAGTATTGTCGACCGAGCTTTAGATCGGTCGAAGTATTGTCGACCGACTGGATGACTTTAACAAATCAAAATTTACAACACCTATTTCAGTCGAAAACTGGTCAACCGAGCAAAGTTCTGCGTATCTTTGATTGTAACACAGTAACCTTCTCGATCGACAAATTGTCGACCGAGACATATGTCGGTCGAACAATTGTCGACCGACTGGACTTCTGTTTCAGAACTTTTATACAAATCTGTATTTAAATGATTCTAACCATATCGGACCATCACATGGGTACCAAAATCTACATTTTAATGCAAGAATGGGTGGTTGACAGTGGATGTTCCAAACATATGACCGGAAACAAGGATGCATTCCAAACTTTTGAAGAAAAGAAAAGTGGAACAGTCACTTTTGGAGACAATGGTAAGGGCAAAATCGTTGGAATAGGTAATGTTGGTACAAACCTTGAAATTAAGAATGTTCTACTTGTTGATGGTTTGCACCATAACTTAATAAGTGTTAGCCAATTATGTGATAGTGGTTATGATGTGTTATTTAACAAAACCTGCTGCAAGTTACTAATAGAAAATACTACAAATGTTGTTTATGAAGGAAATAGAGTTGGTAATCTTTATATTCTTAAACCTAACTCTATGAAAACAGTAGTAGGAAAATGCTTGCTTGCAAATGACAATACCTTACAAATATGGCATAAAAAGCTAGGACATGCTAGTTCACATGTTATCAAAAAATTAGTGAAATATGATCTTGTTCGCGGATTGCCTACTTTATCTTTTGATCAAAGTGAAAACTGTGAACCATGCACAATGGGAAAGTAAACCAAAACATCTTTCAAATCAAAACATGTACTTAGCACCAGTAGATCATTAGAATTAATTCATATGGATCTATTTGGACCAATGAGGACACAATCAATTGGTGGTAAGAGATACTGCTTTGTGATTGTTGATGATTATAGTAGATATACATGGGTACATTTTATTGCAACTAAAGATGATACTATTCATGTTTTTATGCAATTTTGTTCAAAGATTGAAAATCTCTTACAAAATAAAATATGTACCATTAGAAGTGATCATGGTGGGGAATTTGAAAATCATACATTTGAAGAGTTTTGTACATCTCAAGGATACACTCATAATTTTTCTGCTCCACGCACCCCACAGCAAAATGGTATAGTTGAAAGGAAAAATCGATCACTACAAGAAATGGCTAGAACTATGATGCTTGAACATAACACACCCAAAACCTTTTGGGCTGAAGTTGTAAACACTGCATGCTATGTGCTAAACAGAGTAACTATTCACTCTTATTTAAAGAAAACTCCATATGAACTCATACATTCTAAGAAACCAAGAGTTGACTATTTTCATACCTTTGGCTCCACATGCTACATTTTAAATACCAAAGATGATAGAGACAAGTTTGATTCTAAATCACACAAAGCATTCTTTTTGGGATATTCCACTTCTAGCAAAGCTTTTAGAGTATATAACACTATCTCTAGAAAAGTTGAGGAATCCATTCATGTTTCTTTTCATGAGGAGTCAAAATCTGAAAATCTAGAAATTACTGATCTCACTAATCAATTCGAAAATTTAACCATACCAAATGATAATGAAAAAGCTACTACATCCAATCCCCAAGTTGAAACACAACCTACACCTAGGCTTATCAAGGATCATCCCCAAGAACTAATTATTGGAGATCCAAATGATAAAGTCAAAACTCGGTCTTCCTTCAAAGATGTAGCAAACATGGCTTTTGTTTCTATCATTGAACCTAAAAAGATATCCGAAGCTCTTAAGGATGATTATTGGATAATAGCCATGCAAGAAGAATTGAATCAATTCACTAAAAATGATGTATGGGATTTAGTTCCTAAACCACAAGATAAAACCATAATAGGAACTAAATGGGTTTTTAGGAACAAGCTAAATGAGTCAGGAGAAGTAATAAGGAATAAAGCTCAGTTAGTAGCACAAGGATATAATCAACAAGAAGGAATAGATTTTGATGAAACACATGCACCCGTAGCTAGACTTGAAGCTATTAGGATGTTACTAGCTATTGCTGCCCATAAAAACATTAAGCTCTATCAAATGGATGTCAAAAGTGCATTTCTAAATGGCATTATTCAAGAAGAAGTTTATGTTGCCCAACCATCTGGCTTTGAAATACCGGAAAAAGGTGACTATGTTTATAAACTTAAGAAAGCACTTTATGGTTTAAAACAAGCACCTAGGAATTGGTATGAAAGGCTCAAAACATATCTTTTTGATAATGGCTTTTCTATTGGAAATTCAGATTCTACTTTATTTTTCAAAACATATACATCTGATTTCCTAGTTGTGCAAATATATGTTGATGACATTATTTTTGGAGCTTCAAATGATTCATTGTGCACACAATTTAGTGATATTATGCAAAAAGAATTTGAAATGAGCCTCATGGGTGAACTAACTTTCTTTCTTGGTTTTCAAATTAAGAAAACACCTGCAGGAATTTTCATAAGCCAAGAAAAATATACTAAAGAACTCTTAAAACGTTTTGGGATGGATCAATGCAAACATGCTACTACTCCTATGGCTACTTCTGTCAAAATTGATAAGGATGAAAATGGGGAACCTATTGATGATTCCTTATATAGAGCCATGATTGGTAGTTTGCTTTACTTAACGGCTTCTAGACCGGACATTATGTTTTCTGTTGGTCTTTGTGCTCGATTTCAATCACAACCTATGCATTCTCATTTTCTAGCAGTCAAACAAATTCTTCGTTATCTAGCCGGTACTACTTGCTTTGGTTTATGGTATCCAAAAGGACAATCCTTAGATTTTAAAGCTTATACTGATGCGGATTATGCTGGTTGTCGACTTGATCGCAAGAGTACTAGTGGTGGCTGTTTCTTATTAGGGAGAGCTTTAGTATCTTGGTTCAGCAAGAAACAAAATACGGTTGCCCTATCTACAACTGAAGCTGAATATATGGCAGTCGCGTCTTGTTGTGCTCAAGTGCTTTATATGCAACATGTGTTAAGAGATTATGGTTTTAATCTGACATCTACACCTATTTTTTGTGACAACACGAGCGCCATTAACTTAGCACACAATCCTATTTTACACAGCCGAGCTAAACATATTGAAATCCGTCATCATTTTTTAAGGGATCACATCTCAAAAAATCACGTTTCCCTTCATCATGTTGATACGGAAGATCATTTTAACAATATTAGGAAGCAATTGCTTATCACTCCTTTGGAGGATGTTTTCTTTGACATGTGTGCTACTTAAACAAAAACTCTTGTTTACATTTTTGGCTTTTAAATGGACATCTTTTCTTTTCATTTGATGGGATATCTAATTAAGGGGGAGTTTTTATTCTTAAACGGTTATCTTTTTGAAATGACAAAGGGGGAGAGATAAATATAAAACTAAAATTTCGAAATTATGTAAAACTCAATTAATGAGTTTCATAAATAAACTCTTGGCTTTACATTGAAAGTTGCTATATTCCCAAATGATCTGGATTTCATGTTCCATAATTCATGGGGAATAATAAGCACACATTTTATACACAAGAGAAAAAGCTACACAAGGTAATCTAAAGGTATGAAACTCATATGTTTTATATTTCCTTTATTTATATTTTAGAAATGTTTGTCATCTTCAAAAAGGGGGAGATTGTTGGCTAAATGGACATCAATAAATCCCTTTGTTTTGATTATGACAAACATTTCATTCTTATTAATCTAACGAGCTACTTGAGTGTGCAGGACTAAGATGGATGGCAAAGCAACTAGGGAAAATCCACAAGCTAAAATGTTTATATTTTCATGCAATGTAATCATTGTTGTAAAAACTTGTACAAATATATAATGTACAAGTACTTAGAATTGCATGTAAATCAAGCGTTAGATTTTCCCTAGCCAAACACCATAGTTAGACATGTCATCCCATTTAAATAGGATCATTTATGCACACTCACACATATAATTAGTTCCTAAATTGAAATCTTGAAACAGGATCATTCTCAGTCGACAAACTCCTCGACCGAGACACTCTCGGTCGACAATCTTCTCGACCGAGAAAGATCCAAAGTAGCCGTTAGACACAATAGACAAGTTAGTTGGCAGTTGAAGAAAGACGTTGCAAATCACTTGTTCCAGAGAGCCTGTCGGTCGACAAAAGTTCGACCGAGTAGGTGTCTCGGTCGACCATTTGTCGACCGAGATGGTCTCTGACAGCAACTGCAGAATAAATTAATTAGCCGTTGTTAAAGCAACAACTTTGTACCTAACGGCTAGTTAAGCACTTAGAAACCCCTAGAAGTTGTCTAGAACGTCCTTAAGCATACTTAGGCCATTCCTATAAATAGGACAAGCCATAGGACACTAGAATTCACTTGTTACACTTGAGAATACACTTGAGCATACTTGAGCAATCTATTGCAAGCAATTTGAGCACTGTGATTATTAGTCTACATTCTCCTTAGCTCAATCTCGTGTCCTATAGGCTAGATTCTCCTACCCACAGCAATCACAAGTTCACACACTTGGCTAGGAGATCTATACGCTTGATCTAGGCATATCAAGCCTTGGGCTTAAAGGATAAGTTGTAATTTCCTTTTCCTTTCTTGTTCCTTTTTATTATTTGTACTCTCCTTGCTACTCCTAGGGTTGGAGGATGTGGATTGGAGAGGGTTGACTTCTCAGGTGGAGAAGGGGACTTCAAGCTACTTCAAGAAGGCTATCGCAAGGGAAGCTACTTCAGAAGGCTGGTGCAACGAGAGTTGGTGCATCTACTTCAAGAGAAGGCTGCTTCAAGGTTGGGCGATTACTTCTAGGTGAAGGCTGCTTGAAGGGTTTGGGAAAAGAAATTGTATTTTATGTAAAGTCCTTGTGAGGTAATAAAATAAATTTCTTTTCAAATCCCGGTTGGGTAAGCAACCGGGTAGTGGACTGACGGCTATAGTATTTGCTATAGTTGGAACCACTCTAAACCCTGTGTCTCCTTGCCCAATATCTTCATTGTGGTTGTTTGAGTTTAAATTATTATTAAAATCTTTATAAAACTCTATTCACCCCCCCTCTAGTAGTTTTCACATCGTTTCTTTTAAGCCCTTAGCTTGTGCTTTTCACCAACACGTTCTATTCTGGAAGCCAATTCCATGCCTGTAGAGCTTGCCCTCTGGTCTGCCTTCTAGGCAACGTTCAGGTCATCAAAACACACAAAATAGTTCTAGTATTTCACTCTAAAGTCAAATAGGACTGTAACCAGTAAGCGCTCTGGTGATCGCGGTGGCGATCTAGAACTCCCCCCCCCGCACACGGAGTTCTAGCTTGGGGGAGGGGGTCAGGCACTTTTCTATAGCCGCCACCTTGTCCAACCGGGCTCCTTCCTCGACCTGCCTTTCTTTCCGGTTCTGTTTGTAGGTGTTACAACCCCAATTTTGGGCTCAATTGGTGAGAAATGCAATTCCTCATATTAAGGATAATTGAACAAAGAATGGTATAATTTGTTTTGAATACATGGATTTTGTTTACAATAGCCTTGATGTTTGTGTTATGGGTTTTATTGGCTATTGGGCCCAAATAACAAAGAAAATTCAATTAGTAATGAATAATTGAATATTTGAGAAAAGAATAATGTGGAAACCTCTAGAAGGCAAATCCAAAGAGGATTTCGTGCCTCTTGGGTTCCTTGGGTACCAATGAGTCCAAAGTTGCAAAGAAAAGGCAATAAGAGAAGAAAAGTTTAATTAAGTATTTCTTTAATAAGAAAGAGATTGAAAATAATGTTAAAATGTTGGAAATAAGTGGGAAAAGGTGTAATTAGGAGATCCTTTTTGGAATTTCGTGTTCCAAGGATTCCTAATGATAAAAGGAATACCAATGAGGAAAATAAAAGAGAAATAAAGAGAAATCCTCAAAAAGGAATATTTTAATGAGAAATAAATAAGATAATGTGAAATAATGCATATAGACGTATCTAGAAGGATAATAAGTATCCTTGAAAAAGGAATTTCGAAATCTTTGAGATTCTTGGGATCCAAGGAGTCCCAATAAAGAGGAAAGAAAGAGAAAATACCACAATTGCAAAATAAAGAAATAATGGGAATACATAATTAATGAATTATGTGGTATTGTTAAAAAGGAAATAGTTTCTACTAAAAGAAATAGAATCCGTGGCCAATGAGTTAGAATGAGCAAGTATAAAGAAAATGAAGAGGAAATTTCGAATTTGCTAATATCCATATAATAAGGGGATATCCAAAGAATAATGAAGAGAGAGATGGGTGGCTTTTTCATGAAGGAATATAACTTCCTAATAGGAAAGGGACTTGGCAACTCGAGAATAGCCATCTTTAGACTTCATTACACCCTCTATAAAAGGAGAGAAAGAGCTCTGGCCGATTCTAGGAGGGAGATATCCCACGTATACCCCTTTCTACCTCTTCTTCTTCTTGCTCTTGGCATATAAACCCTAACTAAGGGGCACGACTTGAACATGAAGCAGGAGTTGGCAAGAAGGAGTTGCAGAGAGGAGCCTGATGCTCCACGGACCCGGGGAATAGCTCCTCCGACGAGGACATGCCCCAACCCACGCGCAGCTGCAGTTTCTGCAATGGTGGTCGTGCTTGGAGGGTTGACTGCACTTGCATAAGCTAGACAAATCGCGCTCTGAGCGATCCCCTAGGTGCAGCGGAGGGCATGGAGTCTTAGGCGGCCATCGACGGCGGTCCAGGAGCCCTAGAAAAAGGAGGGCACACCCGCGGAGCGCTGTAGACCGTAGCACCTGTTCTCTTGTGACCGGACGTCTGGGCCGTGCTTTGTAGCATGGCTGGCTGCGATAGGGTGGGACGGAGGCAGGAAAGAGTCCTAGCTAGGCACGAGCACCGAGGAGATGGGAGGAAGTCCGCGAAACGCTGCAGGTCAGCAGCCAGGGCGACGACCTGGAAGAACTCGCGAGGAAGAAGGAGATCTAGATCGATTGACAAAAATGCCCTTCCAAGGCTTGAAGAGCTGGGACATCTCGCGGGGGCAATTCTATAATTTGGTTATGTTTCAACCAGCTGAGCGAGTTGCATAAGAACGAGGTGACGTGGCAGCTTCTGATTGGTCCAAAAAGGTATCTTTTGCTAAATTCATATCTCGTAAACCGTAGCTCGGATCAATACAAATTATATCTGTATTTTGATCAGAAAAATGCAAGGAATCCAATAAAAATAGTTTTATAGCCTGAATCTGATCATAGTTCGAAATATAGTACAAATTATCATCTTTGATTAATTAAAGATTAAGAAACCCTATTTTGATATGATAAATGTGTTTAATAGGGTTTAATGGATCTTTAGGGTTGATGCTAACCTGTTAAATGTAAAAAGGTACCTAATGTTCAAAAAGGAATAACTTTGCTCATGATTAGTCTAATTTAGAGTTTCTGTGCTTAAATATGCATGAAATTGGAAAAGTACATAAAGTTATCATCTTTAGTGTTTTAATTAAGGGAAACCCCTTAGATTTGATGGTAAATGGTCTTAATGACATAATTCAAGTTGATATTAACATGTTGTTAATAAAAGTGAAAATAGGATTTAATAAGATGATCTTTTTATATAATTGGCATAATTTAGGGTTCCGTGCATGATTATGCATTAATGAGCTTGAAAAACCCTAAATTAGGAGAATATGTCTTTTAATTGGTTTAAGTGTCCAAATCCATGAATAAATAGGGATGTGATGATCCTAAGTCAATTTGAGTATAAAAGACTATAAAAATGGATAGTTGAGCAATTAAGGTTCATATAAATGGAAAAAGGTATTTTAGGGTTTGTTGACCTAAAATGGATAAAGTTTGAGAAATTGATCTAAGAAACCCTAATGCATCCTAATGAGACTTAGAAACCTTAGAAAGGTGTCCCAAGTCAATAAGGAGTTGTCTGGGATATGCTTGTGACAATTAGACATTATGCATATTTTCAGGATCAATGTTTGCTTGATTGATTGATTGGCTTGCTTGATTGGACATCTAGTTGGATTTGGATAAATTGTTGCTTGAGATCTCCAAGACAGGTATGTGGTTACGATTATGAATAACCGCTTTAGGTTTTCCGATGGATTCCCGGATGTTTAATCACATTGAATGCAACTAAACTGTTTGGATGTTCATATTGCAATTATAAAGTGACTATGACTATCACATAATGTATATGCCTTCTAGCTCAGATCCTGGTCCCCTCTGTGTCGTAATGGCTGACCTAGTACATGGCTACCTAGAGGGTAGGTCCATCAGGTCATGAATGACTTAGTATATGGCTGCCTAGAGGGTAGGTCCATCAAGTCACCTTTACAGAGGTACCATATAAGTACTTACAGGGACAACACAGAGTTTTGGATAGGTATGGATTGAGTAGTTTGGCTTAAAATGTAATCTTGATTGTTAAATGATTAATTGAGTGATTATATTGTTAACATAGTTGAACATTATCTGTTTCCTCCACATACCAGCTTCGGCTGACCGACGTTTTGTTTGTCGGCGTTTTAGGTACAATGAAAAGAACAAACAGTAAAGTGGCACATGTGGTACTAAATGAGAATTAAAGTGCAAAGGAGGATTAGATATATTAGTATCTGTGTGGATAGAAGTTTAGAGATCCAAGTTTTAAAAAAGGTATGCAAAAAAAAATTTATTTTCTTACAGCTTTCAGTATAGTATGTTAAAATTTGATAATTATTCTTGGTTAATTGCCAAACCTTTGATCCGGAAGTCATAGGTGCGGCTTTGACCTCTCGGTCTCCCTTAATTGGGGGTTATCGGGAGGTGGGGTTGTAACATTTGGTATCAGAGCCTATGTTCCTCATTTAACCATTAATAATTATTAAATTTTACAAACTCCATAGAACCCAAGGGAGTTATTAGAGGATTATCCGAAAGACAGAGGTGTCTAGAAAAGGATCACGACCGGGGGCTGGCAATATTTTCCTCCGCACCGCTAGTCGGAATACGAGGACTCCCGGATCCGTGTGACTGCCTGGCCAAAGTCTTAGGGTATGAATCGAAATAAGATACCTTTAGGACTTCTCATCTTATTCATCCCTTCTCACCACAAAATTCTGATAAGGACCTAAAGGATTAGGGTTTTCTTTCTTCTCCTCACCCTCTTGAGGTATGGGTAAGGTTAATAAGGTTTAAGAAATCCTCCACCAAATTAATGAAAGGCATGTAAATTAGATGTCATGGACATAAGCTTAATAGATTAAGCGCAAACTAAAGAATAGATACATGCTTAGGTCGTATGACATAAGATGTCATGTCCTCAGAAGAGACCTGGGGATAGACCTTCTTGTCAGGGGGATGAGTTAGTCTTGGAGATAGAGATCTCCATTGCAAGTAGAGACCTGGCACATCCTCTGAGGATGATGCTAACCCTAACCCTAAGTGAAGGTTAGAGAGAGATGAGTTGGACCAGGTGTTTGAAAGGACATTCCTTTGGGATGCCATATGACCCATGGGTGACCTAGCACCTTTGGCAACTCAACACTGGGAAGGGTCGTGCATGTTAGGGTAAAGGATAGCTCTTTAGATGATGATGTTAGTGAAGGACCATAGAAACCCTATGGGCTTGTGCAAGTAGGGCATAGCTGGCACCTAGGGCACATCATGGTGCTGGCAGTAGGATGAAACCCTGGATGAGGAATCATGAGGGAGCACAAAGGGTTATGGATGATCTTGAGCAAACATAAGTTCGAACCTAGGCTTCACCCATGTAGGGCATGCCTTGAGGTTGATCCTTCATGAAGAGAGAACCCTTAATAGTGAGGTTGGATGAGCAGGAAACCCAGCAAGAAGGTTGGAAGCCTAAAACCCTGAACAATGGATGATAGTGGTTGCCTCATGATCGATCCTTGGAAGATGATGATGTCTTAGAGGACCCAACCCTAAGTGTTGCTCGAGTTGAAGGATGACAAGAAGTGCATGTCATGCCTTTTGCATGCTTGGTTCATAGTTAAGAGATAGAACATGCAGTTGGACACCTAAAAGTGAACCTAGGGTTCCTAGGCCTAAGAGGGGAAGTGGTATACCTGATGCTCATGATGAGAAGTTGAGTTCCTATAGAAGCGAGCATGGTACTCCTCATGTATAGAGGAAAAGGGAAGCCCCTTAAGTTTAGGGTATGTTTGATGAACCCCTCACAACTAGGTTGATGATAAAGGAAAGTATGATCTTGATCCAGCATCAAGGAAAGAGGATAAGTATGACCTAGCATGGTTCGGTAGGTGATCTGCTTGTGCCTTAATAGCCTGGTAGGGTTAAGTAGGCTCATGTGGATGTAAACCCTAGACCTAAGAGCTTTTGTGACTTTGTTGTCAAGAGATAGTTTTCCTCCCATCCTGGGAGAGGGACCCATATGGTAGGGAGCACACCAGTTTTGAGGTAACCTGAGGAGGTTTCATAGGATCTTGAGAAGTTAAGTGAAAAGTACATGATATGAGAATGAACTTGTAGACCCATAGATATCCATCTCTAATTGCATATAAATGTGTTACCATGGAGGTAACCGATATGGGGCTTGACCAAGGTAGGCAGGTTGCCATGATCCCTATGAAAGGATGGGAGCCAGCCATGAATGCAGAAAGAGAGATGATGAAGACTTGGGTAAGGTTCTAAGTGAACATGTACCATAATGGAGAATCCTAAGTCTATCCTAGGGTCAGGTAGGGATAAGACCGATGAAAATAGGAGTTGCCTAATTCCCAAATGCACATGACCATAGGGTCAGGAGGTAACAACTATCATTGTCTAAGGGCCATGGGTTAGGAGATTTATCACCTTCATGAACTCATGGGACCCAAAAGGGCAGATGAGTAGGGCACTCTCTTGATGCACAAGGGAAGAGGGATGACCCCAAAAGAGTCGGTACCCTATAGACCTAGAGGAGATGACCAAGGATATAAACCTCAGTAGGTTCAAGACTAGTTTGATATCATGATTTTTGTGATGTAGAGACATATGTGGCACGTTGTAACTTGGATGTAAAGGTGTACTGGCAAGGTGGGATGTACCATCTCTACTCTTGGAACAGGAAGAACTCTATATTTGGACTGTAGCCAAATGCTTATTTCCTCTTGTTATGGGGGTGAGAGATAGGACATTATGCATGCCATACACCAAGGATAAGAGATGATGTAGGTTGGAACGTTGCCACAAGGAATGGGGATAGAGAAGATAACCTACCCTGGTAAAGTGAATGATACATGGATGGTTTGTAAACACCAAGAGGAATGAGGTAGTCCCCCTAAGAGGATGTTTTTATCATGAACTGTGTAGAACTTACAAGTTATACCAGGTAGAGTTTGATCACCATGATGATGAAATCAGAGAGTGTTCTTAATGAAGATAGACATAGAGTTTGAGGTGAGATGATAAGTGAAATACATGGAAGCGTATGTCTTCAATATTACCTAATACCCAAGGATGTGAGGTGGTAATGAATGTTCTGGTTAATATGTATCTGACTTGTTTGACTAGAAGTTAGAAGAGGTTGTTTGGCTAACCCTAAGTTTGAAAAGGAGAAGTGTTTGGATAACACTCAGATGTAACAGGATATGTTGAAAAATTAAAGGTTGTTTGGTTAGCTAGTCTAGTCCTTGATGCAATGAGAGGATGGTGGTAGAACCTCAGATGCTTTTCTTTGGAATAGAAGGTGATGAAACTCCTGCTAGAATGGGTTATGGTTTCGGAGGAATCGATCTTAAAGAATCAGGACATACAGGAAATCATGATTGAAGATCACCATACACCGTGGAAAATGGCAATAGCACTTTGGATGCTTAAAATGAAGTTGCATGTGGTTTATGGCCATGCAAGCCAGGAGGTAAAGGACGAACCCCAGTAACCCAGTGTATCGATATAGAGGACAAAAGAGTCCCTGAGAGGGAACGGGAGCTCAACACCATGGATGTTGTGATAGGTCTTCCCTAGGCCAAGGAAGGTTGAGATGCAATATGGGTTATGGTAAGTCGCCTTACCTAAATGACATGAGAAAGAAAGAGTTCAGTCAAGGGACAGATCTAGTTGAACTACCCATGAGAGAGATGGTTCAACTACACCATGAAGCGAGTTCAAAGGTTCTTGAGTTTGACCTGAAGGTTCACTTCCATAAAGTGGAAGTAGGTACATGAAGAACTCAATGTTAGTATAGTTTATCACCCCTAACCATGGTTAGTATGATCCAGACTAAAGGGTCTGATGAGGGCATGTGTGCTCGTTCAGGGTGATATCTAGAGACAGTTCTTGTCCTATGAAAGATGTGACAATGACCACCATAGCCAGTATCGGGTTTTATAAGAAGCTCTGTAAGGGAGGTTGTGTCAGTCACCACTTCAGTAAGGTGATGTTGGTGAGAAGGGCCACATGGGGGCTAGAAAAAGGACCACAGTGCGTGTAGATGAAGTCACTTTGATCATGCAAGGGCTGAAAGGAGCCTAGAGATGATGAGAGTCGTGAGCAGATGCAAAGTAGACTGACATGCAAGTTACTGTGGGAGAATATGTGATACGAAAATCCGACCCCTCTAAGTTATAACTAAGAGAGCTGAGTCCCCGATGCATGGGTTCTTTTGATATGGTTTGGCGGAGAAGGTTAAGATTGACCTTACCCCTCGGGATAAAGTAATGTGTGATGAGTTCCATGTGTCCGATTTAGAGCACTATGTGAGGTATCCGACCATGTGCTGAGCAATGAACCTAGTGAGCCCCAAGGAGGCTGACATGGCCTGAGTCACCTGTGCAGTTTATAGACGCCAGGATGAAAGAACTCAGAGAAAAGAATATGTGATAATAAACGTTCTTTGAAAATGCATGAGTACGGCAAAGCCACATAGGGGCCAATGATGGACATGGAAAAGTCTTATCTTGAATTGTTTGTTTTCTTGTTTGAATTTTGAGGACAAAATTCCTATAAGAGGGGAAGGATGTTACAACCCCAATTTTGGGCTCAATTGGTGAGAAATGCAATTCCTCATATTAAGGATAATTGAACAAAGAATGGTATAATTTGTTTTGAATACATGGATTTTGTTTACAATAGCCTTGATGTTTGTGTTATGGGCTTTATTGGCTATTGGGCCCAAATAACAAAGATAATTCAATTAGTAATGAATAATTGAATATTTGAGAAAAGAATAATGTGGAAGCCTCTAGAAGGCAAATCCAAAGAGTATTTCGTGCCTCTTGGGTTCCTTGGATACCAAGGAGTCCAAAGTTGCAAAGAAAAGGCAATAAGAGAAGAAAAGTTTAATTAAGTATTTCTTTAATAAGAAAGAGATTGAAAATAATGTTAAAATGTTGGAAATAAGTAGGAAAAGGTGTAATTAGGAGATCCTTTGTGGAATTTCGTGTTACACGGATTTCTAATGATAAAAGGAATACCAATGAGGAAAATAAAAGAGAAATAAAGAGAAATCCTCAAAAAGGAATATTTTAATGAGAAATAAACAAGATAATGTGAAATAATGCATATAGACGTATCTAGAAGGATAATAAGTATCCTTGAAAAATGAATTTCGAAATCTTTGAGATTCTTGGGATCCAAGGAGTCCCAATAAAGAGAAAAGAAAGAGAAAATACCACAATTGCAAAATAAAGAAATAATGGGAATACATAATTAATGAATTATGTGGTATTGTTAAAAAGGAAATAGTTTCTACTAAAAGAAATAGAATCTGTGGCCAATGAGTCAGAAAGAGCAAGTATAAAGAAAATGAAGAGGAAATTTCGAATTTGCTAATATCCATATAATAGGGGGATATCCAAAGAATAATGAAGAGAGAGAAGGGTTGCTTTTTTATGAATGAATATAACTTCCTAATAGGAAAGGGACTTGGCAACTCGAGAATAGCCATCTTTAGACTTCGTTACACCCTCTATAAAAGGAGAGAAAGAGCTCTGGCTGAGTCTAGGAGGGAGATATCCCACGTATACCCCTTTCTACCTCTTCTTCTTCTTGCTCTTATCATACAAACCCTAACTAAGGGGCACGACTTGAACATGAAGCAGGAGGTGGCAAGAAGGAGTTGCAGAGAGGAGCCTGATGCTCCACGGACCCGGGGAATAGCTCCTCCGATGAGGACATGCCCCAACCCACGCGCAGCTGCAGTTTCTTGGATGCAATGGTGGCCGCGCCAGGAGGGTTGACTGCACTTGCATAAGCCAGACAAATCACGCTCTGAGCGATCCCCTAGGTGCAGCGGAGGGCATGGAGTCTTGGGCGGCCATCGACGGCGGTCCAGGAGCCCTAGAGAAAGGAGGGCGCACCCGCGGAGCGCTGTAGACCGTAGCACCTGTTCTCTCGTGACCGGACGTCTGGGCCATGCTTTGCAGCATGGCTGGCTGCGATAGGGTGGGACGGAGGAAGGAAAGAGGTCCTAGCTAGGCGCGAGCACCGAGGAGATGGGAGGAAGTCTGCAAAACGCTGCAGGTCAGCAACTAGGGCGACGACCTGGAAGAACTCGCGAGGAAGAAGGAGATCTAGATCGATTGACAAAAATGCCCTTCCAAGGCTTGAAGAGCTGGGACATCTCACGGGGGCAATTCCATAATTTGGTTATGTTTCAACCAACTGAGCGAGTTGCATAAGAACGAGGTGACGTGGCAGCTTCTGATTGGTCCAAAAAGGTATCTTTTGCTAAATTCATATCTCGTAAACCGTAGCTCGGATTAATACAAATTATATATGTATTTTGATCAGAAAAATACAAGGAATCCAATAAAAATAGTTTTATAGCCTGAATCTGATCATAGTTCGAAATATAGTGCAAATTATCATCTTTGATTAATTAAAGATTAAGAAACCCTATTTTGATATGATAAATGTGTTTAATAGGGTTTAATGGATCTTTAGGGTTGATGTTAACCTGTTAAATGTAAAAAGGTACCTAATGTTCAAAAAGGAATAACTTTGCACATGATTAGTCTAATTTAGAGTTTATGTGCTTAAATATGCATGAAATTGGAAAAGTACATAAAGTTATCATCTTTAGTGTTTTAATTAAGGGAAAACCCTTAGATTTGATGGTAAATGGTCTTAATGACATAATTCAAGTTGATATTAAACTGTTGTTAATAAAAGTGAAAATAGGATTTAAAAAGATGATCTTTTTATATAATTGGCATAATTTAGGGTTTTGTGCATGATTATGCATTAATGAGCTTGAAAAACCCTAAATTAGGAGAATATGTCTTTTAATTGGTTTAAGTGT
Source organism: Alisma plantago-aquatica (assembly GCA_963693085.1). NCBI lineage: Eukaryota > Viridiplantae > Streptophyta > Magnoliopsida > Alismatales > Alismataceae > Alisma > Alisma plantago-aquatica. The sequence continues at coordinate 849,783,880 of OY856413.1, forward strand.
CCAAATCCATGAATAAATAGGGATGTGATGATCCTAAGTCAATTTAAGTATAAAAGACTATAAAAATGGATAGTTGAGCAATTAAGGTTCATATAAATGGAAAAGGGTATTTTAGGGTTTGTTGATCTAAAATGGATAAAGTTTGAGAAATTGATCTAAGAAACCCTAATGCATCCTAATGAGACTTAGAAACCTTAGAAAGGTGTCCCAAGTCAATAAGGAGTTGTCTGGGATATGCTTGTGACAATTAGACATTATGCATATTTTCAGGATCAATGTTTGCTTGATTGATTGATTGGCTTGCTTGATTGGACATCTAGTTGGATTTGGATAAATTGTTGCTTGAAATCTCCAAGACAGGTATGTGGTTACGATTATGAATAACCGCTTTAGGTTTTCCGATGGATTCCAGATGTTTAATCGCATTGAATGCAACTAAACTGTTTGGATGTTCATATTGCAATTATAAAGTGACTATGACTATCACATAATGTATATGCCTTCTAGCTCAGATCCTGGTCCCCTCTGTGTCATAATGGCTAACCTAGTACATGGCTACCTAGAGGGTAGGTCCATCAGGTCATGAATGACTTAGTATATGGCTGCCTAGAGGGTAGGTCCATCAAGTCACCTTTACAGAGGTACCATATAAGTCCTTACAGGGACAACACAGAGTTGTGGATAGGTATGGATTGAGTAGTTTGGCTTAAAACGTAATCTTGATTGTTAAATGATTAATTGAGTGATTATATTGTTAACATAGTTGAACATTATCTGTTTCCTCCACATACCAGCTTCGGCTGACCGACGTTTTGTTTATCAGCGTTTTCGGTACAATGAAAAGAACAAACAGTAAAGTGGCACATGTGGTACTAAATGAGAATTAAAGTGCAAAGGAGGATTAGATAGATTAGTATCTGTGTGGATAGAAGTTTAGAGATCCAAGTTTTCAAAAAGGTATGCAAACAAAAATTTATTTTCTTACAGCTTTCAGTATAGTATGTTAAAATTTGATAATTATTCTTGGTTAATTGCCGAACCTTTGATCCGGAAGTCATAGGTGCGGCTTCAACCTCTCGGTCTCCCTTAATTGGGGGTTATTGTGAGGTGGGGTCGTAACAGTAGGTGCCTCTCCGAGTTTTCAACTCATCCTCCCTAGGTGGTGGTCGTGTGACCTGGTCGTGATCAGGTCTTTCTCTTCGGCGCGTTGCTTGAAGAGGGGGTGGCGCTCTTTCTCTTCGGTGTTTCTTTCCCAGATCGGTCGTGGGGCTGAGCCGGGTAGCTGCTGGAGGTGTCCTGTCGACGGATCTGAGGGAGGAGGGTTTCCCTCTTTTCTTCTTGTTTCTACCTAGTAGTGTCGCGTCTTTCCTTCGCTTTCTGTCGTTCTTTCTTTTGCTGTGTTGGTGGTCTCGGCTTCTCTTGACTGGGCAGTGAACCCGTTTCGTCTTCTTTGTTGGTCCGATGGTTTGGAAGGATCCGGGGGTCCTGAGTTGGGTGATGGGGGCATCCATCTAGGCTGCTTGTCCCTTAGGCTTCTCAACCTTTGTCTTGAGAAGGGGGAGACTTTGTCTTGAGAAGGGGGAGAGGGGTAGTGGTTAGGTCGAGGTGGCGGGTTTACCCCGAACTATCCCTCCCTCTTTTTCTCATCACCCACCTTTTTCTGCTCTAGTCGGATGGCGATGGTTGGGGTACTTGGGTTTCTCTTTCCTGTGCCAAAGATGTCGGTTATCTGTTTTTTATTCCCTCTATTATGTCCTTCTAGAGTCTGTAGTGTATATCTGGCCAGGTCTCAGCCACCTTTTTATGCTCTAGTAGGACGGCGATGGCTGGGGTACTTGGGTTTCTCTTGCCTGTGCCAAAGATGCCGATTATATGTTTTTTTATTCCCTCTGTTATGTCCTTCAGGAGTCTGTAGTGTATATCTGGCCATGTCTAGCCTTATTTCCTTCAAGTATGAGGGTAGTAATCTTGTTCTGCCTTTCTATTACGGGATGTATGAATGTGCTTACCAGGATTTTTGTTCTATCATCTTGGGTCTTTTCCTGTGGGGTTATGTTGATGCAAGTGCCATCTTTGATCGTGGAGCGATTTCGTTTAAATACTGCTTGGTCCAACATATCTGGGAGGAATTTAGGCTGAAGCGTCTTACTTATCTTTCTTGTTTTTCAACATTGTACCTTTTATCATAGGGGTTTCAAGCTTGTATGGATCTCTGATCTTTGTAAATGCCTTTTGTCTCTTCTTAATATAATGGTAGTGTTTTATATAAAAAGGAGTCAAAATATGTGATATTTTTAAGTTTTCTGCAACTACAATGTGGTTTTCAATTTCAAATTCCATGGCTATGTTTCCAGCATATCGCAGTGAAATTCAAGGGTTTTAAGGGTCAACACAGACCGGTGCTTGTGTCTTCGACTTTGTTTTCTCCTCTTAAACTCGTTGGATGTTGAGTTTCATTGTAGTCTCCCATTCTTCATGGTTCTTTGATTCCTTCATTTTCTCGGCCATGGTGACAAGTGTATATGGTGTCTTTGACCATCTTTGTACCTGAGTAAGAGGTCTTTGAGTCTGACGGATAACAAGGAAGCCACTGGTCATGGTTTCATATTCAAGTTTATCACATATTGCGAGCTAGCACCCAAGATCATAGATTTACTTTCCCAGTTCTTTGTTTAATTGGAATGCAATCTTTGCAGTTGATGGTTAAGTGATTTACCCTTGATTGCTTGTTTATGTGTGACGACCCCCATATGTATTCTAGTCATTTAGTTTGTTCATTTTTATGTATATCATGTTGGTTTCATAGTTTGGTAATATAACTTTATAGTCCTGGTCCTAGATTATGAGTATCATATGAGGGTATTACAGCCTTTTGCTAGCACACTTTACTTTTTTAGAAAGTATTTTCAATTGTTTTCTCGCCCTTCGATTGGTCAAAAGCTAGGAAATCCATAACTAAATACCCTGACCTTAGGAAATTTTGTTCAAATACTCATTGGAATGGTCTTGAGACAAGGAGCCTCCCTGAACCATAATTAGACCCCAAACCCCAATCTAATATCCATTATTAATTAGAAATCATGCATCAATGTTAATGATGTGTAATTAATTCATAATTATGCTACATGCAGGATAATTAGTGTTGGATCAGGAATCATGAGATCAATGATATATCTCTTCAAGCTCACGTGAGTGGGTCATGCACACTGAGTATTACTTTAGGGTTTACGAGTTTATATTATTTGCTTCTTTATTCATAATGTCTCATTTAAAGTATGAATACATTAGCATTCAATACATGCTCATGGAAAATTATGCATATGTTAAGAATTCAGGTTTTTGTCTATTTTAATATTCATGTCTTCATATTGAACATTATGTATTATTGTCATGTTAATGAATTATGAAATCAAGATGATCATGTTTGATGAATTAAAAAATCATGTTATGTTAACAAAGTCCTCTCAATCATGTTTATGTGAGCCTTAACTGGCCTTATGAGCTATGTGAGAGCATTATGTGAGCCTCAAATGGCCTTCTATATGAGCCTTAACTAGCCTTATGAACATTATGGTGCATTCAGGAGAGTGACTATATTAACTCAAGATAATGCACACATTTTCATGTAATCATGTCAATTTACATAAGTCTGCAAGCAATCATGTTAATTAGATTAAGAACTCATGTTTCAAGTTATTTTCAAGTCATTTCAAGTTTAAGTTATTTTCATGTATAACTACTCAATGCCACTCACATGTTTTATGTTGCTTTGTATGGCTAGGGACAATATGCCCGCATGTGGGGGAGAAGGAGAAGAAATAGAATCAAAGACATTAGATCAAGGACAACGAGGATCCAGTGAAAGAATATGAGTGTCTTGGTGGGGTGCCATTATCCACCTCAATTTAGTTTCATGTTTTAAGATATAGTTGTCTGTGATTAGGTTTTTGAACCATGTCATAAGTTGTATTAAGTTTCCTTTTCATGTAAACTGTTGAGAATGAGAAATGAAATACGTTCCTATGATAGTTAGCTTTCAATTGTTTCTTATGTATGATATTTAAGAATTGTGATACCCCAACAATATTATGATTTAAGAATTGACACTTTTGCTCATGTAAATGTGTATCAATTTGGGATGTGTTACATTACAACACTCCACCCTTAGAGAGGATTCCATCTCCATAATTCATCCATCACTTTCTAGGTGTACTAACTCATACTTTTAAACCAACCTAAGGTTTCTAATACACAATGTAGTGGATTGTTGTACAACACTCAATATAATACTATATCCAAAACCCCATGGTGAGTTGACATTATTTCATGCATTAAGTCACTATACTCTTCTCATATTCTAGGTTGAGGTCTATAAAAATTTACACCAAGATATATATTAACTTAGTAGTGTTACATACATTAATATTACCTACATTATTATGGAACAATCATTATACTCTTACATGCACCGTGTCACTACACACGAGGTCAATATATTGTTCTCCAGGTTCTCATTTTCTATTAGTTAAGCATGAGTAACCAATCATAGATAGATATCCTAATAGAACCATTCAGACTAGGACCACTAAGATGACATCCTCAACACATATATCATCACAATTACAATCAACATTGTTGTAAGTACTATTTTCTCTTATTATTATCATAAATTTTCAAGATTAAACCCTAATTGTACTATTAGGGTATAACATGCATATTAGTCTTATTTGCCTTTACTTATTGGGGTTGAAGTGTATTTTTAGGTCCTTTTTACATGTTTTGAACACTACAGAGCATTGTGTGCACCTTGTTAAATTAATCATTCATGATGTTAGCCTCCACAATAAATTACACGGGTTATATATAAGGTGTTTTCACTTCATGTTTACCGTATTTTCATATTCACTAACTTTAACATCCTTACAATGTTCAAGCTTGTTTCTAGAGTAAAGGTATCCATAACATTTATTGAAGCCAATTGGGGTATATGGCATTAGGTATGAGCTTTTAATTATCTTTTTTACCCAACTTATAATTTACCTTACTTATGTTTGCCATTTTAGATATGTGAATATATATGTTAAAACTTATTTTAATAATCCAAGTAGCATTAAAGGTGGTCAAGCATCAAGTCTGACACATTGTCAGGGTTAGGTGGTAGTTATATTTGTTTGACATTGCCGATGGAAATTACCCAAGTACTACTTTTTTATAACCACCATTAACTATGATTATTCCTTATATTTAGCTATACTACAGGTGAAATAGGCTTACAAGACTCCCCCCCTTAAAATGGTTAATCTATAACTTAGCTAGTCACCAAAAGAGATAATAAAGGTGGATCAACAAGGTCTTATATATCCACAACTTTTTATTCATGCCCACTACATCACACTAAGGCCTAGGGTCTTAGAGTTGATCATGCCAGTCATAGGTTTCTCTACTACTCAAACTTTCTTGTGGTGGTGATCTGGTTAAAAAAACCATCAACATAATCTAGAAGGATTTTCTTTTGTACGCACAACTAATATTGAAAATAAGTTTAGCGATAAAATCTTTGCGATAAAAATTGATAATTGGCATCAAAATTGACTTGAAAAACAAGTCAATCACCTTTCCTAATGCAACACATACACTATTTTTTATCATCACTTTGTTCTAGTATATGAGTCTAATTCTTGAAACACCAAAAAGGGCATGCAACTGTATCTCTGATATATAAGCATAGGTGGGAGGAAGGTTTCTTATTATGCACAATCAACCTCTATCAAACCCTCATAAGGCACAACATCCACCATTCATTATGTCATTCTTAATCATAATTTACACCGCCTCATCTCGAGACCTAAGGGGATCATAAGATTATTAAATGTTATAGGAAGAGATTTAGGGTCTTCCTATCACTACTTGATTCACAAGCCATAATGCTTCATGATAAAAGGTAACCTATATAGTCAAGCTACTCATCTCAATCACTAGATAAACCAAGTACACTATTGAAGATGAGAGAGGTGAACACTTAAGGATATCCATTGAAACATATAATTTTCACCAACCAAATTTCCATATATGTGTTATAACAAGGTCAACAAGGATGGTATCCAACCCTTAAATATGATTTAGACAAAGCTATGTGGAGATACTCCATGTTGAAGGCAAGACATGCCTAACCATAACAAAGTTACTTTAGGTCATAACCTAGTACCAAGGGAATCATCACTATTCTCAACTGACGTTAGAGTTCTATGTTTATCATCCATGTATGCTCAGTCCCAAACTGGACATATGCATATCATGCTAGAAAAATAACAACAAAAAAAGTATTTATGGTGAGAACTAGGATTATGTCTACATATTACCATTCAAGTCAACCTACACTTCATAATTCTTAGGTTACCTTTCCTAGTAACTAGGAGATAGAAATGAAACTCTACAAGAATCAACCCTAAGTAGGGAAATTCATACTCCATAAAGGGTGGATCGTTAACTAGGGTTCCCAAAAACTGCATCTTGACCACACAGTGGCTTGGGGAGTGGAAATCACCAAACTAGATAGACGTTGAAACCATGTTTGGTATTCCACTACTTAGGATTAGGTATAAAAACAACATGTAAAGGGTCATTTATTTACCTAATTAAGAAACATTATTAATAGCTTGAAATAGTTAGTCTATCAATTGCTTTTGGCTCTAATACTATTTTGTAAAGAGTGGGAACTGAGAGGGGATCCACTCTTCACAGAAGTGAGAAATAAAACCATCCTATTCCAAAAATGGAGGGAAGGAGGAATTCTATTATTTCCCAAATGGTATGTATGTTATAAAGCATAAAAGTTTATGAGTAGTAGAAATAAAACTATAACAAAGTTACATGATAATGCATATACAACCAATCCTCACCCTAAAAGGTGGCATGATAAAATAAAAAGGTATACTTTTTAGGACCGATTACAGAGAGCAACTGGGCCATTCTAAGATATGGTTAAGTCCATGCCAATAAATGATCTTCTTGAGTCCTTGTCTTCTGATGTACCTATACTTGGGTGGAAGGGAATATCATCCAAAATATATGAAACAATGTAGAGGTCAACAAAGGTTGAGTATGTACATATACAATGAACTCTTTGAGCATTACATTGTGTTCAAGTACAAAAGATATGTCCCTACAAGGAGGGGGCTATGTACAATTCGGTAAATTCAAAAGAATTATAACAAGAGAAATGAGGCATATGAAACTCAGAATGTCGGCAAGTAGAATAAAGTGTCTTGCCATATCAAGGAACTATAAATTCATTTTGAAACAATAAAGTGTGTATAAATAACAATGTAAACTAAACATACCTATAATAGGTCCATAAAACCATACAACCGTGGCCTAAAAAATAAGGGTGGAAATGCACACCCCAGGCGGATTACACACACCCTTTTATAAGTATGGTTGTGCATACGTACCACTACTCTAGATATTCTAGTCAAACATGTAGCATGCATAAATAGGGAGGAAAGACTAGAAATTTAATTTTTGTCACATAAAAGGTGTTACAACCCCAATTTTGGGTTCATAAGGAGAGAAATGTAATTTCTCATTTTAAAGATATTGGAACAAATGATGATATAATTGTGTTGAATAAATGAGTTTCATTGAAAATAGCCTTGTTGTTTGATTTGTGGGCTTTATTGGCTATTGGGCCCAATAACAAGGAAATTCAATTAATTAATGAATAATTGAGTTTTTGAGAAAAGAATGAGATGGAAACCTCTAGAAGGCAAATCCAAAGAGGAATTTCGTGCCTCTTGGGTTCCTTGGGTTCCAAAGTTGCATAAAGAGTGCAATAAGAAAAGAAAATATCAATTAAATATTTCTTTATTAAGAAAGAGATTGAAAACAATGGTAAAATGTGGAAAATAAGTAAAAAGAGGTACAATTGAGTTATCCTGAGAGGAATTTCGTATCCCAAGGATTCCTAATGATAAAAGGAATACCAATGAGGAAAATAAAAGAGAAATAAAGAGAAATCCTCAAAAGGAAATATTTTAATAAGAAATAAACAAGATAATGAAGAATAATGCATGTAGATGCATCTAGAAGGATAATAAGTATCCTTAAAAAGGGATTTCGAAATAATAGAATTTCTTGGGGTCCAAGGAGTCCCAATGAATAAAAAGAAAGAGAAAATCCAAATAATGCAAAGTAAGAGTTGGAATAAAACAAAGAAAAGGAGACATCTTGTAATGGTTACGAGAAAGTGGTGATGGATCGTTTATAGGATGTCATAATCTGAAAGTGTTTTACCATGTTTGATATCAACCTTGTGCTCCAAGAAAGAGAGAGGGAAAAGAAATAAAAAGCGAGAACGTGAGAAGATGTAGGCATATATATATATATATATATATATATATATATATATATATATATATATATATATATATATATATATATATATATATATATATATGTGTGTGTGTGTGTGTGTGTGTGTGTGTGTGTGTGTGTGTGTGTGTGTGTGTGGGACAAGCACATAGGCAACGAAGACCTATTCCCTCCTTCCCCATATAACCACGTCCCTTACTGGTAGACTAGGTTTCTCTCTCCGTAGCCTAATGCCCAACCGATCTGGGAAGGCAGTGTACAAGGTATCGTCGTCTTCCATGGTTACAAAGGGAGGAAACGAGGAGCTTTTCGTCATCACCCTTAGACACCGGTCTCGTGTAAGAGAAATCCTTGCCTGAATGCCGCCACCTTTGTGGAACCTGGTCGCCGTGATGGTCTGGACCATCGCCCTCAAGAGCAGCTCCTCTGTGTCTTCCAGGCAACAGTGGAGGGTGGATGCATCGCAAGGCTTATGTTAGGGTGGTAGTTTTACTCCATGCCCTTGCGGTAGGGATGTGCCCCCCATCGACGGCGGCAATGCCAGTTGGTAGACGGGAACGTGGAAGGCAAGCCACTGGGAGTCCAGGTGTTTGGAATCAGAGGTGTCGGGGAGGTAGCAGTGTTGAGCCTTGCTCTCGTGCCTACGGCAGTAGCAGGCCGGGAGGATGAAGATGGTGGGTCTGCTAGCACGACGCCAGGTTGGTGAGAGTCGAAGAGAGGGGGAGGAGAGGATGGATCGCGGCCAACAGCTGAAGCTGCTAGTTCGACGTGGTAAGGATGAGTCGCCGGTCACGTGGAAGGAGCACCGGACACCAGCGTTGGTGCGGCTCCGATCGACGCACAGAGCCGTATTGTTGGGTTGAAGAAGATTCATAACCAAATGACTAAACCATCCCTCCAACGCATGAAGACTCGATCCACATAAGAAGGGCATTCATGTATTTTCGTCATAAACCAGACCAACGCGGATACAAATAAAATCAAGGTATTCTTATTGACATGTCAATCTCTGATTGGCCCAAATATCTTTATCTTGCAAATTATGTAGTTAATTATTGGTAGGTCGAATAAAGACATGCTATATATGAAAATTGATCATGAAAACGAGAGGAATCCAATAAAAATAATATTAAATCCTAATTTAGTTCCTAATTGCAAAAGTATATTAAGTTGATGAAAAGTGCATTAAAGTTAGGTTGAAAACCCTAATTGAGGTTAATAATTGAATCTATGATGCCTATTGGGTTAGTTTGAGTAATAATAACCTGTTGAATGATAATGTTAGATTCAAATCTAATCTAGATGAAAAATTGCATGATTTAGGGTTTTTACCCCATATGAGAATAATTAAGCATTTAGAAACCCTAATTTAAGGTAAAAGAGGATAAGATCATATATAATTGGAAAGATGTGAAAATACGTTGTTAAATGATGGTTCTAAGTTATTTGAATACAAAAGTCCTTAATTACGGGTAAATACCCTTAGTATAGTAATAAGGGTTTTCCAATGAATCAAAGGTGAATTTAATGATATATCGAGTTCATATGTGATTAGACTATAATGAACTTGGAATTGTCGATCAATGCATATAATGATCTTGTCCTGGATTAAAAGGGTAAAAATAGTATATTTAACATAAAATAAGATTAATGAAATTAATTAATGGTTAATGGTGCTTTTAAATCCGAAAATACGGTTATATGTTGTTAAGATAACCTTAATATTGGAGAATAGATGAGATAATTAGGATTTATGAGTAATGGCATAAAATTAGGGTTTAATATGGTAAAAGATGAAGGGAAACCCTAATTGCAATGGAACCCTAAAAGTGAACTAGAAACCCTAGGAAGCGAGCTAGATTCAATAGATCTTAATGACATGAATAATAAAAGGAAATTGTATAATTGTTTCAGGATCTTATTGAATGCTTGCTTGCCTATTGGTTGATTGGATTGTTTCTGTCTCACATCAACTTGACAGGTATGTGGTTACGCCTATGAATATCCCAAATTAGATTCTCAAGGATTTTCGAGGTTTTATCGATGACTTGAATTAAACTGTTGGATGCATTTAATTATTGCAAATTATAATGTGATTATGACTATCGCCTAAGACATGTGCCTACTAGCTCGGATCCTAGTCCCCTCTGTTGCCTAATGGATCGACCTAGTACACGACTACCAATGGGGTAGGCCTATTAGGTCATTGAATGACTTAGTAAATGGCTACCAATGGGGTAGGACCATCAAGTCATCATGAGTCAGGGATTGGGCTACCTTTGGGTAGGGCCATGCGACTCCATACCCTAGGAATTGGCTACCTATGTGGTAGGGCCATGGGGGTAAGGATCTACCATATGAGAGAGGTAGTATCCATGTCCACTGTAGGGACGGTACAGAGAAAGGGGATAGGCAAGGACTGAGTAGTATTGCTTAAAACGTAATCTTGGATGTTAAATGATATTTGGTTGACTACATTGTTAACATAGTTGCACATTTATTATTTCCCCCACATACTAGCTTCTTGCTGACCGACGTTTTGTTTGTCGGCATTTTAGGTACAAATGAAAAGAACAAACAGTAAAGTGGCATATGTGGAACTAAATGAGAAATAACGTACACAGGAGGATTAGTTAGATTGTTATCTTCATGGATAGAAGTTTAGAAATCCCATCTTTTAAAAAGTAAGTAAAGTTTTTATTTTATACCAGTTTTCAATTTAGTAGTAGAGTTTCATAATTATTAGTGATTATTTGTCGAACCTTTGATCCTGTTAATTGAATAACGACCCTGACCTTCGGGTCTCCCTTAATTGGGGGTTATCGGGAGGCGGGGTCGTTACAATTGGTATCAGAGACTAGGTTCCTCAACTAATCTTTAATAATTATTAAATTTTACAAATTTTGTAGAACCCAAGGGAGTTATTAGAGGATTATCTGAAAGACTGAGGTGTCTAGAAAAGGATCACGTCTGGGGGCTGGCAATATTTTCCTCCGCACCGCTATTCGGAATACGAGGACTCCCGGATCTATGTGACTGCCTGGCCAAAGTCTTAGGGTATGAATCAAAATAAGATACCTTTAGGACTCTCTCATCTTGTTCATCCCTTCTCAACTCCAATTCTATTAAGGACCTTAAGGATTAGGGTTTCCTCTCTCTTCTCCTCACCCTCTTGAGGTATGGGTAAGATTGATAAGGATTAAGGAATCCTCCACCAAATTAATAAAAAGCATGTAAATAAGATGTCATGGACATAAGCTTAATAGAGTAAGCGTAAAGGAATAGATACATGCTTAGGTCGTATGACACGAGTTGTCATTGCCCTCAGGAGAGACCTGAGGATAGACCTCCTTGGTAGGAGGATGAGTAGAGAGAGTTAGTCTTGGAGGTAGAGACCTCCATTAGAAGTAGAGACCTAGCACATCCTTTGAGGATGATGTTAACCCTAACCCTAAGGGAAGTTTAGAGAGAGAGATGACATGATGAGTTAGGTGTCATGGTTGACCGAGTGTTTGGTTGGTCACGCCTTTGGGATTCCATAAGAGGGTAGATGACCTAGTACCTTTGGCGACCCAACCCTGGAGAGGGTCGTGCATGCCATAGCAAAGGACAGCTCCTTCGTGGATGAGGTTAGAGGAGAACTTATAGAACCCTATGGGCTTGTGCAAGTAGGGTATAGCTTGCACCCAGAGTACATTAGTAGTGCTGATAGTAGGATGAAACCCTGGGAAAGGAATCATAAGGGATGGATTATGAGATAAGCATAAGGGGTTATGGATAATCTTGAGTAAACATAAGTTCGAGCATAGGCTTCACTCAGGTAGGGACATGCTTATGGGGTTGATCCTTCTTGAAGAAAGGGCCTCTTATAGAGAGGTTGGTTGTAGGATTAGCTCTAGAGAGAGAGAGCAGACCCCAGGCAAGAAGGTTGGAAGCCTAAAACCCCAAAATTTGAGGAACTGTGGGAGTTGAGGATGATGCGACCTAAGTGGATGATAGTGGTTGCCTCGTTCTTGATCCCTGGATATGGATGATATCCTGGTGTCCTTTAGAGGAACCAAACCCTAAAGAGAGAGTAATGCTTCTGGTACCTATGTGCCTATAGTTTTGGTGTTTACCTGCTAAGTGGAGACAAAGAGTGCCTTAGACCCTGAGGAGGTTTAAGTAGCAAGTTGCGAGGCTTTATACGTAGTTGGTTGTTCTTGAGGAGGACTCAACTCTGAGGTGTTGCTCATATAAAAGGATCATGGGAGTACATGACATACCTTGGACATGCTTGATTCATGGTTAAGAGATTGAGCATGTAGTGGGATACCCAAAGGAGAACCTAGGGTTCCTAGACCTAAGAGGGCAAGCAGTGTATCCGATGATCATGATGAGATTTTAGTCTTTATAGTTTCAAGCATGATACTCCTCATACATAGAGGTAACGAAAACCCCTTAAGTTAAGGGTATGTTTGATGAACCCCTCACAACTAAGTTGATCTAATGTTGAGGAAAGAGAACATGTGCGACCTACCATGGTTTAATAGGTGGTCAGCTTGTGATTTAGTAGCCGTTGGGTTAGGCATGCTTATGTGAGGATAAACCCTAAGGACGGTTGTGACCTTGTCATCAAGAGTTGTAGTTCCTCCCATCCTGGGAGAGGGACCCTTTTGTTGGGTGTATAGCAGTTTTTGTTGGTGTTGATGTAACCTACATAGGTTTCATAGAATCTTGAGAAGCTCAGTGAAGAGTACATGGCATGAGAATGAACCTATAGACCCATAGATAGACATCTATATGTGCATGTGGATGTGTTACCATGGAGGTAACTGGTATGGGGCCTGACCAAGGTAGGCAGGTCGCCATGATCCCTGTGAAAGGATGAAAGTCAGCCCATGAATGCAGGAAGAGAGATGATGAATGCTTGGGTAAGGTTCTGAGTTGAACATGTACTATAAGAAAATCCTAAGTCTATCCTAGGGTCAGGTAGGGATAAGACCGATGGAAATAGGAGTTGCCTAATTCCCTAGTGCAAATGACCATAGGGTCGGGAGGTAACAACTATCATTGTTTGAGGGCCATGAGTTGGGAGATTGATCACCTTCATGAACTCATGGGACCCAAAGGGCCGATGAGTAGGGCACTCTCCAGATGCATGAAGGAAGAGGGATGACCCCAAAAGTACCGACACCCTATAGACCCAGAGGAGATGACTAAGGATTGTGTGGTGACCCAAGTAGGTTCGAGACCAGTTTTCCATGGAAGTAACTTTGATATCAAGATGTTTGTGATAGAGGCATAAGTTGCTCGTTTCAACCTAGAGAGGAAGGTGTACTGGCGATGTTGGATGTATCATCTCTGCTCTAGGAACAGGAAGAACTTTGTGTTTGGACGGCCGCCAAATGCTTATTTCTTCTTGTTATGGGAGGTAGAGATGGGACAGTACGCATGCCATACACCAAGGATAAAAGATGATGCGGGTTGGAATGTTGCTACGAGGTATGCAGACAAAGATGATAACATACCTTGGTGGAGTGAATGGTACATGGATGGTTTACAAACAGTAAGAGAAATAAGTATGTTCTTAGCAAAAGTTAGGTGGAACTTGTAAGTTATACCAGGTTGAGTTTGATCACCACAATCACGAGATCAGAGAGTGTTCTTGATGAGTACAAACTTAGAGTTTGAGACGAGATGATAAGTGGAATACATGAATGTGTATCTCTTCAACATTACCTAACACCTAAGGATGTGAAGTGGTAATGGATGCTCTGGTTAAGATATAGCTGCATAGTTTAGCTGGAAGCTAGAAGAAGTTGAGGTTACTATGCTAACCTTAAACTGAGCAAAAGAGATAAGTTTGGCTAACACTCTGATATAACGAGAGTTGTTGAACAAGATTAGTGGTTGTTTGGTTAGCCAGTCTAGGTCTTGACGTAATGAAAGGATGGGTTAGAGCCTCAGATGCACTTCTCTGGAAGGGAATGTGATGAAACCCTGATTAGAATGGTTTAGGATTTCTGAGGTATCAAGCTTGAGGAATCATAACAATGCATGAGAACATGATACACATTGGTACTAAAAAGATAGTAAGTGATAGTAGCACTTTGGATGCTTAAAATAAAGTTGCATGTAGCATGTGGCCATGCAAGCTAGGAGGCGAAGGACGAACACCAGTAACCCAGTACATGGATATAACATATAAAGAGTCCCTGAGAGGGAATGGGAGTTCATCACTATGGACGTTGTGGTAAGTCTCCCCTAGACCAAGGAGGGTCGAGGTGCAATATGGGTTATGGTAGATCGTCTTACCTAGATGACATGAGAAAGGAAGAGTACTGTCACGGGACAGATTCTGTTGAACTACATAAGAAAGAGAGATGGTTCAACTACACCTTGTTACGAGTTCAAAAGTTCTTGGGTATTACCAAGGTTCACTTCCATAAGGTGGAAGTGGATACATGAAGAACTCGATGATAGTACAGTTTATCACCCCATACTAATGGACAGTGTGATCCAGACTAGAGGGTCTGATGAGAGCATGTGTGCTCATTCAGGGTGATACAGAGAGACAGTTCTTAAGATGTGATGTTAACCACCATAACCTTTATCGGGATGCAAGAAGTCTTATAGAGAGGTTGTGTCGGTCACCACTTCATTAAGATGATGTTGGTGAAGGAGGCCTCACGAAGGTCAGAAGAGAACCATAGTGTGTAGATGAAGTCACTTTGACCATGCAATGGCCGAGAGAGAGCCCAGTGGTGACATGAGTCATGAGCTGATGCAAAGCAGATTGACATGCAATTCACTATGGGAGAATATGTGATGTGAAAATACGACCCCTCTAAGCTGAGTCCCCGATATATGGGTCCATTTGAGATGGATTGGTGGAGATGGTTGAGTTTAGCCTTTCCCCTCAGGATAACATGATGAATAATGAGTTCCATGTGTCCAATTTAGAGCACTATGTGAGGTACCCCGACCATGTGCTGAGCAATGAACCTAGTGAGCCCCAAGGGAGGCTGAAATGGCCTGAGTCACCTGTGTAGTTTATAGACGCCAGGATGAAAGATCTCAGAGAAAAGAATATGTGATGATAAAAGGTTCTTTGGAAGCACCATGAGTACGGTAAAGCCACATAGGGGCCAAAGATGGACATGGAAAAGTCTTATCCTGAATTGTTTCTTTGCTTGATAGAATTTTGAGGGCAAAATTCTTATAAGAGGGGAAGGATGTTACAACCCCAATTTTGGGTTCATAAGGAGAGAAATGTAATTTCTCATTTTAAAGATATTGGAACAAATGATGATATAATTGTGTTGAATAAATGAGTTTCGTTGAAAATAGCCTTGTTGTTTGATTTGTGGGCTTTATTGGCTATTGGGCCCAATAACAAGGAAATTCAATTAATTAATGAATAATTGAGTTTTTGAGAAAAGAATGAGATGGAAACCTCTAGAAGGAAAATCCAAAGAGGAATTTCGTGCCTCTTGGGTTCCTTGGGTTCCAAGGAGTCCAAAGTTGCATAAAGAGTGCAATAAGAAAAGAAAATATCAATTAAATATTTCTTTATTAAGAAAGAGATTGAAAACAATGGTAAAATGTGGAAAATAAGTACAAAGAGGTACAATTGAGTTATCCTGAGAGGAATTCTGTATCCCAAGGATTCCTAATGATAAAAGGAATACCAATGAGGAAAATAAAAGAGAAATAAAGAGAAATCCTCAAAAGGAAATATTTTAATAAGAAATAAACAAGATAATGAAGAATAATGCATGTAGATGCATCTAGAAGGATAATAAGTATCCTTAAAAAGGGATTTCAGAATAATAGAATTTCTTGGGATCCAAGGAGTCCCAATGAATAAAAAGAAAGAGAAAATCCAAATAATGCAAAGTAAGAGTTGGAATACAACAAAGAAAAGGAGACATCTTGTAATGGTTATGAGAAAGTGGTGATGGATCGTTTATAGGATGTCATAATGTGAAAGTGTTTTACCATGTTTGATATCAACCTTGTGCTCCAAGAAAGAGAGAGGGAAAAGAAATAAAAAGCGAGAACGTGAGAAGATGTAGGCATATATATATATATATATATATATATATATATATATATATATATATATATATATATATATATATATATATATATATATATATATATATATATATATATATATATGGGACAAGCACATAGGCAACGAAGACCTATTCCCTCCTTCCCCATATAACCACATCCCTTGCTGGTAGACTAGGTTTCTATCTCCGTATCCTAATGCCCAGCCGATCTGGGAAGGCAGTGTACAAGGTATCGTCGTCTTCCATGGTTACAAAGGGAGGAAACGAGGAGATTTTCGTCATCACCCTTAGACACCGGTCTCGTGTAAGAGAAATACACCAAGGAACCTTGCCTGAACGCCGCAACCTTTGTGGAACCTGGTTGCCGTGATGGTCTAGACCATCGCCCTCGAGAGCAGCTCCTCTATGTCTTCCAAGTGACAGTGGAGGGTGGATGCATCGCAAGGCTTCTGTTAGGGCGGTAGTTTTACTCCATGCCCTTGTGGCAGGGATGTGCCCCCATCGACGGTGGCAGTGCCAGTTGGTAGATGGGCACGTGGAAGACAACCCGCTGGGAGTCCAGGTGTTTGGAACCGGAGGTGTGAGGGAGGTAGCAGCGTTGAGCCTTGCTCTCGTGCCTGCGGTAGTCGCAGGCCGGGAGGATGAAGATGGTGGGTCTACTAGCACGACGCCAGGTTGGTGAGAGTCGAAGAGAGAGGGCGGAGAGGATGGATCGCGGCCAGAAGCTAAAGCTGCTAGTTAAATGCGGCAAGGATGAGGCGTCGGTCGTGTGGAAGGAGCACCGGACACCAGCGTTGGCGCGGCTCCGATCGGTGCACAGAGCTGTGTCGTTAGGTTGAAGAAGATTCATAACCAAATGACTAAACCATCCCTCCAACGCATGAAGACCCGGTCCACATAAGAAGGGCATTCATGTATTTTCGTCATAAACCAGACCAGCGCGGATACAAATAAAATCAAGGTATTCTTGTTGACATGTCAATCTCTGATTGGCCCAAATATCTTTATCTAGCAAATTATATAGTTAATTATTGGTAGGTCGAATAAAGACATGCTATATATGAAAATTGATCAAGAAAATGAGAGGAATCCAATAAAAATAATATTAAATCCTAATTCCGTTCCTAATTGCAAAAGTATATTAAGTTGATGAAAAGTGCATTAAAGTTAGGTTGAAAACCCTAATTGAGGTTAATAATTGAATCTATGATGCCTAATGGGTTAGTTTGAGTAATAATAACCTGTTGAATGATAATGTTAGATTCAAATCTAATCTAGATGAGAAATTTCATGATTTAGGGTTTTTACCCCATATGAGAATAATTAAGCATTTAGAAACCCTAATTTAAGGTAAAAGAGGATAAGATCATATATAATTGGAAAGATGGGAAAATACGTTGTTAAATGATGGTTCTAAGTTATTTGAATACAAAAGTCCTTAATTACGGGTAAATACCCTTAGTATAGTAATAAGGATTTTCCAATGAATCAAAGGTGAATTTAATGATATATCGAGTTCATATGTGATTAGACTATAATGAACTTGGAATTGTTGATCAATGCGTATAATGATCTTGTCATGGATTAAAAGGGTAAAAATAGTATATTTAACATAAAAGAAGCTTAATGAAATTAATTAATGGTTAATGGTGCTTTTAAATCTGAAAATAGGGTTATATGTTGTTAAGATAACCTTAATATTGGAGAATAGATGAGATAATTAGGGTTTATGAGTAATGGCATCAAATTAGGGTTTAATATGGTAAAAGATGAAGGGAAACCCTAATTGCAATGGAACCCTAAAAGTGAACTAGAAACCCTAGGAAACGAGCTAGATTCAATAGATCTTAATGACATGAATAATAAAAGGAAATTGTATAATTGTTTTAGGATCTTATTGAATGCTTGCTTGCCTATTGGTTGATTGGATTGTTTCTGTCTCACATCAACTTGACAGGTATGTGGTTACGCCTATGAATATCCCGAATTAGATTCTCGAGGATTTTCGAGGTTTTATCGATGACTTGAATTAAACTGTTGGATGCATTTAATTATTGCAAATTATAATGTGATTATGACTATCGCCTAAGATATGTGCCTACTAGCTCGGATCCTAGTCCCCTTTGTTGCCTAATGGATTGACCTAGTACACGACTACCAATGGGGTAGGCCTATCAGGTCATTGAATGACTTAGTAAATGGCTACCAATGGGGTAGGACCATCAAGTCATCATGAGTCAGGGATTGGGCTACCTTTGGGTAGGGCCATGCGACTCCATACCCTAGGAATTGGCTACCTGTGTGGTAGGGCCATGGGGGTAAGGATCTACCATATGAGAGAGGTAGTATCCATGTCCACTGCAGGGACGGTACATAGAAAGGGGATAGACAAGGATTGAGTAGTATTGCTTAAAACGTAATCTTGGATGTTAAATGATATTTGGTTGACTACATTGTTAACATAGTTGCACATTTATTATTTCCCCCACATACCAGCTTCTTGCTGACCGACATTTTGTTTGTCAGCGTTTTAGGTACAGATGAAAAGAACAAATAGTAAAGTGGCATTTGTGGAACTAAATGAGAAATAATGTACACATGAGGATTAGTTAGATTGGTATCTTCATGGATAGAAGTTTAGAAATCCCATCTTTTAAAAAGTAAGTAAAGTTTTTATTTTATACCAGTTTTCAGTTTAGTAGTAGAGTTTCATAATTATTAGTGATTATTTGTCGAACCTTTGATCCTGTTAATTGAATAACGGCTCTGACCTTTGGGTCTCCCTTAATTGGGGGTTACCGGGAGGCGGGGTCGTTACAAAAGGCATACATGGCAGGAGGGGTCCAAGGACCCATTTTAAAAGAGTAGATCAACAATCACATGAATTTATATGGATACAAACCAGGAAGTATGAATGTACACAATTTAATTTTAGGTAGAATTAACAGTTTAAAATATGCCTCATTAAAATGAACTTAGGTGTCAATCAAATAATGCCCCAAATAAAATAGAAGATGTTGATATCTAAAGGTCAGTTCTAAGTATTCAATTACTCCACATAATCAGGGTGGGGATTTCACAACCTAATTATCACATTTATGCATGAAATAAAAATGGATTCATTGGATTTACTAATTAGAAAATGACCCTATTATAAGTTGGAAATCATGCCTCCAAACCTACCATATTTTATATGTAATAATTTTTTATTCCAAAAATGTACATATATGTATTATATATATACAAACAATAACTTTTTATGATTTTTACAATATTAGATCAAATTCAAAATATTTTAAAATTTTAAGTAAGAAAAATGTTAGATCCATCCTCACATATGATTATTAGTTAATCAGAATGACACGATGTATGCATCATTGCATATGTATGCTTAGGGAATCACACAGTTGTTGAAACAAAATATTAGTAAAATTATCCATACACCCATGTGTGGATAATTGATTGATTGGTTCACAAAGGATAATAAGGTATTTTTGATCCCCTAGGTCTTCCCTTTTGTTGCAGCATGAGGAGAAACAAATACAACTTGCAACCTCTGATCAAACTTGAGAACATGGTTGATTTAGGGAAAACAAATGTATACATGAAACCTCTCTATAAACAACTACAACTTGGCAACAAAAATTGGTGATCTTTGGAGCAATTGACTGTGGGGTATAAAGGAGTTGTTTACAAAGGAATCTAGATGATTAATTCTCCATGCATAATAGAATATGGGGTAAATATTCCTTTGTTTTCTACAAACACAACAACATGCTATGTCTAGATTGGGCATTTGGGGTATTGGTCACCATCCATCCTGACTAATGGCTCGTATGACTTGGTAGTACATGAGGAATTAGTTAACAAAGAAGTTTCTATAAAAGGGTTTGTGTGGTGAGAAGAAATCTTGGATAAGCTAGCTACATTGAGTTGCTTTAACACAAATGCATGGAAACCATGGGAAGTGGACAAATTCCACCAACCTAGTCACCCAACCCGACCTCACATGTGTGCCATGTATAACAAATTATAGTTTGATATTATGAAATTAGATTGAATCCATACTAAGGTCAAATGGGGCTTGACAATGTAATTATCACATGAAACACTCAGACTTACATCCAGTCTTCTAAATAACTATTACTGGTGTATATGATATTTGATTGAGCCCAAAACTGGTATGTTAGCTAATGAGGATCTGAGAAATATAAAATCAATATGAATTTTACCTTTTGAGTATGTTTCATATTAGATTTCATTGCTAGTGTATCAATCATGCAACTAATGTTTTACTCCTCTCAAAAACTCAATTCTGATAGCATGAAACATATTAACTTGGATTCTTTTACCTTACATTACTAGGTGTAGTCTAGACTGTCAAATTGGAATGAAGCCCACTATTTGGCATATTTGAACCTCAAATCTTATTGTTTTTTGTGTATCATGGTAATTTATCTTTCAAATATCATTCATGTAGGGTGTATATGAATGCACAATACTATTTGATGGCAACTTATCCTGTTGCATTTTGAACTATGTAAATAGGTACTAGTTATTAACATAATTGTATAAGACTCGAAAGAAGGCATGATTAGACTATATTACCTAGATTTGAGTATTTTACAACTACGTTGAAGGGAAGTCGTTGGTCATGTCTATTTTGAGGTTGGGACCTTAAAGCCTTAATGGGGATGGGGGTGTCAACAACTAATGTGGTCATCAACCAATAAAAACCATCAATGGAAGATAGATATGGATGTTGAGTATGGATTGTGGTAGCTTAGCAATCTCTAGATGATGATACAACGATGTCTAGATGATGATACCTTCCCATAGGACTAATTTAGGGTGGCAATGGGGTTCAGGTTGAGCAGGTCCTATTTTACGTAAATTCGAGTCAAATCAATTATACTCGACCATAACCCAACCCAGAGTAATTATAGGTCCTAGATATTTGACTCAAACCCAAAATTCCTATTTACAAATATGACCCAATTGACGTGAA
This sequence comes from Alisma plantago-aquatica, assembly GCA_963693085.1. Taxonomy (NCBI): domain Eukaryota; kingdom Viridiplantae; phylum Streptophyta; class Magnoliopsida; order Alismatales; family Alismataceae; genus Alisma; species Alisma plantago-aquatica. The sequence goes on from OY856413.1 coordinate 849,805,321, forward strand.
AATATCATATTATATGCAAACTCGAAAACTCCAAAAATATGAACTTGAAAATACATTCCCAAAATACAAACCGGTTAGACCCAAAATTGCTACAAAATATGTTATTCTGCAAGTAAAGACTTGTATAAACTATCATAAATTAAAAGCTAATGATTACATTTTTGTTTGTACAAAGATCATAGCATATGGGACGAAGTGTGGGATGGAAATGCTGGTTGGGGCTTGGAGATTTGTGGATCAGATTGCTTTTTTGCTATCTTTGAATAAGAATTTCAGGTTTGTCTTTGGCCACTTATTTATCTAGCTTGATTTCCATTTTCTAATATGCCTGAGATGTCCACTTCTTTTGATACTAGTTTGATGCAAAATAGAATAAGGTCTTGTAACGCGGGTCACATGGTCATCACAAAGAGGAACCATCTCTGGATGGAATGCCATGTCGAGCTATGATAAGTCCCACATTCTCCCCCTAGCGTGATATAAATGCGAACAATAAGGCCAGCAAAATCTATTTCAAACTAATGGAACAAGGCTCTTTGAACCATATACTACTGTTGTAGGAATGAAAGGCAGTCTCAGAACAGAATTATGTTGCTTGCTGGTCACATGGCTACAATATGGAAAAAATATTTGTATCTAGATATAATTTGGGTTGATCTGGTTTTATAGGTCAAGAATTGCAAACTCGGACCCGATCCATAAATAATTTTGGGTTTTTCATGTTAGGATCCTTTCAGGTCGGGTCAAAAAGATAGTGACCCAAACTCGATTTAGTCGGGATGGGTTAGGTCAGTCTGATCGAGTATGGTTTTGCTAGTCCTAGATAAGCATTTGTGTTTACAAGATTCTAGTTAGCATTTTCAATCATCCATTCACTATAGTAATGGCATTACATGTTGTGGATGAAAGGCAATTTTGGGAGAAATATAAGGAATCTTGCCCAACCAAAATCCCCGTCAATTGGCAGGTTGTAAACTTTTCATTGGTTGACGACTGTATATGTTTCTTCGGTTGTGGAGTGTAGAAATTTCATCAGTAGATAGACACACAAGATGTTCTCTAGTAGGTAGACACACATGGTCTTCATCGGTAGGCTTATTCACATAAAGATCATGGGTAGGAAATTATAGAACTTTCATTGATTGATGACATCACACGATTCTCATCATTTGGCAATTATCAGATGACTAGCAAGATTTTCATTGGTTGGTAACAATAGAATAGATAAATCACATGAACTTATGAGAATTTAGAAAGATGTAAGGATTGACCAAGTCAAACCCTAACACACATGTAGTGTCTGACAACAAAATGACATGCATTTTCATAAGCAACCGTTATAAATAACCATTGGCATGACATGTTGGCCCATCATCATAACCAATAGTTATTTCTCTCTAACTACAAAAATTACCTAGCATCATGGCATGTCTATGCTTAGTCATGACGTGTCTGATTGAGTTTCTCCAAAATACAAAGTTTGACAAAGTGATTATTTGAGGACATCTTTCGTTTTATTAACTACTAACTATGAGAGAGGAGTTGTAGGTCACCAAAGAGGTCATTCCATCTTAATGAAGCTTAAATGAATAATACAGAAAAAATAATAAGATAGGGAACATTTCCTTTCTCTTAGCGGAGGAATCTTGCCCCTCCATATGCATTATAGAGAAATATTTCTCTATAAGTGTAGTTTCCATTTCTCTCTCTTCCTTCCTATGTTTTAAGTATTTACTATGTGACTTCCATTGAGAACGTGATTTGCATGCTTGATTATGAATCCACTACCTACATGGAATGTTATCTTTGTATCTAGTGCCCTCTTGGAACCCATTACTGATGTGGACAACAATTACTATAATTTCAAATGTCCTTCTTTATTTCTTTATGTTGCTTTACTTGTTCATGGAAAGGTTGACCAAGTCATCCTCCCACCTTTAATTCATATTTTGAGATAACTATGAGTTTAGTGGATAGCACTTCAGATCTATAACTATCTATTGCATGAGAATGTGTAGAGATTATTGCATAATTATCCCATTAATAATTAGTAATTACTTTATTTAATAGACTTAGGGAGTATATTTTACTATGCTTATGGTTAATAGTTATGAGATATCGACCCATCAACAAAGTCTATTAATAGCAGAAAGACGCTGACCATATCTTCAAGGGATAGTATAAATAAGAGAATTTGATCATTTTTGTAAGTTCATCGTGTATGTAATGAGTGTCATGGCACCAAATACTCTCCCCTTGAATTGATAAAACTTGAAAGTAATTTTGTGATTAGTATAATTTGACTCATAACAAAACTCATCCCAACTTTTAGTCTTTGAATCTTGTTAACTAAATTAGATTAATGGATTATTTGCATTGGTTTATCATGATGATGACCTTTAGCTTTTTCTACTCTAACCCAGACTATTATTGGTGTTTCACTTGTGTTTCTTGTATTTATCACTGTATGTGCATATTGTGAGGACATTTATTTTTAACCTTGATAATTCTTTGTTTATGCTTTGATGTTACTTCTAAAATTCATTCTCAACATGATGAATACATGATTTCCAAAATATCCATTGGCATAATATTCTATTTCAATTGTAACATACTGAATTTTGGGTACTAAATCTATGTTGAACTATTTTCTCAATTCCCCCTATACTTGAGATTATTTACAATGTTGTCCTTCATTTCCAAATCTTAGGCCACGTTTGGGACACTGTCGGGGTAAGTTTAGTTGTCACACACAAACTAACCAGTGATATGTTAACTTTGTGTAAGATAATTGTTGTTTGAAGCAACGAAAAATAAACTTGATGATAAGATATCCGTTGTTTGGTACATAGGTAAGTAATCTTTCTATATATGTGCAAAGTTTATTATGCCTCAAACATAAATATCATTATATGTGTTAGAAAATCTATTAGAGGAGTTTGGTGGGAAATAAACATCCACGACAGATTAACCTATTTTCTACAGCAAGAATTTTACGCGATACGTTATCTAAATTTTTTTTGGTTAAATAAGTCATTTGGTAATTTGTTTGTCTTCTAAACAACAGAACAAACAATGACTAATATGCTGCTTTTGGTTTATTTGACGTCCCAGTGATGTACCATCATAACAAACAGAGCCTTAGTCATTTATTTTAATTGATTTTCATGTTCTTTAATGCAAACTAATCCCCTTTGAATACTTTGTGTTAATATGAGTTCATTATCCTCTCTTGAGGGGTAATTTCAATTACGTCCCTCTATTCAAATCACTTACCGTATTTTGTTTAATTTTGAACCTCTTGATATCATTTTGACACAAGTTGGTATTTTAGCTATAGATATATTTAGTTGATCTTGTACCATTATGAATTCTCAATTTATCAATTGACCATTTAGAATATGTTAACATAATAATTAAATAAAGTAATACCAATTTTAGAGTAATTAACTATTGGAGGACAACTGGGAACAATTATAATGTTAATATAGGGATTTAATATACTCTCTTACAACATGGTTTGACTAGAAGATAAAGCTTTGAGAAAAAATTTAGACGAAACATATTTCCAAAATATTACAAAGATTTTTTTATTTAACTATCAATTTTCTAGGTCATAAATAATGAACCCTAAAATGTGGACCTTGTCCTTCATTTGAAACATCCATGAACAGAAGGAAAACCCTCACACATTCAATTATCCCACAAGACTTAACTAAGTCCATACCCTCCCTCCCTCTCTTCTCCATGATGTTTCCCTATAAAAAAAACCTTACCTAGATTCCCCATGTCATAATTATAGTTGTCATTAATGGACTCTTGCAACTGACCAGAAATGGCTATAGGGCCAACAATTCTTTTATTTGTATGCTCTTAGTTGAGCCTCCTCTTTAGCCAACACTTCCAAGAAACCCTAGAAGTAAATTGGTACTAAATAGTCCCATGAACCCAAACAGTGGATGGGCACCACACTACAAACTAGCCACAATTGTCGAGTCCACACCTGCAATCATATTCAACACCATTAGAATCTTACACCTACAATCATATGCTCTTAGTTGCTCCTCCTCTTCAACCAACGCCTTCAAGAAACCCTAGAAGTAAATTGGTACTACATAGTCCCATGAACCTAAACAGTCGATGGGAACCACACTACAAACCAGACACCATCGTCGAGTCAACACTTGCAACCATATTTAGCACCGACCTCAGCAGAATCTTACACGCTCCAGATCTCTAGTCTCTCATCAACCATTGCTAGCTTATGCTAAAACTACCTCATCTCTTCTTCTATTCCTCTCACATGCCCCCTCGACCTTCTTCCCTAATTGCCATGCTCACCATTCCATCTTGTTCCCAACCAACATAGTTGTAAGGCCAAGCTTTGCCTAATGCAATGGTCATTGTCAATGTTGTTGGCGACCAGGAAGCCACCACCCTACCTGCAACACACCTGAAATAGCCTAGACTAGAATCCACATATGCTACTCCTCAACACTACCCACACCTACCCCTTGATCACCAGTTGCACTACAAAACCTCTGCAAACATAAAAATCATCCAACACTCCCAGTCGTTGAATACAACCCAACCATCATATCCTCAATGAGAATCCCCACATGTGAGATTTTTGAAAGAGATCAAGGAACATGATGAATAAGCTTGATCCCTAAGTCCCCTCCTTTACTATTAATGACCAATGGTATGAAGACTAGTCTCGTTAGTTTCATTTCTTCACCACAACAAACCACTTAGATCTATATTATGTGCCACTCCCATTGCCTCATTGTTTTCCGACTACCATCACACATGCTACAACCAAGTAGTAGCGTTAACTAGATGGAAACTCGCCATCCAACATATCCTAGTCACCCTAACATCTCAACAAATTCATTCAATCTAAAACCTATCATCTACTCTCTCTTGATTTGACCTGAAATGAACCACACCCAACCACTGCCCTGACAACTCCAACAAAACTTTTGCCACAACCTCACTAGAATCCCTAGAGAAGCTCATTTGGAGGTGCATCCATGGAGATTGATCCCAGTTTTAGACTTACTCATTATAATGTTAAAACCAACCAAGATATGGAGATAACTCGAGCTCTCTACTCTAGATTTCTAGAGGACCGCCGTCTCCCTACAAGATGTTGGAGCATAACCCCTATGCTTGTGACTACAATTAGAGAGAGTGAAAGAGAGAGAGTCTGAATCACCCTCTATTGCCAAGGCTTCCTTAAGATATCAATCATGAAGGATATAAGGACTTGTTGCAATTAGGTAAGTCACACAGTTCATATATTACAAACTTTACTATTGAAAATGGAAACAAATATAAACCTTGGAGATAACTTAGGTTGGTCATATTATCATACTTTATCAGTACATGCATGTATCAATGTAGTGATACTAGTCTAGATAGGGTGGTGTAATCAACTTATTATATTGCACGGGTCTTTTATACATAATGGAAAGGCCATACATAACATGATTAAGTTATGGTGATCTGCATAAGGTAATCGGAATAATATATGATTGAGAATGTTTAGTCATTTATCTAAGGATGACTACGAAGACCTTATTGTATTCTTAAATAGCAGTTATGAAATTTCAAGAATGATTATTGTAGATAAGTATTATATCATATCTCTTAGACTAGCTTTGATTATGTACGAGAAATACCCTTATGAATACATATAGATAGATGATATTGTATTCACATAAACTTAGTTTAGACAACATGGGGTTGGGAAATGCTTGGAATAACCTATTACAATTAATATATATTTTTACCTACTTTTGGAACATGATTAAGATCTAAGTATGTGACTATTCTGTATTCATGTATATTGTGTTAAACCCTAGATATCCCCAATATGGTTATATTGGTAAATAAACATATTTGATCCTAATAACTAAGTGGAATTATATTATAGTGAGTGTTACATTTTATGATCTAATATAGAGGAAATAGTTGAGTAACTTTGTTTATATATGTAACCTAGTTGGAAATCTAAAACTTATATTGATGGGAAAATATGGAACACAAATGGAAAACAAAAATCACAAATCTAAAGTAAAATAAACAAGACTTTATTCCAAACCATATAGTAACAAATATCTATGATTTTAGATCTCTCTCTTGATTGTCTCTTTGTGTCAATACTTGGAACTTTTGCATTTTTGGGCACGTCCAATTGAAAAGTACGAAATTGCTATTTTTATTCAGAAACTTATTTCCCTCATTGATTGGATGCATGATTAGATATGTTGGTTGGTCTAAAATTATTGTAAACCGTATCCCTCCTCGTTTAAAGCCACCAATAATAAAACCTAAAAATAGTAGCACACTGATTAAACGTCACAAAGGGAAAGCGAGTGCCCATTAGTTTAGTGGAATAATGCTTCCATGACTCTACATAGAGAGGATAAGAGGTTCCTTAGTATAGTGAGAAATGAACTTGGTGTGTTTTCATTCTACATGGAGAGAACATATACCTTCACGAACAACATAGACATTGACATGCACTATCTATTTTTAAAAAATTGAATTACTAATTTCAAAATCAGATATTGAATCTTATTCACTAGTATAGATACCACCTATAGCATCTGTTAAAATAGACCTATGACGTTGGTTTTGTATCAATACCTAAGTGGGTGACACTATTGGGAAATATGGCATCGGATAGGAAGCGGAAAAAAAATATACCATATTCCCCTTTAATAGACAATCACATTAATAACTATATAATGGGAAGGGATGGTTTATGAGGTCATACCTAGTCCTGGAGCAAGTCCAGTGACTATTCCTCATTGCAGTATGCACCTTTATCTAGGTCTTACTTGGATGACGTCAATAACAACTCCTAGTTGAACACCACAGACAATAACTTAATGCTTCCCTCCTAACGGGAAAAGCTCCACACCTCTACGACAGTTCACATGGACAAGCAAGAACTCTTATCATTCTAATAGAACTGTCAAGAGAGAGTTGTCCCCTCTTGTTGATGTACTAGCACCAACTTGCTCTCCCACAATTGTTCTCCCTTGATGTCGCTCCCTTTGTCGGGTAGGACCTGCTCGGGTTCTCTTGGTTACCACAACTGAAGAAGATAAACAATTGTCAAAGGCAATTGTGTTGTGTCTAAGAAGCCCCTAATACCCCTCTATTTATAGGAGAGTTTCAGTCAACGTTCCCTGTCTGAGTGGGAGAAGAAGGGGCCGGAATTTCACAAATTTTCACAACTTGCAAGTGGCAAAATGGTTGGTTCATTAAACCGATCGATTGGCATGTGAGCCGATCGGTTCAAGCCCTGAATCAGTCATTTCATCATGTTTACCAATCACAATTATATTGGCAAATAATATCTGATTTAACACACAACATGACATCAATACAAATCCTTAAATCAATTGAATTGATCCACCAACTGCTTAGTTTACAACCTGAGCCGATTAGTTCATGGACCTGAGCAATAGGTTTACTTCGTGATCATGTTGGTTCATTATACAGAACTACTAAAGCTGGTTTAATTGACGTGTCACACTAAAACAATCAGTTCAACACTTGAACCGATCAGTGTACGGTTCAGTCAACCAATGTTGTTTAAATTGAACACTTAACACCTTAGTAGTCAAGTTTAAACCATATTCATGAATGAACTCCTATTCTAAGTGTATCCTATGGGTGTGACCATATAGGTTCCAAGTTACATTGACAATGAATGCCCATAATGAATTGTGACAACACAAGCAATGAGCGGTATCTATCAACACATCATTGCTACCCAAGTAATCTACAAAGTTGGAAAACAACTTCAACCTACAATCTGTGGTTGGTGTTACAGTGATCATATAATTCCTTTCTCATTGATATCCAGATTGAACTCGAGGCATGGAATCATCATCCTTGCAATGTTCAATCCATGTTCCTTGAACTAGAGTAGATTGTCTGAGATATATTTGACCTCAATATCATATATTGATTCACATGTGCATGTGCATGCTTTTATCAGACTTGCTTATCATGTGGCCAGGATATCAAACTCCTGTAGGAGGGACAAATCCCATCTACACCACTCACAATCATTTTCATGTGTCAGAGTGCATCTTATCATCACCTTTATGGCAACCCTTATTTAAGGTCACGCGTGGATGATGTAAAAGTACACCAAATGATGTGTGATGGGTGTAGTGATGCCAAAGTACATCTGACTAGGGACATAAAAAGAATTTATTCTCTGAACATCTGTATGATCTCATTGTTTAGGTCATCAACCCAAAGACATACATCTTTGAGTAATGTCATTATCTAGACACTCATTATGTCTCATCATTATCTCATAACTGATTCAAATAAAATAAATTGTAAGATTGCATTTTTTATTAATCAAATTGTTTACATGATATGCCATTACAATACATATGATTGGCTCTTTGGGCATACATACCAACAAACTCCCACTCATTCTTAGTGATCTAAACATGTCCACCATGTTTATGTTGTGCGAGTGGTAATTCATCAGGTTAACATCGTTTGCCTTTAGTTGGAATATTGTATGGATTTCATCTCTTCATTGTACGACATTTTGTATGAGATGGAATAGTTGTATTATGTTATCTGGTATTCCTTGCATAACCAGTAGCTCCATTATTGTCATAGTATTTATATTGTGTCATCAATGGTTTAAACATCTACAAGTTCATCTACATGAACTTCTAGATCCATACAATATCCACTCATGTTCTTTCAATACCAGGATACTCAGGTTCTATTGTATAATTTTAAAATAATGGTTTGTAGTTGGAGGTTTTCCAACTTACAACTCTTCTTTTAAGATTAAACACAATTTTATATTGCGATCATTATATGTCATTTTCGTAGCTTGCATCGGTGTAACCCCATACACTAAAATCTTCCTTGTTGTCATAATCTAGTAACTGATCCTTCGTGCTTCTCAAATACTAATGGATGTTCTTTATGGCATTCCAATGACCTTCATTGGAATATGACTGATACCATCTTGTCATGTCTAATACATACAATACTATGGGATAATTACATTATATAGAATACATGATAGATCCAATTACTGGTGCATATGGCATCTTACTCATATTTTCCATTCTTCTCATGAATTGAAATGTGAGAGACTAATCACATTATCATGGACAGATTTTCTCTCATTCAATCCTTCATGTTGAACCCTTTCAGCATCTTGCCAATATTTTTACTCATAATCATGTCATGAAACTTTCCATAACTGTCTCTATAGATCCCAATTCCCATCACATAGGATGTTTCATCTAAATCCTTCATGTTGAAGGTATTTTCCATGCCAGGTTTCAATACGTATAGTATTGGGATGTTATTCCCCATCAATATGTGAAATATACATGTATGCTCCCAATAAATCTTTTGTAATAAAAAAATCATCTTAATTTTATCTCGATTCAAGTCAAACTCTTTGACTGTCTTGTCAAAATCAAGATTTCAATTCTGAGGTGCTTGTTTTAATCTCTAGATTGACTTTGTAGCTTATAGACTATTTTGCATTAATGAAGTTATAATACCTTCTAGTCATGCTATGTACACATCCTCTCAAATATTCCTATTAACAAATGCAATTTTAATCTTCATATGCAAAATCTAACCATCATGATAAGTTGTAACAAAAAGCATGACAATTGATGAAGGAATTTCATCATGCTCAACATCTTGAACTTGTTTGAAAACCTATTGAACCAATCTATCCTCTTATCTTGTTCATGTTGATTTTCCTTTTGAAAACTCAGTTGCACCCTATGGGTTTTTACCCCTTTAGGTGGTACTACCAAGGTCATACCTTTTAGTGTACATGGACTCCTCAATGACCATCAAGCCATTTCTCATATTCTGGTCCCTCAATAGTGTTGGGTTTTAGGGGAGGCAGAGAAGGCAGCGGAAATAAAAAATTTCTTCTCCCAAACCCAGAATAAAGGAATCGCGTCAACGTCTATATAATAGGAAGGATGGTTTGTAGAGGCATACCTTGTCTCGAGGCTTGCTTGGCGACGTTACCTCATGGCTTGCGCAGTCTTCACCTCCGGTCTTGGACGGTGTCTGTGCAGCTCATGGTCTCACCAGGACTATCGAGATTGACAGCTGTCCTCCGAGCAACAGAAGTCTCCCGCCTCTAAAGTAGTCCACACAAACCACCTGGAACTCTGATCTCCTTGTCCCACAAGGAATTGGAAGGAATCACACCCTCCTGTTGGCGTACTAGCTACCAACACACTCTTCTGCCACCAGTCACTTTTCTACAGTTGTCTTTCCCTTGTTGTGCCTCCCTTATCGGGTAGCACTTGCTCGAGCTCTCTCTCAGTTACCAAAACCAGAGAGAACGACAACTTTACAGATCAACCGGTGTTCTGAGTTGTTGTTTTTGAGAAGCCCCCAATACCCCTATATATAGGAGGGTCATGGGACAGGGTTCTCTACCCCGGGAAATGCGATATTAAAGCAGGAGCAGAAGGGTTTGAGATTTTTCCACAAAACAACCAACTTGTGTCAGCTGAACCGATCGATTCACAGCTTGAAACGATCGTTTCAGGCTCTGAGCCGATCGTTTGGGACCTGAGCTGATTGTCTAGGGCTCTGATCTGATTGGATGGAGCTCTAAACCGATCGGTTCGTGGTCCTGGTCCAACTCAAATTGACTTTCATATTTGTTTCCAATTAATCAAATATTAATCCTTGTCTAAATCAAATTTGTACAAGTGAAACAAATTGTATTTGAAAAATAGTCTTCTGACTTTCCAAACGATCTCGGTTGGTCACATGAGTCGACCGATTCAACAATTGAACTGATTATTTCATGACATATGAGCCGATCGTCTCATCATTTGAGCCAATCAGTTCACCAACCTAAGCTGATCGGTTCATCTCATGAGCCGATCGGTTGGGGTAGCAGACTATGTAAAATCATTCAATCGCAGTTTCAATCAATTTGATACTCTAATAAATCAATCCAACACCTTGAACACTATGATACTGAGCTATCAATTGATTGAGTGTTTAATTGAACTATTAAACTTATTTAGTAATCAATCTAAACATCGTTTGTGGATAAACTCCTCTTCCAAGTTAAATCCTATGTGTGTGACCCTGCAGGTCCATTTCACGTTGGCAGTGAAAGTCCATAACACTTATGACTTCATAAGCAAAGAGTGGTGCCTAGTCACACATCAGTGCTACCCAAGTGAAAAGGAAAGTTGGAGAACAAATTTCAATCCTACAATCCATGAATGGTGTTACAGTGAATGTATAATTCCTTTGTCACTGATATCCCGAATGAACTCAAGGCATGGAACAGTCATCCTTTCAACGTTCATTCACTTTCTTGATCTCAGAGTAGATTGGAGGAGATATGTATGACATCAATATCACATAATGATTCACACATGTGTGCACGCCTATCTCAATCCTACTCATCAAGTGGCCATGGATATCAAACTCCCTCAGGAGGGACAAATCCCATATCTATCACTCACCCCTCAAAATCCCAATGTGTCAAAGTCACCCAATCATCACCTTTATAACAACCCATGTTTCAGGACTGCGTTTGATGATGTCAAAGTGTACCCAACGACATGTGTTGAGTGTAGTGATTTCAGGTCAAAGAATCACATTCACCACCATCACTGTGAGAATTGATTGTGACTACCATGTCATGGTTCCATGTATCAAACTCACGGTGGGTCTGTCCGGTACACTTGTTCTCTAACAAGTACCTATGTGTTTGGTTTGATATCTCCAATTCTGTCATCAACCATCACCACAATCTATTCTTGTGTTTCATTGCCGTCTATCTAACTTCCACAATGACATCCGACTAGGGACATAATAAGAATGTACAAACTCTTAGCATCTGTATGATCTCATCGTTCAGGTCCTCAACCTGAAAGCATACGTCATTGAGTACTGTCATTCTCTAGACATTCAATCTATTCTATCATTATATCATATGACTGAACCAGAAAGAATTGGAAGCTTGCCTTTGATATTTATCAAATCAATCTTAATGTATCCTACCAATCATCCCATGATTGGCTCTCAAGGCATACATACCAACAAATCGTTTCTAGTTTCTAGTTGGTTTTTGGCTCATTAAGTTATGATCAACTAACAACCTATCTTAGTTATAAGATTCATAATATTTTAATCTCATACGTGTTGTACTAGAACTACAATTCTCATGTTACATAAGGAACTTGAGATTCCCCAACAATTTGTGATGCTCCTTGTCCGCATTGTACCTTATTAGGTTCAAAAAAATTTCTTCTTATCCTAAACTTTTCGAGTTCTACTTTACTCCTTTCGATTCTTTTAGAACCTAGTTATCCTAGTAACAAACATTTTTGTTATCAGACTGGGATTAAAGGTAGTATTCAACAAATTAACATTTACATGGTCTTGAGGATAAAAACTTTTCAAGAATCTCTTTTCTTGCATAAGTTAAAATCCTTATAAAAGACATATTGTGACATTTCCCATATCATATGTTACCTGGTGTCTTTCAAACCATTTTATACTATACATGGTTGTTTTGTAAAGGGCTTATCTAAAAGGAAATTAGAAGATTAGATTAAATTATAATCATATCATGACTCACCAAGATGTGATTCCTTTTTTATGATGCATCATTTTATTTCATATGGAGTTCATTGTGATACACTATCACGGTCTCTCTAGAAGGTCCTCAAATTATTGATGTAAAATATTTCAAGATTGATCATATCAAAGTATCTTAATACTTTTATCAAAGTCATTTATGTACCTAACTCGTGCTCTTCTTGAACACTTTAAGAGATTCATGTTTGTATTTCATCATCATATCTACTTGAGATCGTCAGTAAATGTAATGAGGTACTACCTTTAACATTTATTCTGGAGGTCTTTGTACATCATTATGTGCAAAATAGAATGCTTATTTTCCCACTACATCTAGTGAAAGGTGTTTTTTCATGGTGTGCATAAATAAGACTTGCACGTCTCTTATTGGTTCGATAATTAAAAAGAGTCTAGATAAACATCATCATGGATTCTAGAAATGCATTTATCATATATATGCTCTAGATGACAATGCTATAGATATTGATTGTTTGAGTTGTCAAGTTTTAATCCTTTTGGTATTTACATTGTAGACATTTATCTTTAGATCCTTCAAACAAAGATCATAAGTCATTTTGGGGCATCGCCACATAAGATCATATCTTTGAAATAGAACATTAACTACTCTTTATTCATAATCATCCTTTCCATACAAGATGCAGAAAGTAAAATGCTCCTTTGACATTAATGAAAAAGTAGTTCATCTAACTCTATTACTTGTCATGCATGCTAAGATAAATTCTAAATATAGACTAAAGTCGCAACAACTCTTGCTTCATGCAATCCATCCTTGCCCTTTTGTAAAGGCTTATTTTATATTAGAACTTGCATATCAAACATAAGTCAGATCTACATCCGGTATCATATACCCATGATGAAGAAATAATTTAGAATTTTCTTATAGTGTATATACATGAAGTGGAGATCTCTATCGCCTCCTTATTCTTTAATAGTTACTCTAGGTAGACAGGGCAATTCCTCTTCCAATGTCCAGGCTGGTGACTTTGGTGACAATTGCCTCCCTTATTTACTCCTCCCTTTGCCTTGGGCGTTGAAGACTTGGGCTTCTGGCTAGCTTTAGAACCCTTCTTAGCTTTGCCTTTGCCTTTAGACTTCCCTTTTAGTTTGTTTATCATCATCACAAACTTGGGCTTGTCTTTCTTAATTTGTGCCTCAGTTGTTCTTAACATGCCAAGTAACCCTGTCAACGGCTTGTGAAAGTCGTTCACATTATAGTTCATGACAAACTGACTGTATGACTCTAGCAGAGACTGTAGAACAACATTAGTGGCCAACTCTTGACCCAAGGAGAATCCCAGTCTAGAAAGGTTCTTCACATACCCAATAAGCTTGAGCACATGAGGACCTACTGGATCTCCTTCTGCCATGTTACATTTGAGCAGCTCCTTGGAGACATCATATCTCTCATGTCTTACCTGATCTTGGAACATGTTATTAAGATGTGTGACCATCTCAATAACAACCATGTTCTCATGTTGTCTCGGTAACTCATAGTTCATCAAGCACAACACTAGGCACTTGACATTAAATACATATTCAGTGTGCTTCTTGTAAGCATCCTTATCAGCCTTAGGTGCACGGGGAAGAGGTTCATCTGGCTCGGGTGTCTCCAAGACATAGAGCTTGCGCCCCTGTATGAGAACAATTCTTAGCGTCCTGAACCAATCATGGAAGTTATTCCCATTTAATTTGTCCTTCTCAAGGATTGATCACATAGAAAAATTGTTGTTATGTGTTGCCATTTGATTCTACAAGATAAATTTGCAATTTTGTAAAAAAAATCATTTTAATTTGATTTGGTTTGTATAAAAGTTTGATGATGTTCAATTAGGCCTTTAAATTAACTATCACTCTCATTATTTTATTCAAATTGATAACCCATCAATTATCACTTCAGAAGATTGCAACACATAAACTTCTAATGAGCCAAGATCCAAAACAATTGAATTATTACCCGGCTAATGCCAGCATCCATAACCAATCGTTAAGGTAGACAACATTTGCCAATCACATTTTATGCAATTCTCAGATAGATGGTATGCACAACTCATTGCGATAGTCATCTACATGCTTCCAAGTGCTTAATCTCATTAAGGATACCCAGTTAAGCTTGACCTAAAAGGCAACACGAAAGAAATGCATCCCACTTGGTAAACCTACATAACTACCATCACACTTCAATGAGATAGATAACACACCATGCTTGGCATGACCATGCATACTTGATCAAGATTTTCATGTGTGTTTCTAATAGAAAGCATCTTAGACTTAATATGTTTGATTGAGGGATTTATATATTTATAAATATATATATATATATATATGCATATACATATCCAATCACCACATACTATGTATATGCATGCTATATCCCACAAATAGAAACATGCAATATAAAACATTAGTGATGGTTATGGCCATACCATTATAATTCCTTGGAGCCACGAGGTATTTCTACCACCTAAGTCTACATCTCATCCAAGAACATATTGTTGGTGTAGATATGCGCTTTAACCAATCCTGGTTGGTCGGTTCAACCCTTGAACCAATCAGTTCACCTCTTGGTCGGTCGGTTGGTCTATCAGACTAGTTAGTTAGTCTCCATTCCAACATCTTTTGGACATCTCCATGTGATCGGTTCAGCTACCAACTAGTCGGTTTGACTCTTGTGGTTGTCCTCCTTGGTCCTCCAAATAGTCAGGTTGTCTTTGAGATGATCAGCTCGTCTGGCGCTGAGCTTCATATTTGTTATAACAAGAAAATAAAACTATCATATTGCTATTAAACTTATTACATGGTAATAGTAGAACCTCGAGTTACATTCGAGGGGATCATAGGAAGGAAAGAATAATACTTTTACATGTTGGAAGAAGAAGGTAGAGGCTTGGTATGCAAACTGAGATATAGTCTTCCAACCACCTATGTCGTGGGGGGTCCACCTCATACAAAGAGTAGGGTGGCACATTTACTATATGAGGAGGTTGAGAAGCCTGAACTATCTCATGCCTGCCTTTATTTCCTTTACAATCATGTCTTCCACCTGCTCTTGTGACCAGACTCCTTTCTTAACAGATTTGCACTTCTCTGATGACCCAAAACATGATTTTATACTAACACCATCCCCAACGGCCCTAACATAGCCATGATACCCTAGAGTATCCAGAGAAACCATAAATTCATCCCTTAGGCCCTTAGGGGTGAACTTTCCTTCTTTTCTTTACTTGTAGAGATCCCGCTAATCATCAATAATAGTAATTGGTAACTATAACATAACAATCAAGGTTAAAAATGAACATGCACTTTGAGATTTGAATTTACCATTTCTGCTACCACATCAGCGATTGCCGGGTTGGTATTTCTCCATATTGGATTGTACTTGCACCTATCCACTCCTCATGGCTAAGTAAAAGTGCAGGAGTAGTAGAAGACTAAATAGACTCAGGAGTATGCTGCTCAAAATAAGACACTTCCAGTCTCTTTTGGTGATGCATTATATATCCATCTAGACCTAAGTTGTGGTCATGCACATTTTTTGCATGCTTTTCTTTTTTAGCATCATGTAAAGCCTAGTTGTAACAACCCATATGTCAATTATGTAATACATTGAATTCAGAGAAATGTATTATAAATGAGAATTCTTAATACCTTAATTTCACATGTTTGTCTTGAAGAAATAAATGCCTCCTACACCTTCGGGTCAAGATAGGCCCATTTCTCAATGAAGGACTTCTTCTTTTTGTCGCTCATTATGTATTCTCTTGTCAGATTTGTCCTATGATTCCTTAATACCCTTCCATAATGTTTCATTGCCTTTTTATGAAGTACTTTTTCATTAATGTCAAAGATTCTCTAGAAGATTTCATATAACTAATGGCATATTTTTTGAAATAGATAATTGTGAATATCTTTTAAATTCAAAATATCTCACACATAAGTCCTTCCATATGCAGTCATTTGTAGAAGGATCAACTCTATACCAAGATTTCATCGTTATCTCCACTTTGTTGCAAGTAATAACCCCTAGATATCATGTGAAATTAATGTGATTCTTCCCAATAGGATTTCCTACATCATCAAATTCAACAACCAACTTCGATCATTTATCCCTTTGCTCTACTAACTTGTTCGTAAAGGTGATGCCTCTTTTACGTGCACGATCATGTTGTTCCTCTGCAAATCCAGCAAGATCCTCAGAATGCACATTCTAAATTTATCAAGAAACACATATAAGTGATATAGAATGTAAAATATACATCTATGTAATAACTATGATAGAAAATGTAGAATGGACATCTATATGATAAAACAATACTGCTTACACCAAATTCATCCTCACATTGCATATCATCATGGTGCTCATCCTCACAGTCAGATGCCATCTACAAATGTCATATGAAAAATAGTAAACAAATAAAATATAAGTGATAAAGAATATAAAATGTACATGTAGAATATGAAATATATATAACTATAATAAAGAATGTCAAATGCATATTTAGCATAAAAATACATGCTTCTAGTATTAGTTAGATACTTAATCAATTAGTATATCTTCTATATGATCTCCATGCGTGCATAAGTTAGTGTTAACTTCAACATTTGGTCGTGGCAAGCCAACTGAGAATGGACTTGAGTCATCATACTTGTCATAGTACTCTTCTTCATCTATAGAATATGCAATGAACTCTCTTTTCCCATGAAGAACGAAAGAAACTTTTTCATTTGCAAAATCATTGATATAGAATACTTGCTCCGTCTGTGATGCCATTATGAATGGTTCACCCTTCTCACAAATCTTTTCAAAATTCACTAATGTGAAACCCAATTCATTCCCTACAACTCCTTGGTGTTATCAATCCAATTACACCTAAGGATGGGAACTATGAAATCTTTGTAGTCAAGCTCCCATTTGTAGGGGTGAGCAAATAATGATCTAGACTGCAAAACCGGACCAGACCGGTCAGTTCGGTCTGGTCTGGTCTGCGGTCCACAAATTTGGGTGAATTCAGTCTTTGGTCTGGTCTGGTCCAATAACGGTCTGACCGTGGACTGGACTGTAGACTGACTTTTATGTAAAATACATGTATATTTGTTGGTATATTATGTAATAAGTATACATATAAGCACCAGTGGCATAAATATTTTCTATTTATGTTATATGATTGTTAGAAGTAACTAATATTATCTAGTTTTTACAATTAAATAAGTTGCGAAAAAAGTAAAAAGTTGATTATGGTCCAAATGGTTTGGTCCGGTCCGATCCGGTCCGGTCTAGTCCTACCTCAAAACGGTCCGGTCCCGGTCCAGTCCTACCTCAAAATGGTCCGATCTACGGTCCATAAATTCTTACAAAGTCGGTCCTCGGTCCGGTCTGGTTTGGTTCTCGATTGATGCTCACCCCTACCCATTTGTCTTCAGTGACACTTTAAAAAAATATTTTAGCTTCACATGGACTTGTATCTTTCACTAGAAAAATACCATGAAGATGCTTGAAGGGTGACCACACTAATTTGAATGGCATTATTATCATCTTGAGGTTTTATATACTACTAAAATCCATTTATGTCAAACCCTTCATAAGACATAGCATTCAATTTTGGTTCAAAGGCGATCCATTTGTTATTTTCAACATCACTATTTGGTGTTTGAGACAGTTCGCGGGAGAGTATATCTTCAAACTACCTACTAAATGTCCTATTATGCTCTCTAGCAAGCCACATCTAATTGGCTTGAGGATATTTTGCCTTGATAAAATTGGTATGTTCGGTGATATAAATACACACTCCATCAATGTCGTGTAAATCATACGAGTGTGCTTGTTCCCACTGCTCACAACTAATTATTTTCACTCGTGCTTATAAAGTCCTTTGCCGAAATAGGGATCAATATTCTTTTCACTAGTAGGAGCTTCATTACAACTTGGAAAGTCATTGCCAAGGTTCATAAACACCCTAGCTAAATAAACCTCAATAATACCCCATTAAGGTTGATGACGGTTTTGGACATCACCTTTAAAAATACTCATTCACCGTTCAAAAATATACATCCAACGCAAGAAAATTGTACCCAACATTTTCACTTCCCTAGTCCAATGGACAACAAGATGTACCACAATATCAAAGAATGAAGGTGCAAAACACATATCAAGCTGACACAGGGTAATGACCACTTCTCTTTGCAACTTATCAACATTCTCAAGATCAATAACTTTGTTGCTTGAATGTTGAGGAAGAAGCAAAGCCTAGTGATTGCAAGCCTTACATGCTTCAGTAGTATAGATCAAATAGACACCAGCAATATTTTTTGCATTGGAGTGTGACAATCATGAGAGTTAAGACATATCAATTTCAGATCCTTCGTTGATACCAATCCATGGATATTGGAAGAGTATCCATGTGAATACCTTAACATTAAGCAAGCACTGAAAAAAGTTCTCTTCTCTTGTATAGACAATGTGTAATACGCATGACGTAAATATTGTTTTTGATCACTGCTAACTTCTATTGTTAATTATTTCCTTATACATGTTTCATGTAGGTCCATTCTGAATTTGATGCCATCTTTAGTCTTACATGGTATCTTCAACAAAGTACTAATGATGCTATCACAAACATTTTTTCTCAACATGCATGCCATTGTTACAATGCCTAACTACCAAAGAAATCCAAAGGAAGTTCCCAGAATATTGACCTTCTTTAACATACTACTGATGATGCTATCATAAACATTTTTTATCAACATGCATGGCATCGTTACAATGTATATTGCCGAAGAATTCCAAAGGAAGATCCCAGAATATTGACCTCTTCTTGAATAAATATCTATCACTCTGTGTGGTAATATTACATCATGATCTGTTACCAAATGCATTAACAAAGTCTTTCACTTTTCATAAACAACTTCCCTTGATATAGGTTTAGGGGGACTCCATTCCTCTGTTCATCCATTGAATGCTTTGCGCAACCTTTGGTAAGATACAATTTTGTAAGAAACCTTTGATCAACAAGATATACAATCTTTCTGCCATGTTTTAGTCATATTGGATCAGTGTTCTCCTCACATATAGGGCACGATTTGGATCCTTTTATGTTGTATCCAGACAAAGTCTCATATGATGGGAAGTAATTAATAATGGAAAATAACATAGCATGCAAACAAAATGTCTCTCTACATGAAGCAATATAGGTCATCACATGTTCTCCCTGTATTTTCTTTAAGTCATCAATCATAGGTTCAAGAAAAACATCAATATCATTACCAGGTTATTTGGAGCCTGATATCAATAAGGACACCATGACATACTTATCTTTCATACACAACTAGGGATGAAGATTTTATATAACAATCATAACATGCAAGTGTTATGTTGGCTGATTAATATGTCATATGGACTCATCCTATCGTTACAAAGCCCAAGTCTTAGATTCCTGACTTCTTCACCCAATTCAGGGTACAATAAATTAATTTTCATCCATTGAGGGGAATCATACACATGTTGTAGGACCCCATCATTATTTTTCTTTGCCTCTTCATGCCAAGATAAATTTTGTGCATTCATGGTATTAGAAAGCAAGCCTTAAAACTGTGGTATTATAGGTAGATACCACATCATCTTCGTAGGAGAGACAACTTTGAACTTACCCAAAAATTGTCATTTTGCACCTTGGCGAGCCACATTTTGAACAATCTTTCAAATCAATATAGTGATTTTGAAATAGCATACAATCATTCAGGTATGCATGTGTCATCTTAGCCTTCATTTTCAGTGGGCACAACATGTTTTCATTGTCATTGTTAGTCTTTATAGTATACAATCTCAACACATCACTCAACTTCATAAACTGAGTACTATCTAAGTATAACAAACTCTCAACATCATGTGTGATGTTTCTAAATAAGGAATGTGGATCACTAATATTTACCCCACAACTATCTAGCATCACATCAATCATGTCTTCAGAATCAGTTCATTCACACCTACATCATTGTCGGTAATTTTTTCATCAACACAAGTACTGTTATCAACATCTACTTATCCCATAGTAGGAATCTCTTCATGCCAGTACCACCATGTATAGCCATGTACAATCAGTTTCACATGACATGACTTCTAATTTGTCAATGGTGTCGACTTTCAAGTTGTTACTACAATTCATACATAGACAACAAAACATATCTTCAGGTCATTTCTTATGTTCTTCTACAAATCTTGTAAATTTTATCAAGACTGATCAACCCAATTTTAGGGCTTCTTCTTGTGTCTTTTTGCATTTCAATCACATCAAGACATGTTATATTACAAGTTATTTCCCCTATTAAATGGTTTGATGTCAGATTTTCTTATGGCTACTCTTTGTCTATTTTTTAGGTGTTTGAACCATGTCTTGTATGGAGAAAAAGAGGAACAAAGGATCCTTGGGTTTCTACACCCTAGGATTGGACCCTAAATCATCTCTAAACCTTCAAAAACTGGGAAAAATAGATTCAAGGCAAGGCGAAGTTGAGAGATAGAGTTTGGAGCCAAAAAGTCTAGGCCCTCAAAATATGCCTGGGTACAATGCCATAGCCATGGCGAGAATGCCCCATATCACATGTTGATTTCAAGAATTCAAGTAATACAACACATCAATCACCATGACCGTGGTCATCAAAACACTCTTGGTGTTTTAGAGATACCACGCCCATGGCTCCCGACATGATTGTGGTGGTGAACTCCTACGATGACCAGCTTAAAGAAAATGATCGCGGTTACTTCCTCCAAAATAGTCATGCCAGACACCTCGCTCATACCACCCTTCACTCACCATGACCATACCACTGACCTTCCAAAACCACACCTTGACCTGACATTTTACCCCTTTCCATCTTGCCCGTTTCCACTTACCACAACCATTTTCATCCCATCCACCACTGACGCGGTGGCCATCAACCTTAGCATACTTTTTACACTACTTTTCCCATATTGCCCCCACTTAAACTAGTTCTTCCCTACCACCTATATATGCCTAGGTGGAAGCTGTAGCATGAGGTTACACTACCCTAGAATTCATTTCCACCTTCCTTGAGCATTGAAGGAGATCTCACCGACCTCCACCAACATCCACTTCATTTCCACCTTCCTCCACCTCAAAACCCTAGTTTTCTAGGGTTTTGCCCATCATCCACCACCATTCCATGCCATCCATCTAGCCTGGGAGAATAAGTACATGTTCCCCCACCTAGGAGGTGAAGAAGAAGGAGTCTTCACCGCGTTTAATGGCTTCCTACTCCTCTACTCCTTCTTTCTTCTTTTCTTCTTTTATGTCTAGATAAGCCCATTGTGGTGGGTTGTTTGGGGGTGAAAATGTTACTTTGATACCATGTTGGGGAAATTAACTTGTAAACTCTCTATATTCGTTTTATGATGATATCATTCTACTTCTATCTTATTTTCATGATTCTTCTTATGGTTTGTGCTTGAAAACATAAATTGCTTGTTGTTTTATGCTTGAAACTACCTAAGTCTAGGATAAAAAGGCATATGTGAGGTTATTTTGGGATTTTTTCCTAGGTCCAACTAGTGGATCCTTGGATAGCAACCCATCTTCCCACACATATATCCCTTCTCTTACTCCTAGGTGTGAGATCTAAGTATCTAGTATGGGATTGCTCAATGCAATTGCCTAGGAGTTTCCTAAAAGCTAGATGGTGAGTGATGTGAGGTGAAACACCCTCACCCCCACTCTTCGTTCCTACATTTGGCTCCTAATTAAACTAAGGACACCCACCCTAGAAATCTAGGCTTGCCTAATCTTATTGGAATCTCACCTAAACCTGAGTTCAATTGAGCCTCGTAAGGTTGGATAGAGTGTGTAGGGGTGCAGTTCCCCTTCACACACTCTATACCATCCATGGCCGACTAATATTTTAGGGTGATTCCATAGCATTTGGCTACTTGTTTGGTTTGTCAATCTAGGATGAATGGATATATTTTACATGTTATACCCCTGATTTGAACCCTAATAACACCCCCAAACGGCTCACATTTCCATAATTTGCTTAAAATCCTATTTTGCTCTTGGTAGTTCCTACTTTTTTAGTTACTTGCTTCATTTTCTTCTTAGTTAATTGCCTCATTCTTGGTAGTTGAACCTTGCTAGGGTAGTTAGTGTCCCTTTGTGCATTGTTTTCTCAGCTAGTGTTAATTTATCTCCTTTCTTGTCCTAGTTTGCTACTTATTAGTTTAGTGTAGTTTCTTGCTTAGCTTAACTAGTTGCCACTTCTAGGTTGTTAGGTAGCTCTTGCTTTGCGTATCTAGTCTAAATTACTTCCTTTCTTGCTTACTTTTCTTTCTTTCTCATTAAAACTTCATTCTTCTAGGTTAATCTAGGTTTTTATCGTGTTGCTCTCTTTAACTGTTTGCTTGCTCAACCCTTAGTGTAATCAACAAAATCAACCATTAAACCCTTAAACCCTATTCTTTGTATGAGGTGGACCCCCCTACTTTATGAACATAGCTTAATATAACTTAGTTCTAGTGCCCCTCTCCCTACGGATCAACCCTATTCTTTCCACTTGCCTCTACTACAACACGATCATGTGCGCTTGCTTGTGGCTAAGTGTGTTAGTTTGAGTGAGTGTGTTAGTGTAGGACCTTACAAAATTTGAAAATTCCCAAGCATGTTTGAGCTCTGCGAGGATCTAATCCAAATTCAACGAGTTATGAGTGCCTCAATCGAAAACACATCAAAGACCAGTAATAAAATCTAGAGTGTAGTGATTTGGAATGGACATTCATGGTTGATTCATTTAGTGATCACAGAGAAAACAAGTATTGAATCAAGTATTTAGGATTAGGATTTAGAGATTAGGGTTTATCTTTTAGGATTTAGGGTTTAGCAATGGATGTGTACCATCTATCCAATTCTTTAACACCTAATCTCACTAGTAAGTGTGTAATGTGCATTCAATTTTCAAGAATATTTTGACAACATTTCACCGTAGTTCTCCAAGTACACCGATGTAGATGGTAAAATACCCACCTACATATGTACTTAAAGAACACACAGGGAAGTGCTGCCAAAACATCTTGAAAATCAAATCCACATTATACACTTACATCCTAAGTGAGATTAAGTGTTCAAGAATAATCCCAAACTGGGGATTCTCCAAGATATACTCCCGAACGAGTTTCTAGGCCAACACCATGATTTAGAAATTATGATTTATAGATTAAGGTCTGTCTCCATGCCATACATCTATAGGTCATTTATTAGAAGTTAATTAGCTTGGGGTTGATCTCATAAGCAATTCTAGGCATAACTATATAGCGAAATAGTTTATATAAAAATGTATATGAAAAATTCCAAACAAATCAAACAAACAACTATACATGTGTTCTAAAAAATATAGCTAAATAAACCAAACAAACAACTATACATGTATTTTTAAAACTATAGTAAAATAAGACAAACAAACAAAAAATGTAGCTAAGAAACACACCTTGAGGAGTTGGCAGATGGTGGTGGCTCAAGCAGGCAACATCTGTAACAAGGAGAGGGCAGAAGCAACAAGTAACCTCAGTGGTGACAGTGGCTCAAGCCATGGAGGCGATGGTGACAGTGGTGGATATAGGTGGCTTTAGAGGCAAAAATGGAAATAATAGTGGTGGTGGAGATGAAAGTGGCGGCTCAAGCGATAGCGGTAGTGCAATACCAATAGTAGAAATAACAAGGTGTGGTGATAACATGTAAGTAGTAGATAGTAGCGGTAGAAGGTGATCACCACAACTCTATGTCTCATGCGATGAAATAGAGAATGGGGGAAAGAAAGTTTGGTGAGTATAATTAAGTGATCATCATAGCTTTAGGTCTCGGCGATGAGACAAAGAATGGGGGAAAGAAAGTTTGGCAGGTACAATTAAGTGATCATCATATCTCTAGGTCTCGTCGATAAGATAGAGAATGGGTGAAAGAAGGATTTACGGGTGTAATTAAGTGGAACACAGTCTCATTTGTTAAATATAACTGACAATTGAGACTTTAGTCATTGGTTGTCTAGGAAAACCAATGCCATACTTCACTCTATATTGTCAGTTATTCACCAATAAACTGAAGTTACATGTACTTATTCCTATTAAAAATCTACAACCTTGTTAGCATGTATTGGCGGTCGCCCAGGAATAATCGGCGACATAGTTCAATCTATGTCATCAGTTATCCACCAAAAAATTAATGCCATATGTACTTAAACCTGTTAAAAAATGTCAACATCACTAAGACTCTAGTCGTTGGTATCGAGCAAAAAAATAACAACACAACCCAATTTGGGGGGAATATTTTTTGCTGGGCACATGACGGGAAATCTTTTTCGTCGATTCTTTTAGAAAAAAAAGAGATGATGTATGGTTTTTAGAGATAAATCTTTTTGTGATGGTTGTGATCTATGGCATCAGTTTGTAAGGTGAGAAACTAACGATAGAGGCTTTTTGGAGGCAAAAATTATTTCACAAGAAAGGCTTTGTCATCGATTTCTTATAACCAACGCAATAAGCATATATCAAAAATTTCCATTGAAAAAATAAATTTTGCAGGCTATCTTAGACGTCAATTCTTCATAAATAAACATAGTTATTGGAAAAGTGGTACCCATATTTTTTCTTAATCGACAAGACTTGACCAGTAGTGATATTTGTGCTTTACTAACCATTGCTATAGACATGTAGTGTCGGGTTTATGTAAAATTTGACGTTTAGAAAAGTGACATTAGAGGTCAAAATATACTAGTGATTGAATTTGAAAACTCATTATTACCATTTGATACTTTCCTACATTATTAAACTCTTTGCATTTTTCCATGAAAATCCTTTATGGATAGGTTCATACTTTTTTTTCTTCCAAACATTGATTTTGTACCCTTCTTGGGGTCCATGTGTGGTTTTGAACCCTTTGGGAACTCACAGATAAGAAATCAAAGAATACCTAGAAGAGACGTGTAAGAGTTGTCTCATGTTGAAGAATAAATAAGAAATCAATGCCTAATTTTATAATCTTATGTAAAACTTCTGCAACTATGATGTAAAGCATGATTGTAAAAAGATTTATTTATATTTTTGATGTAATTTTATAAAAATATGATCATAAGGATCATGTCTTTACAACATGGTATCAGAGCCTTTAAACAGTCAACACTCATGCATGTCTCATAAAAATTAGGGTTACATAGTAGTACATCTAGAACATAGGAAAGTAGTTTCAATAAACCCTAGTATCATCGGCTCAATTATTAGGATACACCCAGATTATAAAAAGGAAACACTAAGAGCCTAGGATGTGAGGTATAAATTCATGATACATAGTTAGCTCGTCTGCTAACTTTTGGACCCCCCCTAGGTGTAGATTTACATGGGAATATTATTGAAGAAGAAGTATGTAAGATACATGTAATATAGATTTACAATGAGGCCCTTAAAACATTAAAAATCGCCATTATAATAATACAAATGAGAAGAGCACCCTAGAGTTCCTCTTTGGTTAGATACAACCACAAGTAATTAAAAAAGAATAAATAAATATCATAAACCCTTGAATGGTAAGTTTCATATAATTGAAAACTTCCATTTGGAAATCTAAACTATATTTGAGAGTTATGTAACATAAAATATTTTATTTCAATTTGCTAATTAAATGATAGTAGTTCATCACCATGTAACTGGAATGAGATGAGGTGTCTAAGGAAGGAAGTTTAGTGAAGGTTCTAGCATAATTACTTCCAATTAGACTTAGGTGGTGGTGGGGTTTCCTCATTTTACATATCATCCCAGATAATTCAATTTCAACTACTTGGGGAAAACCCAAATATTTTAATACAATATTCAAGTAAAAAGAACTACAAATCCAACATTATATCTATATAGATGCAAAAAAATCTATTCAAAATTGCATCCCAATCCATAATAATAGAATTAATGCTAAAATGTGATATAAATTAGGACCCCTAGATTTTTGAAACTTCCAATTCTTAGAGATATACAAAACTTTGGATAAAGTTAGTTGAACTAAGCATTATATTGATGTAAAATTCTAGCCACTCAAATGTCAAAAGAAAAATGAAGTATATCTAGATTTTGACCCAATAAAACATCACATAAAGAATAGATTGAGTAAAATTTAATAAAGTTTTAAACTTGGTTATGATAACAATAATTTATCTAATAATCTTTTTTGCATGGACATATTTTTTGTGTTAATATTTTGATTCTTAACCTTAAAATGTGTACATGACCATAGAAGAATTATATGGACCAAGCATCATTATGTGCTCATGTGACTTCTTATGTTTAATACAGATCTAAATTCTCAAAATGTGCCAAGTAGTTGGGATGATGGAGTGATAATAACTAGAATGTAGACACGAGGTGATTGTGACTTGGTTCTTGCAAGTTTTCCCATTGAATTTTTTTTTCTTTATAATATTAGATGTACAAAGAAAAATTCTTTTATGAAATTTTAGCGATGATTTTTGAAACTAAGTCACAATGCAAAAGATATGAGAAAAAAAAACTAGAGGAGACTCACGTGGATACCTCCAAACCTAGAGTTTGTTGAATGATACTACATTGTGGTTGGCAATTCTATTTAGATTTTGAGTTAAATCCTTTTAAGGGGTGAAAAGTAGTACCTGAGTAGACCGTTGATGTACTAATTTTGGGGATAAAATCTTATTTATCGAGTGGAGAATTGTAACATACCAGATTTTGGGTACTAATCTATGTTGAACTATTTTCTCAAATTTTCCCTACACTTGAGCTTATTTAAAATGTTTTCCTTCATTTCCAAATTCCAGTCAATTATCTTAATTTATTATCATGTTCTTTAATGCAAACTAAATCCATTTTGAATATGATGTGTTATTATGAATTCATTGTCCTCTCTTGAGAGATGATTGCAAATAGGTCCCTCAATTCAAGTCACTTACCATATTTTTCTTAATTATGAACCTCTTGATATCATTTGGCACAAGTTGGCATTTTAGATTTAGATATATTCAGCTGACTTGGTACCATTATGAATTCTCAATTTATCAATTGATGTCTTTAGAATATGATAAAATATTAATTAAATTAATGAATACCAATTTAGAGTAATTAACAGTTGAAGGACAAATAGGAACAAGCATGTGTTAATATAGGGAGTTAATATGTGCTCTTATGATATGGTTTGACTAGAAGATAAAGCTTTGGAAAAATTATTAGATGAAATGGAATTGCAGTATATTACAAAGAAATTGAGTAATTAACTATCAAATAGACAATTAATAGCTAATGAACCCTGAAAATGTGAACCTTCTCCTTACTTTGAAACGTTTAAGAATAGAACAAAACCCCTTAGACATTCAATTGCTCAGCAAGACTTAACTACAGTCCATGTCCTCCTTGCCTTTCTTGTGATGACTGTCTCGTGAAAACAGGATTAACTAATGCGGAAGCGAATTATTAGCAGCGGAATTACTGAAAATCACTAAAAATTAAAACTTTTTGCAAGAAGATCCACAAACTGTGAAACTTTGACATAAAGAACCAAAGTAAGTTATTTACAAACTGATTCATCATTACATCTCTGTATCATTTCATCTCGAGAGTCATAACATTGTTAGCCCTGTTAAACTATACATGAGCAGGATACAAAAATCTCGAGGCTTATAGCCAAAATCTCAGATCGATCCATCAAAACATTACTCCTAGGACCCGAGAGTACAGAGACGACTCATAGGACTTTCTATATACAACTTGACAGCTCATATCCCCACCTAGGATTTACTGTTGTCCCTGCTACTGCTGCTGCTGCTCTTCCTCTGTAATAGGCTCCTTGCCTTTTCGTCGGCGGTTACCTAAAAATTTAATCGCACGGGGGTGAGACAATTATAAAAATTGTCCCAGCGAGAGATATAACTCTCCGCCAGAAACATTGTTATTGTCGATAATAGAATAACACTGAGCAGTAGAATTATATTTACTCAACAGCAGGTAAATCATTGAATAAGATATGCAAAGCAGTATTCTCTATGCAATCATTTCAATTATAACTTGGTTAAGCAGTAAGTCATTCATTTAAGAAGGAATATGAAGAACATGTATATCATTTATCCAACTAGAACATGTTAATCAATGTATTCTCAACCATTGATTCTCGTAGTTCAACCCTAAGCAAATATGCTACATGGCTGATTACATATTACAAACATACTTATGCCCTGAGGAGATGAGATATACCGCTCATACTCCAACCGACCACTGCGAAGTCGAAATCGGTACCATACATAGGTCATCAGAAGAGCCGGATTTCTATGACCTCATCCTCCTCAGTCAGTGTC
Source organism: Alisma plantago-aquatica (assembly GCA_963693085.1). NCBI lineage: Eukaryota > Viridiplantae > Streptophyta > Magnoliopsida > Alismatales > Alismataceae > Alisma > Alisma plantago-aquatica. The sequence continues at coordinate 849,834,349 of OY856413.1, forward strand.
AGGAACAACATACAGGACATCTCGTGTCTCTGCTATAATAGCTTTCCAGGGTATTCTGGCAACTTCGCTATTAGAGTTACAGTGGCATTCTGTACTCTCTTCGCCATCGAGGGATTTCTTGTTTATCTCTCATCGATGCGGCATTAACAACATCATCGGGAGATTAGTGATACATCATCCCGGCATATACATATAATGAAGAATTGAGAGATTTAGTGTTTATCTCACATCAATTCCTTCATTAGGGCGTAAGGATATTCGCGCCCATAACCCCCACATACTCAAAAGTATGCTCTCCAGGAGTTCCCTTAGGAAAACCTGTTTCACCATCACCTAACTACTGACGATGATGGATCTATGGTCAGGGCTCTACATGATATCATTTCACTTGATTATTTAAGTACATTACAACATTCTTTTAGCATCAGGCATGTTGTCAATCATATAACATTATAACATTTGCTATAAAGAATGAGTACTATTTCTATCAAGTTCATTTCACAGCTTTGCTACCATTGGGATCTCAATCCCTTATCATCTCATCACCATGATTCAAGAATATGGGTGTTCAAACCCTTAAATCATCAAGACACATGTTACCACTTTAGCAGGTAACTTAATTCCATCAAGTCATCTAACAGTGTAAACATGATAAATGTAATGCAGGTATTTCACATGGATCTTAAAGCCTATCAAACTCTTTTGTTACCTTTCACTAGGCAACATGGCATATCATTGCTTATAGAACTTATAAAGTGTTTTCAATACACAAGGCATCATAGCTCATACCTGACTATGTTCAATACCTCATGAAACCTGCATGATTAGTGCAGATGATAACAACACATCAATTTCATATCAGTACAATGCAAAATAATGATAACATCACTATTCAAGGATTACCCCACTATGCCCTTACTAGGGTTAGGGTTTCCTTTTTAATTCAATTAGAGTAACCATTCCCTTAGCTCAATTAGGGTTAATAACTTATCACTTCATTATCCAACCTTGGGGATTTACATTATAAAGAATAACCCAAAATTAGGGTTTCTCTCATAGTTTCACCTTATTTGGAATTAAGGTGTACTATACATTCAATTTCAAATCAAGAGTAATGTACCACGGCCGTGCTGCCAAAAACGGTCGTGCAAAGGGGAATCACCACGGCCGTGCTACCTTGCACGGTCGTGCAAGAGGTATCCACCACGGCCGTGCTGCCTAGCACGGTCGTGCTACAGCAGATCCCAATTATTTTACATTTGTGAATTTAATACTCCGAACCAATTAGGGTTTATTGTTATCCCTAAGTGGAGATGATTAATAAGTACCTTTAATTTTTAAGCTTGCCATGTCATCATTATGAATTAGGTTTATATCATCATCATATAATAGAACTTCATCTATCAATGCCCTCAATTAGGGTTATGATTCATTAACCTTCATAACTAGGGTTTCATGATCTCACTATTAAAAATCATGCCCTTACTAGGCATTCATACATGAAGAATATCTTATCCCTCATCTTCTATAAGATGAAGTTACTTCAACCTTGATTAATCTAAGTCAACTCAATCTTGAAAGAAGAATTGACATCATAGGATATGTCATAATATCAAGATCATTAAGAACTCAATCTCCCTTGGATTACATCATGTGATTGATTACATAAACCACTGACCTTCATCCAATTTGAGAGTTCATACTCTTTGGTTGATTACCTTCCAAGTGATCTTGGAATAGGTGAAACCATTTAGTAGAATAGCAATTGAAACCACTTAACCAAATTGAACTTCTGAGACTGTTTAAGCCTCAACTGATTTGGGATCGTTTGGTCCCAAACGGTCTTGAGACCGTTTGGTCCCAAAAGGTCTTGAGACCGTTTGGACTCAAACGGTCCTGAGACCGTTTGGTCCAAACCACCTCAAAACCGAAAGGACCAAATATGGTTTCCATCAATCACATTGAATTAGGGTTTTCAATGTTGAACCCTTCAATCGATCTTGCACATGTTAGACACTAATCAATTGAGTTAATTAGATCAACCCTCAACTGATTTGACACTCAATTGACCCTCAATTGATCCTCAATTAGGGTTGGAATCAATTGAATTAGGGTTTAGAATCAATGAACCTTCAATATTCATCAATGTGTGACTAGTTACTTCATAACTATTGAACCACCATTCAAATGGGGTATGACCTGACCCCAAACGGTCTTGAGGTCGTTTGGATGACCTCCAAACGGTCTTGAGACCGTTTTCCCATCATATCACTCAAAACCAAGCAATCAAATTAGGGTTTGGTTCATTGAAGTGCTCACCAAATCAGCAATTTATTGCAGATCAACTTGATATCTTTAGACCTTCAACCACTGAACTATACCCAACCCTAGACCTCCAAACGGTCTTGGGTGACCACCAAACGGTATTGAGACCGTTTGGATGAGCTCCAAACGGTCTTGAGACCGTTTGGCCCATCCAACCTTTGGACTTTAGTGAAAAATCATCATGGATTGGTCTATCAAGTTGATCAACAAATCAGCACTACCTTGCAATATGATTAGTACCTTTGGACCTTCAATTGGTCAACTATACTTGAACCCAGACCTCCAAACGGTCTTGGGGTGATCCCCAAACGGTCTTGAGACCGTTTGGGTGATCCCCAGACGGTCTTGAGACCGTTTGGGCTAATCAACCCAAAATCTCAACTTAACTCATTGGAATTTCAGCACTGTTTTCAATTAGGGTTTGCCTAATTTATTAGGCTTCAACTCACGATTCCTTGGGAGTTAACCCATAAAATTTGGTGAGTCATTAGCCAACATAATAGTGATCAATAATCCCAAACGGTCAACACTTGGTCAACGCACTCAAACGGTCTTGAAATCGTTTGCCCAAACAGGTCAAGTTAATCAGGTTGAAAATCAGCACTTAATTCAGTTCGATTTGCCTAATTGATTGGCCTTCAACCTATGATTCCTTTGGAGTTAACCCCTAAAATTTGGAGGGTAATTAGCCTACATAATTAGGAACGAGATTCCCAAAAGGTCTACGCTTGGTCAACTCTTTCATACGGTTTTGAAACCGTTTACCACCAAACGGTTTGCAAACCGTTTGGTCACCAAACGGTTTTGGTGAAACCGTTTGATCCCAACCAATGAGATCATTTTCTCCCAAGATATTTGGTGAGGTGCTTTATTATGATGATGTCATCATCATCTTCCTTCATGTACCCAAGAACAGCAACCGTTCTTGATGGAATTTGCAGAAAAGAAGCAAAAGTTTATCAAATTGAAGAAATCAATCAATAAAGCATAGAAGATTGATGCAACAGCAATGTTTGAGGGTTTAAGTTATAAAACCCGCCTCAAATTTGATCTCCAAGCTCCAAGATCCGTGGCTTTAATGGTGGATGGAGCTCCAGCAACTATACAAGGTTCGTTCTTGAGCTTTTGGATGAAATGGATGGCTAGAAATGGAAATCGAGTGAAGAAAACCTAGAATCAATCATTGATTTAGGGTTTTCACCATGAATCCAAGGTAGAAGATGATCAAACCTTACCTACAGGTGGTGTTCGTCCTTCTCCTACTCCTGAGCTTCCCCTTGGTCGTCCAAAGTAAAAGGAATAAGGAAAAGACTAAGGGAAACGTTCCTTATGTGTTATTGAAATAAGGTATATATAAAGAATATGTATATGGGTCTTTAATGAAAGAGAAAATGAAATCATTTTCCTTAAATAAATTCCATACTAATTTCCCCCTAATCCTCCTCCATTACTTGATCACGAAACCACCTTCAAACTTTCGTAAAAGCTCTTCATTATCCAAGAATTAATGGAAAAGAAATTAAGCACCTTAATCCATTATAATAATAATATATATTTTTGTGTGGAAATTCTTTTCCTTATAATAAGGTGAGTGGAATTTCACCTCCTTAGGATATTTTTGATCCTTGAAAGCTCAAGGACGTCCACACACACATCTTAATTCCACCATTCAAGTTTTGATTGAAAGCCCTTCAATTATTTTTATTTATTTTTGCATTAATTGCATTAGGGTTTCAATTATGCTTATATCTTGATTATTTTAATGTCAAGATTCTTTCTCCTCCAAGATAATTCAAATGAGGTGCCCATCTCATTTTCTTTGATCTACTTGATGCCAAAGATTATTAGGGACCTTATTGAAGTGGTAATTTGCATATTGAACCCTAGGTTTTGGGTAAATTGCACTTTACACCAAAACTAGGTTTTAATGTACAAACTTTGCTTTATCAGCACTTTCTTGGTATTCAGGCTATCACAAGCCATACCTCTGCATCATCTTCATTATTATGATGCATCAACACATGAGGAACTTATTATCATACACAATTTGCAATCTAACCCCTCAACTTGGGTAATTTGCACTTTAGTCCAAAATTAACAAAACAATGTTTCAACATTATTCAAAAAGGACTGAAATTGAAATATAAGTTCCTCAAGAGCCTTAATTACATTTCAAAAGTTAACCACAAGAATCAAATCACATATTTAAGCAAAACACATAGGGTTAGTTCATAACCCAGGTCAGGGATGTTACAAATTATCCACCCCTTACAAGGATTTCGTCCCCGAAATCATTACAAAACATTTTAAGAGAAAAGAGCAGGGTATTTCCTTCTCATCTCTTCCTCTAGTTCCCATGTGGCTTCTTCAGTACCACGATGATTCCAGAGGACTTTCACAAGACTTATGTCTTTCTTTTTCAGCTTCTTGATTCTTCTATGAAGAATCAACACAGGTCCTTCAACATATGATATATCATCATTAAGCTCAACCTCCATAGGCTGTAGAACCGTTTCTGTGTCAGGGTGACATTTCCTTAGCATGGAAATGTGGAACACTGGGTGTAACTTTTGCAATTCAGGTGGTAACTCCAGCTTATAAGCTACCTTTCCAACCCGTTCTATAATTGGATAAGGCCCCATAAATCTAGGATCTAACTTTCCTTTCCTTCCAAATCTAAGGACTCCTTTCCAAGGTGAGACCTTGAGGTATACTCTGTCTCCAACCTGGAATTCTAAAGGTCTACGACGCTTGTCAGCATAGGATTTCTGCCTATCCTGTGGAGTCTTCAACTGTTGTTGTATTATTTTAATCTTCTCGGTGGTTTGCTGCACAAGATCAGGGCCCAAAAGTTGATATTCACCAGTTTCATACCAACATAGGGGAGATCTACAACGTCTACCATACAAAGCTTCATAAGGTGCCATGTCAATGTTGTGCTAATAGCTATTGTTGTAGGCAAACTCTATCAAGCTTAGATGTAGATCCCAACTTCCCGTAAACTGAAGGACACATGCCCTAAGCAAGTCCTCCAAGGTTTGTATTGTCCTCTCAGACTGTCCATCTGTTTGAGGATGGAAGGCTGTACTAAACCTTAATTGTGTGCCTAAGGCTTTATGAAGTCGCTCCCAAAAATGACTTGTAAACTGGGGACCTCTGTCAGAAACAATGGTAACTGGGACCCCATGCAGCCGCACTATGTCATCTACATATAGCTGTGCCAGCTTCTCAGCAGAATAGGTTGTTTTGACAGGTAAGAAGTGTGTTGTCTTTGTCAACCTATCAACTATTACCCAAATGGAATCATGACCTTTGGCTGTTCTGGGTAAACCAACCACAAAATCCATGGTCACATGATCCCATTTCCACTGTGGTATAGGCAGAGGCTGCAGTGTTCCTGCAGGCTTTTGGTGTTCAGCTTTAACCTGTTGACACACTGGACACCGCATCACGAACTCAGCAACATCCTTCTTCAAACCAGGCCACCAATACATATCTTTCAAGTTATGATACATCTTGGTGCTTCCTGGATGCATAGCATACATAGAAGAATGAGCTTCTTCCAGGACTAACTTCCTTAAGTTATCAGCATCAGGTACTATCATTCTACCATGATAACAGGCTATCTGATCATCTGAATCATAGAAACCTTCTCGTTTCTCACTACCATACTATGATCTAATCTGCTGAACTACAACATCAGATTGTTGTGCCTCCTTAATCTGTTGTCTCAGAGTAGGTTTTATGTGCATCTCAGCTAACAACCTGGCTAACAACGATACTTTAAGATGTATGTTGTTTTGCCTCAAGGAGATAAGAATATCTCTCTTAGATCACACTAAGGAGTTCAACTGTGTTTTATCTAGAGCTGGTGTTGCGGATTTTCTACTTAATGCATCAGCAACCACATTGGCTTTCCCTGGATGATAATCAATTATACAATCATAGTCCTTGATTAATTCCATCCAGCGGCGTTGCCTCATGTTAAGCTCATGCTGAGAAAAGATATACTTTAGGTTCTTGTGGTCTGTGAAAATCTAAATGTTTCTCCATAGAGGTAATGTCTCCAGATCTTCAAGGCATGAACTACAGCAGCTAGTTCTAGATCGTGTGTTGGATAATTCTCCTCGTGTTTCTTAAGCTGTCGGGAAGCAAAAGAAATCACTTGCTTATCCTGCATTAACACACATCCTAGTCCATTGTTAGAGGCATCACAAAAAACTATATACCCTTTCCCTTGCTCAGGTAACACCAATACAGGTGCACTAGTCAACCTTTCCTTCAACAACTGGAACGATTGTTGACACTTGTCATTCCACACAAAAGGAACATCCTTTCTGGTTAACTTGGTTAAGGGTAAGGCTATGGAACTGAAGTTCTTAATGAACCTCCGATAATAGCCTGCCAACCCTAAGAAACTATGAATCTCCGTTGGTGTCTTCGGTTGCTCCCACTGTAGAACAGATTCTACCTTTTTAGGGTCAACACGAATACCTGAAGCAGATATTACGTGTCCAAGGAAAGAAACTTCTGGTAGCCAGAACTCACATTTGCTAAACTTAGCATATAACTTATGCTTTCTTAGCAAAGTCAGAGCCTGACAAAGATGGTGCTCATGCTGCTGAGCATCTCTACTGTAGATCAGGATGTCATCTATAAAGACGACTACACATTGATCAAGAAAAGGTCGGAAGATTCTATTCATGAGTTCCATAAATGCAGCTGGTGCATTAGTTAGTCCAAATGACATAACTGTGAACTCATAGTGACCATACCTTGTCCTGAAGGCAGACTTAGGTATGTCACCCTCCTTAATACGTAATTGATGGTATCCCGACCTCAAATCTATCTTTGAGAAGATGGTTGCACCACGCAACTGGTCAAACAAATCATCAATCCTTGGCAGAGGATACTTATTCTTTATAGTCACTTTATTAAGTTGTCTGTAATCAATGCATAACCGCATTGACCCATCCTTCTTCTTAACAAAGAGGACCGGAGCACCCCAGGGTAAAGTACTTGGTCAGATAAAACCCTTCTCAAGCAACTCTTGTAGTTGTTTCTTGAGTTTTGCCATCTCAGCATGTGCCATTCTATATGGTGTTTGTGCTATTGGTTGTGTGCCCGGGATTAGATTAATCTCAAAATCAATCTCTCGGGGTGGAGGTACACTTGGAAGTTCTTCAAGAAATACATCTTGAAATTCCCTGACTACAGGAACTTCAGTAGGATTAGGACTCTCCATGGTGGTATCTACCACATGGGCCAAGAATGCATAACATCCTTGCCTCATCATCTTCTCAGCTACCATGGCTGACACAAGACAGGTTGGAAGGATCTTTCTGTCTCCTTGAAAGATCCATGTGTCACTGTTATCTGTAAACACAGCTTGCTTGGACTCACAATCCAAGACAACCTTGTACCTTTCTAAGGTGTCCATCCCAAGAATTATATCGAACCCATGCATCTCAAGTGGTATAAGATCCACTTGGATGTAATGTTTAGAAAAGGAAAGAATACAGGGAGAACATACTTCCCACAACATAGCAGATCCCTTTAAAGGAGTTTCTAACAACAGACTATCTGCTCTATGACTTATAGTCATGTTGCAGTCAAGAATCACTCTCCGAGTGATAAAGGAATGAGTAGCTCCTGGATCAATTAAAACAGATACGATGCAGGATGTAGACATATCAGAATAAAATAGTTTCATCTGACCTGTCACAACCCGAGGGTTGATCACTGCATCAGGTGGATTCATCGCATAAAATCTCGTCGTTGCCTGTGGTTGATTTGGTGCCCGATGACTAGGTGTTGATGATCCAGCTTGGGACGCTTGTCCACGTCCTCTAGCTCCACTTGGAAACTGCCTCCTTTGAGAACCTTGCTGACTCTGTCTTTGAGGTTGAGTCACACTCACCTCTCGGGCTCTACAATCCTTCATCAGATGTCCCACCTTTCCACATATAAAACAACTTCTGATCCCCTGCTGTGGTCTGGATAGTCCTGTAACCGATACAGATGCTGAGTTGTGAGCTCTTTCTGGGGGTAAACTTCGTCCTCTACCCCTATTTGACGTCCACTGCGTCTGGGTATTGAATCTAGGTGGTGCCATTAGTGCAGAAAACCTCAGTTTCTTGAAACCTTTGGATGAAGATCCTCAGAACTGGGGGTACACCTTCTTGTTCTGGGTCTATATCTTCTCAGTCACAGACCTTTCTATCCTTCTAACAGACTCTACAAAAGTAGCAAATCTTTCCCTATTCTCCAGAGTAGACACAGGGGTGGTCAACTCAGCATTTAATCCTTTCTCAAAACGTCTGATCCTTTCTTCATCAGTGGTTGCTATATGCGGACAGAACCGCAAAAGCTCCATGAACTTAGCCTCATACTCGCTAATGTTCATTGGTCCTTGTCTTAATCTCTCAAACTGAGAGATTTTCTCATCCAGAAAGGTCTTAGGAAAGTATCTATTGACAAATTCTCGTCGAAATACTTCCCATGCAATCTCCACACCTGGCCTTTTTCCCTCCTCTATGGTCCACCAGTGACCATCACTCCCCTTAAGAAGGTACACAGCATGCCTGACCTTCTCAGCTTCTGGGATGTTAAGGATTCTAAAGGCCTTCTCTAGCTCAGTTAGCCACATGTCAGCATCTGCTGGGTCAGCTGTCCCAGCATATTCTGTGGCTCCAACTCGGCGAAGTCGTTCAAATGTCTTGCCGACTCCTTGTCCTTCTTGATGAGTAGGTGCCCTGGGTGCAGGCATGGGCATCCTATCAGTCATATGTGTCATGGCAGACATGAACTTCCCAAACATAGCTTGGAAGGTTGGATTCCCCATGTCAGCTGGGTTGAACTGGGGTGGTTCAGGCACATGCTCCTCCCTATGATGGTCACTTGCACCTCCTCCGTGTGCAGCGACACTACTTTCAGCAACATGTTCCTCATGTGATCTAGACATCTTTAGTTTTCTCTTCTCCTCCTATATGAGCAGAAGACACTATTCAGATATACTGGAAGACACTAGAACAGACTCATCAACCCTAGTCCTATGTCTCTGTAGACTCAGCGAACCTAGAGCTCTGATACCACTAAATTGTGACGACCGTCTCGCGAAAACAGGATTAACTAATGCGGAAGCGAATTATTAGCAGCGGAATTACTGAAAATCACTAAAAATTAAAACTTTTTGCAAGAAGATCCACAAACTGTGAAACTTTGACATAAAGAACCAAAGTAAGTTATTTACAAACTGATTCATCATTACATCTCTGTATCATTTCATCTCGAGAGTCATAACATTGTAAGCCATGTTAAACTATACATGAGCAGGATACAAAAATCTCGAAGCTTAAAGCCAAAATCTCAGATCGATCCATCAAAACATTACTCCTAGGACCCGAGAGTACAGAGACGACTCATAGGACTTTCTATATACAACTTGACAGCTCATATCCCCACCTGGGATTTACTACTGTCCCTGCTACTGCTGCTGCTGCTCTTCCTCTGTAATAGGTTCCTTGCCTTTTCGTCGGCGGTTACCTAAAAATTTAATCCCACGGGGGTGAGACAATTATAAAAATTGTCCCAGCGAGAGATATAACTCTCCGCCAGAAACATTGTTATTGTCGATAATAGAATAACACTGAGCAGTAGAATTATATTTACTCAACAGCAGGTAAATCATTGAATAAGATATGCAGAGCAGTATTCTCTATGCAATCATTTCAATTATAACTTGATTAAGCAGCAAGTCATTCATTTAAGAAGGAATATGAAGAACATGTATATCATTTATCCAACTAGAACATGTTAATCAATGTATTCTCAACCATTGATTCTCGTAGTTCAACCCTAAGCAAATATGCTACACGGATGATTACATATTACAAACATACTTATGCCCTGAGGAGATGAGATATACCGCTCATACTCCAACCGACCACTGCGAAGTCGAAATCGGTACCATACATAGGTCATCAGAAGAGTCGGATTTCTATGACCTCATCCTCCTCAGTCAGTGTGAGGAACAACATACAGGACATCTCGTGTCTATGCTATAATAGCTTTCCAGGGTATTCTGGCAACTTCGCTATTAGAGTTACAGTGGCATTCTGTACTCTCTTCGCCATCGAGGGATTTCTTGTTTATCTCTCATCGATGCGGCATTAACAACATCATCGGGAGATTAGTGATACATCATCCTGGCATATACATATAATGAAGAATGGAGAGATTTAGTGTTTATCTCACATCAATTCCTTCATTAGGGCGTAAGGATATTCGCGCCCATAACCCCCACATACTCAAAAGTATGCTCTCCAGGAGTTCCCTTAGGAAAACCTGTTTCACCATCACCTAACTACTGACGATGATGGATCTATGGTCAGGGCTCTACATGATATCATTTCACTTGATTATTTAAGTACATTACAGCATTCTTTTAGCATCAGGCATGTTGTCAATCATATAACATTATAACATTTGCTATAAAGAATGAGTACTATTTCTATCAAGTTCATTTCACAGCTTTGCTACCATTGGGATCTCAATCCCTTATCATCTCATCATCATGATTCAAGAATATGGGTGTTCAAACCCTTAAATCATCAAGACACATGTTACCACTTTAGCAGGTAACTTAATGCCATCAAGTCATCTAACAGTGTAAACATGATAAATGTAATGCAGGTATTTCACATGGCTCTTAAAGCCTATCAAACTCTTTTGTTACCTTTCACTAGGCAACATGGCATATCATTGCTTATAGAACTTATAAAGTGTTTTCAATACACAAGGCATCATAGCTCATACCTGACTATGTTCAATACCTCATGAAACATGCATGATTAGTGCAGATGATAACAACACATCAATTTCATATCAGTACAATGCAAAATGATGATAACATCACTATTCAAGGATTACCCCACTATGCCCTTACTAGGGTTAGGGTTTCCTTTTTAATTCAATTAGAGTAACCATTCCCTTAGCTCAATTAGGGTTAATAACTTATCACTTCATTATCCAACCTTGGGGATTTACATTATAAAGAATAACCCAAAATTAGGGTTTCTCTCATAGTTTCACCTTATTTGGAATTAAGGTGTACTATACATTCAATTTCAAATCAAGAGTAATGTACCACGGCCGTGCTGCCAAAAACGGTCGTGCAAAGGGGAATCACCACGGCCGTGCTACCTTGCACGGTCGTGCAAGAGGTATCCACCACGGCCGTGCTGCCTAGCACGGTCGTGCTACAGCAGATCCCAATTATTTTACATTTGTGAATTTAATACTCCAAACCAATTAGGGTTTATTGTTATCCCTAAGTGGAGATGATTAATAAGTACCTTTAATTTTTAAGCTTGCCATGTCATCATTATGAATTAGGTTTATATCATCATCATATAATAGAACTTCATCTATCAATGCCCTCAATTAGGGTTATGATTCATTAACCTTCATAACTAGGGTTTCATGATCTCACTATTAAAAATCATGCCCTTACTAGGCATTCATACATGAAGAATATCTTATCCCTCATCTTCTATAAGATGAAGTTACTTCAACCTTGATTAATCTAAGTCAACTCAATCTTGAAAGAAGAATTGACATCATAGGATATGTCATAATATCAAGATCATTAAGAACTCAATCTCCCTTGTATTACATCATGTGATTGATTACATAAACCACTGACCTTCATCCAATTTGAGAGTTCATACTCTTTGGTTGATTACCTTCCAAGTGATCTTGGAATAGGTGAAACCATTTAGTAGAATAGCAATTGAAACCACTTAACCAAATTGAACTTCTGAGACTGTTTAAGCCTCAACTGATTTGGGATCGTTTGGTCCCAAACGGTCTTGAGACCGTTTGGACTCAAACGGTCCTGAGACCGTTTGGTCCAAACCACCTCAAAACCGAAAGGACCAAATATGGTTTCCATCAATCACATTGAATTAGTGTTTTCAATGTTGAACCCTTCAATCAATCTTGCACATGTTAGACACTAATCAATTGAGTTAATTAGATCAACCCTCAACTGATTTGACACTCAATTGACCCTTAATTGATCCTCAATTAGGGTTGGAATCAATTGAATTAGGGTTTAGAATCAATGAACCTTCAATATTCATCAATGTGTGACTAGTTACTTCATAACTATTGAACCACCATTCAAATGGGGTATGACCTGACCCCAAACGGTCTTGAGGTCGTTTGGATGACCTCCAAACGGTCTTGAGACCGTTTTCCCATCATATCACTCAAAACCAAGCAATCAAATTAGGGTTTGGTTCATTGAAGTGCTCACCAAATCAGCAATTTATTGCAGATCAACTTGATATCTTTAGACCTTCAACCACTGAACTATACCCAACCCTAGACCTCCAAACGGTCTTGGGTGACCACCAATCGGTCTTGAGACCGTTTGGATGAGCTCCAAACGGTCTTGAGACCGTTTGGCCCATCCAACCTTTGGACTTTAGTGAAAAATCATCATGGATTGGTCTATCAAGTTGATCAACAAATCAGCACTACCTTGCAATATGATTAGTACCTTTGGACCTTCAATTGGTCAACTATACTTGAACCCAGACCTCCAAACGGTCTTGGGGTGATTCCTAAACGGTCTTGAGACCGTTTGGGCTAATCAACCCAAAATCTCAACTTAACTCATTGGAATTTCAGCACTATTTTCAATTAGGGTTTGCCTAATTGATTAGGCTTCAACTCACGATTCCTTGGGAGTTAACCCATAAAATTTGGTGAGTCATTAGCCAACATAATAGGGAACAATAATACCAAACGGTCAATGCTTGGTCAACGCACTCAAACGGACTTGAAACCGTTTGCCCAAACAGGTAAAGTTAATCAGGTTGAAAATCAGCACTTAATTCAGTTCGATTTGCCTAATTGATTGGCCTTCAACCTATGCTTCCTTTGGAGTTAACCCCTAAAATTTGGAGGGTCATTAGCCTACATAATTATGAACGAGATTCCCAAACGGTCTACGCTTGGTCAACTCTTTCATACGGTTTTGAAACCGTTTTCCACCAAACGGTTTGCAAACCGTTTGGTCACCAAACGGTTTTGGTGAAACCGTTTGGTCCCAACCAATGAGATCATTTGCTCCCAAGATATTTGGTGAGGTGCTTTCTTATGATGATGTCATCATCATCTTCCTTCGTGTACCCAAGAACAGCAACCGTTATTGATGGAATTTGCAGCAAAGAAGCAAAAGTTTATCAAATTGAAGAAATCAATCAACAAAGCATAGAAGATTGATGCAACAGCAATGTTTGAGGGTTTAAGTTATAAAACCCGCCTAAAATTTGATCTCCAAGCTCCAAGCTCCGTGGCTTTAATGTTGGATGGAGCTCCAGCAACTATCCAAGGTTCTTTCTTGAGCTTTTGGATGAAATGGATGGCTAGAAATGGAAATCGAGTGAAGAAAACCTAGAATCAATCATTGATTTAGGGTTTTCACCATGAATCCAAGGTAGAAGATGATCAAACCTTACCTACAGGTGGTGTTCGTCCTTCTCCTACTCCTGAGCTTCCCCTTGGTCGTCCAAAGCAAAAGGAATAAGGAAAAGACTAAGGGAAACGTTCCTTATGTGTTATTGAAATAAGGTATATATAAAGAATATGTATATGGGTCTTTAATGAAAGAGAAAATGAAATCATTTTCCTTAAATAAATTCCATACTAATTTCCCCCTAATCCTCCTCCATTACTTGATCACGAAACCACCTTCAAACTTTCGTAAAATCTCTTCATTATCCAAGAATTAATGGAAAAGAAATTAAGCACCTTAATCCATTATAATAATAATATATATTTTTGAGTGGAAATTCTTTTCCTTATAATAAGGTGAGTGGAATTTCACCTCCTTAGGATATTTTTGATCCTTGAAAGCTCAAGGACGTCCACACACACATCTGAATTCCACCATTCAAGTTTTTATTGAAAGCCCTTCAATTATTTTTATTTATTTTTGCATTAATTGCATTAGGGTTTCAATTATGCTTATATCTTGATTATTTTAATGTCAAGATTCTCTCTCCTCCAAGATAATTCAAATGAGGTGCCCATCTCATTTTCTTTGGTCTACTTGATGCCAAATATTATTAGGGACCTTATTGAAGTGGTAATTTGCATATTGAACCCTAGGTTTTGGGTAAATTGCACTTTACACCAAAACTAGGTTTTAATGTACAAACTTTGCTTTATCAGCACTTTCTTGGTATTCAGGCTATCACAAGCCATACCTCTGCATCATCTTCATTATTATGATGCATCAACACATGAGGAACTTATTATCATACACAATTTGCAATCTAACCCCTAAACTTGGGTAATTTGCACTTTAGTCCAAAATTAACAAAACAATGTTTCAACATTATTCAAAAAGGACTGAAATTGAAATATAAGTTCCTAAAGAGCCTTAATTACATTTCAAAAGTTAACCACAAGCATCAAATCACATATTTAAGCAAAACATCTAGGGTTAGTTCATAACCCAGGTCAGGGATGTTACATTTCTTCTCCACTATGTTTCCCTACTGAGTCCCCTTTCCTAGATACCCCAAGCCATAATTATAGTCATCATTAATGGACTCTTGCAATTGACCAGAAAAGACAATCAAGTTGACAATCCTTTGTTTGTATGGTCTTAGTTGCCCCTAGTCTTTAGCCAGCCTCCAATAAACCCTATAAGTACCATGGTACTATATAGTCCCATGAACTGAAATTGTGTACGGGCACCCCACTACAAATCACACACCATTGTCGAGTCCACACCTAAAACCATATTCAACACCGATCTCACCGGAATCTAACACGCTCCAGATCTCCTGATGTGTGTAAACTACAAGTCAAAAAAATGTAAATGCATGTATCAATGTAATATAGGCCTAAAGAGACCCAGATATCGAACAGGGGGAAAATATGTACCTAGAAACTACTACTAGCAATGACCCAATCATCTAGGCCTGAGAAAAAGAGTGATTTGGTTGATTTAACGACTAATTGCAAAAATTAAAACTAAGATTAGTGGTTGTGATCACAAGTGGAATGAATTCCTTAGAATTTTTGTTTCACCATGGTTCACATTGCAATTAACATCATTTCATTATTATTAATCTCTCCTAACCCTAGACAAAGAGACCTGTAGCATGAATTACCCACTCTCATAGCATAATTTACTATCTAATCTAATACCAATCCCACTCTCGTAGCAGTTTAGTTATTAGTTAGGTGTTTTACCAAAATCTCTGAGTTATTCTCCTCACATTCATAGAATCTTTCTCAAGGTGCGGTATAAAATGTGTAAATCTATGATTTTTTCAACCTTTAATTCCTCTCTCGAAGCAATTAAGGTCTAAACAACTACATATGATGATCAAACACATATAATTTGTGATGCTCTCATAGAAATATGTCCATAAATTAAGAGAAACATATATATTAAATCATAATTATCAATTACAATACAAAATCGGGCTACTCCCCAGTCCTAAGGAATAAAGGGGATTAGCCCCGCATGATTTCAGTTGCTATACACAAAGAAAAATAAGAAAAGAATGATGGAAACATCAAGAACAAGGAAAACCCCCTGAAGAAAGATGGTATGGATGGTTTTTTCTGACAAACACTATGATTTGTTGTCTTCCCACTGCAAATCAGGCCACCGGAAGTGCACGAATCACCTAGAATGTTTATTTCTCCTCTTCTTTATCTCTTCTCCACTATCCTTTGTCGTATAATTGAATATGATGTGATGATTAGGGCTAGTCAAATTCCCCCTATGTCATAGAAGCAACTTGGGGCGTCATTAAGTCCCCATTGTCATATTAACGACAATATTTAATATGGCATGATCTCGTCCCATCCTATCGGTACTATCGACGCCCTTGATTATTTGTGATCCATTGTAGTTGTGGGTACTACCGAAGTTGATCGTTGGTAGTACTGAGATTTTCTCTACATTAACATGTTGTATTTTTAGTGCGAGTCGGTACCACTGATGCAATTGCATACTATTCTAGTGAAAAACAACATGGCATCAACCCCTACAAATTTGTATAGTGTTATATACACCTAAACACAAACATATTGTAAATTCACATGAGAGACTATTATATCACTAAAAGACTTACATCGAGTGTGTTAGCTGGTGGGTCACATGAGATTACTTCCAACCACCTATGTCATAGGGGGGTCCACCTCATACAAAGAGCAAGGTGGCACATTTACTGTAGGAGGAGGTTGAGATTGAGAAGCCTGAACTATCTCATGGCTTCCTTTATTTCCTTTTCAATCATGTCTTCCACCTACTCTTGTGACCAGACTCCTTTCTTGATAGATTTGCACTTCTCTGATGACCCAAAATAGGATTTTATACTGACACCAGCCCCAACATCACTAACATGGCCATGATACCCTGGAGTATCTAGAGAAATCGTCAATTCATCCCTTTGGCCCTTAGGGATGAACTTGCCTTCTTTTCTTTGCTTGTTGAGCTCCCACTAATCATCAATAATAGTTGAACTTACCATTTCTACTACCACATCAGTGATTGTTGGGTTGCTATTTCTCCATATTGGTTTGTAATTGCACCTATCCACTCCCCGTGCTAAGTAAAAGTGCAAGAGTAGTAGAAGACTTAATAGACTCAGGAGTAGGCTACTCAAAAGAAGACACTTACAATCTCTTTTGGTGACACATTAGATAACCACCTAGACTCAAGTTGTGGTCATGCACATTTTTTGCACGCCTTTCTTTTTTAGCATTGTGTAAAGTAGTTGATCCAAACCATATGTCAATTATGTAATACATTGAATTCATAGAAATGTATTTTAAATGAGAAGGCTTAATACCTTGATTTCACATGTTTGTCTTGAAGAAAAAAAGGCTTCCCACACCTTCGGGTCAAGATAGACCCATTGCTCAATGGAGGACTTATTCTTTTTGTCACTTATTATGTATTCTCTTGTCAGATTTGTCCTATAATTCCTTAATACCCTCCCACAATGTTTCATTGCCTTTTTACGAAGTAGTTTTTCATTATTGTCAAAGATTCTTTAGAAGATCTAATATGCATAATGACATATTTTATAAAATAAATAACCATGAATATCATTTAAAGTCAGAATATCTCACACATAAGTCCTTCCATATGCAGTTGCTTGTAGAAGAATCAACTTTATGCCAAGATTTTGTCGTTGTCTCCACTTTGCTGCGAGTAATAACCCCTAGATATCATGTGAATTTAATGTGATTCTTCCAAATAGGATTTCCTACATCATCAAAGTAAACAACCAACTTCAATCCTTTATCCCTTTGCTCTACTAACTTGTTCATAAAGGTGATGCCTCTTTTACATGCACGATCATGTTGTTCCTCTACAAAACCAGCAAGATCCTCAGGGTGCACATCCAAAAAAAATTCAAGAAACACATATAAGTGATATAGAATGTAAAGTATACATCTATGTAATAAATGTGATGGAGAATGTAAAATGGACATATATATGATAAAACAATACAACTTACACCAGACTCATCCTCATGATGCATATCGTCATTGTGCTCATCCTCATAGTCAGATGCCATCTACAAATATCATATGAAAAATAGTAAAAGAATAAAATATAAGTGATAAAGAATATAAAATGTACATGTAGAATATGAAATATATATAACTGTAATAAAGAATGTCAATTGCACATCTAGCATAAAAAATACATGCTTCTAGTATTGGTTAGATCCTTAATCAATTAGTATTCCTTCTATGTGATCTCCACACGTACATAAGTTAGTGTTAGCTTCAACATTTGGTCTCGGCAAGCCAACTGAGAATGTACTTGAGTCATCATACTTGTCATAGTACTCTTCTTCGTCTATAGGATATGCAATGAACTGTCTTTCCCCATGAAGAACGAAAGACCATGTTTCATTTGCAAAATCATTGATGTAGAATACTTGCTTCATATGTGATGCCATTATGAATGGTTCACCCTTCTCGCCAATCATTTCAAAATTCACTAATGTGAAACCCAATCCATCCCCTACAACTCCTTGGTGTTATCAACCCAATTACACCTAAGGATAGAAACTCTGAAATCTATGTAGTCAAGCTCCCATTTGTCTCCAATGAAACTTTAATAAGACATTTTAGCTTCACTTGGACTTATATCCTTCACTATAAAAATACGATAAAGATGCTTGAAGGGTCACCCAACTAATTTGGATGACACTCTTATCATCTTGAAGTTTTGTGTACTATTAAAATCCATTTATGTCAAACCCTTCATAAGACATAGCTTTCAAAAATGGTTTAAAGGAGATCCATTTGATATTTTCAACATCATTATTTGAGGTTTGAGACAGTTGGCGGAAGAGTATATCTTCAAACTACCTACTAAATGTCATATTATGCTCTCTAGAAAGCCACATCAAATTGACTTGAGGATATTTTGTCTTGATAAAATTGGTATGTTCGCTGATATAAATACACATTTCATCAATGTTGTGTAAAACATACAAGTGTGCTTATTCTCACATCTCACAACTAATTATTTTCGCTCGTGCTTCTAAAGTCCTTTGCCAAAATAGGGATCAATATTCTTTTCACTGGTAGGAGTTTCATTACAACTCAAAAAGTCTTTACAAAGGTTCTTAAACTCTATAGCTACAAAACCCTCAATAATACTCCATTGAGGCTAATAATGGTTTTGGACATCACCTTTAAAAAACTCATATACTGTTCAAAAACATACATCCAATGCAAGAAAATCATACCCAACATTTTCACTTCCCTAATCAAATGAACAAAAAGATGTACCACGATATCAAAGAATGAAGGAGCAAAATACATATCAAGCTGAAATAGGGTAATGACCACTTCTCTTTGCAACTTATCAACATTCTCAAGATCAATAACTTTGTTGCATTAAGTGTTGAAGAAGAATCAAAGCCTAGTGAATGTAAACCTTACATGCTTCAGTAGTATAGATTGAATAGACATGGGCAATATTTATTGCATTGGAGTGTGAAAATCATGAGAGTTAAGATCTATCAACTTCATATCCTTTGTTGATACTAATCTATGTATATTGGAAGAGTATCCATGTGGTACCTTAACATTAAGCAAGCATTAGCAAAAAGTTCTCTTCTCTTGTCTAGATAATGTGTAATACACATGAGGTAAATATGGTTTTTGATCATTGCTAACTTCTTTTGTTAATTCTTTCCTTATACCCATTTCAAGTAGGTCCATTCTGAATTTGATGCCATCTTTAGTCTTAAATGGTATCTTCAACAAAGTACTAATGATGCTATCACAAACATTTTTTCTCAAAATGCATGACATTGTTACAATACCTAACTACCAAAGAACTCCAAAGGAAGTTCCCAGAATATTGACCTTCTTCAACATACTACTAATGACGCTATCACAAACATTTTTTATCCACATGCATGGAATCATTACAATGCCTAATTGCCGAAGAACTCCAAAGGAAGATCTCAGAATATTGACATCTTTTTAAATAAAGATATGTCACTTTGTGTGGGAATATTACATCGCGATCTATTATCAAATGCATTGACAAAGTCTTTTACTCTTTCATAAACAACCCCCCCTGATATAGGTTTAGGGGGACTCCGTTCCTCAGTTCATCCATTGAATGCTTTGCGCAACCTTTGGTAAGATGTAGTTTTGTAAGAAACCTTTGATCAACAAGATATACAATCTTTCTGTCATGTTTTCTTCGTATTGGATCAATGTTCTCCTCACATATAGGGCATGATTTGGATCATTTTGTGTTGTACCCAAACAAATTCCCATATGATGGGAAGTAATTAATAGTGGAAAACAACATAGAATGCAAACAAAATGTCTCCCTACGTGAAGCATCATAGGTCATCACATGTTCTCCCCAAAGTTTCTTTAAGTCATCAATCATAGGTTCAAGAAAAACATCAATATCATCACCAGGTTATTTGGGGCCCGATGTCAATAACAACATGACATACTTATTTTTCATACACAACTAGGGATGAAGATTGTATATAACAATCATAGCATGCAAGTGCTTTGTTGGCTGATTAATATGTCATATGGACTCATCCTATCGTTACAAAGCCCAAGTCTTAGATTCCTGACTTCTTCACTAAATTCAGTGTACAATAAATTAGTTTTCATCCATTGAGGGGAATTAGACACATATTGTAGGACCCCATAATTGTTTTACTTTGCCTCTTCATGCCAAGATAAATTTTAGAAAATAAGCCTTAAAACTGTGGTATTATAGGTAGATACCACATCACCTTCGTAGGAGAGATAACTTTGAACTTACCTGAGATTTTCATTTTGCACCTTGGCGCCCCACATTTTGGTCAATATTTCAAATCAATATAGTCTTTTTGAAATAGCATATAGTCATTTTGACATGCATGTATCTTCTTAGCCTTCATTTTCATTGCACAACATGTTTTCATTGTCATTGTTAGCCTTTAGAGTATACAATCTCAACACACTACTCAACTTCGTAAACTTAGTACAATCTAAGTATAACGGTCTCTTAACATCATGTGTGATGTTTCTAAATAAGGAAGGTGGATCGGTAATATTTACCCCACAACTATCTAGCATCACATCAACCATGCCTTTGGAATCAGTTCGTTCACATCTACATCATTGTTAGTAATTTCTTCATCAGCACAAGTACTACTATCAAACATCTACTGGTCTCATAGTAGGAATCTCTTCATGCCAGTATCACTATGAATATGATGTGTTATTATGAATTCATTGTCCTCTCTTGAGAAATGATTGCAAATAGGTCCCTCAATTCAAGTCACTTACCATATTTTGCTTAATTATGAACCTCTTGATATCATTTGGTACAAGTAGGCATTTTAGATTTAGATATATTCAGTTGACCATGTACCATTATGAATTCTCAATTTATCAATTGATGTTTTTAGTTATTAGTTAGGTGCTTTATCAAAATCTTTGGGTTATTCTCCTAACATTTGTAGACCCTCTCTCGAGGTGTGGTATAAAATGTGTAAATCTATGAGTTTTCCAACCCTTAGTCCCTCTCCCGAAGCAATTAACAGTCTAAACAACTACCTATGGTGATCAAACACATATAATTTGTGATGCTCTCATAGAAATATGTCCAAAAATTAAGAGAAAAATGTATATTAAATCATAATTGTCAGTTACAATGCAAAATCGGGCTACTCTCCGATCCGAAGGAACAAAGGGGATTAGCCCCTCATGATTTCAGTTGCTCTATACAAAGAAAAAGAAGAAATGAATGATGAAAACATCAAGAACAAGGAAAACCCCCTAGAGAAAGATGGTATAGATGGTTCATTCTGACAAACGCTATGATTTGCAGTCTTCCTACTGCAAATGAGGCCACCAGAAGTGCATGAACTGCCCAGAATGTTTCTTTCTCCTCTTCTTTCTCTCTTCTCTACTCTCCTTTATCGTGTAACTGAATATGACATGATTATTAGGTCTGACCAAATTCCCCCTATGTCATAGAAGAAACTTAGGGTTCATTAAGTCCCCAATGTTGTATAAATGACAATATTTAATCTGGCTTGATCCCGTCCTGTCGTACTATCGACGCCCTCGATTATTTGTGATCCATTATAGTTGTGGGTACTACCGAGTTGACTGTATGTAGTACTGAGATTTTCTCTGAATCAACATGTTGGATTTTCAGCGTGAGTCAGTACCACCGAACTGACTATCGGTAGTACTAAAGCTTCTCTAAAACACTCTCTATTGATCCGTATGTAGTCTTAATTCCTCTATCGATACTTCTGAGTTTTCTCAAGTTAGCCTGTTCCTTTTCATCAGATGTCGGTACCACCGAAAATCAAGTTGGTAGTAACGAGCCGTGTCATTTCTTGTAAAACTGCCTGAAACATGACAAAAATGAACATAAGCTCCAAAATAATGATAGATCATTTAGAACAATAAAAATAATAATTATTTGATGTAATTAAGTGTAACGTGCAAAAATTAACAAATAATGCACAAATGATATAAAAGCGAACAATGAGTGCACAAAAATCCATAATAAACATCATGTGAGAATGATAATTATTTAGTGCATCAAACTCCTCTGAGCTTAAATGTTGCTCATCCTCAAGAAATACACCCTCAGATCTATTTGAGATAAGTCATCAAAAGGACACAAAATATGAATTTCCATTCTCAACTACTCCCACATGGCGACCCAAATTGGCCTTTACTGACCACTGAACAATCAACTACTCTCAAGCGACCAAAAAATCCATAAAAGATGTCCACCCTTAGATAAGTGAAACACTATCAGTAGAGTAGTTAACATCATAGTCAATCACGCATTTGCTTGGTGCATCATGTGATTCCCTATCTACATTGATCTTTTCCTAACTACCAACTACTTGGAAGCTGCTCTCCTTTTAAGAATGAATGAGGAGATAAATCATATATATAGCCTACCAATAAGAGTAATGGATGGAGTGAAGTAGGTGGCTTGTTTAGATTCACAAGTAGCATCTTAATCATTTATGCAAAAATAAAACATGATGAACCTACTTGATTGAAAATGATGAGAAATGCATGAATCCTAATGCCTACTATTATGGGTGGAATGATGTATGTTTTGAAAATCTCATCAAATGGATGAGAGTGTAATAAAGAAGAAAATGCATCATGTGAATGTTTCCATTTCTTTGTGAAGTAAAATTCCAACCCGAGTTGAGGGCATTCTTTCTCCCTCTTTATTTCATAACATCAAAAAAAATCTTTTTTTCTTTTTTTTCATTGGCCCAATATTTTAGAATGGTAGAAAGTTATGATTGGTCTTCACCAGTATCTCATTCATTTTTTTCTTGATTTTTCTAATGGTATGGATGTGTATCCCTACACTCTAATTTCACAAGAAAACAACACAGACACATGATGTAAAATGAATGATGCAAAAGGTATGAAATCTATTTACAATTGTTATGCAACTAGTTGATATGCATAGAAGTTTTCCTTTTCAATTTGTAACCAATGCAATAATTAAAACTAACCATCATGTCACCTATTGTACCATGCAATGCAATCAAAAAGAAACAATTGAGATAACTTGATCATCTTAAAGTGGTGGATCAATAATGGATGAAAAATGGATGGAATCACATAATTAAGAGGCAATGCCTTTCTTAAGCCATGATATGTCCCTCTGCTACTGACATGTGTATAGGGTAACCTTAGGATTTCTTTCTAAGATTTCAATTTAAGGTCTCATTAATTATTTGATTGACCCATGCTCAAACCCCATCTTCATCCACATTCCATGAATAATTAAGATTTCCATTCATATCAAATGCCCAAAAGCTGACTAACCCATACACTTCGTCTAGGTGGTGTCACTCAAGAAAATTGCAACTAAACCAATTGTTTTTATTTTTTTACAATTTTCATTGCACTTACATAGGAGAACATACTCTATGATGGCAGGGATAGAAATCATGCTTTTAATGCTCCACAGTTACACTAGATAGATGTGGATCCTACAACTTAGAATATTAAAAATGAAAAAGCAAATAAAGGATAGAGTTGTTCTAACACCCCATAAGCTTGAACTTGACTATGTCCTCATAGTCAAAATCCAATCATAGAGGTGGAACAGTGGTACCAATCAAAATGGTGGTGGTGGTGGCTACGACATGGTCATATCATGGGGATAGAAAGTAACCTGGAAAGTTTGGGGCAGTGGTGGCATCTCTGGAGGTTGTGGATATCACCAAAATAGCCTTGACTCTAATAGTTGTCGAAGAACAGTTGTTGATAGTTCTCCATTCTCTACATGTGCACATGCACGTTCTCTTGGTTGGCTAAGAGAAGTCACTCATTCTCAAAGATGGCATGTTAGTTCTGGTATAGCAGTCCTTGGATATCTTGGATGCTTGCCAAGGTAGTAGTTTGTTGTTGTTGCCCCTGTTATATCTCCTATAACATCCCATGCATACCTATCATTGAGCATGGATCATCATCCTGGGCAGATGGTGGAGCAGAAGAACTTGAGGTACCCTGTCCTCTGGAGCACTTTTGTATGACTTGCCTCCTCGTGAATGGTATGGTGGATTCTTCCTCCTCTTCATCTTCTTCTTCATCTTCTCAACCTTGGTCATGTTCTACATTGTCCTCATCTTCTTCATCTCCCTACACGACATCATTTTCTGGCCACCTCATGTGTCGAACCCCTCGCAAGTTGAAGATGGAGTCAGGGAGTTCCTCTCACATTACTACTCCCTAAGTGTACAACAAGCATACACCTTCCCATTACGTTACGTGATGAGGTTGGCTCTCTTGAAATTCTTGAGATCCAACTTGGAGGATGTCTTCAAAGGTTTGGAAGCTGAGAGATCAAGGTTAATATGAATCACAATGGGAGTAATGAGCCCTCTGAAGAGGATGGGGGGCTTTGCACCTATCGCTTTACCGCCATCATGTGTAAAGAAGGTGCTAAAGTCAAACATCTCCGCCCCTAAGTTTAACAAATACCATAGGGAATAGAGGTCCACCTATTGTACCTTATCCTGTCCCTGGATGGACTTGGTGAATATGGTATTTGTGAGGTAGCAGTACATGATACGAGAAAATAGGTGCTTGATGTCAGGACAAAGTTCCTATGCAAACTGATTGAGTATCCTTGTGGAAAATATGTCGACAACTTCCATGTATCAGTGTATTTGAACTCGTTGTTGGTCTATCACACCTCTCCAAGTAGCCACCCATAGATGGCGTTGAACTCCTTCAGTGTAAGATGGTGAGGGGCATTGGAGAGGCAGAACTTCAAAGATCCTTCACGCCATCCTTCCCCATGCTCGGGGATGTAGTAGACTTCCAAGGAAGTCAAGAACTCATAGAGAATGTCTTGATAGGTGGACCAATCATCAAAGAAAGGGTGATCACCCACCACACCTTGGGTTGTGAGGACTCGATGGAGGTTGTCGGTGAAGCCTATAGAAGTAAGGAAAGCACGATCTCCATACCATGTTGGGATGAGTTCTCTTCTCATCGCTCTTCATAGATCTTCTTAGGGTCAACATTGAGAGGAGGAAAGTGTGTTGGCTTTGGTACCTACATGGCGTTTCCTACCGTCGAGGAAGAAGTTGATCGCTTGGAGGCCATCGGCCCAGTACAAGAAAGGGATGGAGAAAAAAGAGCTCGGTGAAGACTTTGAACACATGGGAGCACTTGCACTCTTCAGCTAGGAGAAGATATGGTGTGGATGTGATTTGAGCACCACACACCCTTCCTTTTATAACTATCAAATTACTTTCAGGCGTCAAGTCGGTAGTACCAACGTGGCCATAGGTAAAACTGAGTTTTTTTGCATGATCCATGTGAATTGGTACCGACCATTAATACCAACATCCCTCATCTGTTGATGTCATTGCACGCAGATCGTCCTGTGTCGATAGTAACAACGGGTGTTGGTAGTACCAACTTCTGAAGGTGATTGTCAGATTAATACTATTGACTGTTGGATGGGGACAATTTTGGATAGTTGATGCCCCACCCACAAGTTCCAATTTTCTACATGTTGGTACTATCAATTGGTTGGCGACAGTTCTTTTCTTGACCCTGCTGATTGATGCTGGTACTATTAACCTAGGTTTTGGTAGTACTAAGCCATTCAAAAACTTGATACTCTTGAATTGTCTCTCGAAATCCTGAACCTGAAGCATGGTTTAGGCGTTGGTACTACCGACATGTTGTCAGTAGTACTGAGCCCTATTTAGTTAACTTTCCCATCTCTACAAAAAATTGATACTTTTGACTTCATTGTCGGTGTTAAATTGAGAGTTATACATTGTCCATATTTTTATAATGACAACCATTTCATTCATTTATATGTAATATGTTTATTTAAGATTAATTTCAGAGTTTAGGTACATGAAAAGGATCAAATTACACAAGCCTTGGTTTGCCCAAGTTCAAGTTAAAAGCAATGCAAGTGTGCTTTTTGGGAAATCACTCCAAACCATCTTAGAATAATTTTTTAATCATTTATATTGATGATATGACTTGTAACTAAGATGAGAAAAAATTAGGGACACTTAATTCCAGCGTTTGGACACTCTAAAACCATTTTGAAAAATTTGTCACAACAACTTTGTCGGTCGAGTTTGGATCTCGACTGACTAGTGATGAATTTTTAGAAATGGATCAATCGGTCGAGTTGTACACTCATAGAACTCGACTGACTGACTCACTGATCAAAATTGATTTTGACTCATCAGTCAAGTTTCTCAGGACAAACTCGACCGATAGTTTGAAAATTGTCTTTGTCGATTAGTGGAGTTATCTTTATTGAAACTCGACCGAATGTATTGAACGAAAAACACAGAAAAAGTGATTCCAATCATTGGAGAGTTGTTAGAAATGAAAATAGGTCTGTTGCAAGTTGTAAAATGACTATTTTTCATTCTTAAGTGATCCCACACTCAAAGGGACACCCCAACTATAAATAGGACATGTTGGAGTTCATTCCAAGGTTACTCATTCATGCTATCAGTGGTCCTTGGTATAGTTGAGTGTGTTACAACCCTTTGGGTCCCTTTCTGTCTCTCATTTATAAAGCATTTCATGATCATGAGTGAGTTAGGCATGTTGTAAAAGAGCTACCTCCATGTTATCTTGTAAAGCTCCCATTCCTTCCATCTTCCCAATCCCTTTCTCAAAGAGCAAAGGTTGAAGTGATCTTCTTCGAGTGAAGACGGAGTTGCTATTCTTCTTCAAGGATGGAGAAGGTGTGAAGATCTTCTCTTCGTGAAGGAGAAGTACAAGGCGGAAGATTCAAGAAGAGTGGGTAATTCCTTTAAGGCCAAAGACTTGATGCAAGTATGGATAAGTTCTTGGTGAAGGCTAAAGACATCTTAATCAAGTGGGTAAGTCATTGTGTAGGTGAAAGACTCTTATCTTGAATAGGTAAGTCCTTGGATGTATGTTGGTCTCCTTGTATCTCTTATGATGAAATATAAGTATACATGGGTTGCAAAGTCCTAGAGGTTGACCTCTATAGGTAGTGGATTGATAGTCTCCTAGTTTGAAGATTGGAACCACTCTAACCACCTTGTCCAAAGGCATGTTTCAATCTCTCTCACACTTGCTATGCTTTCTTAGATAGGACTTAAAATTACTCTTAAGCATTTGGTTTTAATTGATATAATTTGAAGGTCTAACTATTCTTGTAAGAATTTTAAAGCTCTATTCACCCCCCCTAGAGCCCTAGATCCAACAAGTAGTATCAAAGAAAGGATCTTCTCCAAAAAATATCCCACAAGAAGAGAAGATGGGTGTGAACCTACTTGGTTACCTCAACCTAGAGGGAGGCTTCTCCATGTGCCTCCCGGTCTTTGACGGCACCAACTTCCTCTATTGGAAGAGGCAGATGCAGTTCTACATTTAAGGGATGAACTTTGATATGTGGAAGGTGATGATCACACCCTACAAGGATCCAACCAGAGTTGTGTCAACATGGGATGAAGCTACCCTAAAGAATTCCCAACTCAATGCCAAAGCAATTAGCATACTCTATGCATCCCTCACTCCATCCGAGTTCAACCACATCTCCTCATGGGATACAACCTATGAGATATGGGATAAGTTTTGCATCACTTATGAAGGCACAAAGAAAGTGAAGGAGGCAAAGATCTACATGTTGAACAAACTCCTAAAGAACTTCAAGATGGGGAAGAAAGAAGGAATTGCCAAGATGTACTCAAAGCTCAACAACATCATCAATGGCCTAGCTACTTTGGGATATACTTTGGATAGAGGAGAAACCAACTCAAAGATCTTGAGGTCTCTTCCAAAGAGATGGGAGTGAACGGTGGCCTCCATTGAAGAAGTGAGAAGTCTTGGTGACATTCCAACCGTGGATCTTATTGACAATCTACAAGCTCATGAGCCAAGACTTGACAAGCAAGAAGCAGAAACCAAGCAAGAAGAGAAGGAAGCAAGGAAGATCAAAGATACAACCTTCAAAGCTTAAGTGGAGGATCTCATCCTTTAAAAATAACTTGCTTTCCAGACCACTCCCTCCTCCTCAAGTGAAGATGATGTCCCTAGTGAGCATGAAGCTAACTTCTCCAAGGGAAAGCACTTCAAAGGAAAGCAATCTTCTTCTTCTACTCCAAGGTGCTACGAGTGTGGTAAAAAAGGACACTACGAGAGTGAGTGTCCTAAGGCAAGAAAGTCACACCACAAGAACAACTCCAACAAGGAAGAGTACAAGAAAGATAGAAAATACAAGAGAAAGGACAAGAAGGAGAGGAGACAAAAAGACGCAACTCATGAAGCTTGGGAAGGATCATCCTCTAGTGGATCAAGCTCTGATGAAGATGGAGAGTGCCACCTTGCACTTGTGGCCTCTACTAGTGAAGAAACAAGCGAGATAAGTGAGGTAAGCTTGAATGATTTAGCTAAAGAAACCCTTATTGACATGCTTGTTACTGCCCATTCTTCTTATTCTGAATGTAAATCTAAAAAGAAGAGGTAGGTAAAATCATTGATGACTTGTATGTTCAATTTGAGATTCTTGAGCAAAATGAGAAAATTCATCTTGTGAGCATTGATAACTTGCAAGGCTAATTTCTTGATCTTGAGCTCCAATACAATGGAGTTGAGGTAGAGAATGATGTCTATCTTAAGAACATTGAATCTCTTAAGGAAGACAACCAAAAGTGCCTAAATGAGCATGAGACACTTAAAAACTAAAAATGATGAACTTAAGCTTGTTGTCGATGCTCGTAGAGATGAGAGGGATGTTTATCTCAGAGAAATTCAATTGTTTAAATCTAAAAATGTTAGGTTGCTTGGTCAAGTGAATGATCTATCTTCTAGACCTCTTTTGCCTGGTAATAATGTTGCTTCTATCTCTCTTGAAAAAAGATTCTTATTTGACTAAAGCCCTCTGTTTATAGGACGACCTTGTTCATGATAGAGATGATCTTGCTAGTTTTTCTTCTATTGTTATATCTCTCACTGATGACAATCATAGACTTAGATCCTCTCTTTAAAAATTCCTCAAAGGGAAAAACTCCCTAAATGAAATCCTTGACCATTCTACCAAACAAAGTGGTACTAGTGGTTTGGGATTTGTAGGGGGAGCATCTAAGGGCAAGAACAAAGCCAACCATAAGAAAAAGAGTAAGCAAACCTCCTTTTTCATTGGAGAGTCTTTTGGCACTAAGAACCTTATGATTTTCTCTCATTGCAAAAGTGATGATCATTATTCTACTTATTTTCCTTACAAGCCTAAGGGGACCAACCCAAAGATGAAATGGGTCCCTAAGCTAACTCTGGATCCCAAAGTTTGAGTTAGGAATGGACACTCTTTCTTTCTTTCTGGAAAAATGAAAATGGATTGTTGATAGTGATTGCACTAAGCACATGACAGGTGATATAAGCCATTTCAACAATTTCACAAAGAAGAAAGGGTGTTTGGTTACTTTCGGGGACAACAAGAAAGGTAAGGTAAAAGGTGAGGGTGATGTAGGTGAATCCTTGTGTATCAAGAATGTTCTTTTTGTGGATGGCCTCCATCACAGTTAATAAGTGTAAGTCAATTATGTGATAATGGTTACTTTGTGTTATTTACTTATTTTTAATGCTTACTTCTAGATTCCTTCATTTATCATGTCGTATATAAGGGAACTAGAAATGGTAATCTTAATGTAATTGTGTTTGACTCTATTAATCCTATTGTCGATAGATGTCTAGTAGTCAATTTGAATGATAATTCTCTTTGGCATCATCGGCTTGGTCATGTAAATATGCATCAATTGATGAAGTTGAGCAAAAAAGACTTGGTCAAGGGACTTCCCAAATTGTATTTTTGGAAAGGATGAGGAATGCCAACCTTATTCCCAAGGAAAGCAAACCAAGTCCTCCTTCAAATTCAAAGGAGTATTTAGTACCAAGAGATCTCTTGAACTTCTCCATATTGATCTATTTGGACCTATGAGAACTCAATCGCTTCGTGGTTGCAAGTATTATCTTGTTATTATCGATGATTTCTCTCAATATACTTAGACCTTAATTTTCATTTCCAAGAGTGATACGCTTGATGTTTTCTCTAGTTTTTATAAATGAGTTGAGAACAAAGCTTCTTGCCAGATTGTTTCCATACGTAATGATCATGGGGGAGAATTTGAAAATGATCTTTTTGAACGTTTTTGTGAAGAATCTGGATATGCACATAACTTTTCTTCACCTCGAACATCTCAAAAAATAGGCTTATAGAGAGAAAGAACATGTCACCACATGAAATGTCTAGATCCGTGCTTTTAGATTATGACACTCTAAAGAAGTTTTGGGCCAAAGTCATTAGTACCTCATGTTTTGTGCAAAACTGACTTTTCACACATCCTTCTTTAAATAAAACCCCATATGAGCTATGGTGTGGTAGTAAGCCTTCTATTGAGTACTTCCATATTTTCAGATGTCCTTGTTTTATTTTGAACACAAAAGATTCTCTCGACAAGTTTGATCTGAAATCATACAAGGCTTTTTTTCTTGGCTATAGAACTACTAGTAAGGCTTATAGAGTGTTTAATGTTGATCTTGCTAAAGTAGAAGAATCTATTAATGTTAAATTTATTGGGACTAACCCCTCTATTCCCAAAGATATTTTTCCAAATGATGATGTTGTAGGTGAGGTGATTCCTATCTTAAAAGAACTCAACATCACCCAAAAGGGAAAAGAGGTGGTCACTCAAGATGAAGAGAAGAAGGATCCAACTCCCAAATTTGTAGAGAATCATCCTAATGAGCTGATCTTATGTGACCCCTTTGAAAGAGTGAAGACGCGGGCTGCTTTCAACAAAGAACAAGCCAACAATGCATTCATCTCATAACTTGATCCAAAGAACGTCAAAGAAGCTCTGGGGGAGGATGAATGGATCACATCCATGCAAGAAGAATTGGAGAAGTTCGAGAAGAACAAAGTGTAGACTCTAGTTCCAAGACCACGTGATAGAAAGATCATTGGCACCAAGTGGGTCTACCGCAACAATCTAGATGAAGGCGAGAAGGTGGTAAGACACAAAGCAAGGTTAGTGGCTCAAGGCTACAATCAACATGAAGGTATAGATTTTTATGAAACATATGCACCTGTATTAGACTTGATTCCATTCATATGTTACTTTCTTTTGCTAGTTATAATAACTTTCTTCTTTATCAAATGGATGTTAAAGGTGCATTTTTAATGGTACAATTGAAGAGAAAGTGTATGTTGCACAACCTCTGGGCTTTGAACATGATAGTTTACCTAACCATGTTTATCTATTGCAAAAATCTCTCTATGGACTCAAACAAGCACCTCGTGCTTGGTATGAGAAATTAAAGAACTTTTTCTTAGATCATGGGTATATCATGGGCAAATTAGATTCTACCTTGTTTCTCAAACACTTCCAACAATTTTTTTATCATTTAGATTATTATTGATGATATCATTTTTGGTAGAACTAATCTTGATCTTTGCAAGGAGTTTAGTGATCTTATGCAGAGTGAGTTTGAGATGAGCATGATGGATGAGCTTACATTCTTCCTCAGCTTTCAAATAAAGTAAACTAAAGATGGGAACTTCATCAACCAAGGCAAGTACACAAGTGAGCTACTTAAGCACTTTGGGATGGAGAACACCAAGTCGATGGACACCCCCATGTCAAACACCACCAAACTTGATAAAGATGAAGAAGGTAAGAAAGTTGATGAGAAGCTCTATAGAGGTATGATTGGAAGTTTACTTTATTTAAGTGCCTCTAGATCTGATATAATGTTTAGTGTTGGCTTGTGTGCTCGCTTTTGATCAAATCTTAAGAAATCACATCTTATAGCTATTAAGAGGATTTTATGGTACTTAGCCAAAACTCCAAATTTTGGGCTATGGTATACCAAGTCAAGGGACTTTACTCCTACGGCTTATAGTGATGCAGATTATGCAGGATGCTTGATTGATATAAAGTGCACAAGTGGCACTTGCTTCCTCCTAGGACCATGCTTGGTGTCTTGGTTCTCCAAGAAATAGAGCATAGTGGCTTTATCAACTACTGAGGCTGAATACATTGTAGTCGGGAGTTGTTGTGCCCAGGTTCTATGGATGAAGAAAATGCTCTAAGACTTTAACATTTATTTTGATGCTTCTCCTATTTATTGTGATAATACTAGTGCAATAAATTTATCTTGCAATCCTATATTTCATAGTAGAGCCAAGCATATAGAGGTTCGTCATCATTTTATTCGTGATCACATTGCTAAAAAGGATATCTATATCACACATGTAGACACGAAAAACCAATTGGCAGACATTTTTACTAAACCTCTAGCTAGAGAGCAATTCAATTTTATTAGATCTAAACTGATCATAACTACTTTGGATGAATCTATTATGCCTTCTAGGTAGTTGCTATCTTTCCTATATGCTTTGTTCATGTCTAGATCACCCTTTCTTGCTAAAGTGCTAGAATTATCTTGTTCTTCTGCCTTGTTTTTCGCTTGTTTTGGGTATTTTTCGCAAACACTTGTTTTATTGGAAAATATACCCAATGATGAGTAATATGTGCCTAAGTATGTTTAAAATGCAAAATGGACTAGAAAAATAAATTTAGTTAGCACTCAAATGGCTAGAAATTAAAATTTCTATTGTTGGTTCAGGTTGATCATCGATCGAGTTGCCAACTCGACCGATCCATGGCTGAGGGATTTTGTAAAAAGCCATTCGGTCAAGTTTCCACACCACATAACTCGATCGATGTCTAGGCTAGAGCAAACTTAAGTGTGGTCTGGCCAACTTTTCTCCCTCTCAACTAGAGAAAAAGTGACTGATTCCTTCTTCAGTTCCCGCTAGCTCACAACCCTAGCTATGAACATCCCTTTCCTAGCCCTATCTGAACCTTGTTTAACATTCTTAGACCTCTTACATGCCAACCCTAGGTGTTTGGTCGTTTTTTGGTGGTGTTCCCTTCATTTTAATCTGTCAATCTTATTCTCTCGGCCTCCATGGCTTCAAATAGGAGAAAGAGAGCCACCCCCTTTGGAGCACCATCCTCCTCCTCCAACTCTCACTTAATCTCGTTCGATGATACTTTCTTTGTCTCTAATGAAGCTCTAAATTAATACAAGGAGATCCTTCATAGGAACCCCTTCCCTTTTCATTCCTCGTTTGAGCCTCGCCCACATATACAAAAGGTCATAGATCAGGTTTTTGAGTTGTTGTACGACCACTACCTGTCTACCCAGAGTGTTGAACGCTAGTGCTACAACAACTTCATCACAAGCACTAAGGTAGTTCACAAATTCTATGCAAATTTGTCTTGGAATTACAACACTCGTATACTCCCACTAAATACTCAACTCATTCTTACTTCCATGATTGGTGGTAAGAAATTCCAACTCTCAGAGGATACCTTGAATATCTTTTTCTCTGGTACTAAGGTGACCAACACATGGAGGAAGGATTACCCTGAGTATTTTGACCACCTAGACCCTAAGGCCTTCTATAAGCAATATAATATCACTCTCCCTGACATACATAAATTCTTGAAGAAGCCTCAATTCCCCTATAGGAAGAAATCCACCCTTTCCCCCTCTGCCTTAGACCTAAGAAATTGCATTCTCACCCTGGTAGTCAACTGTAATATTCATCTAAATAAAAATCAAACTGAAATTGTAGAGAATACCACGGTGATTATGTTTTGTATCCTAAAGAACATCAAATTCAAGTGATCTCAATATATTCTCCATCACATGACCTACTTCAAATCTGGTAAGAACACCCGTGGTACCCACCCACCCTACCTGGCCCTAATCTATGGTCTTTTTTAATCTGCCACTAGCAAGTCTCTTTTTCATGACCTTCATTACAAACCTACTAGAAAAAGACTATGTATTAGTGAGACCACAATTCAGAAAAGTGTGCCTACCCCTTCTTATACCACACATGGAGCCTCCACCTCCACCCAGAGACCTCCACCTCCTCAGCCATCCTGACCTACACGTGCCTCGTTCAATGTATCAAATGAAACCCTCATGGGTTACATGATGCATCAGCAGGCGTATAACCTTTAGGTTCATGAGCATATGCATCAAGATCTCTATACAATCATGTCTACCATGAACCTATCCTATTCCCATCCTTACCCCGCCTACCAGCCCTACCCAAGAGGTGAGTATGCATCCTATGCATATAATAACTTTTACCCAGCCCCTCCACCTGCTGCTTTCGCTGCTACACCCCCTGTTGTTGGTGGATCTATCCCTAGAGTGCTACCTCTCACTAATGGTCCTATAGCTACCTTGCTTGCAGGACTTGTCACCTCTACTCCTACTTTTCCTTAAGCCCAAGAGTTGCATGACCTTGGTATGTCTTGGGCTGAGTAGAATGCCATGTGGTCCGGTCATAATTTCAGTCCTTCTACCGATGAGGAGATGCCCAATCAGGTTGATGGGGAAGTTGCTGCTGGTGATGAGGAGGAGGCATCTGAGGATGATGGTGAGGATGGTTCAGATGGTTCTAATTATGGATTTGTTGGTGCATCTGGTGATGAAGGTGAAGCTGTTATCTCTACTGTGCCTTCAGATGTAGATGATGACTAAGAGCCTGAAGCTTCTAACGATGACGTCAATGATGATAACGATGGTGTGGACATAGATAGCCTAGATTTTTATATGTTTTATTTTTTAGTCTGTAGCTACTAATCATATATATGTTTCTAGACTATTTTGTATTAAAAACATCTGGGCACATTATCTGAGATGTACTATTTCTATGATCATGTTATTTTCATCGTTTTGGTGTGTAGTTGTTTTGAGGACATGCTTTTAGTGTTGTAATCTTAATCATATGTACACTTACTCTTTGGTTGACTATATCTCATGAGTTGGTGTTATGTTTCCCATATTTTGATTATGACATAGATTGCTTGCATCTCCCTCGTCTCTGTTTGATGTGTGCTTTGATGTTGCATGTTTTATCTTGTGGTTGTATGTTTTGGTTGTGCTTGGAGAAGACCTATTTTGTGCTCTTCTACCCCCCTTAATTTTTTATAATGCCAAAAGGGGGAGAGAAGTTTAATGTTTTGAAGCTCAACCATATTGTTTTTATTGTCTATGTGATACTTTTCTTATTCAACTTATTCTTTATCATGTGACTTGCTAAAGAACTATATAATATACATGTTATATTGTCATTGTGTAGAAAGACTAACTATGCAGGTAAGAGTGAGCATAGATTGAGGGTGAGAAATTCACATTGTTAAAATTATGAATCCTCTTGCAATTCAAAAGGCTAAGGTATAACTTTATATATCCTTTTCAATATGATTGAGGAATGGTTTGTCATTATCAAAAAGGGGGAGAATGTTGACTTAAGAGTTATACATTGTCCATATTTTGATAATGACTTAATCATTCCATTCATATGTATCTAATATTATAGTTTAAGATTGATTTTAGAGTTTCAGTACATGAAAAAGGATCAAATTACACAAGCCCTAGCTTGTCCAAGTTTAAGTCAAAAGCAATGCAAGTGTGCTTTTTGGGAAATCACTCCAAACCACCTTAGAATAATTTTGTTATCATTTGTATTAATGAGATGACTTGTAACTAAAATGAGAAAAAATGAGGGACACTTAATTCCAACGTTTGGTCACTCTAAAACCATTTTGAAAAATTTGTCACAGCAACTTTGTCGGTCAAGTTTAGATCTTGATCGACCAGTGATGGAATTTTAGAAATAGATCAATCAGTCGAGTTGTACACTCACATAACTCGAATGACTGACTCACTGACTAAAACGTATTGACTTATCGGTCGAGTTTCCCAGGACAACTCGACCAATAGTTTGAAAATTGGCTTTGTCGGATAGTGGATTGATCCAGTTATCTTTATTGAATCTCGACCAAATGTACTATACGGAAAATGTAGAAAAAGTGATTCCAACCATTGGAGAGTTGTTAGAAATGAAAATAGATTCTTGCAAGTTGAAACAACTATTTTTTGTTCTTAAGTGATCCCACACTCAAAGGAACACCCCCATCTATAAATAGGACCTCTTGGAGTTCATTCCCAGTTTGCTCATTCATGATATCCTTGGTCCTTGCTATAGTTGAGTGTGTTGTAACCATTTGAGCCCCTTTCTCTCTCTAATTTACAAAGCATTTCGTGATCATGATTGAGTTAGGAATGTTGTAAGAGAGCTACCTCCATGTTATCTTGTAAAAATCTCATTCCTTCCATATTCCCAATCCCCTTTCTCAAAGAGAAAAGGTTGAAGTGATCTTCTCTGACTGAAGGAGGAGTTGTTGTTCTTCTTCAAGGTTGAAGAAGGTGTGAAGATATTCTCCAGGTTAAAGAGAAGGATAAGGTGGAAGATTCAAGTAGAGTGGGTAATTCCTTCAAGGCCAAAGACTTGATGCAAGTGTGGGTAATTCCTTGGTGAAGGCTAAAGACATCTTGATCAAGTAGGTAAGTCCTTGGTGAAGGATGAAGACATCTTGATCAAGTGGGCAAGTCCTTGTGTAGGTGAAAGACTCTTGTATTGAATAGGTAAGTCCTTGGATGTATGGTGGTCTCCTTATATCTCTAATGATGGAATATTAGTATACATGGGTTGCAAAGTCCTAGAGGGTGACCTCTCTAGGTAGTGGATTGATGGTCTCCTAGTTTGGAGATTGGAACCACTCTAACCACCTTGTCTAAGTGAATGTTTCAATCTCTCTCATCCTTTCTATGCTTGCTTAGATAGGACTTCAAATTATTCTTAAGCATTTGGTTTCAATTGATATAATTTGAAGGTCTAACTATTCTTGTGAGAATTTTGAAGCTCGATTCACCCCCTCCTCTAGAGCCCTAGATCCAACAGTCGATACTTCCAAGAAAAAACATGACCTTCCCTGTTGAGAACTGTTGGTACTACCACCGTTCTTGTAGGTACTATTGAGTTTTCATGAAATTAACTTGACCCTATTGTCCTTGTGTGTATGTCATTACTATTGAATTTTTTGTTGGTACTACCGACTTTTGCTTTGTCTGCACGCCACATAAAAATGATCAAGGCACAGGTTTTTACAAAGAAAATAAAACAATGCAAATAGAATGTAAATGACATGAATGTAAAGAACCCAATCCTAAAGCAGTAAAGATGGTTGGCTTGTCTCCCAACAAGCACCCTTATTTTACGTCACAGGCCCAACAATCAAATCAAACAATTAGTGAAGCTCAATGAGCTTCAACTCTTCTTCTCCTTGGACCACATCTCCTATAAAGTAGTGTTTTAGCCACTAGCCATTGACAAGGAATGACTCAACCCCATTTCTTATCTCGACTACCACATAGGGAAAAGACTTGACTGCCACAAACGGACAATTCCATCTAGACCTCAATATTTCAGGGTGTAATTTTAACCTAGAATTGAACAGAAGCATCTTCTATCCTAAAGTGAAGACTTTGTGCAAGATGTGGCGGTCATGGATCTTCTTTGTTCTTTCTTTGTAGATCCTAGATCTTTCACAGGCATCTAGCCTGAGCTCATTTAACTCATTGAGTTCCAACATTCTCTTCTTCCCAACATCATCTAGATTATAATTCAATTTCCTCAGAGCTCATTTGGCTTTATGTTCTAACTCGACCGATAAGTGACATAATCTCCCATAAACCAACCTAAAAGGAGTGGTTCCTATAGGTGTTTTATAGGCTGTCCTATATGCCCACAGAGCGTCATTAAGTTGCATGCTCCAATTTGTCATGTTAGTTGAGACACTCTTCTCTAAGATCTTCTTAATCTCCCTATTAGACACCTCAACATGTCCTTGGGTTTTTGGGTGATATGGAGTACCTACCATGTGTCTCACTCCATATTTAGTCAAAAATGCACCAAACTTATTATTAGTGAATTGAGATCCACCATCACTTATTATCACCCTTGGGACTCCAAAACTACAAAATAGAAACCTACACACAACCTGAGCATCATTGGTGCATGTTCGAACTACTTCTACCCACTTAAATGCATAGTCAACCGTAAGTAATATATATAAATTAGAGTTAGATGACATGAAAGGGCCCATAAATCTGATTCCCCATAAATCAAAAACCTCAATTTCTTGAAATACGTTTAAGAAAATCTCATGTCTTTTTGATATATTACTTGCGTATTGACACACATCACAATGAAGCACAAAATTATATGTATCTTTAAAGATTGTTGGCTAATAAAACCTACTTTCTAACATGGTGTACCTCAGTAGGTAGGTAATGAAAATGTGCCAAGATACTCTCCATCTCACATTCAGGCACACACTTCCTCAAAATCCCATCCCTACATTGTTTGAGCAGAATGGGATCATCCCAAATGTAGAACCTCAAAGAATGGAAGAACTTCTTTTTCTCCTGATAACCCCATTCTTATGGTAGCTCACTACAAGCCAAGTAGTTCACAATGTTTGGAAACCATAGATCTTAGCTTTTCATGGCAAAAATCTGCTCGTCCAGAAATTCCTCCACAATTTGTATGTCTATATCCTTTTCATTCACTCTTTCCAACCTAGACAAATGATCTGCCACCACATTCTCCATGTCTGCTTTATCCTTGATTTCAATATCAAACTCATGTATTAGTAGAATACACCTAATTATTCTATGTTTGGCATCCTTCTTCTATAGCAAATATTTAATTAATACATGATCACTCCAAACAATGACCCTTTCCCTTATCAAATATTGGTGAAAATTTTCAAAAGCAAAGACTACTTCCAACAGATCTTTTTCAGTGGTTGCTTTTTAACTTGGTATCATTTAGGGTCTTAGATGCATACTAAATGATGACAACGTTCATATCTTGGCGTTGGCCTAAAATAGCCCCTACCGCATAACCTGATGTGTCACACATCAGCTCAAAAGGTTGGATCCAATCTGGAGCCTGAATAGTAGGTGTGAAGACTAGTTTCTCTTTCAACACCTCAAATGCTTTCAAACACCGATCATCAAATTTAAATTCAGCATTATTTTCCAATAATTCATAAAGTGATTTTGAAATTTTTGAAAAATCTTTTATGAAACATTGATAAAAACTGGCATGTCCTAAAAAAGTCCTAACTCCCTTCACTGTGGATGGTGGAGGCAGCTTAGAAGCAACTTTGATTTTAACTGGATCAATCTCCATACCTCTATTGGACACCTGGTGTCCCAAGACTATTCCCTCACTCACCACCATGTGACACTTCTTCCAATTCGCAACCAAGTGAGTGTCCTCGCATCTTTGCAAGACTTTGTCGAGACTGTCAAGGCGGTCCTCAAATGACCCCCCATACATTAAAAAAAAATCATCCCTGAAAACCTCAAGACAACGCTCTACCATATCAAAAAAAAAATGACAAGCATACATATCTGAAAAGTTGTCGGTGTAGTACACAAACCAAAAGGCATACGACGGTAAGCGAATGTGCCATATGGGAAAGTGAAAGTAGATTTCTCTTGATCATGTGGCATCAATGGAAATTTGATGGTACCTTGAATACCCTTCCAGAAAACAAAAATGAGAGCGATCGACGAGCTGCTCAAGAATTCGATCAATGAAAGGAAGCAGGAAATGATCCTTAAGCGTAGCAACATTCAAACAATTATAGTCAATACAAAATCACCACCCAGTCACCAACCTAGTAGATTTTAATTCACTAGCTGAATTTGTGGTGACAATTATTCCCCCTTTCTTCAAACCACTTGAGTAGGACTTTCCCAATTACATCCAGAGATAGCATAAATTATACTCATCGATAGAAGTTTTACTACATATTTCTTTATCACCTCAGTCATGATGGGATTGAGATGCCTCTGAGGTTGCATTATGGGCTTGGCTCCATCTTCTATGTGAATCTTATGTTGGCAAAAACTAGGGGAGATCCCCTTGATATCTGCAACTGACCACCCAAATGATGTCATGTAGTTTTTCAACACCACAATCAACTCCTCCTCCTCTTAGATGCTCAAGGAGGCTGAGATAATGATTGGAAACTTCTCATTTTCTTCCAAAAATGTATACTTCAAATGTAGAGGCAATGGATTCAACTCAAAATCTAGAGGACTGTGTAGAGATGGAATCAACGGTGGTGGAGATGGTCCCAAGTCCTCATAATGCCTATTGTAGTAGCACGACAATGCCTTGAGAAACAAGATACACTCTTCCAAGTAATGGGATCGAGTGTAGTCATCCACCAATTCATAATGCTCGCCTCTAAAGGTGACTGTGGATATTCTTGAACAAGCATGGAGGAAGTTGCTTCTTCAATTGTTGTTAGGCAATCTTCCTCCTCTTCATCATCAGGGTATTAAACCAACTTAGTTAATGAAATCTCCTTGGTATTCTCCAGGATGTCCACTACCAATGTGCCTTTATGTACATGTGTCATCACATGAGCCATGTCTAGGAATGGATTCCCTAGAAATAAAGACACCTTTCCTTGGACCTGCTGTAACATGTGACATTGTGCCTTCTCCTCGGTCGTTTGAGTAGACTCAGGCATCTTGATTTCAAAGTGGTCTTCTTTGATACCCAATGTTAGTCTTCCTCTGCCCATCTCTAAGATCATATTTGCTATGGCTTGAAATGGCCTCCCTAATAGTAGTTCATTGCCATGATCATCCTATATTTCCATAACTACAAAATGTGTTGGAAACACAAATTTGTCCACCTTGACAAGAACATCTTCACATATACCATATGGCCTAACCACGAAATTGTCTACTAGCTGTATGGCCATGTTGCTCTTTCTAGATTCCTTGAGACCGAGCTTCTTGAAGGTGGTCAAGGGCATAATATTGATACTTACCCTTGAATCGCATAAAGCCTCCCCAAACTTGGTCTTCCTGATATAACATGTTATGTTGAAGTATCTTGGATCTTGCCTTTTTGGTAGCAATTTTAAAGCACTAACTTGCTCCTTCAGCACCACTACATCTGAATCAAATATCCTCCTCTTTTTATTGACTATATCCTTCAGAAATTTGTCATAAGAAGGAACCTGCTCAATTGCATCAATGAGGGGAATGTTGACATGCAATCTTATGAAAGAATCCAAAAACTTCTAAAATTGTTGGTCAACCTTCTTAGCCTTCAAGTTGTTTGGAAAGGGAACTGGCATCACCAAATTCCTTTGGTAAGGTGGGACATATGCTTCCTTCCTTGTCTCCGTTAATTCATCAGTTTCTTCTTCAGCTGCTTTGTCCTGTGTTGCAGTATCTGACTCAATTGAACCAATAGTCACCATTGGTCCTGTGTCACCTGCATTATCCTTTTCCTATGGAACTGTCATTTTTTCATTCAACACTTTCTTCCTACTGTGAAGCAACATGACCTTCACCTGATGATTACTAGAAGGTATGCCATTATTTCTTGGAAATCCTTGTTGAACGAGTTTCTTCAAGGAATCCACTTCTGTTGCTATCTAAGATTTTTGATTCTCTATATAGTGAATCCATGCTCCTTAGTTTTGCATTTCCCTCTGGGTTTGGCCAATGATGACCTCATTTTGATTGACCAACTTGCCTAGCATGTCTTCAATATAGTCTATTTTACTGGGGGGGGCATGTCCTGTTGTTGTGCACCAACCTAATGTGACTTGGCTTGCTGTGCTTGGGATAGGTCCCGCTGAAAGTTATTGGGATCTTTCCTAGAAAACTTGAGATCATTCCTCTAAGAGTAGTCATTGCCCCTGTATTTCTACTGCCAAACAAATGCATTCTTCTTCCTCTTGGCCAGAGGAATTTCCATCCTTTTGATACAATTTCTTGGCTATGAGGTCAAGCTTCTCATTCAATGTCGTGATGACTTTAGACTCTCCAACACTTTTAATGGTTGTTGGACTCTCTCTTTCTTCTCCCCATGACTAATTCTTATCCATGTTCTTCAAAATCTCATGACACCTGAATGGCTTGTTTTTTAGGAAGAATCATGTTCTTGCATTATTGAGTGTGGTCCTCTCTCCTTGATGTAGCCCATAATATAAGATCTTTTCTTGTCCATAAAGATCGATCCCATGATGAGGGACCTTCCTCAGCATGTTCTAAAACCTCTCCCGTGTTTCAGAATATGACTATTCTGCCTATTGTTTGAAGTTGTAAATCTTTTTGACCAACTCATTCATCTTCTGTGGTGGGAAATAACGCTAAAAGAAAACATCTATCATCCCCTCCCATGTTTCTATTTACTCAGGAGGGAGATTAAGGAACCGAGACTTTGCATTGTCTGTCAGAGAAGAAGGGAACAATTTCAAGTAGATGATTGTGGCTGGAACCCTATAAATTTTTACCATATCATAACTCTCGATGAAATTGTTGATATGCGTCATAGGATACTCTATGTTGTGGCCATGGAATGCTTATGACTTAACCAGTTCCACCAAGCCAGGGTCTATCTCATAGTTGCCCACATTGATAGCTTGCCTTTTTATCGGGCCCAACTAAGTTATTGTAGATGACACCTGATCTTTCCCCAGATATTCTATTCTATTGCTTCTGCATCACCCATCTTATTGGTTCGGGTTGTTCTATTGGAGATTTTCAAGTGGTGGAGTCTGGATCAACCTAGGTGCAGAGTTATTGTACTCATGTGCTCTGCATAGGAAATCCTCCTAAAATGCACTCTGTGGAGTTGACCCTCTGTAATCAGTGCCTCTCGTCTGTACCATGCACTAGAACCTAAAAAATAACAAAATCTATGTGAGAACACAATAGTAGTGATTGAATCAATATTTGGATTTCAGTTTTAAAAATGGTAAAAGTAAATAAAAATTATGGCCTAGAGTGGCCGGTCACAACACTCGTAGTGTTGGACACACTATTTTCCACAACAACTATGTGAAAAACTTGATGTGTGTAAACTACATGTCAAAAAAATGCAAGTGCATATATCAATATAATATAGGCCTAAAGAGGCCCGAATATCGAGCACGGGGAAAACGTGTACCCAAAAAATACTACTAACAATGACCCAACCGGCTAGGCCTGAGAAAGAGTGATTTGGTTGATTAACAACTAAATTGCAAGAATTAAAACTAAGATTACTGGTTGTGATCACAAATGTAATGAATTCCTTAGGATTGTGGTTTCACCATGGTTCACATTGCAATTAACATCATTTCATTAATATTAATCTCTTCAAACCCTGGAAAAAGAGACCTATAACAAGAATTACCCACTCTCACAACATAATTCACTACATAATCTAATACAATCCCACTCTTGTAGTAATTGAATAATTAGTTAGGTGCCTTACCAAAATCTCTGGGTTATTCTCCTCACATTTGTAGGCCCTCTCTCAAGTTGTGGTATAAAATGTGTATATCTATGAGTTTTCCAACCTTTAATCCCTCTCTCGAAGCAATTAACGGTATAAATGACTACCTATGGTGATCAAGCACAGAAATTTCATGATGCTCTCATAGAACTATGTCCAGAAATTAAGAGAAACATGTATATTAAATCATAATTGTCGATTACAATGCAAAATTGGGCTACTCCCAGGTCATTAGGAATAAAGGGGATTAGCCCCGCATGATTTCAGTTGCTCTACACAAAGAAAAAGAAGAAAGGAATGATGGAAACATTAATAACAAGGAAAACCCCCTAGAGAAAGATGCTATGGATGGTTCCTTGTGAAAAACATTGCTATAGTCGTCTTCCGACTGCAAATCGGGTCACCAAAAGTACACAAACCGCCCAAAATGTTTCTTTCTCCTCTCCTTTGTCTCTTCTCCACTCTCTTTTATCGTACAACTGAATATGACATGATGCTTAGGTATGGCCAAACTTCCCCTAAGTCATGGAAATGACTTAGGGCGTCATTAACTCCCAACCATCGAATTAACAATGAATTTTAATCTGGCTTG
This sequence comes from Alisma plantago-aquatica, assembly GCA_963693085.1. Taxonomy (NCBI): domain Eukaryota; kingdom Viridiplantae; phylum Streptophyta; class Magnoliopsida; order Alismatales; family Alismataceae; genus Alisma; species Alisma plantago-aquatica. The sequence continues at coordinate 849,878,643 of OY856413.1, forward strand.
ATCCTGTCCTACCGGTACTACAGACTAGGTGTCAGTACTTTCAACGCCCTCGATTATTTGCAATCCATTGTAGTTGTCAGTACTCTGAGTTGACCATCAGTAGTACCAAGATTTTCTCTAAATCAAACTGTTGGATTTTCAGCACGAGGTAGTACCACTAAACTGACCGTTGGTAGTGTTGACACTTCTCTAAAACACTTTGTGTTGATCCATAGATAGTACCAATTCCTTATCGGGAATACTGGGTTTCCTTGAGTCAGCCTATTCCTTTTCCTCAGATGTCGGTACCACCGATAGTCAAGTCGTTAGTACTGAGCAATGTCATTTCTTGTACAATCACTTGAAACATGACAAAAATGAACATAAACTCCAAAATAGAGAAAGATCATTTCAGAACATTAAAAATAACAATTATTGGATGCAATTAAGTGTAACAGGATAATAATGACAAATAATGCACAAATTTATCAAAACAAATAATGAGTGCACAAAAATCAATAATAAATAGCATGTGAGAATGACAATTATCCTCTTCTCTTACTCACGCATGCTCTTCCTAATCCTAGCTGCCATGCTCACAATTCCATCCTACTCCCAACCACCATAGCCGCAAGAAAGCCAAGCGTCACATAATGTAGTGGTCATCATCGACGCTGTTGGCGATCAGGAAGCCACCATGTGTCGTTGGTGCTACCTCCAACCTACCTACAATAGACCTAAAATATCCAAGGGAAACATCCACATATGTTGCTCCTGGGTTCTTCCCATGCCTAGCCATTGATCACCAGTCACACGGCAACCATATCCAGACCTCTACAGTCCTACAAATCACCCTAACACTCCCAGCCACCGACTACAACCCAACTATCTTCTCTTCAATGAGAATCACCACTTGTAATATCTATAAAAGAGATCCAGGGAACCAACTAATGAAGATTGATCCCTGAGTCCCCTACTTCACCATCGGTGATCAATGGTTTGAAGATAGGTCTCCTTAGTTTCACCTTTTCACCACAACAAGGCACTCAAATATACAGCATGTTCCACAACTTCCCATCGCCTCACTGTTTGCAGACTACCATCACACTTGCTACAACCAGGCAGTAGCTTTAAGTTGACGGAAACTTTCCACTCAACAGATCCCAATCACCCTGACATCTCAGCATGTTCATTTGATTTGAAACCTATCCTCTACTCTCTCTCCATTCGGCATGAAATGAACCTTACCCAGCCACTACCCATGGTAGCACCAACCAGACTTCTACTACACCCTCTCTAGAAGCCTTGAAGAAGATCCTTTAGAGGTGTTGACACATGCTTACCATGTGTTATACTCAAATGAACGTATCGAAGTAATACATGCCTTTTTTAGGCCCGAGTTGAACACAGGAAAACATACTCCAGAAGACTACTACTAACTATGATCTAATCAACTAGGTCGGTAAAATAGTTAAATTGGGTGATTGAATAGAAACAAATGTAGAAATGAAACAAGATTAAAGATTGAGTTACTCAAATTAAAGGGAATTCCTCAGGACAATGGTTGCACCACAAATAACATTGCAATTAACTCCACACACTAATATTTATTACCCCTATCCCTGGATAAAGATCATGTAGCCAGAACTACCCAGTCCCATAGTGTAGTTCACTACCTATTCTAATGCTAATCCCATTTCCATAATAATAGGTTGATTAGTTAGGTGCTTTACGATTAATCTCTGGGTTTCTCCTCCCATTTATTCTCCACCTTTCCCAATGGGTGCAATAAATGGCTAAATCTATGCTTTTCCAACCCTTAACCTCTCTCTCGAAATGATTAAGGGTATGATAATCTATCTTATGATGATCAAGTATAAATAGAACAAGACAATTTCTTATAGATTTATATCTGAAAAATAGGGATAAAGATGATATATTTGCATAGAAATCAATTATAATGCATATCCGGGCTACTCACGAATCCTAAGGAATTCAGGGGTTTAGCCCCACATGGTTTTCATTGGTGAATACGTGGTAGAGAAAGAGAAAGATGTGGGAAACATTAGAAAAACTAAAGTAACCTCTAGAGAATGGCTGATCCAGATGTTGCCCTATGTAGTGTGTGCAATCTACTGTCTTTTGGCTGTAGATTCATCCTCCAGAGGTGCTCGGATTGTCTTAAGGTATGAAAATTAATGCCAGTCATTGGATTAGAGTGCTATCGTCAGATTGGCTGATCGGTCAGACTCGGTAGTACTGATTGGAAAGTTGGTAGTATCCAGTTTCTAGGGTAGCCACGATTCACAATGTCGGTACTATTGACTTGAATCGATAACATCGAGTCTTTAGGTCGCTCAATCATTGCTTCCCTGATACCATCTCGGTAGTATTGAGTCGGTGGACTCGGTATTAATGAGTTTTCTTGATTCATTCTTACACTTTACTAATGTCGTTTTGGTACTACCGACTTTGGGTGTAGGTAGTATCGAGTCTGGGCAATTCTTCTGGTCTAGTACTGACGTGAAGTCGGTACCACCAACTTTTGGTGTCGATAGTACCGAGTCAGTGAATCTCAATTGTACCTGAAATTGCACAAAAACGTGGATAAGTACTTGAGAATAATATTAAACCATTTTAAAATAGTAAAAATCATATAATTTGATGCATTTAGATAGAACATGCCATTGATAGCATTTCATGCATAATTAATCAAATAAATGACAAATCAACACATAAAACCACAAAAAATATGCCTGTGAAAATGACTAAAAACCCATGCATCAAACTCCCCTAAGATTAAATGTTGCTCGTCCTTGAGCAACACTCTTTTAGATATATTTGATGTAAGTCAGCAAAAGGATATCGCACATAAACTCTTTTCTTAATCATGTCCACCAAACAATCCCTAAACCGACCTTCAATAACCACTGAGCCGATAACTGCTATGAAGCGACCAAAACTTTCCATAGAAAATGTCCACCTTTTGATCAATGAACACTATCACGAAAGCAGTTGATATCATAATTATTCAGGCATTCGCTTGGTGCATTACATGATTCCCTATTCTAAATTACTCTCTCCTAACTACTAACTAGTTGGAAGCAGATCTCCTTTTAAGAATGGATGAGGAGATAAATCATTTGAGTGGCCCACCAATAAAATCAATTAATGATATGAGATAAGTAGCAATTGAATAGTCATAAGTATATCCAACTTACTTATGCAAAAATAATGATGACCTACATGAGTGAAAAGAATGTCATGCATGAATTCTAATGCCTAATGTCTTTTTTCTTTTCTTTTTAACAAATGATGCATGTATGAAGCTATCTCATAAAAAATGAGATTGTCAAAAACAAACAAATGTGTCATGTAGATTAATTCATCTCTTCAACAAGACTTAAGGACATACTTTCTCCCTAAGAAATTTTGGTTTTTTTTCTTCTCTAGCCCATAATTTTTCTTATCTTCAACAAGATTGGGTTTATGGTCGGGCTTTTAGTTCATACTTTTTTTCTTCCTTTTTTTGAGATGTGGAGGTATGTCTCTGCTTCAATCTTCATAAACGAAGACCACAATCCACATAAAAAAAGAAATGAATGCTATGAAACATATGTAATCTACATGAAATTGCTATGCAACTAAGATGGTATGCACTAAAGTTGTTCATGCATACAAATGCAAATTTTTCTTCTTATTTTTTTTAATGAAAGCAAGAATTAACTAATCTATCATGTCACCTATTATGCAATGTCATGCAATCAAAAGAAATAAGTTGGAGTACTCATTCATCTTGAGGTGGTGAGTCAAAATTGGATGGAAGAGATGGATGGGATCACATAACAAAGAGACAATGCCTTTCATAGGATTATGATATGTCCCTCTTTAATGACCTGTGCACAGGGTAATCTTAAGGTTTCTTTCTTAGATTTCCATTTAAGATCTCATTAAATGTTTGATCAGCTTAGTCTCACCAACATCGTTATTCACATTCCCATTTGATTTAGATGTTCATTCATATCCTATGTCCTAAAGCTGACTTAACCAAACACTTCCTCAAGTGGTGTTGTAGAAAGATTTTTGCAAAATTAAGCTATAAAGAGATGACCATAACCATGCAAGGACACCTATGAGTACAATCTATTTGATATATGAAACCATGCATTTACTGCTCCAAAATTACACTAGATAGGTGTGGATCCTAAAATTGCACAAACCAAAATAAAAAATAAAACAACTAAGATAAAAATGCAATAAAAAGCTAAGATAGATGGTTGTTCCAACACCCCCCCTAAGCTTGAATAAGACTATGTCCACATAGTCAATACTAGCACTAAAGAGGTGGAATAGCGGTACCATTGCTCAAAATGGAGGAGGTTGTGGATGTGGCATGTTGGGGTCATGGAGAGGAAACATCCCCTGAAAAGATAAATTTGACAACGACATTTGGGGTGGCTGCAGGTACCCTCCAAAGTACCCCTGGTTCCAATAATGGTCAACGAATGGTTGTTGATATTGCTCCATCCACTGCATGCACATGTGGACATTCTCTTGGTTGGCCATGAGAAGGCGTTCATTCTCATATATCACATGTTAATTTTAGTACAATCATCCTTGTATCTCCTGCACACCAACCAATGTCGCATGATGTTGTTGTTGTCCTGTCTAGATTTCCTATAGCATCCCATACATACCTGCCATGATATACATGTCGTGCTCCTCCTGAGAAGGGGGCGGGGCAGATGAAGTTGAGGCAACATAGGTGTGATCCCCTTTGTGTGGGACCATTCTCCGGGTAATGGGGATGGTGGGCTCCATCTCCTCAATGTCGTCGTTAGAGTTTCCATCATCACCTTGCTACTTTTTGTCATCATGAGTTGTTGCCATGGGTTTGTCGTCTTCCTCTCCCTCATCCAACGACCATCAAATATGCACTACTCCTCATAGGTTGAAGATGGGGTCGGAGAGGCTACGCTCCCAGAACCGTCCTCGATGTGTGCAGCTTGCATACACTGTGTTATATTGTAAGCTAAGGAGGCTCACCTTGTGAAAGTGTTGGCGATCTAGTTTCTTCATAGATTCCATCAGTGTGAGGGTGGATAAGTTGAGGCAGAGATGCAGTGCTATTGGGGTTATCAGCCCCATAAACACAATTGGCTCTTTTCTCTACACATTGCACCGAACTGAGATCATGTGGAGAAGAAGGAAGGACCCAAAGTTGACAATTTCTCCCTCCAATAGCCTATAGAGGAAGTAGAGGCCCATCCTTTAGACCTTTCCTTGGGCTTGGGCAGAACGAGCAAAGATAGTGTTGATGCAAAGGCGGTGAAGAATTCAAGCAAAGGGGTGCTCGATGTCAGTGACAGAGTTGACATGACAATTGATGTGATGGCCTTCTAGCACCTTGGTTGACTGCTCCCAAGCTAGGTCGTAGTCAAAATCTGAAGGGGCAGAGCATTCTGGGACGTGAGCCCAGTTGAAGATGTGGTTGAACACCAGCAGAGTGATGGAGTAGTTGGTGTTGAAGAGGCAGAATCTGACTTTGCTTTCCCACCAGTCACCTCCTAATTGTTGCTCGGGAGTGACCAGAACCTCCAGTGATGCCAAGAACTTGAGCATGAGTTTCGGGTAGGTCTACCAGTCGCTTAAGAAAGGATTATCCCCTTCCATTGGCTAGCATTGACAAACCCACTGTACGTTGTAGATCATAAAGATCGTCAACGCCAATGCAGCTTTGCTCTGAGCTTTAGGAGGAGTGGAGGAGGTGGTGTGAAGAGAATGGATTCACCACCCATCCTTATATAGTTGAGTCAGGAAGAGTCGGTACTACCGACTCGTAAGTCGGTAGTACTGACTTACGAGCACAGATTTGTGGCTCGGATGTATCGAGCAAAAATCTAATGGATTGCCATAAGTTGCACTTCTTCTATTCTTGACTCCACTTCCCCACCATAGCAGTGCTCCAATATCTGGCCATTGATAAGGAATGACCTAGTCCCATCTATAATCTTCACAGCACCATGGGGAAAAACCTACTCAATCAGGAATGGTCCACTCCATTCCGACCTCAATTTGCCCGGATGTAACTTAAGTCTAGAATTTAAAAGAACAACCTTTTACCCCGGGAGAAACACTCTATTCAAGATATGCCTATCATGAATCTTATTTTTCATCTCCTTATAAATTCTAGAACTTTCATAAGCATCCATACTCAGCTCATCTAGTTCATTTAGCTCTAATAACCTCTTTCTACCTGCTTCATCCAGTCTAAAATTTAACTTTTTCAATGCCCATTTTGCCTTATGCTCAAGCTCCACGGGTAGATGGCAAGCACATCCATAAACCAACCTAAAATGCATAGTTCCTATAGGTGATTTATAGGCCATCATATATGCCCAAAGAGCACCATTAAGCACAAAACTCCAATTTGTCCTATTAGTTGAGACTGTCTTTTAGAAAATCTTTTTCACTTCTCTATTAGACACCTCAACTTGACCTTGCGTCTGTGGGTGGTAAGGAGTCCCCACTCAGTGTTTCACCACATATTTACTCAATAAGGATCCAAATTGTCTATTGGTGAAATGTGATCCACCATCACTAATAATAAATTGGGGATACCAAATCTGTAGAAAATCTTATCCTTTACAAACTTGTACACAACTTGTGTGTCATTGGTGCGGGTTGTGATTGCTTCCACCCACTTAGATACATAGTCAAACACAAGTAAAATGTAAAGATTAGAATTAGACAACATGAATGTGCCCATTAAATCAATGCCCCATAGATCAAATATTTCAACCTCTTGAAACACATTTAGTGGTATTTCATGTCGCTTAGAAATATTATGTGCACGTTGACATGCATCACAATGACAAAAAATTGTGAGCATATTTAAACAATGTTGGCCAGTAAAATCCAATCTCTAAGACTTTGGTCACGGTCCTAGAGCTAGCGTGATCCCCCTATCAGTAGAGAATGATAGTGTGATAAAATGCTCTCAACCTCACATTCGGGTACACACTTCCTCAAAATTCCATCCCTACATTGTTTAAGAAGAATCAGGTCATCCCATATGTAAGACCTCAATGAATGAAAGAATTTCTTCTTTTCTTGGTATCCCCAATCTACAGGCATCTCTTTACATGCTAAATAATTAACAATATCAACAAACTAGGGATTCTTGGTCTTAATAGAAAAAAGTTTTTCATCCAGGAAATCCTCAACAATAGGGATATCTACATCTTTTTCATTCACTCTTTCCAACCTAGATAGGTGATCTGCTACCACATCTTCCACCCCTGCCTTATCCTTAATTTCTATGTCAAATTCCTATTAAAAGTAAAATCCACATAATTAATCTAGGTTTTGCATCTTTCTTTTGTAACAAGTATTTGATGGCAGCATAGTCGGTCCAAATAATCACCTTAGCCCCAACTAGGTATTGGTCAAACTTCTCAAACACAAAAACAACCACTAAGAGTTCCTTTTATGTGGTTGTATAATTGAGTTGAGCATCATTCAAGGTTTTGGACGCATAATATATGACTGTAGGATCCTTATCTTTGTGTTGACCCAAAACATCTCCCACTGCATAATCTGATGCACCACACATCAGCTCAAATGGTAGGCTCCAATCAGGAGCTTGCATAATAGGTGCATAGCTAAGATTCTCCTTTAGTACCTCAAAGGCATTCGAGCATCGTTCATCGAAAGAAAATTCAGCATCTTTTTCCAACAATTCTGATAAAGGTTTAGTAATTTTGAAAAAAATCTTTAATGAAATGATAGTAAAACCCAGCATGTCCCAAAAAGCTTCTTACTCCCTTCACCGATGTCGGTGGAGGTAGCTTGGAGATGAAATATATATTAATTGGGTCTACTTCCATACCCTTGTTGGACACCTTGTGTCCAAGCACTATGCCCTCACTCACTATCATATGAAACTTCCCCCAATTCAAGTCTAAGTTAGTGTCCTCACATCTTTGTAAAACCTTGTCTAAATTGTACAAGCAATCATTGAATGACTTCCCGTACACAGAAAAGTCATCCATGAACACCTCCAAGCACCGCTCTACCATATCAATGGCAAGCATACAATAGTGGAAAGTGTGGGGGCATTACAAAGGTCGAACGATATCTATCTATATCCAAACATTCCATTAGGGCAAGTGAAAGTAGATTTCTCTTGATCCTTTGGCTCAATCAAAATCTAATTATAATCGAAATACCCATCAAGGAAGAAAAAGTGTGAACGACTGGTGAGTCATTCCAAGATATGATCAATGAAAAGCAAAGGAAAGTGATCTTTTAAGGTGACAACATTCAAACGTCGATAGTCTATGCATACACGCCACCCTGTCACTAACCTAATTGAGATCAACTCATTAGCACCATTAGTTGTGACAGTGGTCCCCCCTTTCTTAGGAACTACTTGAGTTGGGCTAACCCACATAGAGTCCAAAATTGCATAAATGATACCTACCAATAGGGGGTTTGCCCACTTCCTTCTTCACTACCTCAGTCATGATAGGGTTGAGTTGTCATTGAGTTTGAACTATAGCCTTGGCTCCTTCTTCCAACTAGATTTTGTGCTAGCACAAGCTTGGAGAGATTCCTTTGATGTCTGCTATTGACTACCCAAAAGCGGCTCGGTGGTTCTTCAGCACAGTGAGTAACTGCTTCTCCTCTTCACTACTCAAGGACGGTGATATGATCATCGAGAACTTCTCTTCTGCATCCAGGAAGACATATTTCAGATGTGGTGGCAGGGGCTTCAATTCTAACTCCGGTGAGATCAATAGAGATGGGACCAATGACAGGGGAGGTGGTCCCAAATCTTCAAAATATCTTGCATAGTAGCAAGGTAGCACCTTTAACATCAATTCACACTCTTCTAGATAGCTTCTGCATGTACCATCCTCCACCATGTTCATCAAGCATGCTTCCAATTGTAACTTTGGATATGTCTGCAGCAAAGAATTAGTTGTGGCCTCCTCTATGGTAATCGGGTCATAGTCTTCTTATTCATCATTCGGGTAACACATTGCTTTGGCTAACGAGATCACCTTGGTGTTTTCCATGATATCCACTGCTAAAGTGACCCTATCTACTTTAGTCATTACACGAGCCATGTATTCCCCAAAAATAGAGAAATCTTTCCTTCCACATGATGAAGAATGTTGCATTGTGCTTTGTCCTTCCTTTTCTTGTGACTTCTCAGGCATCTTAATCTCAACTTGGTCATCATGGGTGCCCATGGTAAGACGTCATTTTTCCATTTCTGATATCATATTAGTCATGGCTTGAAATGGCCTACCTATTAAGAGTTTATTTCCCTGATCCTCCTGCATTTCCATCCCCATGAAGTCAGTAAGAAAAACAAATATGTCCACTTTCACTAGAACATCTTCACAAATGCCATATGGCCTGACCATAGAGTTGTCAGCCAATTCGATAGTCATACTACTTTTCCTAGTCTCCTTGAGACCTAGCTTCTTGAAAGTTGACAAAGGCATAAGGTTGGTGCTTGCCCCTGAATCACATACCGCTTCACCAAACTTGGTCTTTCCTATGAAGAAAGTGATGTTGAAACAAACTAGATCCTGTCTTTTAGGAGGTAGCGTTCCCAGAATAAAACTGAGAATAAAAGCACTCACCTACTCCTTTAACGCCACCACATCAGCCTCATGTATCCTTCTCTTCTTATTGATTATGTCTTTCAAGAACTTGTCGTACGATGGTATCCGCTCAATTGCATAAATGAGTGGAATATTGACTAATAATTTTTTGAAGCCATCTAAGAATTTTTGGAACTGTCGATTTTCTTTGGTTGCCTTCAAGCTATTTGGAAAGGGCACTAGTGTCACTAGTGTCCTCTGGTGAGGTGGGACATATGCTTTTGATCTTATATCCTCCACCTCATCAGTGTGCTCCTCGGTTGTCTTCTCCTTTTCTAACACATCTGATTTATCTGCATATGTTGTCACAGTCTGAGTTGTTGTTCCTGTAACTTTGCTTGCACCTGAACTTAATGGCGTACCATTCAGCAGCATCCTACCACTGCAGAGTAGGACTATCTTGACATGTTGATTTCCAGAAGGTACGTTAGTATTTGTTGTGAACCCCTAGTGGTTTGGATGCTTTAATGTACACACATCCACTGTTATTTGAGAAATCTAAGTTTTCATGCTGCAGATTCGTGCCCCTTGGTTCTGGAGTTCTCTCTGAGTTTAACCAATAAGCACTTCATTCTGACTGACCAAATTTCCAAGAATGTCTTCAATACAGTCAATCTTCTTTTGTTCTTATTGATATTGTGCTTGGCCACCAAATTGTTGTGGCTTGGGTTGTTGCGCCTGAGAAGGGTCTTGTTGTAAATTGTTGGGATCCTTCCATGAGAACTTAGGATCCTTCCTCCATAAATAGTCATTACCCCAATACTGCTATTGTTGGCACACAAACTTGCATTCATCATCTTCTTCTTCTAAAGGTGGTCCATTGTTGGCATACAACTTTTTTGCAATCAGGTCCAACTTCTCATTTAACGCAGAGATGACCTTGGACTCCCTGACACTTTTGATGAATTTTGGAAGCTCTCTTTCATTGCCCCACGACTAGTTCTTGAACATATTCTTTAATATCTCATGACAACATACATGTTTGTTGTTGAGGAAGAAACCTGCTTATGCACTATCAAGTGTGGTTCTCTCTCCCTTATGCAGACTGTAGTAGAAGATCTTCTCATGTCCCAACATATCAATACCATGATGAGGTACCTTCCTTAGCATATTATAGAATCTCTCCCATGCTTCAGAATATGATTCGTCGGCCTACTGCCTAAAATTATGGATCTTCTTCACTAGGTCATTTGTCTTCTATGGAGGAAAGTAACGCTTAAAGAAAGCATCGATCATCTGATCCGATGTCTCGATACACTCATCATTGAGATTGTGAAACCATGACTTTGCATTGTTTGCCAAAGATGACGAGAATAGTTTAAGATATATGACATTCGTCAGTATTCTATCTATCTTGACCATATCATAGTTCTCAACAAAGTTATTGATGTATGTCATTGGGTCTTCAAGGCTGTGGAAATCTTGGGATTTGACTTGGTAGATCAATCCTAAATCAATTTTATAGCTACCCACATTGATGGATTGTCTTTTGATTGGTCCTTTTTGAGTTGTTGAGGAAGAGGCTTTGATCCTCTCCCATATTGTCTGCTCTTCTGCTCCATCACCTATTTCTACTTACTCAGGTTCCTCTAGTGTTTCAGGTCCTTCAGATGGAGGTGTCAGTGGTGGAGTTCGGTTGAATCTGTCTACAAATCTTCCAAATTCCCTTTTCTTGTGAAGGATTTCTACTTGCCCGAAACCCAGTGAAGACATCTCTCCATAATTGTGGGCTCGAGTATGCAGCATACACTAGTACATGAAAGTAACAAAATAATTGTCAGAACACAATAGTGGATCTAGAAACAATAATGATGTTATGATTCATCTTTGAGTGAAATAGAATTAAAAAATAAAAAAGTTGGCCTAGAGTGGCCGAACACAACACTCATAGTGTTGGATGTTGTCTTTTTCTGGGTAAAAGTGCCAAAAATTTGACATGTGTTTACCGTGCGTTATACGCAAGTGAACGTATTGAAGTAATACATGCCTTTTTGAGGCCCGAGTCGATCACTGGGAAACATACTACATAAGACTACTACTAACTATGATCTAATCATCTAGGCCGGTAAAATAATTAAATTGTGTTGATTGAACAGAAACAAATACAAAAATGAAACAAACTTAAAGATTGAGTTACTCAGATTAAAGGGAATTCCTCAGGACAATAGTTTCACCACATATAACATTGTAATTAACTCCACACACTAATATATATTACCCCTATCCCTGGATAAAGAGCGTGTACCCAGAACTACCCACTCTCGTAGTGTAGTTCACTACCTATTCTAATGTCAATCCCATTTCCATAGTAATTGGTTGATTAGCTAGGTGGTTTACGATTAATTTCTGGGTTTCTCTTCCTGTTTATTCTCTACCTTTCCTAAAGGATGCAATAAATGGGTCAATCTATGTTTTTCCAACCCTTAACCTCTCTCCTGAAATGATTAAGGGTATGATAATCTATCTATGGTGATCAAGCATAAATAGAACAAGACAATTTCATAGATTTATATCCAAAAAATAGGGATAAAGATGATATTAATGCATGGAAATTAATTACAATGCATAGACAGGCTACTCCCAGATCCTAAGGAATCAAGGGGTTTATCCATGCATGATTTTTATTGACGAATACATGGTGGAGAAAGAGAAAAATATGGGAAACATTAGAAAAACTAAAGTAACCCCTAGAGAATGGTTGCTCCGGATGATCCCCTACGTCGTGTGTGCAATCTACTGTCTTTCAACTATAGATTCACCCTCCGGAGGTGCTTGTATCATCCCAGGTGAAGCCTTTGGTTCCTTACTCTTCTCTCCTATCTCTCTCTAGTGTCATGCAATGGAAAACAGTCGCCTCCTTAGGTCTGGCCAAACTCCCATCAAGTCGTAGGAACCACTTAAGGTACAAAAATAAAGCCAACCGTTGGATTAGAGTGCTATTTTAGATTACCTAATCGGGCAGACTCGATAGTACCAATTGGAAAGTTAGTAGTATCGAGTTTCTATGGTAGTCAAGATTCTTCACAATGTCGATACTATCGACTTGTCTCGATAGAATTGACTCTTTAGGTCACTCGAGCACTACATCCCTGATGCCATCTCAGTAGTACTGAGTCAATGGACTTGGTAGTACTGAGTTTTCTCGATTCATTCTTGCGCTTTACTGACATGGTTTCAGTACTACCGACTTTGGGTGACAATAGTATCGAGTCTAGGCGAGTCTTCTGGTCAAGTACTGACGTGAAGTTGGTACCATCGACTTTTGGTGTCAGTAGTACTGAGTTTGTGAAGCTCAATTGTACCTAAAATTGCACAAGAACATGGATAAGTACTCAAGATGAATATTAAACCATTTTAAACAGTAAAAATCATATAATTTGATGCATTTAGATAAAACATGCCATTGATAGCATTTCATGCATAATTAATCAAATAAATGACAAAACTACACATAAAACCAAGGAAAATATACATGTGAAAATGACTAAAAACCCATGCATCAGGCGCATACATGAAGATTGACCCAGGTTGAGACTTACTCAGTGTAAGGTTGAAACCAACCAAGCTATGGAGACAAGTCGAGATCTCTACTCCAAATTATATAGATGACCACCATCTCCCTACAAGCTACTAGAGTAGAACCCCTATGTCTATGACCACAATTCAAGATAGTGAGAGAGAGTCTAAATCACCCTCTATCTCCAAGGCTTCCTCGAGATATCAATCATGAAGAATCGAAGGACTTGTTACAGTTGGGTAAGCCATATAGTTCTTATATTACATATTTTAGTATTGACAATGTAAAACAAAATATAAACCTTGGTGATAACTTAGGTTGGGCGTCTTATCATACTTTATTAGTACATACATCTATCAATGTAGTGATACTAGTCTAAAGAAGGTGGTGTAATCAACTTACTATATTTCATGAGTCTTTTTATACATAATGGAAATGCCATACATGGCATGATTAACTCATGGTGATCGAAATAAGGTAATAGGAACAATATACAATTGAGAATGCTTAGTCATTTATCTAAGGATGACTATGAAGACATTGTTGTGTTGTTAAATTACAGTTATACTTGTATAGTATACGGAGTGGCTTGTACTCCTATACTCCTTTTGTTGTTTTAGTAATATTTTACCTTATCCAAAAAAAAATTTATAGTTATGAAATTTCAGAAATGATTATTGTAGAGAAGTAATATATCATATCACTTAGACTAAATTATATTATTAAAAATAAATACCCTCATGAATACATATATATATATATAGACTATACTATATTCACATAAACTTAGTTTAGACGACAAGTAGGTGGGAAAATGTATGGAATTGCCCTATTATAGTTAGCCTAGATTTTACCTACTTTTGGGAACATGATCAAGATCTAAGTATATGACTAATATGCATTAAGGTATGTTGTATTGAACCTAGATATCCCTAGTAAGGTTATATTGGTAAATACACATACGTGATCCTAGTGGCTAAACATAATTATATTATAAGAAAGAGAAACATTTTCGGATATAATCTAGAGAAAATATTTGAGTAACATTGATTATATATTTAACCTAGTTGGAAATCTAGAACCAATATTGATGGGAAAATATGGAATACAAATGGAAGATAGAAAACCTAAATTGTAACATCCCTAAAATTTCAATGTAAGACAAAAATGACTAAAAATGCTTAGTAACAAATTTAATCTATTATAATGATGTAAAACCTTAGATTAAGTCCAACACACGATGATTCAAGCTTTTATAACATCTTAACTTAATGGTGTACAAAATTTAGGCCTAGTTATGCAATAACGGATATTCATGGATTAGATATAAATTTACCTCATATTTGTGCATAATATGTTTCATTGCTTGGCATATGAGTATGTAACAACACATTAAATCTTTCTTTAAAATTTGGGAATATAACTCCTACCTAATGATTATTAAGGCATTAATTACCATAAGTAGCTAATCAAAAAATCATACAACTCAATAGCTCAAATATAAGATGTGATTTGATTTTCGAATCCTTAATATTTGAGTTAGCAAGTATGCCAAATTTCATTGGGTTTGGATAACCATAGATATGTTAATTGATTTTAGGAAATAAAGAAAAGAAGAAATCATATTATTACCTAGATTTCTAGTCATGTTGCTAATTAAATGGATTTCACCTAAGTTACATGATGCATCATGCGACACCTATCACACACTTAGCTCGTTAGTCCAGGTTCATCACAAACCATTAGATCTTAACCGCAGGGTTCGGGACCTCATTTTCCAGCTCGTGCAATTTGCACGTGGACAAGTAGTGCCCAACCATAGACTCACCCCACTCCCCTCTCCCTATACCCTCCTCGGTTTTTGTGGATCTCGCAATCATTACCTTGAGGAGGTTGTTTTGAGTCCAGAGAGCCCTCGTTCAACCCCTATCTTACCCAGATTCAGAAACATCCAAGGCCACCATTTTTTTCTCTCTCGAACCAAGTCACGAACTACAAAGAGATATTCCATTCTTATTGCAAAATTTAGACACCATCACCAGATTCTCCAGGGTCTATATATCATCCCCTCTCACTTTAATTTCACCCCTATATCCCCTATAGCCGCAACCCAATCCTCTTCTTCCATGGACTCGTAATAGTTGTCCCTGGTCTAGAGGCCATTAAAACCTAATTAACTTGTCTACAAGCATCCTAAGCAAAGGTTGGAGATCACCCAAGGGTTTCTTGGTAGTGCGACTGAGTAGAGTCTCCTACCCATGAGTACCCAGCCACCTGAAGCTTAGAAGCTCAACCGATAGTGAGGAACAGACATCCTCATTCCACGGGAAGGATCGAGAATTACTCCTGACATCTCTGCAAAGCTTTTTGCTCACTCAATTTAACTAGAGGGAAAGTAATTCACAAAAACCCAAATTTCCCTCTCATGCATGTGCCCCACGATTTCATGTCATCGATTTCTCTCACTCCAATGAAACCAGTTGAGCTTAATCAGTACTTAACCTCATAGCTTTTTTCCCACTCTCTTCTCTTGTGCTTTATTACTATTTGACTAAAATGCGTTTATGAGCTCTATGCTATGTTTTTAGCCATTACGACAACTAACATGGAGCTTTAGGACTCCAGGAATTTTTTTCAATGGTTCCTTGAGTCTGTTGATGTCTGAGAAGTCTCTCAGACTCATTTATTTTGTGAGTGGAGGCACTAGTATTGTGATGCCCCCCGCCACACTAGTGAAATTACTCAAACAAAACACGGTTAACTTCAAACCAACGGATCACAAGAAAATATTGAAAATGAAAAACCATTTTCATAAAACTGCCAAATAGAAAAAGCCTTTACATACACATCCTTTCATGTCACAAGCACTTACCGTGTGTACCATCAACTTGTATCAAGGAAACGTGTTCTAGAACATATATACATACATACACCACACAAAAAGGGGAACACAAGCCAACTGTATATCGAAAGCACGTCTACAAAACATCCCAAAAGACCCGAGTGTATAGGAACGACTCTAGGACTCTAACAAAAAAAGACATCTAGCGGTACTTCCAACCTTGTCAGTTATTGTCTTTTTTGCTATTGCTCAACCTCTGATGCACGATCTTTGTTTCCTCATACACGTCCACCTAAAAAGGATGTGGGAAACCCACGGGGTGAGATTCCAAATCTCAGTGGGAGATATAATTCTCCACCAACTCTATTATTATCATGTGTAAGATGATTAAGGCAAGCAGTAAAGTTACAACCATGATGAGTAGGTAATTATTATTAACAGAATAAGCAATCACTATTGGATTATGAAACATCTTAACATTTTAAAAGGAATATGAAGAACATGCATATTCACTACCAATAAAATAGTACAAAATCAAGCAAGGCCTCATCCAATATTTTCACATTTGATCCTATACAAGTATACTTCATGGTTGTTTACATATTTTATTTGCCTTGAGGATTTGGGTCATACCACCCAAATCCAACCGACCACTGCTAAGTCAAAATCGGTGCCATACAAGTTCTAATGGAAGAGCCAGAATCCATGACCTCACCAAACCTCACGGTCAGTACACGAGCGACACCACAGAGACATGTCAGTTAACTACACAAGTGACTCATGGTCAACTAAAGGAGCATCTCACACATGGTCGTCCACATATATCAACACCTAGCCCACCTCAGTACAGGTAACGACGCTAGAAGAACAGGCTCATGAATGGTCATTCTAACAAGAAGAATTGGCTCATGCATGGCCATCTAGATCACAATGAGATCGACTCATGCATGGTTGTCTCACACAACTTGTAATTAAGAATGCAAGGGGATACTCGACTTGCACCCCGCATATTCAAAAATATGCGCTCTGAGTTAAACTCGTTTCACCATCCAACAGATGCTGACACTGAATGAATCTATGTCACATGGCAAGCTACATGATTAAGTTCCACTTAATTAGTTAAGTCATTTGAGTGCCTTTTAGCATCAATCAAGTTACAACGTAGAAGCTTTAAACAAGTTCTACCAAGATAAGGACATAACACATTACCCGAAAATATCTGAGCATATAAGGTGTGATCTCATCATATTATCACATGATGCTTGTCATTCACTGTATCATTCATCACAAGGACCACATACTTTGGGGTAGCAACCCCTCATCTCATTGTTAAGAAAATTATCACCTCATATTCGACAATTAACCATCACTAGGCCATATGACCCATTTACCTCCTCTTTCTGTGGTACCAACATCTCAATTGCCTCATAAGGCCCATTCAATCATATCATAAACACCATATCTCTTTTCTAGATATGCTTATCAACTTGTGTTACCTTCTTGGTTAGAGATTTATAACAATTAGGATAATATTTTATCATTACTACCTTCCCATAAAGACTTATTCCATTCACACTACATCATTAGGGTTAGGGCTCTTTTTAACCAATTAGGGTTTACATGGTTGGATCAACAACCAACCTCCATTCATCATTGTCATTATCACTATAGAGTATGTTGTGAGATTAAAGGTTATAGAAAACAACACTCCTTGGTTGCTCATACAAACATCTCATAGGGCATCGTATCATACCATATAACCCCATCCTCAACATGATGTATCATGACTACCATCACAAGGTATCAGTTTCATATGGCTAGTGGGATCCTGGTTTATCATCTACATGTATCGGCCAAAGCACACCAAGGTGTGTCGAGCAAGCTCACCTAGGCATATCATTTTAGCATCAGTCCAAGCATTTTGGGTTGGATACACTTGAGGTGTATTGGTTTAGACCTCAAGGTGTCGGGTTGATGCTTGACATTGAGTGTCAACTTGTCATCACCATAACATGTTGACTACCTCTATGAAAGGCACGGGGGGTTAACCTTGTCAAGGCATGTCAGTTTAACCCTACTTGAAAGGGTGTCGGGTTAGGCATATGTATCATCCATGCCATCCTCTAGTGTGTCAGCCAAGGTTGCAAGGAGTGTGTCACCCATCATGATTGTGATGAGTTAGAGGTGTGACAGGTTGTAGGGTTAGGGCATTGTCATGTCCGCCTCTTACTCAACCAAGGGCGTCATGGTTTAGCACTCAAAGCATACCAACTCACAAGATATCATCATAGTCATGATGGGTTAGTATCCTCAACCTATCAGTCTAAGGTGTCGGCTAACAAGCATGTCAGTTTAGCTCCTCTAGAGCATGAAGGGTTAAGCACCACAAGTCATGACGATTACTCACAACTTAGTGCATGTGTCGACTTGTCATCTTCAACCTTAGGATGTCGACCACTAGTCCCTCTATTATCATGGAAAGAAGGTACATGATATGGACAACAAACTAAGTGAGATTCCTTCACCAAAAAATAGTTCTCAAGACCATCATAAATTACTAACATATAGGATATGAACGATTTAAAGATGAGAAACAATATAGGCATATGAAAGAGTGAAAATAACAAAGAAGGCTAAGAGTTATATAACCCGCCTCAAGGATCACCACCAAGATCCAAGCTCCAAGGTCAAGCTTCAAGCTCACGACCTCAAGGTTGAATATGATCCACCAAACTTGATCACCACTACACCTCCAAGGAAGAAGATGAGACCAAGATTAAGATAGCTAGAAACGAAAAGGAGATATCCATGATCTATGGCTGAGAAGAGGAAGAAGAGAGCTATAAAACATAGCTTACCAAGGTAGAAGATGAAAGGTGATTAAGGAACACCACAAGCTTGGAACTCATCCTCCAAGCACCAAGAGAACCTCTCTAACTCCTAAAGCTTCTCAAGGTCATCCACCAAGAAGGAGGGAAATCAAGAAAGGCCAAAATGATCCTCTTACATGGAGAGAAAGAAGATTATATACTAGGGGGATGAGAGAGACCATGGGAGAGGTGTCATTACCTTAGGAGACTAGGTGACACTTGTCTACGAAGAAGGGGCCACATGCAAAAACATGTAAGACGTGGTGATATGATCTAGGTTAGATCTCTCCCTCTTCGTCTCCTACCAAGATCATAGCCTCACTAACCCGATATACCATATCCCCACACACTCACAAACATATATACTATAACCCTGCACACTCACAAACAGATACATCATTACCCTACACACTCACAAACTGGTATGCCATAACCCTACACACTTACAAACTGATACGTATCCTCTCCAATGCTCTCTAACTCGAGATAACACATCTAAAAGCAAAACACATCTCACTCATGTGTTCTAAACATCACCAAGGTGTTACCACATAACCAAGACCCAAACAAGGCACCCCTATCTCTCTCTCCTCTAAATGATTCCAAGAGAGAGAAGGAACACTCTAGAGGTGGCAAACTTGCACATCGACCCCTACTATGGGAGTATTGCAATTTGCACCAAAGCTACATCACAAAACACAAGAGTCATCCAAACAAGCTCAAATATGAAACTTAAGCTTTCTACATGCCCTAATTACATCTTAGATGATTAGAGCAAGGTTTTAAGAAACAAACTTAGGCAAAATAAATAGGGTTATCCCAAAATGTGGGTCAGGGTCTTTACAAGCCATAAACCCCTAACATGGATTTCACCCCCAAAATCCTAAGAAAAGGGAGGAGTACTTCCTCCTCGTCTCTTCTTCGAGCTCCCACATGGCTTCCTCAACACCATTATGATGTCAAAGAACCTTCAAAAGCACTAGGTCCTTCCTCGTCAGCTTCTTCACTCTCCGGTCAAGGATCAACACTGGGCCTTCCACATAGGTCATATCCTCATTAAGCTCTAGCTCCCCATGTTGTAACATCAAATCTATATCTGGATGGCACTTCCTCAACATACTGACATAAAACACTGGATGAAACATGTATAACTTAGGTGGCAAATCCAACTTGTAGGCCACCTTCCCAACACGTGCCATCATTGGGTAAGGTCCCATAAACTTGGGATCTAGATTACCCTTCTTCCCAAACCTCCTTTCCAAGGAGATACTTTCAAATATACCTTGTCTATCACTTGGAACTCCAAGGGTCTACGACAGTTATCTGCATACAACTTCTGTCTGTCCTGTGCTGCCTTCAACTATTGCTGGATTACCTTGATCTTCTCTGTCGTCTGCTATACAAGTTCAGGACCAAGAAGCTAATACTTACCTATTTCATACCAACATAACGGAGATCTGCAACATCTCCCGTACAATGCCTCATAAGGCACCATGTCAATTATACTCTGATAGCTATTTTTGTAGGAAAACTCTATCAAACTGAGGTGTACGTCCCAACTTCTTGAAAATTGAAGAACACAAGCTCTCAACAGATCCTCCAAGGTTTGATGGTCCTCTTAGATTGACCATCTGTATGCAGGTGGAAAGTAGTGCTAAACTTTAACTGCATACCCAAAGTTGTGTGCAATCATTCCCAAAAATGACTCATAAACTGAGGACCTCTATCAAACACGATAGTTGCTAGAACACCATGCAAACACACTATCTCATCCACAAAGATTTGGGCAAGCTTCTCTACTGTGAATGTCATTTTCACAGGAAGGAAATGCACTGACTTGGTCAACCGGTCAACGATTATCCAGATGGAATCATGGCCTTTGGCTATCCTAGGTAGACCAACCACAAAGTCCATAGTCACATAATCCCATTTCCATTGTGGTATAGGCAACAGTTGCAATGTCCCTGTAGTCTTCTGATGCTCAGCTTTAACTTGCTGACATACAACACATCTCACAACGAACTCAGACACATCCTTCTTCAAGCCTGGCCACCAATACATATCCTTTGTATCATGATACATCTTGGTGCTACTTGGGTGCATAGCATACATGGATGAGTGAGCCTCTTCCAGCACCATCTTCCTTAGGTCATCAGCATCAGGAACCATAACTCTACCATAGTAACAAACTGTCCCATCATCTAACTTATGGAAACCATCACACTTCTCACTGCCAAACTTTGATCTAATCTACAATATCACGGTATGAGTCTGTTGTGCCTCTTTGATCTACTGTCTCAGCATGGGCTTCACTAGTAATTGTGCCAACAGACCTGCTAGCAAAGAAACTTCCAACTTAACATTCATCTGACGCAAGGTAACCAACATGTCTCGTTTGTGGCACACCAAAGAACTCAATTGGGCTCTATCCATAGGTGAAGACAAAGACTTCCTACTCAAAGCATCTACCACAACATTCATCTTTTCTAGATGATAATCGATATGCAGTTGTAGTCTTTGATTAACCCCATCCAGCAATGTTGTCTCATTTTAACTCCTATTGTGAAAAGTTGTACTTTAGGTTCTTATGATCTGTGAAGACTTAGACACTTATCCCCATATAGGTAGTGCCACCAAATCTTCAAATCATGAGCTACAACAGCTAACTCCAGATCGTGGTTTAGGTAATTCTCCTTGTGTTTCTTAAGCTATCGAGAAGCAAAAGAAACCACTTGCTTGTCCTGCATCAGCACACAACCCAATCCATTCCTGGATGTATCACATAAGACTATGTATCCTTTTCCTTGCTCAGGAAAGACCAGAACTGGTGAACTTGTCAACTTCTCCTTCAATGTCTGAAAAGCATGTTGGCATCTGTCATCCCAGACGAATGTCATGACCTTCCTTATCAACTTTGTTAGAGGTAAAGTGATAGCACTGAAGTCCTTGATGAACCTCCTATAATAGCCTGCCAAATCTAGAAAACTGTGCACTTATTTCAGCGTCTTTGGTTGCTCCCACTCTATTACTGACTCCACCTTCTTGGGATCCACACGTACTCCCTTGGTAGATATAACATGCCCTAAGAAATCTACCTTCTTCAACCAAAACTCATACTTGCTAAACTTGGCATAAAGCTGATGTTGTCTTAGCACGGACAATGCCTGACGAAGATGTTGTTCATGTTATTGATTGCCACAATTATATATCAAGATGTCATCTATGAAGACCACACCAAATTGATCAAGAAACGACTAGAACACTCTGTTCATCAAACCCATGAATGATGTTGGTGCATTGGTCAGCCCAAACGATATAACCACAAACTCGTAGTGACCATACCCCTTCCTAAAAGATGACTTAGATATGCCATCCTCCTTGATCCTCAACTGGTGATATCATGACCTCAGGTCTATCTTTGAGAACACTGTCACGCCACGTAACTGATCAAACATGTCATCAATCCTTGGCAAGGGATACTTATTCCTTATCGTCACCTTGTTCAGTTGTTTGTAGTCTATGCACAACCTCATAGACACATCCTTCTTCTTTACAAACAACACTGGATCACCCATGGTGACGTACTCGGTTGATGAACCTTTGTCAATCAGTTCTTGCAACTGTCTCTTCAACTCTGCCATCTCGGTTGGAGCCATCTTGTACGGTGTTTGAGCTATGAGTTGCGTGTCGGGAACCAAATTGATCTCAAAATCAATCTCTCGAGGTGGGGGAACACCTGGAAACTCCTTAGGAAACACGTCCTTGAACTATCTGACAACTAGCACCTCCTGAATACTAGGACTCCTTACCTCAGTATCCAACACATGCACCAAGAATGCCTCACAACCCTATCTCAAAAGCTTCCTTGCCACCATACCAGACACGTCAGAAGAATCTTCATGTCTTCTCACCACCATATATAAATGTCGCATGCTTAGAACTACAATCCAAGACTACTCTATACTTCTATAAGGTGTCCATTCCAAGGATTACATCGAATCCATGCATATCAAGTGATATGAGATCCACTTGAATGTTGTGCCCCAAAAATGAGAGGACACATGAAGGACACACCTCCTGCAACACTACATAACTGATTAACAAAGTTTCTAGAAACAAGCTATTCTTCTCACGACTAACAGGAAAAGACAACTGTCAAGCACTTCGTGAGCGATAAAAGATCATGTTTCACTCAGTTCAACTAAAATAGATACAAAGCAAGAAGAAGATAAATTAGAATGAAATAACTCCATCTGACATATCACTACTCACAGGTTGACCATCGCATCTGGCTAACTCATAGCGTAGAGTCTAGTCATTGCCTATTCTCACCCCCATCCTTTGCTTCATTGAGCAGACGATCTGATTTGCATTGTTTGGCCACATCCTCATCCTCCTGCGTTGTTGTTATGCTATCTCTAAGAGCCATGTTGGCTCTACCTCAGTTGTTGGGTCACTTCATCATCTTTCACAGGGGAAAATGGTTTAGTATGTCCAACCTGTCCACACTTATAGCACGTCTTGTTCTCATACCAAGGCCTAGGTGGCCCTATCACAGAAACTGGGGTAACACTCTGGAATCCTATAATAGGAAAACTACGGCCTCTACCTTTACTAGGTGACCACTGCGTTGGAGCACTAAACTTTTGCGATGCTAGTAGTGCAGAAAAACTCGACTTCTTAAAGCCTCTCGATGAATGTCCTTGGAACTGTGTCGACCTCTTCCTAGCACTCGTATCCCGCTTCACTATCACAGATCGCTCTATTCTCCAAATAGACTCTACAAACGTGGCAATCCTTTCTCGGTTCTCTAAAGTAGCTACTGGGGTAGACAACTTAGCGTTCAACCCCTTCTCAATGTGTCGAATCTGCTCGTACTCCGTAGCAGCCATGTGAGGACAGAACCTCAACAACTCCATAAACCTTGCTTCCTACTCATTGATCATCATGTATCCCTGTCGGATCCTCTCAAACTGGATGATCTTCTCATCAAGGTATGTCTGAGGAAAATACTAACTAATGAACTCATGTTGGAATTCCTCCCAACCAATAGCCTCTCCTGGCCTCTTCTCCTCCTCTATGTCCCACCAGTAGCTAGCACTCCCCTTTAGAAGGTACACCGCATGCTTATCCTTATCCACTTTGGGAATACTAAGGATCTTAAAGGCTTTCTCAAGGTCGATAAGCAACAGATCATCATCTACCGGATCAGCCATCCCATCATATTCCAAAGCTCTAACCTAGCGAAGCCACTCAAAAGTCTTCCCAATATCTAAAGATTCCGCATTGGAAACCAGTGCCCTAGGATGAGGTGTAGGTATATTGTCTGCCATATGAGTCATAGTAGCCATAAACTGCCCAAAAAGGGATTGAAAGGCAGGATTTTCAATCATGGCTGGGTCAAACTGGGGGACTTCAGGCACCGGATCTTCTCGTGCCTCATTCCTTGCACCACCACCTGGTGCAGCAACACTGCTTTCAGCAGTGTGTTCTTCGTGGTCTCTAGACATCTTTAAGCTTTCTCTTCTTCTTCTGCATAAGCATAAGTCACTATATGATAGATTGGAGGACACAAGAACAGACACAAACCCTAGTCCTAGGTCTTATAGACTCAGCGGACCTAAAGCTCTGATACCAACCAATTGTGAGGGCATGCGCCACACAAGCAAGATTACTCAAACAAAATGTGGTTAACTACTGGCAAGCAGATCATAGGAAAATACTAAAAATTAAAAACCATTTTCATAATATTGCCAAACAACAAAAGCCTTTACATATGAGTCCTTTCATGTCACAATCACTTACTGTGTGTGCCATTAGCATGTTACAAGAAAACATATTCTAGAACATATATACAAATATCCATGACAGTTATGTACAAAAAGGGGTACACAAGCCAACCATATATGGAAAGCACGTCTACAAAACATCCCCAAAGACCCGAGTGTACAGGGATGACTCTAGGACTCTAATGAAAAAGGGCATCCAACAACACTTCCAACCTTGTCAGCTACTGTCTCTCTTGTTTCTGCTCAACCTCAGTTGCACGATCTCTATCTCCTCATGTACGTCCACCTAAAAAGGATGTGGGAAACCCACGGGTGAGATTCCAAATCTCAGCGGGAGATATAAATATCCACCAACTCTATTATTATCACATGTATGATGATTAAGGCAAGCAGTAAAGATACAACCATGATGAGCAGGTAATCATTATTAACAGAATAAGCAATTACTATTGGATTATGAAACATCTTAACATTTTAAAAGGAATATGCGAACATGTATATTCACTACCAACAAAACTGTACAAAATCGAGCAAGGCCTCATCCAATATTTTCACATTTGATCCTATACAAGTATACTCCATGGTTGTTTACGTCTTTTATTTGCCCTGAGGATTTGGGTCATACCACCCAAATCCAACCGACCACTGCTAAGTCGAAATCAGTGCCATACAAGGTCTAATGGAAGAGTCAGAATCCACAACCTCACCAAACCTCGTGATCCGTACACGAGCAATACTACAGAGACATGTCATTCAAATGCACAAGTGACTCATGGTCAACTAAAGGAGAATCTCATGCATGGTTGTCCAGATATATCAACACCTATCCCACCTCGGTACAGGTAACAACACTAGAAGAATAGGCTCATGCATGGCCATTCTAACAAGAAGGAATGGATCATGCATGGCCACCCAGATCACAATGAGATTGAATCATGCATGGTCATCTCACACAACCTGTAATTAAGGATGCAAGGGGATACTCGACTTGCACCCCACATATTAAAAAATATGTGCTCTGAGTTAAACTTGTTTCACCATTCCAGTAGATGCTAACAGTGAATGGATCTATGGCACATGGCAAGCTACATGATTAAGTTCCACTTGATTAGTTAGGTCATTTGAGTGCCTTTTAGCATCAATCAAGTTACAACGTATAAACTTTAAACAAGTTCTACCAAGATAAGGGCATAACACATTATCTGAAAATATCTAAGCATATAAGGTGTGATCTCATCATATTATCATTTGATGCTTGTCATTCACTATATCTTTCATCACAAGAACCACATAATTTGGGGTAGCAACCCCTCATTTCATTGTTGAGAAAATTATCACCTCATATTAGACAATAAAATGTCATTAGGTCATAAGACCCATTTACCTCCTCTTTTTGTGGTGCCAACATCTCACATGCCTCATAAGGCCCATTCAATCATATCACGAACACCATAGCTCTTTTCTAGCTATGCTTATCAACTTGTGTTACTTGCATGGTTAGAGATTTATAACAAGTAGGATAATACTTCATCATTACTATCATCCCATAAAGATTTATGCCATTCACACTACATCATTAGGGTTAGGGTTCTTTTTAACCAATTAGGGTTTACATGGTTGGATCAACAACCAACCTCCATTCATCACTATCATTATCACTATAGAGTATGTTGGGAGATTAAAAGTTATATGAAACAACACTCCTTGGTTTCTCATACAAACATCTCATAGGGCATCATATCATGCCATATAACCCCATCATAAACATGATGTATCATGACTACCATCACAAGGTATCAGTTTCATATGGCAAGAGGGATCCCGGCTTATCATCTACATGTATCGGCTTGACCACACTAAGTGTGTCGGGCAAGCTCACCTAGGGATATCAGTTTAGCATAATTCCAAGCATGCCAGGTTGGATGCACTTGAGGTGTATAGGCTTAGACCTCAATGTGTCAGGTTGATGCTTGACATTGAGTGTTAACTTGTCACCACCATAACATGTGGACCACCTCTATGCAAGGCACGAGGGGTTAACCTCACCAAGGTGTTTTGATTTAACCCTACTTTAAAGGGTGTTGGGTTAGGACTATGTATCGGCCAGGCCATCCTCTAGTGTGTCGGCCAAGGTTCCAAGGAGTGTGTTGCCCATCATGCTTGTGACTAGTTAGAGGTGTGACGGGTTGTTGGGGTTAGGGTATTGTCATATAAACCTCTTACTCAACCGAGGGTGTCACAATTTAGCATTCAAAGCATACCAACTTACAAGATATCATCCTGGTCATGACGGGTTAGCATCCTCAACCTATCGGTCTAAGGTGTCAGCTAACAAGCATGTTAGTTTAGCTCCTCTAGAGAATAACGGGTTAAGCACCACAAGTCAGGACGACCACTCACAACTTAGTGTATGTTTCAACTTGTCATCTTCAACCTTAGGATGCCGACCACTAGTCCCTCTATTATCATGGCAAGAAGGTATAATATATGGACAAAAAACTAAACGAGATTTCTTCACCAAAATAGTTCTCAAGACCATCATAAACTACTAACATATAGAAGACGAACGATTTAGAGATGAGAAACAATATAGGCATATGAAAGAGTGAAAATAACAAAGAAGGCTAAGAGTTATATAACCCGCCTTAAGGATCAACACCAAGATTCAAGCTCTAAGGTCAAGCTTCAAGATCATGAGCTCAAGGTTGAAGATGATCCACCAATCTTGATCACCACTACACCTCAAAGGAAGAAGATGCGACCAATGTTAAGATAGCTTGAGATGAAAAGGAGATATCCACGATCCATGGCCAAGAAGAAGAAGAATAGAGCTAGGAAACATAGCTTACCAAGGTAGAAGATGAAAGGTGATCAAGGAACACCAAAAACTTGTAATTCTTCCCCCAAGCTCCAAGAGAACCTCTCTAGCTCCTAAAGCTTCTCAAGGTCGTCCACCAAGAAGGAGGGAAAGAAAGAATTGCCAAAAGGATCCTCTTGCATGGAGAGAAATAAGACTATATACTAGGGGGATGAGAGAGAGATCGTGGGAGAGGTGTCATCACCTAAGGAGCCTAGGTGACACTTGTCCACAAAGAAGGGGCCACATGCAACAACATGCAAGACGTGTTGATATGATCTAGGTTAGATCTCTCCCTCTTGGTCTCCTACCAAGATCATAACCTCACTAACCCAATATGCCATATCCCCACACACTCACAAACCGATACACCATAACCCTAAACATTCATAAACTGATACAACATAACCCTACACACTCACAAACCAATATTCCATAACCCTACACACTCACAAACCGACACACAGCCTCTACAAGGCTCTCTAACCCGATATAACACATCTAAAAGCAAAACACATCTCACTCATGTGTTCTAAACATCTCTAAGGATGTTACCTCATAACCAAGACCCAAACAAGGTGCCCCTCTTTCTCTATCCTCTAGATGATGCCAAGAGAGAGAAGGAACACTCTAGAGGTGGCAAACTTGCACATCAACCCCTACTATGGGTGAATTGCAATTTGTACCAAAGCTACACCACAAAACACAAGCATCATTCAAATAAGCTCAAACATGAAACTTAAGCTTTCTACATGCCCTAATTACATATCATATGATTAGAGAAAGGTTCCAAGCAACAAAATTAGGCAAAACAAATAGGGTTATCCCAAAACATGGGTCAAGATCCTTACAAGTATCAAGTTGTTCTTAGAGATTGAAGCTCCAAGAGGTGCTATACGTGCCATGGGTGAAGAAGAAAGAAGTAGGTCTCCCTTTACCTACCTACCCTTGTGATTGAAATTAATGTGTCATGATGACTAGGGCATTTATGAGATTTCACACGTTTCATTTGATACATCCGTGTTTGATTTAAATTATGTTTTGAATAAGTTTCCATGTCATGCCCAATAGTTGGAAAATAGAGCGAAGGGAAAATCAGTCTTTGGGGTTTTTCTTTATCTAATCTCAAGAATCATTTTCAAATAGTTTATCTTGGTTCTGATTGGCCAGTATATGCCCAACCTTTAAAAATTCATAGTAGTTGATATAGGACTCAGAGGAGGATGACCTATATATGAAAGTTGATCCTTTTTCATGACATAGCTAATGATCTAGGTTTCAGGACATGTTTTGAGTTCATTTTTGTGAAGCATTAGATTTAATGTAATTAGGGTGGTCCTAATTAAGAAACCTTGATTTATTATCATATGTTGATTGATAGATAAGATCTAGGAGATCTTAGGAGCTTAGTTTCTCCTAATTAGGTAAGTGGTTCATGTCCATGAGTATTTGATGTTTATTATTCTTAGCATGCTCACATGTCTATGCTTTTAAATGAGATATTCATGATATATATGCTTGCAGAAAATTATGTTCATGCTAAGAAGTTACATTTTATACTGCATTCATGTTTATAATTTTAAATGAAATATTATGTATCACTGCCATGCTAATGAATCAAGAGATAATGATAATCATGTTTAATGAATCAAGGAATTATGGAAATTATGTTTAAGATTAAGAAATCATGTTAGGTTAATGTAGTCCTCTCAATCATGTTTCAGTGATCCTTAACTGGCCTTGTGAGCTATGTGGAAGCATTATGTGAGCCTTAATTGACCTTATGTGAGCCTTAACCAGACTTATGTGAGCCTTAACCGACCTTATGTGAGCCTCAATCGATCTTATGAGCATCGTGGTGCATTCAGGAGAGGGACTATGTTAACTCAAGATAAAATACATAGTTTTAATGTAATCATGTTGATCAACATAATTCTTTAGGTAAACATGTTAAGTACCCATGTTTCAAGTTATTTTCATGCAATAAGATTTAAGTCAAGATAAAAATTAAGTTCACAGTAGACAATAAAGTTAGACACATGCCTTCGTGCAGATCAACTCAAGAGACATGACCCATGCCCTTAGTGCAGGTCATGAGGCCCATGTCCTTAGTGTAGGCTGATTCAGATAAGATGACCCACGCCAGAGTGCAGGTCATGAGACCCATATACTAGAGTATAGGTCTCCAACATAAGTTACGTAAATAGATAAAAAGCTAAACTTAAAGAAAGATCATATATTCATGTCCAAGTTTCCTTTAGTTTATGTTAGCTTTATTACATCATGTTTAAGAATATTTTATAGTCATTTTCATATCCCAGTATTATATTTATATATATATATATATATTTCTCACGCCACTTACTGATTGCCATTTTTCAATATAGCATTGGAATTCATGACCTCAAGTACAACAACAAACATGCCTTGGTTTACCACCCTCTTGGGCGTTCAGCCTCCGCCATGAGTGTGGGAGAGGGGAGAGAATGCCTCTCTTTATCCCATGATTACCATTTTCCCAATGCATGGTTGGGGACAATATGTACGCAAGTGAAGAGCACAAGAGGATTAGGACATAAGGATGAGAACATGGAGAACCTAATGAAAGACTAGGAGTGCCCTGGTGGGGTGCCATTATCCACCATATGTTTAGTTTCATGTAGTAAAACCAGCTTGTTTATGTGTAAGTTTTTGGTTATGTCATTAGTTGTATTGTGTTTCCATCTTATGTAAACTTTTGAGAATGAGAAATGATATGTGATCTTGAGTTGGTTATGTTTTCAATTATTCCTTGGTATGATATTCAAGAAATGTGATACCCCAATGATGTGATGAGCTAGGAGTTGACGCTTCTGCTCATGTGCTTGGGTGCAAAATTGGGGTGTTACATAAATTCTAAGTAAAATAAACAAGACTTGATTCCAAACCATATAGGGACACATTTTCTTATATAATTGTCTCTCTCTTGATTATCCCTTGATGTCAATACTTGGAAATTTTTTAATTTTGGATACATCCACATCAAAAAGTACAAAATTGCTATTTGTATTTGGAAACTTATTTTTTTCATTGATTGTATGCATGATTGCATAGGTTAGTTGGCTTAAAATTGTTGTAAACCTTAGCACTCCTCATTGAAAGCCACCAACTATAAAGCCTATAAATAGTAGAACATTGTTTGACGTCGAGAAGGGAAGGCTAGTGCCCATTATATTAGTAGAATAACGCTTCCACAACTTTGTGTAGAGAGAATGACATGAGGTCTCTCAATATACTGGGAAATGCAGTTGGTGTGTTGTCATTCTCCGTAGAGAGAACATATGATTTCTCCAACAACATAGACATTGACATGTGCTATCTATTTGAAAAATTGGATTAGTAAACTCAAAATTGGATATTTAATCTTATTGAATTTGAAAACCTGTTGTTACCATTTGACACTTGCCTACAATATTTAACTCTTTGCATTTTTCATGAATATCCTTTGCATATAGGTTCACACTTTAATTTTTCCAAATATCAATTTTATACAGGTCATTTGACTGACCTATGTTTCCCTTCTCAAAGTCTATGTGTGGTTTTGTTCCCTCTAGGAACTCATGGGCAAGTGATCAAAGAAGACCAAGAAGAGGCATGCAAGATTTGTCTTGTTGAAGAGCAGACAAGGAATCAATGCCTGATTTTGTAATTGAATGTAAATCTTCCACGACTCTAATGTAAATCAAGATTGTAAAAAGATTTTTTTAATATTTCTAATGCAGGTTTGTAAGCATTTGGTCATAAGGACCAAGTCTTTACATCAACAAACTTGTATACGTTAATACCTACTTAATTGATTATAAGAAAAAATGATAAAAATTGAGAGAAAGAGAGAGACATAGTGAGTTGAGTAGTGTGGTGAAACTTATGCCTGTCTTATCTATAGTGTATAATTTCCATATTTAATCATATCTTTTCATATTTTCTCTAATTTAAACCCAATTATTTAACCAAGTACATGTATTAATCATTGAAATCTAAATTTTCCTAATCAATTTGAAAATTCTTAAAATTGTTGACTCATAAGTTTGACACATATACTACAATAAGTCTCCTCCTCACCTTGGTGCATTTTCTTTGCTTCAAATTGAGGTGAGAATTAGGGTTTATGACCTCGTGAACTTACTATATGATAAAACAAAAACTAAAAGCTAACAACACTAGTATTGGTCTTAGTGAGTATTTTTACTACTCCTTAACATCCCCATTTCTAGGTATAAATATTTCCCTTCCTTTTTCTTGCCCTTTTTCAACTATGTACCTCATAGTACCTCAAGTCCTTATTTTCAAGTAGATGAGACTTTATTAGATCTAACATTGACTCATTATTAACCCATGGACGAGATCTTAGAATGAGATAACCTAAAAAATTGAACCATGGGAATCAATGAGTAATAATATTGAACTATAGTCTCAATCATGATTATATATCCTAGTATAATCCTAGGATCTTAGAGTGAGAGAATTAGAGATAACATAAGAGGATTCACCCTATAGGACCATTAGGTTAAGCCTAATGTCCTAGTTAAATGATTAGTATATAATGGGGTAAATACAACAAAAACAATCTCAAGCTGCAAATCTGAGTCCAAATTTGTGTCCCTCATACTCTAATTAGCTCACCTACCAATTGTGGGATTATTGGATGTCAAATACACCCTTAACAGTGGACTAGAAGGAAATGATATAAGTTTTGTTGATTTATTTCATTTAAATATGATGTCTATGACTCAGTGTGTCAATAGACCAGTTATCAAGATGCTCATAGGGAGGTGAACTCTATTGTCCCCTACCGTCATCTTTCCTATGACTGAGAAAAAAAATCCAACACTACAATCCCCCATCTTTCTTTGGCTATGATCACTCGTTAAACATAATTTCTTTGCCAACAATCTCCCATTCCTCCTCCGATTCCAACAAGATATTAATTATGTTGTAGGCAAGTGGGGTTAAGAAACCCCAAATAAGCCCTATGGGCGCCACTGTTGTGCATACGTGCAACATCCAAATATCCTAGTAACATTGCCACAACATTGCCCAATTTCTCAGAAACATCATCCACACCCTCTACGTAATGTACTCTCTCTCTCTCTCTCAATTTCTAGAAGTTGATCATGGAGTGACCTATTCGAGTTGATCATCTTATTTGGTGAGAATTTAGGAGAAACAATATTATAGTTCATCGTGAAGAAATTCGCATATGGTAATCATCTATAAGACCCCCTCTTTCATTCTACATTTTCAATTTACCTCGGATTTCCCTATACCTCTAGATCCACAAAAAATTACAACCAGCCAAAACATGATCGGTCACCAACAAGCATGCCAATGTGTCTAGCCCTTAGCATGTCGGTGGTGTCTAGACCTTGACCAATCTTGCAAAGCCTTCTCAAGGACTCGACAAAGACTCAACATGAGTTACACGACTAGAGAAACGATGTTTCAGGTATTTGTCAATTCCATGCACTTTTCCCCATTTTATTGTTTCTCAGTTGCTTCTTGGGATGTTAGTCTACTCAAAAAGTCAGCCTACTATCTTTGGCTTCACTATCTTCTACCGATTCATATGTCACTTTCCCATGCGATTTCCCGCTATGGTTTCCCCTCTTCCAAGCTAAGTTCACTGGTTCATCTGTGGGTGTCCCTGCCAGTGCTTCTTCTTGGTCTTTGGCAATCCCACCACTGGTTGTGAGACTCATTGCATCCATTGTGGAGAGATGGAGCCAGTGGACATGTCTCCCACTCATAAGGAGGGCTGACATTGTATCCTGCTCCCAGCTTTGAGCTCCAACAGAGCATCCATGCCACAAGATGTAAAAAAGTTTAGTACATGGGATGAAAGTCTTGTCTCACACATGGAGTTGGGTTTATTCAGTGTCATACACCATGGGTGTTTAGGTATTTTTAGTCTACTTTGACCACATTTGACCATAAATTCAATAGTTGGATATTACTATAGTTCTAGTGTGGCATTTGTATTGGAATTGGGTTTCATTAAAGTATAGAACTTTCATTTCATATTAAAATTTTACTTTTTAATAAAAAAATGGATTTTAAAATCTATAAGTAGGTATTGATTTATTAAAATAATACATTTAAGTGTGTTTTTAAATTAGAGAAAAATATGACATATTTGATGGGATAGGTTTTGAGGCATGATTTTGAACTTATACTAGGATCCTTTTTTAATTACTAAATTCATTGGATTTAATATAGATTTAATGAATAAATATGATGCTTAGGCTGTAAAAGCATTGAATCTAAGCATAAGGAGTGTTATCGAATACTTAGGTCTGACCTTAAGGTATGTACATCCTCCATTACACACACAATAGTGGCATTTGACAAATGGCAGTAAAAAAATATAAATACCACTAAAAGTATTTAGTGGCATTTGTTGGCACTTAAAAATGTGCATGTACTACCAATGACAGTAGAGAGATAGTGGCATATATTATAAATGCCACTGAATGTTCGATTTTGATGGCTTTCAATAAACACCAAATAAATGCCACTATAACATCAATTGGCTTTTATACAAATGCCAATATAACATCATTTAGATTTCATACAAATGCCACTACTATGTATTTGGATGTTGCAATAAACTGTTCTCGCGGTTATAATTGTGTATGATCACATTTTCATGAATTTTAACTATTTATTTTCAATTTATCACCTAGATTTCTAAATGAACGCCACTTGCAACTTAGAATCACATTTTAGAAAACATAAATTCCAAACATCAATTTTTTATATATAACCGAATGCAAATTACACGGGGAGTACATTTTACCTTGCCCATTTTATAAAATATAACACACATGAAATATTCTTTCATACAACATGATTCCATGTACAATTATTTTTGCATCCTCTGACCATATAACTAAAATCTAGACATGTATTTTCTCATATGTGGATGTTGTTGAGTGTTGTGTTGACATCATAAACTTGGGCTTTGTGGGAATTATTTTCACAAAACTTGCATCACCATTCTTCAAGAACTTGGGCTTCTTCTCAAGATCCTTATCAGAAAACATGTCAATCATGGTGAAGATCTTAGCAAACTTTACAACAATGCGAGAGGTGTGGTATACATGAAATCATGCGTCAATGGCAATTCCAACTATACCATCTTTCACATCATGGATCAATTCTTTCATCATATCAACATCAACACTCACCCCTCTTGGAAACATGGTCGTAGAACAAGGACCTTATACTCTT
This sequence comes from Alisma plantago-aquatica, assembly GCA_963693085.1. Classification (NCBI taxonomy): domain Eukaryota; kingdom Viridiplantae; phylum Streptophyta; class Magnoliopsida; order Alismatales; family Alismataceae; genus Alisma; species Alisma plantago-aquatica. The sequence continues at coordinate 849,913,446 of OY856413.1, forward strand.
TCTTTCTCAAGAAAATTCTTATTTGATTTATCATTATTGACCTAGTGTATATGTCACATTTCTGCATCAAAATGATAAGAAAAAAAATTCAAAAAATAAGCATTGTACAAAGATTAATTAATAAATGATCCCAATTTAACAAGGGCTATGATTTTTAACTTATTCTTGAACATATACTTTTGCATTAAAAGAAGTGAAATTCCTTGTGTCGATCTCACTCTCGAGCAATGATATGCTACTAATTTTCACATTTCGTACCTACAAACAAGGAATGTCAAGTCTAACCTTACATATAAAACCATTAGAAAAAATTGATAAATAAAGTTATTCAAATGATAACACTAGTTACTAAAATTACCTTGATGTGGTATATTGGATGTATGCACTAGGTAGACAATCCTCAACATCCATTTACATGTTTGAGGCCCTTCAATGAACACCTTGCAACAACTATATTTCTTTAAACATTTGAAACATTCAAACGACAATTCAATTTGTGAATACACACTAAACCGAATGCTTCTACTTTAGAGTTACAGTTAACTTTATAAGATATCCATCTGATACCTAGTTGTGAAATTATCAATATATATACAGAACACTTATACAAGTGGGAGGGGAGGGGATTTAGTATAAACCTGAAGTAGAATATGAAGTCGGTCAATATTTCAAGTGCCTGAAAAAAAGGAAAAGTAAATTACCTCAAAAATGCTATTGAGATCAAAGAGTAATGCGATTATGTGGAGGAAGTATACCAACATCATTCCCAGAGCTGATAAAAGGTGATGACATGAACACCATCATCATCACCCTCACTTAGACTAAAAACAAACACATCTTTGAATAATAATTGCAGTTTGTGATCATCAAATACATTGGAATGTTAAAAGTTTGACAACTACTTTTTAAGAGAAGAGAGAGGATTCATTATCAAGAGCATACCTTTAATCAAGAAACTACTGCCCCCAATGATACCTGCTTTTTGCACTTGAACCATGTGTATACACCTGCATGAGTTCATGTTATATGTCCTCCCAAGTTGGTTCCCATTAACAAAATAGCCCCTGAACAATCATAAGGAAACAACTCAACGCCTATAGACTGGTAAAGTTGTCAATGATGACTGGATGTTAATCATGACTAGATGTTGAATAAACATCTATAATCACATTTAAAAAAAGATACAATTTGTTAAAATTTAATTAAGAGCAATATTGCAAGACCCGGCTAATGAATTTATCAAATATGGATGTATTTTAAGATACATAGATATACCTTACACTATATTAGGATTTGTGTAACACCCCTCCCTAGGGTTTCTTACGTAACCAACGGAAGCACATCCTAATCCCCAACATTATCCATAATGTGGGGTACTTGGCATATCAGGGAGGGATTGTCACATGCATGATCTCATATCAAGAAATAAACAACACTTGGCATTCATAGAAACATCGATTCATACATAAAGTTCTTCTTGGAAAGATAACTACGTCATGATACTAAAACTATGCTAACATAAACTGGATAATTATATAAATGACAGGATCTCCATAGATGGACGTCCCACCAGGCAACAACCCCTTAGATCTTTGGGTCTTTAGTATCCTTAAGATGATTCCTTCTCTTTAGCTCCAACTCCTGCGGACATCACGTCCCCAGCCATGTAAAGGAAAACAACATAGTAAGTAAGCGGCATTGGCATATTATAAGACATAAAAATGACATATAAATGATTTGACATAAACATGAACATGCATTAACATTAATTGTTTGTTGACGTCTTTTACATAAAGAAATTGACTAGAAGAATATGCTCCTCTCTTAATGCTCTATAAGGAGCCCATAATGCTCGGAAAGCCCATAATTGCCCGAAAAGACCATAATGCTCGGAAAGCCCATAACAAGGTGCATATAAATCTAAATCAATTTCTATTATTCGTGATCTTTCTTAAACCTTACTTATCTTCTTAATAACCTAAACTTGGTCTTAATTGGGATTTCTCCCTCTTAAACATGATTGGGATTTCTCCCCATGACCATAATGGGATTTCTCCCTCTTAAGCCTGGATGGGAATCTCTTCCCTCTTAATCTTGGTTCCATGTATCTTAATCATAAGTCATAATATTAATGTGATTTCTACTCTTAGACTTAGGTTATAACAATCAACATCCAATAAGCATATACATTGAGGAAAAACATGACATTTATCATGACTCGAGTATAAAGAGCATAAACATACCATAATCATTCAATAAATCAAATTTACTATGCCAAAGGGATGGCCCGCTTACCTTGAACTAAAACACCTAGGTCAAACCTGGTTTGACCGATTGGATCCTTTTAAACACCTGAAATTAGATTAAAACATTATATGTACATGAATTCATAGCCTTGAAACCCTAATTCGTTCATATAAGAATTGAGATGTGAAAATAGAGAAATCAGGCGATAAAAACTAGAAAATCAGATTCCTTAATAAAAATCCTTTCCAAAATGTATTTTTGCATAATTTTCAGATAACCAGGCGATTTACTATTAATTTCTGAAGAATTCGCCAATGGAAAATCAGGGAAAAGCCACGTAGATAAATACCCTGAGCTGGACCAATCGGGCTTGGCCACTGAGGACTCACGATCAAAGATGGGAGGGCATGTAAAAACCCTAAAGTACCCTTCGCGGGTGAAAAACATCGAATCAAGATGGTAGGGGTACCAAGGTCACTTCAAGACCTGGATTCTTCACCCCGCATCAATGGTGAGAGCGCAGCTCTGGAACTTCGATCAACACTGCTGCAATGGGATACTAGGGTCCCTTAGAACACTACTGCATGTCGAATGCCTTCGCAGTGATTTGACGAACTCAAAGATCCCAACATCAAGCGTCGCGATGGCTAGGAGCTCCAGGGATGATCCACCACAGGAGGAGGACAGGGGAAAATGAGTCGTGATCGAGACCATTGAGAACAGCCAGAAAATCCTCTAATGGAGTGCGTAAAACGTCCGCGAAGGCAAGGTAAGGCCAAGGCATGCATTTCTGTGGTCGGAGGGCCACTGATGTGCCATGGCGGTTAGCGTCGACAAGGTCCGATGGTGGCTCTATAGGACACGGAGGCTGGGGTAATCGCAGGGTTATCTAACGATGGGAGAAGTTGTATGAGGGTCCAGGTATGCTCACCGTGTCCTCAATTAGAGAGGGGATGCTCTCGAGGTTGGGCAGGCTGTGGGGATCGTCAGAAAAAAAGGAGGAGTAGGTCGGGGCTGCTGTCAGAGCTGGAGAAGAAATTGGGCATGGAGGAGCACAACAAGGGGGTCGGCGGTGCTCTTGGAGTCTTGATCGGCCAATGTGGAAGACACAGACGACGGCTGTGCTTAAATGGCAGAGAGGATGTTCAAGCCCTTAAATGGGCGTTTCTTCTATAGTGAGAGGTAGAGGATGAGTGAGGGCTCGCTAGGTTCGGCAAGGTCTCACGAAACTTCTGGTCAAGAAATTCTTGAAAATGGTGGAATGATGAGGGAGAGCGGGATCGGTGAAGGAAACGGCCTATGAAACGTCTTCGTTCACGAGAAGAAACGGAGGTAGAAGAGAATGGACGCGCCGTTGGATCCAGATCTAACAGTGGCCGTGTACACGCGCGAGAAATGTAACGCGTGACATTCAATAAAACCGGAACTTTAGAGAAATAAAAGGCAATCAATGAAATAGAATTAAATTCTTGGCCAAACAATATTCAAATCTTTCAAAATCAATTTGAAGGCTCAAACATGGTCCAAAAGAGTTCAAATTTGAACCATAGGTGAATTAGAGGGTCTAGAACATTCCCATTTAATTAGATTTACTGCTTGTACACGTTTTAGGTCTAAAATAGCAAAGATCATTATGTGCATGAATATAAATAGTGCATATAAAGTCATTGATTTCTCAAATAAGGTTTGTAAAACATAAAAACGTGCCCTAAATATTATTTCTTTTTAATTAAAAAAATGGAGGCCATTAAACAAGAAATTAAACATTAAATCACTAATTATCATATGAGAGAGAAAATTTGTCATAAAAGCATTTATCCTCATTTTCTTAAACAAAAAGGGCATAGATATACATGAAAAGATTTTCTTTAAATAAAACAAGGATAAGAGAGCTATTGAGCATAATAAAATGATTTTGCAAAACTAACATGGGCAAATTGCATTTAAGTCCTCAACAATTATCTAATTAGGAAAAGAGCATGCAAGGAATAAAATAATTTGGAAAAATTGCATAGCAAGAGTGGGATGTTACAATTCTACCCCCCTTAAATAAATTTCGTCCTCAAAATTTCCTAGAGTTTCTACCCACCTTAAGGGTTTCACATAAACTGGGAAATTTTCCATACAAAATTTTATTATAAAAGAAGCATACATAAACAAGCATTATGTTTCAAAATAAATTACTTAACTACCCTTACCTTGATCATTTTCCTCTTCTCCATATGACATTTGCATGGTGAAGAGCCTCGGTTTAACCTTGGGTGGAGGATTAGGGTTCTTAGCTTGGTTATGGTTGGGATCCTTCTTTGCAAGCTTGGGGCAATTATGCTTGATATGCCCTTCCTCACCACAATAGTAGCAAACAGAAGTCCCAAACCTACAAGGACCACCATGATTTCTCTTGCATGTAGGGCATGGGGTTCTCCCATTCTCAGAGGAAGGCTCTGGGGCTTTTCTCTTGTTGTTGGAGGGTGGAGGGGGTTGATGGGGTTGATGGTGACGATTGTTTTGGGGTACCTCCTTCTTATGATTCCTCCCAGGGTGATCCTCCAACTCTAGGGTTGCATCCAAGGCTGATTGCATGGTCATATGTCCTCTACCGGACAAGGCATAACTTAGGTCAGGTTTAAGCCCTCTAATGAACTTCTTAGCTCTCTTTTGCTCAGTGTACTCAAGACCATACTTTTGGAGCTTACGAAACTTCATGGTATACTCAGTGACAGTCATGTCACCCACCGGCTTAAGGTTTACGAACTCATCTTCCTTCCTTTCTAACATTGCTTCAGATACATAGTGGTCGTTGAAGATTTCTACAAACTCACCCCAAGTGTAAGGAGGGTCATCATCTTCCCTAGAGGCTAAGAGGTTTTCCCACCAAGTACGGGCTGCACCCTTAAGCATATGGGTGGCAAATCTAACCCTACTACGTGGGGGATACTATAAGTCTCTAAAGCAATGCTCCATATTCCTGAGCCATTCCTCCGCCTTGGTCACCACATCAACTTCATCTTCACCATGGAAAGCATCGGGTCTAATCTTCAAGAAGTCTATGAGGGAGATCTCATGTGCTCTAGGTAGAGCTCTAAGTTGGAGGGCATTGGTCAAGGCTGCTACTAGGGCATCTAGGGTGACTGGTGGAGGGACGTGGTTCATGTCTTCAGTCTTATCACCACTAGAGGATCCTTGTGAGTGCCTTGACTCACCAACCTTCTCCTTCTTCTTAGGGGCCATCTGAAAGGGTAAACATAACATGATATTAGAACATAATATGAATCTCTAGTGTTGCCTTAGTGGCCATCTATTCCTTGCTCTAATACCATTAATGTAACACCCCTCCCTAGGGTTTCTTACGTAACCAGCGGAAGCACAGCCTAATCCCCAACATTATCCATAATGTGGGGTACTTGGCATATCAAGGAGGGATTTTCACATGCATGATCTCATATCAAGAAATAAACAACACTTGGCATTCATAGAAACATCAATTCATACATAAAGTTCTTCTTTGAAAGATAACTACGTCATGATACTAAAACTATGCTAACATAAACTGGATAATTATATAAATGACAGGATCTCCATAGATGGACGTCCCACCAGGCAACAACTCCTTAGATCTTTGGGTCTTTGGTATCCTTAAGATGATTCCTTCTCTTTAGCTCCAACTCCTGCGGACATCACGTCCCCAGCCATGCAAAGGAAAACAACATAGTAAGTAAGCGACATTGGCATATTATAAGACATAAAAATAACATATAAATGATTTGAAATAAACATGAACATGCATTAACATTAATTGTTTCTTGACGTCTTTTACATAAAGAAATTGACTAGAAGAATATGCTCCTCTCTTAATGCTCCATAAGGAGCCCATAATGCTCGGAAAGCCCATAATTGCTCGGAAAGCCCATAATGCTCAGAAATCCCATAACAAGGTGCATATAAATCTAAATCAATTTCTATTATTCGTGATCTTTCTTAAACCTTACTTATCTTCTTAATAACCTAAACTTGATCTTAATTGGGATTTCTCCCTCTTAAACATGATTGGGATTTCTCCCCATGACCATAATGGGATTTCTCCCTCTTAAGCCTGGATGGGAATCTCTTTCCTCTTAATCTTGGTTCCATGTATCTTAATCATAAGTCATAATATTAATGTGATTTCTACTCTTAGACTTAGGTTATAACAATCAACATCCAATAAGCATATACATTGAGGAAAAACATGACATTTATCATGACTCGAGTATAAAGAGCATAAACATACCATAATCATTCAATAAATCAAATTTACTATGCCAAAGGCATGGCCTGCTTACCTTGAACTAAAACACCTAGGTCAAACTTGGTTTGACTGATTGGATCCTTTTAAACACCTGAAATTAGATTAAAACATTATATGTACATGAATTCATAGCCTTGAAACCCTAATTCGTTCATATAGAATTGAGATGTGAAAACAGAGAAATCAGGTGATAAAAAATCAGAAAATCGGATTCCTTAATAAAAATCCTTTCAAAAATGTATTTTTGCATAATTTTCAGATAACTAGGCGATTTACTATTAATTTCTGAAGAATTCGCCAATGGAAAATCAGGGAAAAGCCACGTAGATAAATACCCTGAGCTGGACCAATCGGGCTTGGCCACTGAGGACTCGCGATCAAAGACGGGAGGGCATGTAAAAACCCTAAAGTACCCTTCGCGGGTGAAAAACATCGAATCAAGATGGCAGGGGTACCAAGGTCACTTCAAGACCTGGATTCTTCACCCCGCATCAATGGCGAGAGCGCAGCTCTGGAACTTCGATCAACACTGCTGCAATGGGATACTAGGGTCCCTTAGAACACTACTGCATGCTGAATGCCTTCGCAGTGATTTGACGAACTCAAAGATCCCAACATCAAGCGTCACGATGGCTAGGAGCTCCAGGGATGATCCACCGCAGGAGGAGGACAAGGGAAAATGAGTCAAGATCGAGACCATTGAGAACAGCCAGAAAATCCTCTAATGGAGTGTGTAAAACGTCCGCGAAGGCAAGGCGAGGCCAAGGCATGCATTTCTGTGGTCGGAGGGCCACTGATGTGCCGTGGCGGTTAGCGCCGACAAGGTCCGATGGCGGCTCTATAGGACACGGAGGCTGGGGTAATCGCAGGGTTATCTAACGATGGGAGAAGTTGTATGAGGGTCCAGGTATGCTCACCGTGTCCTCAATTAGAGAGGGGATGCTCTGGAGGTTGGGCAGGTTGTGGGGATCGTTGAAAACAAAGGAGGAGTAGGTCAGGGTTGTTGTCAGAGCTAGAGAAGAAATTGGGCATGGAGGAGCACAACAAGGAGGTCGGCGGTGCTCTTGGAGTCTTGATCGGCCAATGTAGAAGACACAGGCGACGGCTGTGCTTAAATGGCAGAGAGGATGTTCAAGCCCTTAAATGGGCATTTCTTCTATAGTGAGAGGTAGAGGGTGAGTGAGGGCTCGCTAGGTTCAGCAAGGTCTCACGAAACTGATGGTCAAGAAATTCTTGAAAATGGTGGAATGATGGGGGAGAGCGGGATCGACGAAGGAAACAGCCTATGAAACGTCTTCGTTCGCGAGAAGAAACGGAGGTAGAAGATAATGGACGTGTCATTGGATCCATATCTAACAGTGGCCGTGTACACGTGCCAGAAATGTAACGCGTGACATTCAATAAAACTGGAACTTTAGAGAAATAAAGGCAATCAATGAAATAGAATTAAATTCTTGGCCAAACAATATTCAAATCTTTCAAAATCAATTTGAAGGCTCAAACATGGTCCAAAAGAGTTCAAATTTGAACCATAGGTGAATTAGAGGGTCTAGAACATTCCCATTTAATTAGATTTACTGCTTGTACACGTTTTAGGTCTAAAATAGCAAAGATCATTATGTACATGAATATAAATAGTGCATATAAAGTCATTGATTTCTCAAATAAGGTTTGTAAAACATAAAAACGTGCCCTAAATATTATTTCTTTTTAATTAACAAAATGGAGGCCATTAAACAAGAAAATAAACATGTAAATCACTAATTATCATATGAGAGAGAAAATTTGTCATAAAAACATTTATCCTCATTTTCTTAAACAAAAAGGGCATAGATATACATGAAAAGATTTTCTTTAAATAAACCAAGGATAAGAGAGCTATTGAGCATAATAAAATGATTTTGCAAAACTAACATGGGAAAATTGCATTTAAGTCCTCAACAATTATCTAATTAGGAAAAGAGCATGCAAGGAATAAAATAATTTGGAAAAATTGCATAGCAAGAGTGGGATGTTACAATTTGACTATCTTAAATTTGGAACATTTTGGGTACAAAATATTTCTCAAGGATGGTGTAAGGGGTTTTTAGTTGGCAAGACTTCTAATACTTGTGACTTTCTCTATGACAAGATATGAGCCTAAAGAACACGCTCCCAGAGTGTCACATTGGTCACGAAAGGGCCTTTTGGTACCTAGTAGATGCATGTGTTCTAAGGGTAGAATATAGTCATCCTGAGGGCCTACAACCATGTCAATGACCTTTTGAAGCTCCTCATTCTTATATAGGTTTGGAGATAGAGAAGAAACTCTATAGGAGATATACATGAGTGGTAGGAATATAATTATACGTGTAAGAACAACATCAGACCCAAACTAAAATCAAGATATGGATATGAGTGGGAATTTCATCAGACTTGTGTGAATAATTACAAAATAAAAAATGAAATATTAACTTGGTACATATATGATTCAACAACCATACCAAGAATTGTAATTAAACCTGAGATACATCATGTCTGTGTAAGGCATTGATCTTGATAAAACCTCCTTTTTAAAGAACAAGATAGAGTTGGACTGCTACCCAAATTTTGACTCCTTCTAGAACCTTTTCATAAAACATGATCTATATCATCCCTGCATGAGGTGTTGATATCTATAAAACCTCCTTTTACCAAATGCAATTATGTTGGTGATTTTACCAACTTTTGGTTGAACGTTTTTCAAAAAAACCAACATCCATCTTAGTGAGAGAATCTAGCAGGTACAAATCATATCAGACTCATGGGATGAACTCATATGACCCCTATGATTGTTAAGTAATAGAGACTTATATGAAATCATATTCATCTAATATTTCTAGAAGCATATGGCTATAAAATAAAAAATGAGTTGTTCAAGTGTATCAATAAGCACCTCTATGAAATCATCATTGTCTCCAAGATTTTTATAAACTCCATTTGCTTCTCATCCATTGATGTGATTAATCACATGGTTGCTTTATATTTACTGTGATCAACCCAAAGGGAGATGTAAATAGAAGTTCTTAAAGAAAATGTATAGGCATGAGCTTGAAATAATATTCAAAATTCCAGTCGATATATACATCATAACTATTTGTTGTATGTTGTTTAACAATATATAATTTAATACACGACATAGACTTTTTTGAGAAATATGACTAGAGAATCAAATAACATATGCAACAAAACTTCAAGAACTTGTTGAATTGCTATTCTATTATGAATATAAAGAAGCATTGGGTGGGAAGCAAGGAGGTGATAGTGTCATAAGAGAACTAGACTCAACCATTGATAGTAGTGGTGAAGGTGAATTGCAATGTTGCTATGGGTGCAGATGGCACAACCCGGTCTTGAAATTATAGGAAGGAATCATGATAGAAAGATGTAGTTTGTGATCAAATAATGAAAGAATTTACTTTACAAGTGAACATAAATGAACCAGAAGTGGCATTGTTGGCGGTGACTATGAATAAGGAAATCTAACTTGCAAAATTAGAGTTTGAATCATATATGATGGCGGTAGTCAATGCAGTGTAAAATCTAGACTATCATAGGGATTTTGTGACCTTTTGAGAATAAGAAATTTAAACAATGTAGCACATGTTTAGCTAAACCAACCTTAGATGAATATTGTATATTGATCTCTGAGGATCATTTTGCCAAAGATATTATTGTGCTAGTTGTTTTAGTTGATCATTACTAATGCATCATGCTTCCCTTCAATAAAAAGATAACTAGAGAATGGGTATCTAAGTGAAAAGAGTTTATCATCGCCATAGAGGGTAAAAAGGAGGATAAAATCTATTAAAATAATTTAGAAAAATTGAGACATTTTCCAAATGATTATATGAGTAAGATGACATAGGTAACTACTTAAAGTTATGGCAGAGACATGCAATTGCATATATTTAATAATATTCATCAAATAGTATTGGCTATCGAATAATATTCAACCAATATCATTATGGTAATAATATGAAAACCAAGGCTAACTATATCCCACAACCCTAGATATTGTCATGTTTAAAATTTTTAGTTTCATCCAAAATTTATTGGTGGGAAAATCTTGAACAGAAATGTGTTTGTAACGACCCCGCCTCCCGGTAACCCACAATTAAGGGAGACCAAGAGGTCAGAGCCGTTATCCCAATTTCCAGATCAAAGATTCAACAAATAATCAATAATAATTATGAAAATTCTACCAAGATTATACTGAAAAGTTGTAATAAAATAAAACTTTGCATACCTTTTTAAAACGTGGGATTACTAAACTTTTATTCACCACTGAAACAATTCTAGCTAATCCTCCTTGTACTTTAATTCATTTATTCACATTATGCCAATTTACTATTTTTCCTTTTGGATCTTGTACCTAAATCACCGACAAATAAAATGTCGATCAGTATAACAAATTATACTGGTATGTGGGGGAAACCACAAATCATGCATTTAGTTGTAACAACATATTGAAATCAATTATGATTTAACAAACAACTTTACATTTTAAACATGACTACTCAATCCATACATACCCCAGCCTCTGTGCTATCCCTGCAGTGGACCTAGATACTACCTCTCATATGGTAGACCCTAATTAACCCCCATGATCGTACCTAACAGGTAGATCAATACATAGGGTTGATGAGTTGCATGGCACTACCCATGGGCAACCCAATCCCTAACTCATGATATGCTAAAGAGTCGCATGGCACTACCCATAAGTAGCCCAATCACTAACTCTTAATAACCTGATGGTCCTACTTAATAGGTAGACCATAAATTAGGTTACCCTTTTCATCATTAGCAAAGCCACAAAGGAGGACCAAGATCTGAGTTAGTCAGGTATACATATTTAGGATGATAGTCATAGTCACTTTATAATATGCATGAATTAAATTCATCCCACAGTTTAATTCAAGCAACCGACGAAAACTTCATAAATACTCAAAAAACTAGTTTGAGATATTCATAAGTGTAACCACATACCTGTGATTTTAGATTTTTGAGACAGAAACAACCAAGTAGAGAAAATCCAACCAAGCAAGCAAATATGCACAGAAATCCTGAAATAAATATACAAACTTCCTTTTATCAAGATTTATCCAAACTCATCTTGCTTTTTAGGATTTATATTCCAACTTTAGGATTTCCTTTGAAATTAGGGGTTTGCCTCTGTTTTTAGTATTATGAATCCTAATTAAACAAAACTACATAAAAACCTTAAATTTCTCATCTTAATACTCCTAACATGTTGACCTAGAGGTTATACATTGCCTATATTTTGATAATGACTTAACCATTCCATTCATATTTATCTAATATGTGTATAATGATTGATTTCAGATATTAGGTACATGAAAAGGATCCCAAATCCAAAACCCTAGATTGACTCAAGTTTAAGTCAAAAAGCTACAACTGTGCTTTTGTGGAAATCTATATAAATGACCTTAGAACATATTTGTAATCACTTGTAATGATGAATTGACTTGTAACTAAGATGAGAAAAATGACTGGGACATAAAACACCAATGTTAGATCACTTTAGATGCATATTCAAAGATTGACATCAGGTTGTCAATCGGTTGAGTTTCTCCCCAGGACAAACTCGGTCGATCCACCTTGATACAATCTATGAAGATTGCATTGGTCGAGTTGTGTCTTCACAGAACTCGACCGATGGAGTACCTGACCAAAATGATCATTCATTGATCGGTCGAGTTTCTTCAAAACAAACTTGACTGATACTTTGAAAATCGGTTTGTCATTTACTCTATCGGTCGAGTTAACTTTATTGAAACTTGACCGATTGCACTGTACGTAATTTGCAGGAAAAAAAAGTGATGTGACCGTTGGTGGGTTATTTGATCGAAAATAAAGACATTTTCTTGAAGGAAAACAGCTATATTTCGGCCCAAGAGTTCACCTAACTCAAAGCAACACCCTCAGCTATATATAGAACACTTGGAGTTCATTCCAAGGCTACTCATTCATTACAAACTTAGTCCTAGCATAGCTGAGAGTGTTCTAAGCCTTTGAGCCCCTTTATCTCTCTACCTTCAAGTCAAAATTGTGAATATGAGTGAGATAGGTTCCTGTGTAAGAGAGCTACTCCCTGTATTGTTGTAAAGCTCTCCTCCTCCATCTTCCAACCTCAATTCCTATTGAAGTCAAGTTAAAGATCCCTCTCCAAGTGAAGGAGAAGGAGGTGTTGTTCTTCAAGATTGAAGAAGGCAAGTTGCTCCAGGTCTCCAAGTGAAGGAGATAGGTGCTCCAGATCTCCTAGTGAAGGAGAAAAGTAAGGCAACACTCAAGGAAGATAGGTAATCCCTTAAAGGTAGAAGACTTGAAGAAAGGAGTGGGTAAGTCCATGTTGATGGCTGAAGACTCCACAGTTCAAGTGGGTAAGATCCTTTTATAGGTTGAAGATCTTTGCTTGATGTACTAAGCCCTTGGATGTGTGGTTGTTGTGTATTGTAATATTATTGTGGAATATAAGAGTACCACGATTGCAAATCCTAGAGACTAACCCACTCTAGGTAGTGGACTGACATTGCTCCTATGTTTAGGACATGGAACCACTCTAAACCACCTATCCAAGTGCTTACTTTTCACTATCTCTCATCCTTGCTATGTATGTTAGATTAGGACATCAAATTGCTACTTGTTTAAGCTTTTCAAATATCTAATTTGGTGGTCTAATTTATCTTGTGAGAATTTGTGAAGCTCTATTCACCCCCCCCCCCTTAGAGCCCATTGATCTAACAAGTGGTATCAGAGCAGGTTTTCTCCAAGCTACTTCAACAAGTAGGAGAAGATGGGCGATTCGGCACTTGGTTCACTTAACCTAGAAGGAAACTTCTCAATGAGACCTCCGATCTTCGATGACACCAATTTCCTCTATTAGAAGAGAAGGATGCAGTTCTACCTCCAAGGTGTGAGCTATGAAATGTGGAAGATAGTCCACCTCAAATATGAAGATCCAAAGGGGGACATCACCACATGGACTGAAGTTGAAATAAAGCATGCTCAACTCAACGCCAAAGCTGTGAGCATCATCTACACCACCCTCACTCCATCCGAGTTCAACCAGATCTCCTCATGGGACACCACACATGAGATATGGCACAAATTGTGTGTCACCTATGAAGGAACCCAGCAAGTGAAGGAAGCCAAGATCTATATGCTTGGTGGTCTTCTAGAGAACTTCAAGATGGGTAAGAATGAGAGAGTGGCTGATATGTACACTAGGCTCAATGTCATCATAAATGGATTGACAGTCCTTAGGAGTATGCTAGACAAAGGCACCATCAACTCCAAGATCTTGAGATCTCTTCCAAAGAGATGGGAGCCCAAGGTGACATCCATTGAAGAGGTGTACAAGCTAAGTGAGCTATCGACCAAGGAGCTGGTTGGTAATCTTCAAGCCCATGAGCCTAGGCTTGACAATCAAGAAGAGGAAGAGAAGAGAGAAGAAAAAGAGTCCAAGAACATAAAGGACACAGCCTTCAAAGCACAAATTGAAGAAATGGTGCGGCAACAACAACTTGCTTTGAAGTCCCCCAGCCCGTCCTCAAGTGAAGATGAAGGCCCTAATGAGCATGAAGCAAATTACTCTAAGGGAAAGCACTACAAGGGGAAGCCCTCTTCATCAACTCTGAGATGCTATGAGTGTGGAAAAAAAGGTCATTTCAAGAGTGACTGCCCCAAGGCCAAGAAGAGCCATCACAAGAGCAGCCAAAAGAAAGATAAGGAGTACAAGAGAGAAGGCAAGTACAATAGGAAGGACAAGAAAGAAAGAATATCAAGAGATGCATCCCATGCAGCTTGGGATGAGTCTTCTTCAAGCTATTCAAGCTCCGAAGATGGAGAATGCCATATTGCCCTCATGGCCTCTACTAGTGAAGATGTATGTGAGGTAAGTGAGGTAAGCAAGGTAAGTGAAGTAAATTTGCTAGAGCTGCCTAAAGAAACTATTATTGACATGTTGAATGATTTCCAATCATCCTTTACTAAAAGAAAAATGTTACGCAAGATAGTTGATGATCTTTATGCTAAAATTGATATTCTTGATAAAAATGAAAAATTGCTCCTTGATAGCATAGACTCTTTGTAAGGGCAATTTCTTGACCTTGAGCTTCAACATAATGGAGTAGAGGTTGAGAATAGTGTATATCTTAAAAATATTGAAAATCTTAAGATAGAAAACCAAAAGTGCCTATATGAGCTTGATGGTCTTAAAACTGAAAGTGTAGAACTCAAACTCATTGATGATGCTAAGAGGAATGAAGTTTATGCTTATAAAAGAGAAATTGTTTTTCTTAAATATGAAAATGCCAAGTTACTTGCTCAAGTTAATTATTTATCTTCTAGACCTATTTTGCAAAGTAATGAAATTACTAGCATAGCGTTAGAACGAGATTCCTTTCATACTAAAGCCCTCTGTTTAGAGGTCGACCTATTGCATGCTAGAGATGATATTGCTAGTCTTTCTAGTACTGTCATTAACCTTAGTGATGATAATGCCAAGTTAAGATCTTCTTTGCAAAAGTTTCTCTTGGGAAAGAAATCCCTCAATGATGTCCTAGAACACTCTACCGAACAAATTGGTACTAGCGGTTTGGGATATGATAGGACTGCTACCAAAGTTAAGAAAAAGAGCAAGAACAAGGGTAAGAAGAAGAGTGTGGAACCTCCTATTTTCCATGGAGAGACTTTCGGCTCTAAGAACCCTATGGTTTGTGTTCATGGTAAATGTGATGACCATTATTCTACTTATTGTCCATACAAGCCCAAGGGGACCAACCCAAAGATGAAATGGGTCCCTAAGCTAACCCCGGATCTCAAAGTTTGAGTTGGGTTCCGACATCCTTTTTTCTTACAGGTTAAAAAGAGATGGATTTTTGATAGTGGCTATTTTAAACACATGACTAGAGAAATCAGCCATTTCAACAAGTTCATGAAAAATAAAGGAGGATCAGTAACATTTGGAGACAACAAGAAGGGTAAGGTCATAGGTGAGGGTGATGTGGGTAATGAGCTATGTATTAAAAATGTGTTTCTTGTTGATGGCCTACATCACAATTTGACTAGTGTTAGTCAACTTTGTGACAATGGATATCTTATGTTGTTTACTTCTTTAGAATGCTTGCTTCTAAATTCCCTCTCCTACAATGTTATATATAAGGGAACTAGAAATGGTAATCTTTATGTTATTGTTCTTGATGCTCTTAAGCCCATACTAGATAGATGATTGGTAGTGGATAAAAATGATATTTCTCTTTGGCATCACCATTTGGGTCATGTGAATATGCATCAAATAAAGAAATTGAGCAAAAAGGACTTGGTTCGAGGACTTCCCAAATTGGATTTTGAAAAGGATGAGTAATGCCAACCTTGTACACAAGGGAAACAAACCAAATCCTCCTTCAAATACAAAGGAGTCATGAGTACCAAGAGAGTTCTTGAACTTCTTCATATTGATCTATTCGGACCAATGAGAACGCAAATGCTTCATGGTTACAAGTATTGTCTTGTT
The DNA here is from genome assembly GCA_963693085.1 of Alisma plantago-aquatica. NCBI lineage: Eukaryota > Viridiplantae > Streptophyta > Magnoliopsida > Alismatales > Alismataceae > Alisma > Alisma plantago-aquatica. The sequence goes on from OY856413.1 coordinate 849,929,537, forward strand.
ACTCTTGATGATTTCTCTCGATATACTTGGACCTTCTTTCTCATTTCTAAAAGTGATACTCTTGATGTTTTCTCGAGCTTTTGTAAATGGGCTGAAAATGAAGCTTCTTGCCAGATTGTTTCTATCCGTAGTGATCAAGGGGGAGCATTTGAAAATGATCTTCTTGAGCATTTTTGTGAAAAATCGGGTTATTTGCACAATTTCTCTTCTCCTCGTATGCCTCAACAAAATGGGGTTTTAGAGAGGAAGAATAGGTCGCTACAAGAGATGGCTAGGACCATGCTTATTGAGTATGACACTCCTAAGAAGTTTTGGGCTGAAGCCGTTAGCACCTCATGCTTTGTGCAAAACCGAGTTTTTACACATTCTTCTTTAAAGAAAATGCCCTACGAACTATGGCGTGGTAGAAAGTCGTCTATCGATTTCTTCCGTGTTTTCGGATGTCTTGTTTTGTTTTAAACACAAAAGATTCTCTTGACAAGTTTGATCTGAAATCTTATAAGGCTTTCTTCCTAGGCTATAGCACTACTAGCAAGGTATATAGAGTATTCAACATTGAATTGTCTAGAATTGAAGAATTTATAAATGTTAAGTTTGTTGAAACTAGCCCTATTGTTAGCAAGCATGTTGTGGATAATGATGTTGCAGATGACTTAATTCCTATCTTAAAAGATCTCAACATCAACAACAAAGGAAAGCAAGTGATAGAAGAAGAAGAAGAAGAAAAGAAGGATCCTACTCCCCGCTTTACAAAGAATCATCCCAAGGAACTAATCATCGACAATCCATTCGAGAGAGTAAAGACATGAGTTGCATACAACAAAGAATAAGAAGACAGCCCCTTCATCTCACAATTAGAGCCAAAGAACATTAAAGAAGCCCTTGGTGATGATGAGTGGATCCTTGCCATGCAAGAAGAGCTGGAGCAATTCAAGAAGAATCGTGTGTGGACTCTAGTGCCAAGACCAAGTGATAGAAAGATCATTAACACCAAGTGGGTCTACCGCAACAAGCTAGATGAGAAAGGCAAAGTGGTAAGAAACAAAGCAAGGTTAGTAGCACAAGGTTACAACCAACAAGGAAGGTATTGACTTTGATGAAACTTATGCTCCAGTTGCTAGACTTGAATCCATTAGAATGCTACTTGCTTTTGCTAGTCATAAAAATTTCTTGCTATATCAAATGGATGTTAAAAGTGCATTTTTGAATGGTACAATCAAGGAGGAAGTATTTATTGCTCAACCTCTGGGCTTTGAAAATGACAAGCTACCTAATCATATTTATTTGTTGCAAAAAGCTCTCTATGGACTCAAACAAGCACCTCGAGCTTGGTATGAGAAACTAAAGAACTTTTTGTTAGATAATGGGTATGTCATGGGCAAAGTTGATTCTACCTTGTTTCTAAAACACATTCTAACAAGTTTCTTATTATTCAAATTTATGTTGATGATATCATTTTTGGCGGAACTGATCTTGATCTTTGCAAGGAGTTTAGTTCTCTTATGCAGAGTGAGTTCGAGATGAGCATGATGGGTGAGTTGACCTTTTTCCTTGGCTTTCAAATCAAACAAACCAAAGAAGGAAACTTCATCAACCAAGGCAAGTACACAAATGAACTACTCAAATGCTTTGGGATGGAGAATATGAAGCTAATGGATACACCCATGTCCAACACCACCAAACTTGATAAAGATGAAGAAGGTGAGAAAGTAGATGAGAAGCTCTATAGAAGTATGATTGGAAGTTTACTTTATTTAACTGCCTCTAGATCCGATATTATGTTTAGTGTTAGCTTGTGTGCTTGCTTTCAATCTAGCCCTAGAAAATCACATCTTATAGTTGTTAAGAGGATTTTGAGGTACCTAGCCAAAACCCAAAATTTTAGACTATGGTATCCTAAATCAAGGGATTTTACTCCTAGAGCATATAGTGATGCGGATTACGCAGGCTGTTTGGTTGATAGAAAGTGCACAAGTGGCACTTGCTTTCTCCTAGGACCATGCTTGGTATCTTGGTTCTCTAAGAAATAGAGCATTGTGGCATTATCAACTATTAAGGCTGAGTACATTGCAGCTGGGAGTTGTTGTGCCCAGGTCCTATGGATGAAGCAAATGCTCCAAGACTATAACATATTTTTTGATGCTTCTCCTATCTTTTGTGACAATACTAGTGCAATTAATCTTTCTTAAAATCCTATATCGCATAGTAGAGCCAAGCATATAGAGGTTCACCATCACTTTCTCCCTGATCACATTGCCAAGAAGGATATCTATATCATGCATGTGGACACGGAAAATCAATTGGCAGATATCTTTACTAAACCTCTAGCTAGAGATCAATTTAATTTTATTCGATCTAAACTGCTTATTGTTTCTTTGGATGATTTTTCTATGTGATCTAGCTAGTTGTTTTCAACCTATATGCTTGCTCATGTCATTTCTCATCTTATATGCCTATATATGCTTCAATCTGCCTAAATTGCTTGTTAACATGCTTAGTTTTTGCTTGTTTTTGGGTTTTTATCAAATTTCTTGTTTTATCTATAAATGGTACCCAATGATGAGCTAAATGTGCCTAAGTATGTTAATGATACATAATAGAATTGAAAAATGAATTTAATTGGCATGTATATGGCTAGAAACCAAGAATGTGACTTTTAGGTCAGGTTGACCTTCGGTCAAGTTTCACCAGGATAAACTTGACCGATCAGGAGCTGAGAGTTGTTCTTTAGAGAACCATTCGGTCGAGTTTTACACTCTTAGAACTCAACCGATCCACGGACTGAGCCAATATTAAGTTGGATCGGCCGACTATTTTCCCTCTCAACTTAAAAATAGTTGACCTATTCCTCATCTCTTAGCCCTAATCTCTCACCCCCAAACCTAAACCTCCAGCTCATAACCCTAGTTTGACCTAGAAAGCTCAATCTAGACCCTCCTGAGCGTCTCTGGTGGTTTTTATACGACGTTTGAGGTTTGTTTTTGCTTGTTTGCACATTTTCTATCTCATTTTTGCCTCCATGGCTTCCCAATGAAGAAAACGAGCTGCTCCAAGCAATGCACCTGCTTCTTCTTTGCATAATTGCTTGGTTCCCTTTGATAATACCTCCTTTGTGTCGATTGAGGCTGTAAATAGGTACAAGGACCTTCTTCATCGAAGCCCTTTTCCTTTTCACACTTTGATCGATCCTTCTCCTATGTATCAAGCGATTATTGCTCAAGTATCTAGGTTGCTTGCCGTCCACCATTTGTCCGCCATAGTGATCGAACGTGATTGCTTTCACAACTCCATGACAAGCACTAAGGCTGTTCACGAGTTCTATGCCAACTTGCATTGGAACTACGATTCACTTATCTCGCCGCTGAATACTCAAGTAGTTCTTACATCTATGATCACCGGTCGTCATTTCCAAATCTTTGAGGATACTTTAAATATATTTCTTGCCAGAGACGAGAAAAATGACACTTGGCATAAGGATTATGGTGAGTACTTTGATCTTCTTGACCCGAAAGGTTTTTACAATCACCATGAATTTACATTACCGGATATTCATCGGTTTTTTAAGAAACCCGACGTGGCTTACAAGAAGAAGTCTACCCTGCCCCCATCCTCTCTTGACCTAATGAGGCGCATATTGGCTTTAGTGATCAACTGTAATGTCCATCCAAAGAAAAACCAAACAGACATTACAGAGAACACTGTAGTCATTATGTATTATTTGTTGAACAATATCAGTGTCAAGTGGGCCAAATACATCTTACATCATATGACCTACTTCGACACTAGTAAGAACACCAAAGGCTCCCACCCACCCTACCCGGCTTTGGTTTGTGGTCTTTTCAAGTTTGCCACTGACAAATCCCTCTTTTCTGACTTCCATTACTCGGTTGCTAGAAAAGGTGTTTGTATTAGTGAAACCACTCTTCAAAAGTCTGTTCCTGTGTTTTCCTCCGCCTCTGGTGCTTCTGCCTCTGCCTCCACTTCATCTGCCCCATCCTCCTCTATCCGAGCTCCACCTCCACAGCCTCCTCCTAGACCCATACGTGCGTCTTTTTGTGTGTCAAATGAAACCCTTTTGGGTTATATGATGCATCAACAGGAGTACAACCAATAGGTTCAAGACCACCTGCACCAGGATTTATGTTCCATCATGTCAACCATGAACCTTTCTTATGCTCACCCCTATCCCACCTACCATCCCTATCATGATATGCTTCATATGCATATGATCATTACTATCATGCTCCCGAGCCTTCCGTTGCTGCTCCGCCACCTTTTGCTGCTGGTAGCTCCGCTCCTGCCATCCTCCTGTTACCTGTTGGCCCCCTGGCCACCCTACTAGCCTCACTGGGAGACTCTGCTCTATCTTTCCCACATGCCAATGAGCTTCACGCTCTTGGTATGTCTTGGGCTGAGCAGAATGCTCGTTGTCCCAGTCGTTCCTTTCGACCTCCTGTTGATGAGGAGATGCCAGACCAGGCTGAGGATGTTGATGATGATGAAGGTGATGACAAGGATGCTTCTGAAGATGGTGATGGTGATGGTGATGGTGCTGACGATGATGCTGGAACTACTGCTCCACCTTCTGAAGGGGATGAGGACTACACACCTGGCGATGATGATGTTGTTGATACATATAGCTTAGATGTTTAGGTGGTTTCTTAGTTTGTAGTCTAGCATGCTTATTATATATATCTTTCTAGACTATTTTTGTATAAGAAACATCTTGGCACATTCTTCTAAGTTGTACTATTTCTTATATTTTTTGTATCACTTTTGTGCTTGTAGTTGCTCTCATGTGGACATATATTTGAGTTGTAATATCTTTGATGTGCACTATGGCTATTTACACTATTTTTATCCTATGCGTTGGTGCCATCTTGAGTTATATTTTGATTATGACTTGGCATGTATGTTATATTTTGTCTTTGTGTGATGTATGCTTTTAAACTGTTGCTTATTACTTTGCATATATGGTTGTGTGTGTTTTGGAGAAGACTTGGCTTATGCTCTTCTACCCCCTACCTTTTTGATAATGTCAAAAGGGGGAGAGATAGTTCAAGAGATAGCTCAAGTCTTGAAACTCAATCGTTTTGTTTTTCTTTGCTATAATATTGCTTTTTGCTAGTGAGACCCTTTCTTGTTCAATTCACTGCTTATTATGTGAACTTGCAAAGGACTACATACTACATGTATATTGCTACTACATTGTGTAGATAGATTAACCATGCAGGTTAATAGAAGCACAGATTGAGGGGGAGCAATTCACATTGTTCATTTCATGAATCTCCCTATTTTGCAAAGCAAAGGTATAATTTCTACATCCTTTTCAATATGTTTGAGGAATGGTTTGCCATTGTCAAAAGGGGGAGAATGTTGACCTAGAGGCTATACATTGCCTATATTTTGATAATGACTTAACCATTCCATTCATATGTATCTAATATGTGTATTAAAGATTGATTTCAGGTATTAGGTACATGAAAAGGATCCCAAATCCAAAACCCTAGATTGACTCAAGTTCAAGTCAAAGAGCTACAAGTGTGCTTTTGTGGAAATCTATGTAAATGACCTTAGAACATATTTGTAATCACTTGTAATGATGAATTGACTTGTAGCTAAGATGAGAAAAATGATTGGGACATAAAACACTAATGTTAGATCACTTTAGATGCATATTCAAATATTGACATCAGGTTGTCAATGAGTCGAGTTTCTCCCCAGGACAAACTCAGCCGATCCACTTTGATACAATCTCTGAAGATTGCATCGGTCGAGTTGTGTCTTCACAGAACTCAACCGAAGGAGTACCTGACCAAAACGATCATTCATTGATCGGTCGAGTTTCTTCAAAATAAACTCGACCGATACTTTGAAAATTGGTTTGTTGTTTACTCTATCGGTCGAGTTAACTTTATTGAAACTTGACCGATTGCACTGTACGGAATTTGCAGGAAAAAAAGTGATGTGACCGTTGGTGGGTTATTTGATCGAAAATAAAACGTTTTCTTGAAGGAAAACAGCTATATTTCGGCCCAAGAGTTCACCTAACTCAAAGCAACACCCTCAACTATATATAGAACACTTGGAGTTCATTCTAAGGCTTCTCATTCATTGCAAACTTATTCCTAGCATAGCTGAGAGTTTTCTAACCCTTTGAGCCCCTTTCTCTCTCTACCTTCAAGTCAAATTTGTGAGTATGAGTGAGATAGGTTCATGTGTAAGAGAGATACTCCCTCTATTGTTGTAAAGCTCTACTCCTCCATCTTTCAACCTCAATTCCTATTGAAGTCAAGTTGAAGATCCCTCTCCAAGTGAAGGAGAAGTAGGTTCTGTTCTTCAAGATTGAAGAAGGCAAGTTGCTCTAGGTCTCCAAGTGAAGGAGATAGGTGCTCTAGATCTCCAAGTGAAGGAGAAAAGTAAGGCAATGCTCAAGGAAGATAGGTAATCCCTTGAAGGCAGAAGACTTGAAGAAAGGAGTGGGTAAGTCCATGTTGATGGCTGAAGACTCCATGGTTCAAGTGGGTAAGCTCCTTCTATAGGTTGAAGATCTTTGCTTGAGGTATTAAGCCCTTAGATGTGTGGTTGTTGTGTCTTGTAATCTTATTATGGAATATAAGAATACCAAGATTGCAAATCCTAGAGACTAACCCACTCTAGGTAGTGAACTGACATTGCTCCTAAGTTTAGGATATGGAACCACTCTAAACCACCTGTCCAAGTGCTTACTTTTCACTATCTCTCATCCTTGCTATGTATGTTAGATTAGGACATCAAATTGCTGCTTGTTTAAGCTTTTCAAATACATAACTTGGTGGTCTAATTTATCTTGTGAGAATTTGTGAAGCTCTATTCAACCCCCCTTCTAGAGCCCATTGATCCAACATAACAGACTTAGGATCATTATTTAGTAACATATTTCCATAATTCAAAATAAACTTGGTTTTTCTCCTTTTCACCCTAAATTAGGGTTTCTAAAAGTATTATCTTTTATACATAGATTAAAACCCTAAATTAGTCAACTTTTCATGTAAAATAGATTGAAGTTCGACTTTAATATTCAACGGGCTAATACTTCACAAATTAACCTATTAAACCTCAAAGATTCATCCTTTATACTCAATTAGGGTTTCTAATTACCATTTTAATACATTTTCTATCAAATTAATATACTTTTGCAAAATGAGATAGAAACAGGTTACCAAACCATTTTTATCTTGTTCCTCGTATTTTTATCAACTTTAATATATAAAGTTTATTAATCTGAGATCCCTAGCAATTTCTATGAATTTCGCAAGAAAAACCCTTTTTTTGAAATTTCAGTCAGAGAGAAGAATTTACCAAAAAAACGATGACTGCTCAATCGATAGTCCGGTGATCCGCCCTTTTAATCCGATGTCTCTCATCGTGCACGGCTAACTTAGCTAGCCCTTCCTTGGTTTGTTGGATCGGCGTGCGAGACCACGGTGGATCTCTATCCAACAGCTGCTGCTCCTCTTCTTCACGTGAACCTACAGTGGTGCCGCAACGGAGCTCTCATCGAAGCGAGATCAATCCAGAGGCAGGGAGGGTGTCGGGGCTCATGAGGTAGTCGTTTAAGATCGGTGTAAGATGGAGAGTCGAGAGGGGGCCTTTTTATAGGGCTAGGAGGGGTCCTCTTAGGGTTTCTCAGCCGACCACCACCCTCAACTTTGGGTGATTTGGGCGTTTCTCCTAGACACTTCGAGAGCTCAACAAATTAGGGTCAAGAAGGTTTGGGATTCCCTCCCAGACTCAACTAACCAATTTCCAAGCTTGCACATGTATTGGATTGCGAGAAATCAGAAGGGAAAAATCCCTCTGTAACTCGGCCAGAGTCCGAGTTCCCTTGGAACCGGATGATGAGCGACGCTCGTCGGATTAAGATCCAACGGCCCTCATCCCCCGCGTTCAACCAAAAAGGAAAACAATTCCTATATTCAAGATAATTCATATACTTAAGGATAATTTGAGAAAATCATAACTCCTAATCCGTAACTCCCTTTTATCTCAAATTTTAAGAATCTCATTAATGATTTAATCTTTCATCATGCCAAATTTGGGCTTATTATCTAAAGAAATCATGTCCTTTTCTTTAGTTACAAGTCATCATTTAATTATATACATTTTTCACATATTTTATCTTTCCCTTATTATTATATTATTATCCTGAGTTCCTTGAACCTCAAGGAACTTTAATGGCTCGAAATCCCATCTTGGGAATATTCCTTAGCCTTTTTCTTATCATTTATCCATTTTATTATTTATCCCTTTATTCACTTGAATTCCTTTTTCTTTTTCTCTCAATTGGGCTCAATAGCCAATAAAGCCCATTAAGAAAACAAACAAGGCTATTATGCACAAAAATCATTCAATTCAAACAAATAATTCAAGCATTGATTTCATTTATCAATTAAAAGGAGATTTACAAATCTCATTACATGGTTTAGAAAAATGAGGTTATAACATCCTCCCCTCCTTATAGGAATTTTGCCCTCAAAATTCTTCAATCAAACAAACAAATCAAGATATGTCTTTTCCATGTCCGTCTTCAGCTCCCATGTGGCTTCATCCTCTCCATGGTGCTTCCAAAGAACCTTTACCATCTCTATATTCTTATTTCTGAGCTCTTTCACCTTGGTATCTAGAATCCGCAAAGGTAACTCAGGATAATTTAGCTTCCCTTGAAGCTCAATGGGTTCAATGCTCAGCACATGGCTCAAATTTTGCACATATCGCTTCAGATTGGACACGTGAAACACATCATGTATCATACTATATTGAAGGGTAATGCCACATAATATGCAGCTTCACCAATCCGTTCTAACACTTCAAACGAACCCACATATTGGGGACTCAACTTTCCTCTACTCTTGGCTATAGCTAGGAGTGTTCTGATTTTCAGAAAAACATGCTCTCCCACGGTGAAATGCACATCAACCCACTTCAAATCAACATATGACTTCTGTCGATCCTGGGCTCTTTTCAGCCTTTTCCTGATCAAATCGACTTTATCAACATACACTTGGAGCTCATCTAACCTCAACAGGGTCCTCTCACCACCATCATCCCAGTGAAGTGGTGACCAACACGGTCTCCCATAAAGAGCTTCATACAGAGGCATCCCGATACTGGCTTGGTAATTGTTATTGTAAGCAAACTCAGCTAAAGGTAAGTACGGCTCCCATGATCCACCCCAATCGAGCACACAAGCCCTCAACAGATCTTCTAAGGTCTGAATTGTCCTTTCTGACTGCCCATCTATCTGAGGGTGATAAGTTGTACTAAACTTCAACCTTATACCAAGTTCCTTTTGAACTTGCTTCCACAATTTGGAAGTAAAGGAGATGATGGAACCAGGTATGTCATGCAAATGCACTATCTCTCTGATATATAGCTCAGCTAATTCTAACACCTTAGTAGTGGTCTTTAGGGCAAGGAAGTGTGCTAACTTGGTAAGACGATCTACCACTACCCATATCGCATCATGACCTCTCTTGGTCCGGGGTAGACCCACCACAAAATCCATGGTGATCTGCTCCCATTTCCATTCTGGAATCTCTATAGATTGTAAAAGTCCACTGGGTCATTGATGTTCAGCCTTTACCATTTGGCACGTAAGACAGCTGGCCACATATGTCGCAATGTCTTTCTTCATCCTTGGCCACCAGAAAAACCTCTGCATGTCTTTAAACATCTTGGTAGTTCCCGGGTGTACCGTGTACTTAGAACCATGGGCCTCTTTTAGGATACGTCCCTTCAATGGTGAATCTTTAGGAACCCATATGTGATTCTCGAATCTGATCCCTCTGTCTATTCCCAAAGAAAGACGGGTCTGTGGCTTCTTCATCAAGTCTTTCATCTTGTCAAGTTCCTCACTGGCCAACTGGGCTGCAACAATTTCACGCAACAACTCAGATTGGATCTGGATATTGGCCAATCGAACTCGACCTTCAAGTGGTTATGGAGTCCACTCCACCAACTCCTCCAAACTCTTCCACTGGCTAGACAAAATAGCTGCACACCTGAGCTATTTCTGACTCAACGCATCAGCTACAACATTTGCCTTTCCTGGATGATAGGCAATGGTGAAGTCGTAATCCTTCATGTACTCCATCCATCGTCGCTGTCGTAGGTTTAGGCCTCTTTGTGTCAGGAGGTATTCAGGCTCTTATGATCAGTGAGTATTTCAAAGGTAGCACCATACAGGCAATGCCACCAAATCTTTAATGCATGGATGATAGCATCTAGTTCTAAGTCATGTGTAGGGTTCATTGGGCTTGAGTTGTTGGGAGCCGTATGCAATCACATGCCGATTCTGTTCCAACACACAATGAAGTCCCATCTTTGATGCATCGGTGAAAATCATGAAACCCTCATTTCCTGATGGTAGAGTCAAAACTGGGGCAGTGGTCAGCCTCACCTTCAGCTCCTGGAAACAAGCCTCACATACATCAGACCACACAAACTTCACATCCTTCCGAGTCAACATGGTCAACGGCAAGGCGGTCTTTGAGAAATCTGCGATGAAGAACCGATAGTATCCTGCTACCCCTAAGAAGCTTCAAATCTCAGAGGGGTTCTTCGGTGCAAGTTAGTCTCAAACTGCCGATACTTTAGCTAGATGTACGTCGATCGTTCCTCCTGAGATGATGTGTCCAAGGAACATGACTCGGTCTATCCAAAACTCACATTTGGAGAATTTCCCATAAAACTTCTGCTTTCTTAAGATATCAAGGACTCTACTTAGGTGGTCTCGGTGTTGATCTAGGTCATCAGAATAGACCAAGATGGCATCTATGAACACTATGACAAATGAGTCAAGGAAGGGTTGAAACACACCATTCATAAGATTCATGAAGACACTGGGTGCATTGGACAACCCAAAAGGAATAACCAAAAACTCATAGTGGCCATAACAGGTTCTAAAAGCGGTTTTCGGAATGTCCTCATTCTTGACTCTCAACTGGTGGTAACTTGATCTCAAGTCAATCTTGGAAAAGACTCGAGCATACTTTAACTGGTCAAATAAGTCATCTATCCGGGGTAAAAGGCATTTGTTCTTAATGGTAGCCTAATTGATCATCTGGTAGTTTATGCACATTCAGAGAGAACCATCCTTTTTCTTTACAAAAAGAACTGGTGCTCCCCATGGTGATGTGCTAGGGCGGATAAAACCCTTGTCTAGCAATTCCTGCAATTATTTCTTCAACTCGAGCAACTCAGCAGGGGCCATCCTATAAGGTGCTCGTGAAATAGGGCTTGTCCCAAGAGCGAGCTCTATTGAAAAATCTACCTCTCTCTTAAGAGGAATCCCAGGTAAATCATCTGGAAAACATACGCATAGTCCCTGACTACCTCTATTTCCTCTAAGGGTTGCAACTTAGGCTCTGGCTCGGTAACTAATGCTAGGAAAGCTTGACAACCTTTAATCATCATCCGCTCTGCCTTCAAGGCTGACACATACAGGCTGGTGGTGGCATCCTTCCTACCCCTAATGATGAAAGGTGGGTGACCTGGTTTCTTAATGACCAATTTCTTCTCCCTACAGTCAATATTGGCCCTATAAGTATAAAGCCAATCCATACCAATGATCACATCAAAGTCATTCATATCAAGAAGGATAAAGTATGTAGGAAACTCATGATCTTGATATTTCATAGGTATCACTGGAGTTTTAAAAAAAGATGTAAAGATCCGACCACTCGGGGTTGTAACATCTAAGACATACCCTAAATCCTTGATATCCAAACAAAGCATAGTTGCGAGATTTCTCGAAATGAAAGTATTAGAAGATCTAGAGTCAAATAAAACTTTTACATTGTGCCCCATGACTTCAAGGATGCCTACATTGTTTTCATCATAATATTAGACCATTACATGCTTATCTTAAAACACAAAAGAAAACTCTAAGGGTTATCACCCTCGATCAACCGATTAGAATTAGCTTGAGCCTCCTCATTGTTAATATTAAACACTCGAGCTTGTCTTCTTTCTCCAGCAGGTGGGGCTACAGCTACAGGTGGGGCTACTACTAGTCCTGGTCCTCTTGGATCTGGCAGAGGACAAGCAACTTGGATATGTCCCTCTTGTTGACAACGATAGCAGGTATTCTTCTTGTAGAGACACTCACATGTATGCCACTTCCCGCAGGTGCGACATTGAGGTCGGTTGTTCACTTGATGGAGTTTTCCTTTTCCTCCATGTCTTCCCTTGGTATGGTTATGCCCATGACCTTTCTTGTCATTGTTCTTCTGGCCTTGGATTCCTTCAGTGAAACCCAAATATCCCTTGGGTGGATTTTGAGCAGGCATCACCGTCCTCTCCATGTCTAGGGTGGTGTTGTAAGCTTCGACAAAGGTTTTAGGTTTACTTGCCATCACATGGGGCTTGATGGTAGGGTGAAGACGCTCTATGAAGTGGTCCACCCTTCTTTCCTCATCCATCATATGCCCAAAATGCTCCTGGATTCGAAACTTGTGCCCAAAGTCTGCCACAGATGAGTTTCCTTGAGTCATGTTGGTGAACTCCCTTTCCTTTTCTTTCTTAGCTGAGATAGGGATGAATCTGACGGTGAAGATCATCTTGAAGTTGGCCCACGCCATTGGTTCTTCAGCTAAATCTCTACCTATGATGTGTGTTTCCCACCATATCTTGGTTGCTCCTTCCAAGAGGTAAGCAGCAAAGAGAACCTTCTTGCTTGGTTGTACCTCAAGCATGCATAATCCATTCTCGACTGCAAGCAGCCAAGCCTTCGCCTTGTCGACCACTTCAGATTTATCCTCTCCCTAGAACTTCTCGATGTTCAACTTTACGAAGTCCAAAATGGTGGCTCCCAGTCGAGGACGAACAGGAAGTGGCTCACCATTCTCACCTCTAGCTATATCTCAGAGGGCCAAAGCACTAATGGCTTTCGTCAATCTCTTTTGTTGCTCCATCCACAAAGCGTCAGGGGTGTGAACCACAATGGTTGGTTATGGACCACCATATTGGTCCTCTTCCATCTTGGCCTCCTCCTTGTACACATGTTCCTCCTTGTACACTTGTTCCTCCTCTTGTTCAAGCTTGTCGAAGGGTATCCGTTTAGGGTTGGGGACCTCATTAACCATTTCTTTAGGTCTCTTCCTCTTCTTCGAGGATTCACCACTATGGTTCCTCTTCCTCTTCTAGGAAGATATTTTTCCCTTATGTGAAGGTCCACCACCATTGGGGGCATCTAGGATAGCCACGATATTCACTCGAGCCATCTACATAAGCATACAAATAGACCTTTTAGTCTATACTTTTAAGCTAATTATACTTATGTCGATGACATCTTATTACATATCTTTTATTAATTTGATGGAGGATTCCTTAATCCTTAACATACTTACCCATACCTCAAGAGGGTGAGGAAGAGATAGAAAAACCCTAACTCTTAAAATCCTTAATAGAATGTGAGATGAGAAGGGATGAACAAGATGATAGATTCCTAAAGGTATCTTATTTCGAGTCAGATCTTAAGACATTGGCCAGGAAGTCACACAAATCTGTGAGTCTTTGTATTCTGACTATCAGTACGGAGGAAAATATCGCCAGCCCCCGGACGTGATCCTTTTCTAGACACCTTTGTCTTTTGGAAAATCCTCTAATAACTCCTTCGGTTCTACGAAATTTGTAAAATTTAATAATTATTAAAGATTAAATGAGGAACCTAGGATCTGATACTAAATCAATCCTATAGATCCAAAACTGTAACCTAGGAGATTGATGCACTCTAATACCCCCCTATCCTCTGCATATCCTCACCAGGGAATATCCGTAGAAAACACTTTTTTCACTTTCTCACTGGATTGCGAACTGACTTATCCTTTTGATGAGAATGCCACTACTCTGACTTACTATCTTCAAACTTCAAACCCGCCTATCTAAGTGTCTGGATCAGGTGAATCGCTTTGTAACGACCCCGCCTCCCGATAACCCCCAATTAAGGGATACTAAGAGGTCAGAGCCGTTATCCCAATTTCTAGATCAAAGGTTCGACAAATAATCAATAATAATTATGAAAATTCTACCAAGATTATACTAAAAAGCTGTGATGAAATAAAACTTTGCATACCTTTTTAAAACTTGGGATTACTAAAATTTTATTCACCACTAAAACTATTCTAGCTAATCCTCCTTGTACTTTAATTCATTTATTCACATTATGCCAATTTACTGTTTGTCCTTTTGGATCTTGTACCTAAATCACCGACAAACAAAATGTCGGTCAGTATAACAAATTATACTGGTATGTGGGGGAAACTACCAATCATGCATTTAGTTGTAACAACATATTGAAATCAATTATGATTTAACAAACAACTTTACGTTTTAAACATGACTACTCAATCCATACATACCCTAGGCTCTACATTGTCCCTACAGTGGACCTGGATACTACCTCTCATATGGTAGATCCTAATTAACCCCCATGATCCTACCTAACAGGTAGATCAATACATAGGGTTGATGAGCTGCATGACACTACCCATGGGCAGCCCAATCCCTAACTCATGATATGCTAAAGAGTCACATGGCACTACCCATAAGTAGCCCAATAACTAACTCTTAATAACCTGATGGTCCTACTTAATAGGTAGACCATAAATTAGGTTACCCTTTTCATCATTGGCAAGGCCACAAAGGAGGACCATGATCTGAGTTAGTCAGGTATACATGTTTAGGATGATAGTCATAGTCACTTTATAATATGCATGAATCAAATTCATCCAATAGTTTAATTCAAGCAACCGATGAAAACTTCGTAAATCCTTAGAAAACTAGTTCGAGATATTCCTAAGCGTAATCACATACCTGTGATTGTAGATTTTTGAGATAGAAACAACCAAGTAGAGAAAACCCAACCAAGTAAGAAAATATGCATAGAAATCTTGAAATAAATATACAAACTCCCTTTTCTCAAGATTTATCCAAACTCATCTTGTTTTTTAGGATTTCTATTCCAACTTTAGGGTTTCCTTTGAAATTAGGGTTTTGCCTCCACTTTTAGTATTATGAATCCTAATTAAAAAAAACTACATAAAAACCCTAAATTTCTCATCTTAATACTCCTAACAGACTTAGGATCATTATTTAGTAACATATTTCCATAATCCGAAATAAACATGGTTTTTCTCCTTTTCAACCTAAATTAGGGGTTCTAAAAGTATTATCTTTTATACATAGACTAAAACCCTAAATTAGTCAACTTTTCATGTAAAATAGATTGAAGTTAGACTTTAATATTCAACATGCTAATACTTCACAAATTAACCTATTAAACCTCAAAGATTCATCCTTTATACTCAATTAGGGTTTCTAATTATCTTTTTAATACATTTTCTATCAAATTAATATACTTTTGCAAAATGAGACAGAAATAGGTTACCAAACCATTTTTATCTTGTTCCTTGTATTTTTCTGATCAACTTTCATATATAAAGTTTATTAATCTGAGATCCCTAGCAATTTCTATGAATTTCGCAAGAAAAACCCTTTTCTGGAATTTCGGTCAGAGAGAAGAATTTACCAAAAAAACTACGATCGCTCGATCGATAGTCCAGTGATCCACCCTTTTAATCCGACATCTCTCGTCATGCACGACTAACTTAACCTGCCCTTCCTTGGTTCGTTGGATCGACGTGCGAGACCACGGTGGATCACTATCCAACAGCTGCTGGTCCTCTTCTTCACGCGAACCTACAGCGGTGCCACGACGGAGCTCTCGTTGGAGCGAGATCAATCTATAGGCAGGGAGGGTGTCGGGGCTCGTGAGGCAGCCGTTCAAAATTGGTGTGAGATGGAGAGTCGAGAGGGGGGCTTTTTATAGGGCTAGGAGGGGTCCTCTTAGGGTTTCTCAGCCGCCCGCCGCCCTCAACTTTGGGTGATTTGGGCGTTTCTCCTAGACGCTTCGAGAGCTTGACAA
Organism: Alisma plantago-aquatica; assembly: GCA_963693085.1. Taxonomy (NCBI): domain Eukaryota; kingdom Viridiplantae; phylum Streptophyta; class Magnoliopsida; order Alismatales; family Alismataceae; genus Alisma; species Alisma plantago-aquatica. The sequence goes on from OY856413.1 coordinate 849,945,504, forward strand.
ATTAAGGTCGAGAAGGTTTGAGATTCCCTCCCGGACTCAACTAACCAATTTCCAAGCTTGCACATGTATTGGATTGTGAGAAATCCGAAGGGAAAAATCCCTCTATAACTCGGTCAGAGTCGGAGTTCCCTTGGAACCGGATGATGAGCGACACTCGTCGGATTAAGATCCAACGACCCTCATCCCCCGCGTTCAACCAAAAAGGAAAACAATTCCTATATTCAAGATAATTCATATATTTAAGGATAATTTGAGAAAATCATAACTCCTAATCCGTAACTCCCTTTTATCTCAAATTTTAAGATAATCTCATTAATGATTTAATCTTTCATCATGCCAAATTTGGGCTTATTATCTAAATAAATCAGGTCCTTTTCTTTAGTTACAAGTCATCATTTAATTATATACATTTTCCACATATTTTCTCTTTCCCTTGCTATTAATTTATTATCCTGAGTTCCTTGAACCTCAAGGAACCTTAATGGCTCAAAATCCCATCTTGGGAATATTCCTTAGCCTTTTTCTTATCATTTATCCATTTTCTTATTTATCCCTTTATTCACTTGAATTCCTTTTTCTTTTCTTTTTCTTTTTCTCTCAATTGGGCTCAATAGCCAATAAAGCCCATTAAGAAAACAAACAAGGCTATTATGCAAAAAAATCATTCAATTCAAACAAATAATTCAACCATTGATTTCATTTATCAATTAAAAGGAGATTTACAAATCTCATTACATGGTTTAGAAAAATGAGGTTATAACAGTGTTTGTCTAGAGAAAAAATATGAGAAAAGTTTTTTCGCTTATGTGTCCAAGTAATTAGTGAATAGTTATATTTATTCAAAGAAATTTTTTTCCCATCAAACCTCATGCTTTCCTATGGGACAAAAACAAGCCAAATTTCCAATAGATTCCTCAAAAAAGCTTTTCACTGTAACTATGCTAATCAAATTTTTTTATTATCCCATTGTACACCTCATGTATAATTCACTATACATGAAACATAGTCTTAAGGCTACTTTTGGTACATGGTGACAAAATAGATGGTGATGGTGACAATGATGGTGATGAAATGAAGATAGGGAAGGGGAACAGAACATTTTTAAAAATTATTATTTGGTAATACCTATATGGTGAATGGGAAAGGGATGGGGAAATGCTTAACAAGTGTTGTTTGTTACATGGGTATGGAGATGGCGATAAGGATTTTTTTAATGAAAAAACCTCATAAAGTATAAACTCTATTTCTTAAATTTGAGATGAATTTTGACACATTAATTTTCTAAAATATAGGTCACAAACACGATTCTCTAGATAAGGTTTTTTAAATATATACATATGTGTGTATAATGTATGTATTTATATGTGTATATGTATGTATTTCTATTGCATGCATCTAAATTTATTGAAAAAGTATCTAGAATTATGTATATTTGTATGTAGAATAGTATATGAATATGAAGTATGCATGTGTTTGTGTGTATACTAGAAATAATATGAAGTAGATACTTGACTGTTGCATTAATTTTAGTAGATATAGAAGAGTTTCCGAATAAATCAATGACAACAGGATTGTATACGAATATTAATCTGCATGTGTTTGTGTATTAGAAAAAATATGAAGTATCCACCTAACTGTCACATTACAGTCAATAAATACAGTAGAATGTAGTAATTGACTTTGCATTACTCAATCGATCAATATATTAAAATCAACACGTGATGTATGATATCTAATTCATCTTGGACTTTACATGTTGAATCTTTTTAAGATATTTCATATGCAATTCAAGGTAGAATACAACTTTGTATAACATTTTCTCAATGATAAGTGTAGTTGTATGGCAATGTATATTTAGAATTTACTCAGAAATAGGCTATCCAACAACTACAACTACATAGATGTGTCCAATAATTGTCAAGGTCGTGTCCATGAGGTGTTTGAGCTACAAAAATGGACCAAGATAGATAGGACACATCCTAGTCGTGCCCAAAACATTTTGGGCCATGTCCGGGAAGTGTCCAAATTGTGTCCAACACGAACATGGGGGATGTATAGAAGTGTTTGTGCTTCCTAGAATTACCGAAGTCAGATCAAGCTTTTTGACATTGAGAGACTTTTCAGCATCACTATCATCTATTTTTTTTTTCCAATGCTATTCTCAATGTTGGCTACACCCTTTTGTATAGATCTTGAATTATTTATCTTCTTTGAATCCTTATTTTCACTTGCGAAACCTCCTTAAAATTTTAAATCTTCTAAAAACATATGTGCAGTAGTGGTCAAAGGCTGAAAAGAAATCTCACGATGATGTATGCCTTGGCATAATTTGTTATTATGGTTGTGCACTCTTATCTATATTATATATAAAAGGCCGTTTTGGATTAGTTCTACAATTTTTGCCACGATTTATTCAAAATACCGACTGGTCCTTTGTTCTGTATGAAAAATGGTTATGTAAATGATTCTCCACCCAAGGGCTTCTTTGCAATGTTTACATCTTTAGTAAGAAGTTTCAAGCATAGCCGACTCTTCACTTCCCCACCCACCGCCCTATCTGGTCGTTAGGATTTGGCTGGAGTGCGACGACGAAAGTCAGAGGAGGTATATGAATATTACACTCAAGTCAAAATTTAGGCACTTGTAGAAGACACCAAGGGAGGAGAGCAATCGAAGGATGTATTGGAGATTGGTTAAGTCCACATATGGACTGAGAAGCGCATACTTGAGGAGCACATATTTGAGGAACTCGAGCATATCTTCAGCCATCCGTGGGACTTTAAGGCATGATTGGCCGATGGCTTCTGCTCTATTGAGAAGCATTGCACGGATCATCCCCAGGAAAAAGTGGTCAAACACATATAAAAGTCATGGATCACTTAGTAGAAGGTGGAGTAGGAGGACATGAGCAGCCATGCTCAGCCGGTCTGAGTACAAGTCCACACTTCTCCTTTATCTTTACGGGATTCACAACATCATTAGAGGACATTATAGCTTATCTATTTTCCATTACAATAGAATCCAAGGTACTCATAAACACTATGAAGAAAAAAACTTAGTTTTTAAGAAAGATAGATAGAAATGACCAGACTGAATCACTATTTTCTTATTATTGCTCATCAATTTTTATATTATGTAACGTTTGTCATAGTAGTCATTGAACGATATTGTTGTTAAGAAGGGGTAGCTTTATATAAATAAATTCGAAACTATGAATCTATTCTAAATATTAGATGCAAACTATGACCAGGAATTCAGTATGATATGATTTCTTTTTTGGGCATTTGAACACTACAATTTATATTTAAACACACTGTGCTAATTTGAACAGTCAAAAGAATGAATAACATTCCATCTATGACTTAGATTTTACAGAGCACAGAGGAGTCATATTTGATACCAATAGTTTGTTTCAACAACTCACAACTTGATTGACATGTGTTTTGATAAATCGTCTGCCATAGAGGTTGATCTTCAGATAGAGATATGGAAAAGAGTAGTTTGAAAGTCAAAATCAATAATCTGTTAAGATAATATGTGCACCTGTGCATATACCGAAGTGTACACGAGAGGACCTACCGTAACCTCAATACTGTTGTGGTAAGTATATGTGTTTACCGGTTGCATTAGATGTTTTTCATGTCAATCCATGTATGTATTTTTGTATTATTTATCTAAGATGCAACTTTATGTGATTGGTAGTATGGTGTGTGAGACGTGAGGATTTCTGTTTAGTAGTCTTATGCTTATTCCAAATGAATCTTCATTTCATATTTGATTTACCTACAAAAAGTATACAAAAAAGTATCGAAAATGATCATATGCATTTGATGTAAAAAGATACCAAAAACCATAGAAGGAAGATGTAAGGAAGCGAAACACCTTATTTGAAGAGACAACATGAAGATCCTTTATGAATAATGACTTGCTAATCCTATATTGTTATATTGTATTTATGATCTTTTTAGAACTCATAACAAAAGAAAAAGTGTCTTTTTTGCTATATTGTACTTAACTTTTCTGAGTTGTAGTATATGCATATACATGGCACCTAACATAATAGTTCAAAATTCTAGATATGATACATCATATTGTCGGGGCTGATGACTAGTATGCTATTACCAACCCTTCTTATATAACTGCCCGGGCAATTGCCGACACACCGCGAAATAGCGTCAACCCTAAAAACGCAGACGGCATTCCCCTCTACTATCCACGTTTGGGTGAGCGGGTACTTCAAACGGCGCCTCACGCCCTGTCGCTCTCTCGTTCGCCGTGAGAAAAAGCCGCGGTGAGCAGCGTGTAGCCGTGTTCCCAAACGCTGCATAACTAACTATCCCGTTCACCGCTCCACTCATCGCGTTTCAAACGCTGCACAGCTACTAACGAGTGCCCTGCGGGGACGAGCCGACAGAACCGCAGGACCCCCGGCGAGGCTGCTCTCTGTTGCCTACTGAACAATTTGAATGCGACGAGCAGGTCAGGAAAGAGTTTGTGCACTAGTGTTGGTGCTTCCAAGCCTCAGTTCTACCTAAATCCACCCCTGATTGCACCCCTTCTCTCACAACTCCTCCAGCAAAAAACGCAACAATCTCTCGTCCGTCGTTGAGTCAAGGATAGAAATTATTAGAGATGGGGAGGGCGAAGAAGGGACCGAAGTTTGCAGTAATGAAGAAGCTAGTTAGCTCCAAGACGTTGAGAAAGTAAATGGCTAACTCATCCATCATTGATTCTGTTTCTGAGAAAAATCGAAGGAGGGCTAATGTGGTTCATTCGCTGCAGGCACAAGGAAGAGGTTCTGAACCCTCACAAGAAGGACCTCGAGAAGGAGAGGCTTCCCCGCAATGTGTAAGGCTGCTCCCCGTAATTCCTTGTCATCCTTTTTTAAAATTCCTTTCAAATGATGCCTTATTTGTGGGCTTGGTATGGTCATCGTTACAGTCCTCAAGTTTCATCGGCACTGTATTTCAAGTATAACACAGCCCTGGGACCGCCTTACAGCGTCATTGTCGATACCAACTTCATCAACTTTTCGATACAGAACAAGGTTTGTTTTATTTAATTTTTCTGAATTTTGTATCACTGCAGCCTGGGAGTGGATTACTACTTGACTTGCACTCCTCTCTGGGTAGTTATAAATTAGTAACGTTTTGTTCGCTACAAACTTCCAATAGGTGATTTCTGATTATGTCTGTATAAACTGTGGGTTACTAGGCTGCCATGATATTGATCCAAAACCAAATGGTCTGTCCTAGCCGCCACCACCATTGTCACTGCCCCTCGTGTTGTTCCTGAGTGCGCTGAGCCAGTAGAGTAAACGATGATGAGGGAAACCATGCTGATAACAGCTACCCTCTTCCATATCTCTCGAGGTTGGCGAGTACACCTTAACTGCAAAGGCTGATCTGAGCAGTTAAATTAAAAGTGGGCTATATACAAGACATACAGTAACAATAGCTAGCTTCAGTTTCATGTTCCAGGGTGAGTATATTTTTTCATGAAGCCATAAATCTAGCCTAGCTACTCCTCTGGAGCTTATAAATTTAATCATAAGTGATATTTATTTGCATTCAGTAGGGCCTAACCCATACATAATTGTGGTTTCTAGGCTGTAAGAATTTAGCAATTAGAACACGACAAAAACCTTGTATCTGCCAAGACCAAACATATTTCGAGAACAAAACAAAAATGGGAACACAACACAACGAATAGCAGATTTACAAACCAAGGAAACTTCTTCAGGAAGGAACATGTAGAAAATATATCAAAAATTGCATAAATGCTTAAATGCTTTTACCTTTAGGATATCTGAACTCACGTGATACTTGCGCCTTGTTTGGATGGAATGGATATGAAATTCCATGATTCAAGCGTAACATGGAAGTGCAGATTGCAAGTTACCATTGCATTACCACTGACAACAATGCTACAAGGGTATATGATTATGTTTCACCCCTAATTAACAGGGATGAAAGTCCATGGCCAGGCTGAATCATCCCGCACATGGTGCTGCAGAGCACATATGAATCAAGGGGAAAAATTGTGTAAGGCAACTACCATCTCGTCCTGCACATGACGATTAACAGAGGTCTAAAACCTTACCTTGGCACCTGTCGAGAAGCTTTACCCACCACACTGCGTCGACCTACATTGGAAGGCCCGACAACGACATTAACATCAACTTCTTTGGTTTGTTGTCCAACTTGAAAGAGATTGAGGAGGACAACCGTCTAGCAACAACGACCTTTGTGGCCTTGAGAGGCGCTGAGACAACAGTTGGGGTCGAGAGCAACTGCTTTTCTAGCATAAATAGGAGCAAGCCTTCGTACAAGACATAGACGACCTCTTTGACAGAGGAGGGGATAAAGTGGCTAAATCACAAATTCAGCAAGTGGGCATGGTGGCAACTACTTAAATCGTTAGATGGTTGAGAAGATTTAGAAGGAGAGCCATGGTATCAGACACAACGATTAGGGTTTTAAGAGGGGAGTGGGAATGAGAGAGAATGAGACTTAGTTGTGGCTAGGGTTTTATGGGGGGTGGGTGCACTAAGGCCTCTGAGGCGAGATTTTGTACTGAGAGCGACGTGGGCCTTGCCTTGTAAATGCATCTCGGTTTGGGGCCCTTAACTGTTCGGGTGGCATGCCCAAATCGAATCAGATCACTGTGTTTGGGTTTTGCCCGACCCTAACCAAAAATTGAACAAAACTAAAAAAAAAATCCAATTTTGCAAGTTGGGTCAATTTTTTGGTTCGGGTTCGGTTTACGTGGATTTTTCATCCATGCCTATCAATAATTCAATTAATTAGACAAAAATGTGATTCATGATATCTAATTCATCTTAAATCTTATATAAGAGATTTTATTAGCAACTTTGATTAGTGTGTTACAACTTTCCAATGACAAGACATACTTAGAGCAGTTGTGGATTTAGATTAGCTCTCTCAAATAGGCTATTGCAATAGGAGCTACTAAACTGACATGAAGTGTCTGTGTTGTGTCTGGTCTGTAAAAAAGACCAGAATAGACATGACACATCCTGACCGTGCTTAAAACTTTTGGGCCGTGTTTGGGAAGTATCTGTTTCTAAAACTGGTGTGATACGGACACACGTGCTATGTAGAAGTGTTTGTGCTTCCTAGTGTATCTAGCAGAACATGTTTTGATAACTCATCATCTATAACTAAACCAAATGAATTAGACTCAAAGTTGATCCTTGATGCACCTCAATTTGTTATATGAAATTTTGGGTTTCCCTCTTGGATATTAACAATTATCATACATTAGCTAAGTCTATATTTTCGGTTGGGACCTTTCTTTCCTTCATAGCCTTTCAAAGATCTACCCTCAACATTCAATCAGAAACCTCGTCTAAAACAAATAAAACTATGTAAAGATATTTTTTCCTCTACAGGTTTGCGTAGACCTTGTTTCAGAAAAATAACATCTAAAATTAGCTATATAGGTACAAAACCAAATTGGTTGCTCAATGTGTGCGCTATAAATCTAATTCTATCCTATATAATCCTTTCCTTAAGCTCTTTAGTGGGATTCATGAGTTTGATACCTCTATTGATAGTGTAAGAGTTTTGTATGTCTCTTGTAAATGCAAACTACGGTACTGATTATCCACTAATACAAATGACCATCCTTTTGTAGATCAAGGGATAATTTGCATCCCTTTTGGGTCAAGAGAGCCAACAACCTTACAAAGGACTTACTTATCCATCACTAATATTCTGTAGCCTCACTAAGGATTTACCTACTCTTGCAACGAGTCTTCATCCTTCACAAAGGACTTACTCACTCTTGCAACGAGTCTTCGGCCTTTAAAGACTAACCCACTCTTGATTTGGATCTTGCTATCATAATTTTTATCAAATAAAATCGATTCACCACATAACCATGATCGTCATCTTGGTTAAACACCTTTCCAGTTCTCATAATTTTTCTAAGCTTCTATAACCTCCCAATTGCATTACCCGTCATCTTTAAATAGTAGAAGAAGCAATATGACTTCCTATTGATGTCAATTTCCATCATTTTTTCTTACACTAATGATATCTTTTAAGCACTGTGGTTTGCATGGTAAAGGATGTGCTTACCTGTTTCAGCTCTTTATGATATTCTCAAGCATTCCTTCCTTAATCCTAATAGGCGATCAATAATAAGACATAAAACAAAGTGTGATACCCATATAAAGAAGCTTTGTGCAGGACATGATCTGCAAATTCGTTTTGTTCTCCAAAGTATCAGTTGAAAATGAAAAATGGATATGTACCAGGATCATTGACCTCCAACCCCAGATGCAATCAACAAAGCTACCTTTGCCACACCCAATTGTAATGATAACCTACTTGGGATGTTCCAGTAATAGTAGGTTTTTTGAATTTGATTGTTTTGAATCTCATTACTGGTAGGTTAATTGCACATAATCATTACTAGTAAGATACAATGGACACACTTTCTGCAGTATGGTTTAAAGATCAATATGTGTAGCAAGTTAATTGCACATCATGTAGCAGGTTAATTGCACATCATCATCATCATCTCATCACCATCATCGTCATCATCATCTAAGCCTAAGTCCCAACTATGTTGGGGTCGACTACATGGATCCTTCGTTTCCATTCTGTTCTTTCAAGGGTCATTTTCTGGTCGAGATGTAGAGATTCAAAATCTCTCTCCTAATAAGCTCTTCCCATGTTAATTTAGGCCTTCTTCTTCTTCTATTAATTGTACTTTGACTCAATAGCATTACTTCGTATAAGCACATTAGGTGGTCTACATTGCACATGTCCATACCATGTGAGTCGACCCTCGCACAACTTGTCCTCAATGCTCGCCACCCCACTTTATTACTGATATAGTCATTGCTCAAGCTATCTTTTCTTGTCTTCCCACACATCCATCTCAGCCAAGGTTGAAAAAAGCATGAGGCGTAACGAGGCGTTTTTGCCTCGGCGAGGCGAGGCGTAAGCCTCAAGGCGGTCGAGGCGTAAGCCTCAGAATGTACCGAGGCGTATGAATAAATAAATAAATAAATATATATATATACCTTAAAAATATAGGTATATATTATTATATATATACATACTATATATATATATATATATATATAGAGTCAGGCTAGAATACACTCGAGTGTACGGATCGCACAAATACACTCAAGTGTGTTTGCATATCAAGACTATTTTTTGGAAAATGTAAACCATTGATCTTCACCGTCATACTATAACTAGGCTACATACAAATTTTGAGCCCATTTGGATGAGTGTAAGTCACTCATCCAAGGACAACAAAATCGACGCACGAAACTAATTTGAAATGCATAATTTTTGCGGTCTTCATAATATGAGCTATACATATCCAAATGTGCTCAAATTTTGCGTATGAGTTGTTCACGAGATGTTTAAGAAGATCAACGGATTAGATTTTAAAAAAAATATTGCATCATGAAAAACTGCTTGAGTGTATTCCTCTCCGGATACACTCGAGTGTATTCTAGCCTGACTCTATGTATATATATATATATATATATAAACACATATATATATTATATATATGCACATGTATATACATATCTATATATATTGTGACATATATACATATATATATAATTATATATGCATATGTATGTATATATATGTATCATATATGTATATCTAATATGTCTATATATACAAGTTATATATATATAAGTATATAACTAAATAATCAAATCACAAAACAGCATAGCACTGACGTGTAGCAGCAGCAACTTGGCTAGAAGCAGCTGGATTAGCCACCACGGCCACCAGCAAGGGCTGGAGCAGCCTAAAGACTGATGTTTCCTGGTTGTCTGGAGGTGGAGATCTTCTATTTGAATAAATACCACTTGGGCTGGGCCCAATAGCAATCCAAATAGTACAACAAACCATCAGTTTTAGGTGGCAGACAGAGGCTTACGCCTCAGTTACGCCTCAGCGCCTTTTTACGTCTCTGCAAAAGTGACTGAGGCTTAAGCCTCGGGGCGTCCCTGAGTGCGCCTCTAGCGCCTCAGGGTGTGCTTTTTTTTCCATGATCTCAGCATACACATTTCAACCACGTTCATCTTGTTGAGACCTTGTTTCTTCACAGCCCAACATTCACTCCCATAGAGCATGGCTGGCCGTATAGCAGTTATATAAAACTTGCTTTTAATCTGAGAGGAATCTTCCGGTCACATAATACTCCAGTTGCACTCCATTTCAATCATCATGTAGTGATCTTGTGACAAACGTCATTTTGGACATCCATATCTATTTGAATAATGGAACTCAAGTAACGAAATTTATCACATTTGGTATGTCTACTCCGTCCAACTTGGCTCTACCATTCACACTGCGAGATTGGCTGAAATTGCAATGCATATACTCAGTTTTGCTCCTACTGATCATCAATCCATTTGATTCCAATGCCTTTCTCCAAATTCAATTTTATCATTCAATCCATCTTAGTTTCATCAATCAATACAATATCATCAACAAATAACATACACCAAGGAATGTCATCCTGAACATTCTTTGTCAACTCATCCATATCAAGAACGTACGTTGAGTGTGGATCCTTGGTGTACCCCAATTGTGATAGGAAAAGTTGGCGTCTCTCCTCCATGAGTCTTCACACTTGCAATAGAGTTCTCATACATGTCTTTAATCAAGTCAGTGTATTGGATTGACACACCCTTTTTGTTCAAAACCATCCATATCACTTCCCTGGGTACTCGATCATAAGCCTTATCCAAATCAATAAAAATCATATGAACTCTTTTGCTTTCTCTATACTTCTCCATAAGCCTCCTTATTAGAAAGATATGTTGTTGATCTTCCAAACATGAAATCAAGTTGGTTGTTTGAAATCTGCGTCATAGATCTTAGCCTCTGCTCAATAATCCTCTGCCAAAGCTTCATTATGTGACTCATTAACTTGATACCTCTGTATTTTGTGCAACTCTGAACATCACCTTTGTTCTTGTAGATGGGGACTATAATACTATTTTTCCACTGATTCGACATCTTCTTGGTCTTCATGATCTTGTTAAAGAAATTTGTCAACCACATAGCTCCTTCATCCCCCACACTCTTCCATACATCAATGGGAATATCGTCTGGTCCGCATGCCTTTTTCATTTTCATCTTTTACAAAACATGCTTGACCTCAAATAGTGAAACTCGTCATGTGTAAATGATATCTTTTGTATTCATGTCACACGAGTCGTTAACATAATTTATAGTCTCTCCATTGAAAATTTTATGGAAGTAATTTCTTCGTTAGTTCTTGATATCATCGTCCTTCACCAACACTCTACCATCTTCATTCTTAATGCATTTTACTTGACTCAAGTCTCTTCCTTTCATCTCTTATATGAGCCATTTTATATAATATCTTTTTCCCCTTCTCTTGTCCAACTTCTTATAAATATCATCAAAGCATCTAGACCTTGCCTCGTGAACAACCTTTTTAGCTTCTATTTTGCTTGCTTGTATCTCTGGAACGCTGCATCATCTCGAGATTTGGGTAAGATTATGTAGATCTCCCTTTTCAGCTTAATAGCTTCTGTATTTCATCATTCCACCACCAAGTCTCTTTCTGTGGGGGTCCTTAACCTTTGGACTTCCCCAAAACCTCTTTGGCAATTTTTGTTTTACAGGAGCTCATGTATGCCACAGTAATATCATCAGACTCCCAAGTTCCGAGTTCCCTCTTTGATGAGTTTTTCATGAAAAGTCAATTTCTTTTCTTCTTTAAGATTCCACCACTTGATCCTGCTATCTTGGTTTTTGTTACGTTTGCCTTTATTGATCTTCATGTTAATATCTAAAATCACCAATCCATGTTGGGTCGTGAGTTCTTCGCCAGGAATCACTTTACAATCCTTGCATAGTTTACGATCCACTTGCCTCGTAAGAAGATAATCAATTTGGCTACAATTGTGCCAACTTTTGAAAGTAATCTTATGAGATTCTCTTTTCTTGAAATGTTTGCCAAAATTATATCATGTGCAACTGCAAAGTCTAATATCCTTCTCCTTTCCGTTTCTGTTGCCATATCCAAAACCACTACCATGAACTCTTCTCATATCCAATATTGCTATTCCCTACATGGCCATTTAAATCACTCCCAATAATGATCTTCTCATCTGTCGGTACTCCCTGCATCAATTCATCCATGTCATCCCAAAAATCCTTCTTAGCCTCCTCGCTAAGGCCAACTTGGAGGACATAAGCACTAATAATTTTATAAATCTTTCCCACAAGAACAACCTTGATAGCTATGATTCTATCTTCCATCATTGTGATCTTGATAACATCATCCTTTAACATCTTATTAACAATAATACCGACACCATTTCTATGTTTATCAATACTTATATACCAGATTTGTATCTTGTGTCTCCAATCTCTCTACAATGTTCCCCTGTCCATTGGTTTCCTGCAAGCAAGTTATATTGACTTTTGTTCTCATCATGGCATCTACTATCTCCAAAGGTTTTTATGTTAAAGAGCCAATATTCCAAGATCCAACTCTAATCCTTTTTTGTTGAACTTGCTTCTTTACCCGCCTTCGTCTAAAATGTTGTCCTTGCACATTTTTCACTACATCTGGGCAATGATGCGGCGGGATTAGCTTCTTTGCCTACACCTGTCCACAATGTGGTAACCCTTGCACATTTTCACTACATCTGGCAATGTAGTGGGACTAGCTTCTTTATCCACACCCATCTAAGATGTGGAAACCCTTGTTTGTCCTTCAATACAACTGGGCGTCGTCGTGTCGAAAACCCCTTGCATATTTATCACTGCACCCGGTTGTCGGTGCAACACGTCGCTAGGTAGTGATGCTCCCACGAAATTTTTATAAGGATCCATGTCATAGAAAGAGTGACAGTTTTTATGGCTGGATGTCAACCTACCACCAACCCTCCTCCTTTACCCGGTCTTGGGACCGACTACATTTGCACAAAATATACAAAGGCGGAGTTAATAGGTTAATTGCACATATTGATCTTTAAACCATACTGCAGAAAGTGTGTCCATTATATCTTACCAATCAATAATATGTTCTGGAGTCCTCCAGGAATTAGATGAAATCATGCATATAGCAGTTGTACTATAGATTTTTCTTTCAATTTGTGCAACCTTGAACGAATCCCAAAGGGTCTTCCTATTTGAATACAAATTGCTCTCTTTAATTAATCGAAAGCTTGAAGCGGGAAGTGATCATGCCAGCCTTCCATCAACATTGAGCATGAAGCTGCTAATTAGGCGAACGCTTTTTGAAAAAGCGGGCGATGTGTACATTTTAGTAATACTGCATTACAAAAGTAGTGAATAACCACTCAATGACCAAACTGTATGAATGATGCTCATTAGATTAGGATAGGTAAAAGCTACGACCTTCAAAATATTAACATAGTGCCGCTGTACGACTTGCAACTTATTGACACATTGGTCATATACAACGGAACTATATAGGTTCCTGTATGATTGTATCAATTAAACTTACAATAGTATGTTTATAGAGGGTGGCAATGTTCAAAATTTCGTTGAAATTGGCAAAATTTCGCTAATTATTTCAATGCCGCCAACAATCGGACATAGAAATGGCCTTACATGTCTGTACGTAGGGAATTTCGCCAGAAAAAAATTAAATTTCGACAATTATTTCGAATTTTGACGAAATTAGGTAAATTTCGATGAAAAAAGGCCCATTTCGTCTGCATTTCGACGAAATTTCGAGAAACACATCTATTATTTCGAGAAATGGGGTAGGATGTCTGCATATTTTACTATGTGATTCCTTGGGCTTGTTAGGGGCAACCTAAGTTATGTTTCTTCTCTTCCTAGCCTAATTCTACCTCTTTCTCCTATTTCTCTCACTTCTATAAAGATCTACAAAGGAAATATTTAAAAATGTGTCTAAGAGTGATATCTATGACTATGATGACCCACTAACTTTCATTTTTGAGGTCACATGATTTATGTTATAGTGCGCAAAATTAGCATCACTCAAAATTAGCATCACTATCGAGATTTTTTGTATGTATGTTATTATCAATCACACCTCTAACTACATGATTGCCTCCTATAGGCTCTCGCTACAAAAGCACACGACCAAGAACAAAGTTTGAGTTAATCCATTAGTATGCATTTTATCACTTGTAAGCATATGCAGATTAACAGTGAGACACATCTATGCTTGTAATCAACAAGGAGGATGAAACCATCATGGTTCAACTAGATGCATAAGCCATAGTTGTTTCATGCTTCCTCAATACTCACTCACATACCACTGCAACATTGTTTATGTATCACGTCCTGTCATCCTACCGAGAGGTCCTACCATCCTAGATCATGCTATGTTTCCATAAATTTGTGTCTTTTAAGTCTATATATTGCGCTTGCAAACTATGATGACTTGATTCATTCATTTCTCCATTCAATTGACCTCAAAATCTCCATCGAAATGCCCATCGAAATTGTTCAGCTTCCTTCACTCACACATGAGGAGCCCCACCCCCTCACATATCCAATATGAAATATTATTGCATATTTGAGTAGATCTACACAAGTAGATTGTTCTGGTAAAATTTCGATAAATAATTCGATCATTTGGTCGTCGAAACGCCAGGAATGCATCTGTCAAAATTTCCGTCGAAATTTGTCGAAATTTCTGTTTCTGTGGCTACCGAAACGGCGTCGAAATCGGACATTTTCTTCCTTGGAAGGTGGTGAGCAATAGTAAAATGTATGGCGTTGCTACACAAATTCATTATAGGTCTGAGAAGAAATACACTATGGCCAGTTTCTTGTACGTTTATAACCTTGAATACATAGAAGACATCGAGGAATCAATTTTTCCTTTCTTTATGTTATGTCAGATCAGGACAAATCTTGTTTTGGTTGAGTGGTCCTAATCTGGTGATTAAGCAGGCCATACAAAGACGGATGGAGAAAGTGCCCACTTAACAGCAGTTGACTTCATCAGCCGCATCAGACAAGATTTCTTGCTTACATAGACAAACCGCTTAAGTGGCTGAAATGGTTACTTTTTTATATTATTATCAATATTTGTCCTTGTTTATCAGATGATAAAACTTCCTTTGATTCCCTTAGGCTAGATGATTGCAAATTACCATCAACAATGCCTTCTACTGAGATACGAATCTAGGAGAAAGTGCCCACTTAACAGCAGTTGACTTCATCAGCCGCATCAGACAAGATTTCTTGCTTACATAGACAAACCGCTTAAGTGGCTGAAATGGTTACTTTTTTATATTATTATCAATATTTGTCCTTGTTTATCAGATGATAAAACTTCCTTTGATTCCCTTAGGCTAGATGATTGCAAATTACCATCAACAATGCCTTATACTGAGATACGAATCTAGCAGTAGGAACAGAGTGATGTGGGATTATCACAATTATGTACTTGGACACGCCTGCCATATGAGCTGGGGTTGATCGATCACAGTAGACTTCAGCTTGTTAGTTGTGCATTTTTGTGTGGGTAAGGGTGCCACTTTGGTCACGGTTCAGTCCTTTGAGTTGTTTAGCAAAATCTCTATACTCTTATTGTAGAGCAAATGTATTTTTAGAGAAAATATTTCACTCTGTTTGATTTGATTAGTACTACACTGTTTTTATCCAATACAAGCTTATTAGTTTATGTCTAGATTGATTGGTTTTGGAATAACCATGCTCTTGGTGCTGCCACAGCCCCTCTTGCTTTTCATCATCTGTAGATGGTTTTGTTTTCCTCTATGTTCATCCTATCTTCAAATTTTCCACCATCCCACTTTTCAGATTCTTAACATTGGAACTATGGGGATAAATTTCAGTGTCATTTTTGTAAAGAATCACCAGTTACAAATCAGTGATTTGCTCCTAACTCCTGAAACATTATTGCTGTTGAGAGCAAGTGGACTAGCTATTATGCAGATTAATCCATAACACAGATAATGGAGAGCCCCTTCTCCAGCATGATGAACAAATATATGGGTTCACATGGTCCATCGGGAAAAAGACATGGGGCTAATTCCTGCTATTTACCTGATAAGTGATTCATGCAAATACTTAAAGCTTTAAAAATCTCTTTTTATATGTGACGACTTCCTCTTCAAAGTATCCAGTTGCTTTTTACTTAGCGAAGGACAAGAGCAAGCGGTCATAGATATGAATTCTTGGGTAGATCATTTAGATCTGGTTTCTAGATGCGAATATGGATGTATAACTTGTGGATGTACATGTTCTGCATTTATATGGACTTGGTATGTCTGTAAATAACATTTTAAGCAATACATAAAAATGGATGCACACCTTTTTCCCCCCTCCCACATGCATGCACAACTTCTTGTCCCTTAAGGGAACAGTTTCAATTGTTAGTTCTGCATTTTGCATGTAATACTTTGAACCTCGAGCTCCTTTGGGTACCTGCACTTTATTTTCATGCTCAAATCTGATGTCACTATTTGTTTTATTGCTGCTGTGACAACTCTGAACTATATACAGCCGTAGTTTTTTGTTTTTCACATTATTCAGCTTTGAAACACCTACTGACTGGATGCTATTATGTGCAGTTGGATCTGGAGAAAGCAATGATGGAATGCTTATATGCAAAATGTATCTGAAATTTGAACACATGCACAACTTAATGAGCTTCACTTTTTCTTTATTACTGTGATCTCTTACTTTTTGTGTTCTGATTGGTTTCTCTTTGCCCCTTGTTATAAGGCACTCCTTGCATTACTGACTGCGTTATGGCAGAACTTGAGAAGCTAGGTCAGAAGTACAGGGTCGCTTTGAGGTAACTATGAAGAAGTCCAGTGGTAGATCATACATTTTCACGTGATATTGGTTTTTGATTTGAGTCTGCAGTGTGGTAGATTATTGTTCTTGAGATGTAAAAAAATATTCCATTGTGAATATCATCTTAGGATGTATATTATTGACTAAACTTCTTTCTGTTTTTTTTTCTTATTTACCCAGGATTGCGAAGGATCCTAGGTTTGAGAGGTTACCTTGCACTCATAAGGGAACATACGCTGATGATTGTATTGTTGACAGGGTTACTCAGGTACGCTCGACTAAATCTCTGCAGTGTTGAACCAAGTACCTTTTCCAATCGAAGATTATACTAGGCTCAATTGTGATAATTGTGCCTTTTGAGTATGTTTCTGTCCATAAACGTGATATGCTTAACTATTGTGGTAATTTTGGCATAATGCTTTT